>JABSTQ010010863.1:0-600000 GCA_013358835.2 Ixodes persulcatus | reverse complement strand
ACATCTCACACAATAAATGATGCTGATAAGCTGAATGAATTGGCAGGTTATGTATACTATTTTTTTGTATCTCTATTTTTAAACAAGATCGCCGAGGCAGAAAAGTTGCATGCTGCTCGAGCAACATGCTAAATACAGTCTGGGCCATGGGGAGAGAATCACAAGTAAGACAGCCCAAGTGCAGGGGCAAAGTAAAAAAACAAGGACATTTATTATATACATTGCTCGCATTTGACCTTTGCTGGATTCGGATAGTATTTCAATGGACTATACGGGTGGTATCTGTGGACTTGTTTATATCAACCCTCAAGTAATGTATAACAAACGTAAGCGAACGTGTCTAGCTTGTTATTAGTCCCTTAAGCCCTAAAATTGAGATTTTACTTAAATCGAATTGCCCTGAAGCTGAAATACCAGAAGTTTTTCTTACGCAGACTGTCACCCTTCACAGGTTGCACGTTTTCTGCTACTAGTGCTACATCTACCACCGGACAGACGTTCCAATGCTTGCTTTTACGCCTGTCTTCCTCTGTTGTCAGAGAGTGCAGCTGTAGGGAGTTCGGAGGCTGAGGAAGCTTTTGGGGACCTGCAGCAGTGTCTCTTTTAATTGGAAACACAATAGACCATTTGCTATATCCCCCAAGTGCCCCGGCCCGCGCTAAAAGAATCATGGGAACGGTGTGCCTTCAGCTCCTTAGCGATCGGTAATTTCAACCCTATTCTTGGTTACACCGTTTTTGAGCGTAATTCGGAGTCACCCTGAACAAGCGCCTGATATACCCAATGACCTGTCATGTCGCTTTTAAAATTTCTCCTCTATGTCAGCGTTTTTGATACTGTGCATGCTGTCCACCCTTCAACCTGGATGGGCTGCAGAAATCTCTTACATTATTATCATGCTGATATTAAGTTAGAAACGATAAAAATGCTATAAACACCCCGTGGACTCCGAGCTAAATCCTGGTTTTTGTTTTTGTGAATTATCGGCTTTTTAAGCTATTCCTGCGTAAACAACAATCACGAGAATCATAATATTGTAAGAGATTTCTGCAGCTCAGCCAGTTTGAAAGATGGATTGCATGCGCAGTATAAAAAATGCTGATGTTGACGAGCAATTTTAAAAGTGATATGACAGGTCCTTGGGGTATATCAGGCGCTTGTTCAGGGTGACCTCGAATTACGCTCTAAAACTGTGTAATTATGGAGTTGGTCAAAAATTAGTGATCACTAGGGAGCTGATGGAACACCGTTCCCATGATTCCTTGAGTGCGGGCCGGGGCGCTTGGGAATACTGCAAATGGTCTATTCAAACTAAACGGTGTATTTTCCGAATACCCAAGGCTGGAATATAGAATGTCAGGAAAAAGTATAAACATTCCAAATTACGGTACTATTGCTGTGCATATTTAGGGCAGTTCAATACATATCATACAGGCAACTGGGGGCAATTCGGCCGTTTTTACTGCTACTATACAAACTAATTTCCAGTAATTATGCATCTACTAATAAATAGGCCTGCATAGGTGTATAAACTATAAAATTAATTCACGAAGAAGCTATGTTTATGTAAAACAACCCTGTTCCACGAGCACTTCAAAGATCATCAGACGCAGGGCCTTTAAAACATCTGTGAACCAATGCATGCAGAGTGGCAGCGCAGAGTCGGGGTCGCGAGTGAATTTGCCGACCACCCAAAGGCCCATGATATAAATGCCACTTCAAATGCCTTGAAAGCGGGATGCAATATTGTCCTAAATCATGAGCATGCAAGGAACAGAATTCCAGCGTCTAAAACACTTGCGCCACCGCTTCACCGACCCCTCGCAAGATTGCCTTGTGTCGTGTGGACGGACGGGGAGGTTCATCGGCGGAATCGCCTCCGCCGATAGCTTTCGGGATTTGTAGCCCAATTTTAAAGGTAAAAGGGACAAGCAGGCTTCTAAAATCTACGGAAAGCACGTCTATATCGGCCTAACTCAACGTCTTGTACACGGGTAAACGAGGCCCAGCTCCTCGAAGAGCTTGCGGCACACAACGCCAAACCAGGAAACCGGTGCTGGGAAGCGAGCCGATGCGAGATGGCGGAGCGGAGTCCTCTTCCTGACGTCACGGTACACCTCCCCCAATCGGGCGCGGCGACCGCAGCGACGCTTGTGTTCGCTCTCGGGGCTAATACTGACGAAGTCGATATGTACAGAGTCTGTTTCCGCGGCACACTTCGGAGTCAGTGGTGGGCTCTGCTGTTTTTTAATACGAAAGCATTACTTCGTTCTTCGCTCCGATAGTTCTACTTTTGTCTTGGCTATGCATTTTAAGTGTAGTATGCATTTTAAGTGTAGTATGCATTTTAAGTGTAGTTGTGCTTAAGCTATTTACATTAGTCTTTGTCGCCCAACCCAATTACGTCATATTTCAACATGGCGACCGTCACACAAAAACGGTCTGTAAGTATCGTTGCGTTGGTGTATTCCTGGCATAATACCTTTCTCCTTACTCTCCTCGTCCACAGCGGCTAGCAGCCCCACTGCGTGCCTCAATTATTATCGCCTTTTTCCTACACGGTCTTGTCTTGGGAGCAACCAGTTGAAGAGATACCTCTTAATAACGCGGGATTTATGGGTTCGTTTTATGATTTCGCTTTAATGACTTCCCGACCGCGTGTACCATTAAAAGAGTCGAGCACGCGCCACCGAGGGTCATAAATAATTTCGCTATCGCGGAAACTGCAAATGGAGATCGCGAGGTGGCGCGGCACGCACCGAAGGTGCCAGAATAAAGCGGTTTTTTCGCTAAATCAAAGCCAAGAAAAACAAATTAGCGAGCGACCACCATAAGAAAGATACCGGGAGACCCCGGTAATAACCTTTCTCAGCCCGCAAATTATATATATATATATATATAGACAGAGAGAGAGAGAGAGAGAGAAAGCAATAACGAAAAGAAAGAGAGGGAGTATATATTTATATATATATTTACAAGTATAGATGGGTACAAAAGCAAAACCCCGTAACACCTCCAAAATGGTTCACAGCATAGCTTGGGAGATAAGAATTGGGAGGAGTGGCAACGTGCACTAACTTTCCGCGGCGCCGACGCGCCGTGGCCAGCACCTCCTTCGTAGAGTTCCGCAAAGATATAGAGAAATGTGGCCCCGGCTTCGTCGAACGCATTATAACGCGTTTGAACATGCAAAAGCCAAACACCGGGTGCCGTTGTTCCGAAATTTAACGCGTTCGACCAGTGCAGGGGAGACAAAAGCTTCTAGCTTTAGGGTCCACCCACTCATAAGTCCACCTAAATCTCAACCTTCAGACGTCCCCCCGCGCTCTCGTCTCCTCCGTTCCCTCAGTTTCTGGACGCACAGTTTGTGACAGGTTACATCCCGAGACACATGCGTCACAAAGCTATCCTATACGACGTACGAACCATCGCTGAAATGGATGCTCCGACTAACCGCACACGACAGTTTTTTGACGCATCGTTCCGTTCAGCTCTGTCCAGTTCCGGGTATCCCTTACTTGGATGAATGGATGAATGCTGATGGCTGTATTTATAACGGGTGGTCCCTAAGCAGAAACAAATACGTTGGAAATATGTCCAAATTTATTTAAAATTTAATTCAAATGAACTATGTATTCTGAACTAAACTAAAAGAATACCACGAACCGTAGATATACGGTACTGTGCCGCGGTAAACGCCGAATTTTTTTTTTTTTTTTTGAGTCCGCTCATTATCCCAAGTAGCACAACTCGCCGGTTCGGGACTGGGGCGGTACCGGTCTGCCGGTAAGATCCTACTGGGGCGACGCTGGAAACGCCCCACGGGGCGACAACGGGCCAGTGAGATTGCCAGTCACTGGCCAGTGACCGGGACTGACTGGGACGCCCGGCACTGGGCGTCCCAGTGAGTTCCCGGGATGCTGCCAGCACAAATCCCCAGCGTAGTACCAGAAATACGGTAAGATACCAGCAAGACCCCAGGCTAGCGGCCTCAAGCCATACAGTTCCCGGTCTCGATTTGTCTCAGCGAGTTCCCGGGCTGTTGCCATCACAAATCCCCAGGCGTAGTACCAGCAGTACCGCAAGATACCAGCGAGGCCCCAGGCTAGCGGGCTAAAACCATGCAGTTCCCGGTCTTGTTTTACAGGCTAACATGTGGTTTTGTGTGCAATTCAAACCTGAATAGGAAAGATGTAGTTCATAACAAGGGTAATTTTAACAAACAATGAGTGTAAACAATTATTTTGCACTGTCTGCCACATCCATCTGTCACTCATACATGCGTGGTAAATGAAGCATACAAAATTGTTACCGTAATTGTTTATTGTCAGTTGCAGTGAAGCTACAGCTCGGCTGGTAATCATGGGCTTGTCGCCAGAGGAGTGCGCTGGATGAGAGGGGCTGGATGTCATGGGCCTAGGGAAATTTTCTTCACACTTTCCATGCAGCTTGTGATGCAAGTCGACCATGCACCTGGGAAGGCGAGTCCTTCATTACAGCACCTGTAAAGAGAATCGACATCGCAGTAAATTGACAGGGTAAATCAATACCAGCTGCACATGATAATCCAGAAATTCCAAACTGGGGTGAGGGGCGTGAGACAAGCAGCCCATGCAAACATTTATTTAGCAGTTCACCTAATAGCTAGTCAACTAAGCTCATATTTCAACCCGAAGAAAATACTAGTATCGCTTTAATGGGACATAGTACGTAATATAATACATAACCCGCATATTCGTCAAAATGACTTCTAGATTGCTACAAAAACCTGAATTGAAATACGAGTATCAGCTGCTTAGTGGGGCGCCAGCGGGTTAACATGCACCTTGGCTCAAGAAGCGCTTGCTTAATTTTCGTAATTTTTGCTGCAGCCTGTGGTGTTGATTGAGCAGACGACTAGAGCTGTTTCTTAATACGCACAAAAGCTCGATTTCGCGAACAGAGAAGTCGCATGGTCAAGGCATGCGAGTTAGCTGGAAATTACTCTCGGTGGAACAATTCTGTAGTCATCACCGCTTTCCTTAGCTGATCAAAACTGATTAGAGTCTATCACCGTCTCTCCGGAGCCCATAGTTTCGGTATTGAACGAAATCTCCAAAACAAAAGTTTGACATGAAAAGAACAAAAAGCACCGGGAAAACAAAACCATGCTCTGCAAGTTTATATGCACCGGCTACACTTAACCGTCGCAGTTCAAATACCTATAAAATACGGCATTAAACAAAAGAAAATCTGTTAAATTGAATGTGCTACCCATTCAGGCGGCCCGGCCGAGCCTATGCGACCTGTTCCCAACCGCCATGTTTGTTTGGTGGTGGCGCCCCCTATAGGTCGCTGGAGTCGCAAATGCAGCTCATTGTTGTACACATACTAATGAGATTAGGTTGACACATGGAACATATAATGTACTGCAGAGTATGACCCCCGTGTTCCCACATAATGGCAACCTGACAACTAAAACTGATCTGCAGATTACATCAAATAAAAAATAGCGACTTACAAACTAGTATATATTATCAGCAGCGTCCACCATCAAACTCACATTGAGTATTTACCATCGGCATGCCCCATAGCCCTTGAAAATGCCCGCAAGCTTCACTTACTTTAAGCATATGACATCACATGACAAGAAACATTCCCTCGTGATCATCTTCAAGATGTTTACAGGTGCGAACAGTTCAGGCAAATCAATTGAAAGATACCAAATCAGTAGTGAAGCAGTGTACAGTGGTTGGTAGATGCAGATTAATATGTATGGGACATCTATTTTCTAAGTAACATTATTTACCTGGTCAATTCTCTTCGCAGACCCATCACATATTGAGACAAGGTTTTGAAAACAGTGGTAAACAGAAAGAAGTGCGTTCCAGATTTAGTTTTGCACAAGCTATGTGACAACTGACTTCATCCTCTTGGAATTTATTGGAGTGGATCTGGGTATAATAATATCTAGCCCGACAATACTGCCAGGAGCACATGCCTCAAAACCTGTCAGAAAGGAGTAGAGGAAGTTTGAACCCTAATTTTCGTATTGCGATGAGAGCTGCTCATACTCAGAATTGAGGTGAGCAATGTCAGCCATCCCTCTGCCTGAAATATCTATACGTCAGCCACCCCCTATCGGAAAACGTTTTAGCTGAGCGCTTTTTACGACTGCTCCGTTCAGCCACTGAGCGAGCAAGCCACATGGCATGCGCGTAACGCTCAGCCGGCAGTGGCCATCGGGATGCAGGAATTGTCTGCTCCATCGGCATCTGCGCTCCAATTGATCGTTGCTGACTGAGCGTTGTGCGCATGTAGGTGCTTTCCTGCTGAGTGGAGTGGAGTGCAGTCTCTTCTTCTTCACTTGCACAATAGAACAAAATTGCACTGCATACTGCTTTAGAGACTTGCTGGCATGTTTCAAACTCGCTATCTGCAGACAGCTCGGACTGTCGGTAAACGAGGAAAAAAAAAAGTGTGAACACCATACCATGTACGCCAAAAAAAAACATTAATGGGACTACACGAGACTGCATTAAAGTTGTCAATTGGGCATGCTTTATACCTCACAGCCACTGTGTGTACACAAGTCAACTAGCTCTACACATACCGCTCAACACACCGCAGCTAGGCTGAATCAGACAAGTGCTGTGCTTGCCGAGCTTGAAGTACAGTCATGATTTATATCAGTCTAAACAAGCGATCGTCGACTGCTCAGTACTGGGAGCATCATGCAGCAGCTGACTTGCTCTCCTTTTCAAATGCCTTGCGAACCAAGCGTGGTAAGTTGTCTGGCAAGGAGAGAACGTCACCACAGACAGCACTGAGCAGTTGATAATCACCTGCTTACCTTCATATGAATCAAGTCTCTACTTGGCCGAAGTAGGCAGTGTGTGTGCAGCAGAAACGGCTGTACTGAAATCTCAAGAGGATGAAAGATCAGAACAGGCTTGGTAAGGTTTCACATTGCAAGTATGCTCATGCAAATTTCACTTTCTAAAACATAAAAACATTTCAAATTGCCACCCAGGACAAGCTGCTATTGCACAGCTGAATATATAAGGCAGCTTACCATCAACAACCTTTGCAGACTGCCATGGACCTGAACCTCGGCTCAGCTGGTGATGCAGGAACGAATCGGCCTAGTCGATGCTAGCTTCTGTTCGGCGAGGGCCGCACTGAGTATAAAGGTGGAAAAAGTGCTGTAGATTATGTGAAACAAACAAACAAACAAAAGCAATCCTAGCATGCAGAATTTGCAAGAGGCACTGACAAATAAAAATTTGAAATTGGTCAATTATGTTAATGCAATATACTTCGGACACGTACCATGACTACTGGTAAGATATTTCCTGCCTTCAATCTAGATAAGCTTGTAAATTTACAAGCCAAATAACAAATAACTTATCAGCTGAAACATATTTCGATGAAACTACAAAATCCGAAGACTATCTCTGCAAATATGGTGCTATCTAGTACACCAGAGATGAGAAGAATTGGATTACAGCGTCCCCCTTACAAAGATTGAAGCAAAACAAGTATAAAGTCCGCCGTGCATGCCACTAAAACAGAAACGATGGTACTGAGATCTCGTCGAGATCAGAGTTCGGAACAGGTGTGACAGGGTTTGGCATGACAAATATGCCAATGTCATTATTCGTTTTTGCAACATTAAAATGACTCTGAAAGTATGACCAGCTACAAGGTGTACTCATGCAAATCTTTCGAGTGTTGAATTGTAGATACAGCGCCCTGGTTGTGTTCATGTGTGATATATGTCGAAATACCATAGAGACCAATACTGCAAACTTCTCCGAAAACCAATGGGCGCTGGCGAACGGCGAGAGTAGCGCTGTTCACCACTCTTGCCGTTCAATCATGTTTGTGTGTTGCACCAATAGGAAGGTTTTAGACATTATCGGGAACACTAAATAAACAAATACAAAATACAAATTACAACACACAGCAATACTGGCAGCAAGTAGAGACGCACTTCTGTTGTAAACCCAGCATTCCGCTTACGAATGGAATGCACAATTCCCCTACAGGATTTCATTTCACGCGAGTGGCATCGGAATTGCCAAAGGCCAGTCCATAAACACAGTCTGTGTTAAAAACAATCCTAGCAGCAATAACTTGCTATTGTATTGCTCAATATATAGAGCACCTTACCATGAACAGCCTTGGCAGTCTTCCATGAAGCCTGGACTTCAGTAGAGGAGGCTGTCATCCTGTGTCGTCTCAGGACACTCGCATCAGGATGGCGAAGGTGAATGCCAACTTCCACTTGGCAAAGGCTGCATGAAGACACAGAGTAGAATATATGATAAAAAATATCACGGACCAACTTAAAAAAAAATTGCACAAAAAGATAAGGACAAAAGGACAGGAACACGTAGGACGCAGACTGGTGCACACTCGCAACTCGATCTATTGAACACAAAAGAAACTAAGAAAGATTGAGGATCAGAGAAATCAGAAAGGCTGTGTTCGGAGAACGTGAGCTTCAGAAACCGGAGCGTAAGGCAAAGATGTCAGGTAGATTATTTTGAAGAAACTTTAGAATTAGCAATAGCCTTTCCACGTAGTAAGGTGGTGAGTTCCTTCTGATTGAACATCTCGAAAAATGGCACACAAAAAACAAGGAATAAAGGGGAGGAATACATACACTACATACGAGTGGAGACTCCCAACTCACATAAAATGGAGAAGAAAAAAAAACAAAGAATGCGGAAGGAGCTTTAGCAAAAGTTCGAACAGGTCCAAGTGGAACGTGTTAATTAACCCATATGCATAGAGTGTAAACACAAGTTTCTTGGCAGCTTAGGTAAAAGACGGATGTGCGGACACATTGGTTGCCCATACTAGGAATAATAAAGGCCTAAAATAATCCCCTTTTATGTTTTTCATAGTATCTGCTAATTATTCACGTTTTTTCTAACGTTGACATACACGAGCAGTGTAAACAGTGCATAAGTAGGTGACAATCCATCGTAGATATTAGAGAGAGATTGAGCTGTCTTTATGTATTACCCATCCATCTGTTACCTTAACTGACAAGGAAATTATGTTCTTAAAATCTCCTCTAGCTAACAGGTGAATCAGCACGTTCCACTTGGGCCTCTGCTCGAGCTCCTTCCGCATTCTTTATTTCTTCCTTCTCTGTTTATGCGAGTTGAGAGTCTGTGCTTGCATGTGGTCTACGTGTTACTCTCCTTGACTTTTAGTCAACTATTTTTCAAGGTGTTCAATTAGTACCAGCTGACCACCTTACTACAATCATGCAACAACAAAAAACAATTACAACCTACATCATTCGCTAAAGGCAGTACCAAAGAAAAAAAAAAAAAGATTGGGTGAGGTACAGTGGCGTCACGAGGGTCAGCGGCACCCGGGGCGGTAGCCCGCAACGACACTCCCCCCCCCCCCCCTCCCCCGCGTGGCCCGCCGCGAGTTCACCCCCCCCCCCGCTCTCGCGTGGCCCGCCGCGACACCCCCCTGAGCGCTGCACCCGGCACGGTTCGCGCGCCCCCCCCCCCCCCCCCCCCCTTGTGACGCCACTGGTGAGGTGTGAACACTATATACTTACACTGAACAAAATATGCCTCCCATAAACTGGCGAGACACTACCTTAATTAAGGGCATGCTTGTAAATTTTCCCAGAAGCCCAGAAGCGGCGTCAAAAATTATTTCGCGGGGACACATCTTGGCGATCGGAAGCGGTATGCTGTGCATTATACACCATGGGGTGAATTTATCGCGGCACCAATTTTTCGCAACTCTTTTCTGATTACGAATCGCGAAAATGAAGTCGTCTGCAGACGACTGGGCGGCGGAAGCTACGCACAGCTCTCCGGACGCAGAATCCACGCGCTCTTCCCTTCCAGACATTCTATTTTACTAGTAAACAATACGGTGGAGGGAGACAATCAACCCCCGCGCCGCCGCCGCCGCCGCCGCTTCCCCCCGCCCGCCCGCACGCACGCGCACGCGCACACGCACACGCACACACACACACACCTTCCCTTTCCGCCTTAGCCTGCCCGCCCGCCCCCATGACCAGCGAGTACGCAGCCTAAGCGCTCATTTGTGACCGATAATTAGTGCGAGGACGGAGTGCTCTACATCGGGGAACAAAAAGAAGAAAAACAGCCTCGCATAACACCATTCGCGCACAATTAGTAATACTGGTAAAAGCAAGCGATCTAGAGTCAATAACAAGCATTTTGAACGGAAAAAAGAACAAACTAGCCCTAACGAACAAAGAAGGGAACTTACTTTGAAACGACCGTGCCATGATCTTGGCTGTTGAGCAGATTCAACGTAGGTCCACGGCTCACAGTCGCTTCCTTCTTTTTCGGACACATTTGATACTAAGGTGAACTCCACGCATCACGACTAATCGGTAAATTGACCTCAAGACAGAGATATGAAACGCACACGAGCAACACGGCCTGCAAAACGCGCAAAACAAGGTTGTGGATTGGATTGGATTGCGATCTTTGGCTATATGGATGTCTAGCGACTTTACGGAAACGATGTTCGCGTATCTTCAACACGCTTGCAATTGACCCCGTAAGTGATGACGTCACAACATGGCGTCTGGGTCCAAACAAACCGTTGCTAGGGACGTTGCTATGGACTAATGCATGGAGACTCCACACGAGGCTAGATTTTCGCTTATAAGTAAGTAAATAATTTTTTGTAAGCAACCTAACTTTTTGATATCTAATTATGAAGATGTTCTTGTCATCTCAGCGTCGTATTACAACGATGAAAGCCATTTCTGAAGTATTCCACTCCGCTTTGCTTTGGTAGCAGACGACACGATAGATTTGCTGGCCTCTGTTGCAGCGGGCGTCATCATTGAATTGCGTCGGTAAACGAGCAACACATGCAAGTGCATCGCTATGGCCGCAGAGGCCTCCGCAATGTACGTTTTTTTTTTTCCGTGAAGAACCCAGCTTAGTTCAGAGGGGCGAAAATTCCGTAAAATCAAACTACGTCATGCAGATCAGTTACGACGACGACCTGAAGTGCATTACCGGCGTAGTGCAGGCCAGCATGAGAAACAAATCGTACGTCTTCGAGGTAAGTCGTTTGTTATTATTATTATTGAGGTTGTCAGGTTATTAAAATATTGCATGTCTATGGCAATATGGCTTTTTTTTTGGTATACATTAAATTTAGTGGATGTGCTCTTTCGGTGAAGATCTCCATTGAACCAGCGATGAGAGTACAATCTGTAATAAACTCACCTTATGTTTTTTATCCAGTTCTTTCGCGTTTTGGAGTTAGGCGGAAATTTGAAGAAACTGCAAGAATGTTTCTCCACGCGATGGTTACAACCAGTTACAACCCTCCCATAGCGCGAGTACGCAAACAAAACTTGGGATCTCAACCGATCGCCTGAAGTGCTTTTCTCACGGGTGCAATGCGATCTTTTGCAGACGATCATCTCGATCGACGCCCGCACTTTCGATAAACCATATTTTGCATCGCACCCCACTATGAATTCTTATAAGTGTCTGAAACTCATTATATTTCAAACAAATGCAATATCAGAATATCGTATTTGTTCACCCGATTCAGACGCCGGCGCCGGCTTGGCCGGCGGGCGTGTGGCAGGCGGCATTCTTGCATTCGTCGTCTGCTGCAGGCATCTTGAGGACCGGAAGTTGCAGTCGTAAATATTTCAGAAACAAGCGGCTACCGGCACACTTCTGTCGAAACATATACGACATTCAAGCTTTCTATATCTGCGATTTTTAGAAGTTTAAACCCTACTTCTGATTTTTGAACGGTCGGGTTTTTGTAGCGAATCCTAGCCACATGTATTTGTCCATAACAACGACCCTAGCAACGGTTTGTTTGGACCCATGACGTCACACTTACGGAGTCAATAGAACGATCTCAAAAGCCCAATAAAACTCTATCAGGAGACACAATAATAATCAATTATTGAGCATGTAAAGATTGCCACAGTATTAGAAATACGTCCTGAACATGTAGCAAAAAATTAAATACGAAACCCATCGCACAATTTATCCAAACGAATTTAGTAGACATATAATTTACTAAAAACGACGCGTTTTCGGTTTGTCGGTGTGGCCTTGCTTGTTAACGCGCGGTTCTGCTGACCTTGTGGTCGGTGGTTCGAATCTCCGAAAAAATAGAGGTATTTTTTTTTAATTTTTACAGCGCTTTTTATTTGTTCTTACTATTTTAAATATTAGCTATGTTTTTTGCAGTCGCCGGCCCCCTACTTTAGGGTAAAACTCACGCAGAAGGTGAAAATAGGAAGTGCAAGCCCAAGTTTCAATTGAATTTTGGAATTAATAATAATAATAATAATAATAATATCTTTATTTCCATCAATCTTGATGGGGGAGCCCGAAGAAAAAAGCTGCGATATGCAGCTTGACTGGTCCTCGGTAATGGCACAGTAGTGGAATTCCACTACTGTGCCATTACTTAACGTGTTACATGATGTTTAGTAGTTATTTTGTGTATTTTTTGCTTTTTCGTTGTTACCTGCTTTGTTCCATTTACTGTGCCCCACTCCTCTCTGTAATGCCTTCGGGCCCTGAGAGACATGATAAATGAAATGAAATGAAAAAAATGTTGTGTTTATGTTTATACAGCCGGAAGTTAGTCTGCTTCAGTGGGCGTCTGGTGTCTCAGCTGTAGATAAGCAATTTAGCTAGTGCAGTATAGAGCACTATATAGCTCCTTCGGAGCAGAGTAGCGCAATCCTGAACGCCATCTGTCGGCGACTAGCGGCGAACGCCCGGAGGTTCCAACTCCGGTCAGAAATGCACGGGGAACGTGAGAAAATCGTTGTTTCTTCAATATTGTGGAGATGTACGGAACGACAATAGTTTTTGAAATAATAAAGGAACATTTTAGAATAATTTGCGCTGAGTTGTGTGCCAAATAAGGACGTAATTTTTTTTAAAAAATTGCATGAGCAGCATCATGCAGCAGACGACGTGGCGACGTCACAGCGTTCACGTGACCCGCTCCAGCCAACCCAAAAAGCCCATCTCCGCTGCGAGCAAGAATCGTCTGCTTCAAACGCCATTGCCTTGGAAATTGCCTTCTCAAAATTTGCACACGCATCCGATATTATTAAAACTTTGATAAAGTGTTTAGTGCTTTACTAACTTCACGACAGACTAGTTTTGAAAAGTGTGAACTCGCCTTTTATTTTTTAATCAGCCGTGTTGCGTCGATCTCCATGTATTCTCCCATAGGGCGGGCCGCCTCCTGGAACCCTGAGTACCACGTGACTCGCGCCGAGCTGCTCTGTCGGCCATGTTGTCGGCAAAACACGCGGATCAAAGGATTGCGCTACTCTGCTCCGTAGGAGCTATATAGTGCTCTAGTGCAGTACAACCGCTAGCCTGGGGTCTTTAATAGGGAGTTTTAGAATAGCGCACGCTAAAGCTTTGCGTGCACAAAGAATAGCGTCGTCGCCACTGCGCATGCTCCGAACGCAAACCAGGTTTTGCGCCATAGAGATCATATACTAGGGAGTTTTAGAATAGCGCACGCTAAAGCTTTGCGTGCGCAAAGAATAGCGTCGTCGCCACTGCGCATGCTCCAAACGCAAACCAGGTTTTGCGCTTTGCGTGCGCAATTTTAGCGCGCGCTATTTCTCGGAAATAGCGTGCGTACGCAAAGGGTCTTTGCGCTCCTCCTAAGGAGGATTCGTGATGAGAAGTTGGCTGAAGCCAAGACGAGCACAGTTAAAAAAACAAATGGCGGCCCCCAGGACCATGGCTGCGGTCGCTTTGGCGGCGTCGTGAGCGCGACGTCGGCGGCATCCTCGCGACTGCGATTTTCAATACGGGACGACACTGCACTCGGTTTGGAAAACCCAGTAGGGTGGGCAACAATCACCGGCAACTTGATGCTTGCGACGAGCGAACATTTATCGGCGAAGGCAGCGAAGGTCAGTACACTCTTGCCGAGGCGACGCATGCGGCGGACACGACCAGTCGACCGCTCGCGTCGCACTCTCACGTTTAAACAAATGTAAAATTGTTACTCCGGACCAAAAATCTTGTTTTTTCTAAAGTTGCAGCATTTCGTGTGTGAAATAAAAATCGTGACTGTATCTTGGTGGCGTTGCAAGCGCGAGATGCTTGGGCTTTTGCGTCGCGGCGGAGAAACGCTATTCTAAAACTCTCTTGCGTCGCGTGCGCTAAAGGAAGCGCTAAATTTAGCGCTAGCGTGCGCTAAAATTGCGTACGTTATTCTAAAACTCCCTACTAACTTTTTGCGCTTTGCGTGTGAATTTTAGCGTGCGCTATTTCTCGGAAATAGCGTGCGTACGCAAAGAGTCTTTGCGCTTCTCCAAGGTGGATTCGAGATGAGAAGTTGGCTACAGCCAAGACGAGCAGAGTTAAAAAATGGCGGCTTCTAGGACTATGTCGGCGGCTGCTTTGGCGGCGTCGTGAGTGCGACGTCGGCGGCATCCTCGCGACTGAGATTTTCAATACGGGACGACATTGTACTCGGTTTGGAAACGATCACCGGCAACTTGACGCTTGTGACGCGCAAACATTTCTCGGCGAAGGTACGATGTGCGAAGGTCAGTACACGAGACCTCTCTTGCCGAGGCGACGCAAGCGGACATGACCGGTCAACCGCTCGCGTCGCATTCTCACGTTTAAACAAATCTAAAATAGTACTCTGGACCAAAAAACTCGTTTCTAAAGTTACAGCACTTTGTGTGTGAAATAAAAATTGTGACTGTATCTTGGTGGTGTCGCAAGCGCGAGATGCTTGGGCTTTTGCGTCGCGACGGAGAAACGCTATTCTAAAACTCTCTCGCGTCGCGCGCGCTAATGCAAGCGCTAAATTTAGCGCTAGCGTGCGCTAAAATTGCGTACGTTATTCTAAAACTCCCTAATGTGCACCACGAAGTAGTGATACACGACCGCACGCCGGTACGATGCACATCCAGATCGAAACGGGCAGGGATGGGGGTTGAACCCAGGATCCGTGGGTTCTGCAGCGCGAGCTTCCGCTCCACGTGCTCCGACTTGAATTTGATTTGATGCAATGCACAAACCGTGGCCCTCTTGCTTTGCCGGGATAATTCGCTCCCTTCGTGCTAATAGGTGGGTCAGTGTAGTAGGCAAACAGCGCAAGTCCTTTCAACGAAGTAAATAAGGCAATAATAATGGGAATATTGAGAGCAAAATGGGAAAATGTGTAAGTGGTCAAACTGCCACAGTGATGCAGCCGAAGTTTGTCTGAAGGCGGTCACCTTTACCCACTATTAAAACAAAAATACCGCCATTTTAAGGCAGTTATTTACCTGAGCTCATAGAGCGCTACGTATTAGGCACATCTCTTAATTTTCTGACTTCCGGAATGTAGTACTTAATTTTGTTCTGGTACATCAGTGATATCCCTCGCCTGCCGCCTGGTTTTACTTATCGAGGTTGCGCTTCGCAGTTTTACTTTTTTATTAGGCCTAGACACGTTTTTATTCCTGAGATTCAAGTACAGTGCGGATAATTAAACTAGATTTCAGAAACGTTATCCTTCGGTGTTATAGCATTTATGTTTCGTAGCGTCAAGGGGTCACATTCACAAACCCGGCAGCGTAAAAATCTACAACGCATTTGTGTTTCTCGTTTTATCGTGTTAAAAAAAAAAAGTTTTTATATTTGCGTTTTTTTGGTGCGGTATGTCGTATAACATAAGCTATCGGGGGACAGATCGTCTTGCTATGAGAACATTTAAAATATTTCTGTTCGATGATCGTAACTACCACAGAAAACAGTCGATTCTTGCCTGAAATAGCATATTTTCACACTCAATTAACACCACCAATAACATGATCTCAGGAGAGTTGTTTACCTCTCGTAGCGTCATAAGCAATAAACACATCTCTTACTTTTCTAGTTTCTGGAAAGTAATGCGTATTATTGTTTTTGTAACTCAAGGCGCGTCCTCAATCATGCCACGTGCTTGTTGTTGTCCCTCATTCGGAGGCTCCACTATACCGTTTTAGTTTTATTTTTTATCAAAGCCAAGCACGTGCGTATACCGCCGGACCTTAAGTATAGTACATCAAATTAAACTACCTTCCTGAAAAAGTATCGTTCGGCGTTGTGTAATTTATTTTTCATGGCGTACGGTCACACTCTCGAATCCTGAACGGCAAATCTTCCTCGCCGCATTGTTTTTTCTCGCGGTTTCGCGATAAAACACGTCAGCCTTGCCATGCTGGGATCAAATACACCAGCGTCGGCAGTTATTTGCGAAGGATTGATCAACGCAAACATTTCCACTCGCTATTCATGAATTGCCTCAGTTCGTCAGAATCTCAATGACTTGACTGTATAGTAAAAACGGCAAAAAATAAATAAATAAAACGATGTCGGTCAGTAAACGAAACTTCCATGGCGGGGCTCGCCAGTCTGAACAGCAAAGCGCCGATACCGGCCAGTCACTGAACTTCCATGTGAATACTGGCCATCAAAGACAGCAAAGTACCGATGCCGGCCAGTCACTGAACTTCCATGTAAATACTGGCCATCAAAGACAGCAAAATACCGATACCGGCCAGTCGCTGGAATCTCCATGGAAAGACTGGCCAGCAAAGACAGCAAAAACCTGATGTCGGCCAGTCACTGTAACTTCTACGGCTGAACTGGCCAGTGAGCAAGACGAAACCCCGACGCCGGCCGGGGCCGGTAGCTCACCGGCGCCAATGGCCGGGCGCCGCCATCCTGTTACCAGGACCGGCCGGCGTAGTCCCGATACCGGCCGACGCGGTGTGCTACCTGGGTATGGTTAGCTGGTTTTCGGTGGTGTGTGAGACAAAGCTTTAGCTATTGCCTAATTTTCTTTTCTTTTTTTTTGTATCTTGGATTCTTTTGCTTTGCATGTTCTGGGCTGATGGGTGTTCGATCCGGCGGGAAGTGTTTTAATTAATCTACGTGCGCCGCGAAATAATTTGTGTCGGCGGCGATAACAGCGTCATTTTGCGGCGGCTGATTAGGCTTTACGGCGAGACAGGTAACCTTTTAATCGTGCCTTTCTGGCTTCTATCTTTGCTTCGCGATGCATTTGTTTCTCGCTTCTGACTAGGAAAAGCGAAGCGTGGGTAGCGAGAAGCCCCGCCTCACTGTATTTGCTGGGCTTTCCGAATAAGAGTGCACGAAGATTCGTAGCTGAGCCTCTGCATGATGTGTTGTACAAGCTGTGTACGGAGGCGCTTTGTCCTCCGAATGTTGTTCATAATTACAATGTAGCGCAAAGACAACACAGGAAGGAGACAGAGATAGGAAAGAACGCTACTCACAACTAGGTATTTACTGCATGTATCGTGAAAGAGGTAAACGAAGTGACAAGTGTAATGACAATTTACACTAACGGTCGTGAAAGAGGCGAACGAAGTGACAAATGCGATGAAACTCTGAAAAAAGGAAGAAGACACTTTGATCTACACTGATGTTCGACTTAAATTACCCCTCTAAAAAGAAAAGAAAAAGAAAATGAAAAAAGCGAAGAAAAATCAAAAAGAAGAAAAAAGAAGAAAAAATGATTGAAAATATTTTCAGTTACCCGCTAGATTTAAGAAAAATTGTCTAGATATTGCTGCTCTTTGCGAGACAGTGCTACAGAGGGCGCACTTATGCACTTGGTCCCGTGAGTCATGATAGTTTTTGCCTCATATATCTCTCTTGCCCTCTTGCTGGCATTGCGCTTGAGGACTTTAGTTTGGCTGAACACAGGGGTGCAGGCACAGTCTCTGACATGGATGGCGAGGTGCCCTGATGGAGATGATTGAAGAGTCAAGGCATGCTCTCTTGTAATTATGCATGTAATTATGCATAACCAACTAGCCCAACAGCTCATTTTAATACAGAATGTTGTTCAGCTTGGGCGATGTAGTGACGTATTTCTTGTACACAATCGCAAGCGGCAGCATAAGATCCTTAAAATTGATGGTACTTGAACGCCTGTGCTAGAAAAGGGCTAAACTGTTTTCTGTTTTTCTGATTTTATTTTTATCATATTGGTGTTAGTTGCCAAATGCGCTTCTGTCGAATAGTTGTCATTTCTGACTGGAGTCAACGCCCCTTTTTTACGGAGCAACTAGGAGCGACAACGGAATGGGAAGCAATATACGAATAACTTATTACGACAAGCAAACTACTGCACTTATGGTTTCTTGAAATGTCTCCCAGTGGAGGCTGTGGCAAAACATGATTCCATTCTTTTTAAGAGATATTCTTCAGTGAGAACCTCCCTCGGTTTCCATCTTAGCTCTGTATCTCCACCTGTCTAAAACGGCCACCTACAGACTTCTTCATTCACATTGAAGCCTCAACATCTGGAATGTGCATGTCGAACTGTGTATCCGGGTCTTTAAATCCAGGACCTCATTGACAAGTCACTGCATATGGGTCGTTATATCCGTGCCTTTATATCCGGACCTTTGCATCTCGGCTTGTACTTCAAGGGGCACTGACACACCAAAATCATATTTTTTTTTTTATTATCCGAAACGATTGAAAACGATGCCGGGACATTACCCTCAAATTTGAAACTTTAAAATTGAGTATTTGTGAATTAAAAAATCAATTTCCAAATGTCGAATTCAAAGTTCCCGCGCGATCCGCGCCAGTGCAGTGAGTCAAATTTTGCGGTCTCCTGCGACTCGACTTTCTTTCGGACCTCCGCCGTTGCCACGGCGACCCCAAGCGAGAAGAGGTGAGGGATAGAAGGGCGCTGGCGGGAAAAAACCGGTTTTTCCCCGACTCGCCAACGAGCACCGCCAAGTTTTCCGAGGGAGGGTACAAATCTAGGAAGCAACATCACACCGAACTCTGATTTTTGGTATTTCAAAAAGAGGAGCCATAGTGCGTTCGCAATTGCGTTAAAAACATGTTTTACGATTGCCGTTATTAAAAGTTATAGAAATGTCACCTACAAAGCTTCTAAATTTCCTGATTTTTGACGTCACCGATCAAAAGAAGCGAGGAGGTGAGCGGCGGGAAATACAAACGCCAAAACTAAAAAGGCGCGCGCGCGCGGGGGAAAATTGTTTTTCGCGATGCGTTTTTTTTTTTTTGCGTGTCTATGACTACAAGTTGCATCGTTTTAGACAATAAAAAAAATACGACATTTGGGTTGTCAGTGCCCCTTTCAGGAACTTTTAAATTGCGCCTTCACATCTACCTCTGAAGATGCTGGGTTTTACATTAGGCCCATTATGCCCAGCCTTACATCGAGGTCTAGTGCATCCGGGCCTATCCGTTTTGAGTTTGAATTCCGAACCTCGTCATCCGGGTCCGTTTTTCCGGTACCTTGCATCCGGGGTTGTGCACCCGTGGCTTCATACATTTACACTCTGGCCAGTATACATATGGAACATTTACATCCAGGAAACTTGTTCGGGCATTTGCATCTGGCCCTTGCATCTGGGTTTGTACACCTGGGTTTGAACGTATGTGCCTTTACAACCGCACCTTTACATTTATTTCTGTAGATGCAGGGTTTGACACGAGGCCTATTCCTGCAGTCTTTGTACATCGAGGTCTTGTGCATGCAGGACTATCCGTTCAGAGTTTGACATCCGGACCTTGTCATCCGGGTATGTACAGCCGGTCCCTCGCATCCGGGACTGTGCGCCTGGGGCTTTATGTCTAAGCCTGCATACCTGTGTGTCTCTTACTTTCTGTCCCTGTCGTCAGGCGGCATATCTTCTAAAGGAACGATGTACCAACTAGCCCATCTGCCACTATTGATACATTACACTCTGGCCAGTAAATATTTGAAGCACTTACACGCGGAAAACTTGTTCGGGCATTTGCATCTGCCCTTTCCATCTGGGTTTGTACACCTGGGTTTGTACAAATTTGCCTTTACAACCGTGTTTTGCATTCATTTATGAATATGCAGGGTTTAACATGAGGGCCAGAACATCCAGTTCTTACACTGGGGTCTTGTGCATTCAGGACTATCCGTCCGGAGTTTGACATCGGTCCTCTTCATCTGGGTAAGTACATCCTGTTTCTTTTACCCGGGACTTCGCATCTAAGCCTTCATAGGTTTTACCCGGCACACAAGGAGCATTTACATCCGGGAAACTTGGTGTTCAGAAATCCATATCCGGGCCCTCACATCCGGACCTCTACACTGGCGGCTTTTACTTTCGGGGAATTCGCTGTAGGGACAATCTTTTTAATGCACCCCCGGGGACACATTTGGCCGATGCACATGTCCCCAACCCTCTCGTTTCTCGCCGGGGCACTGAGCCAAAGCCGCGCTTTCTTTTCGATAGCTCTCACAGCGGACGACAGAGAAACGAGAAAGGCAACACTGGAGCGGGGAACAACGCCGAGGGCAGCGGTGCTCCCAAACCATAACTCAATGAGATAAGGCTTCGCATCGGCGACAGCTTTAATGTGTATGTCGGGGATCTCGTGGCAGCTTTCGAAGCTTTAATTTGTATCCACTTATGGTCAGTGAATAATGCGTACTTGACTGTTGCACGTTTAAGCTCGTTGTTATACACATTTCTGTCTTACTACCTTTTAGCTTGAACTGGCGTACAGACTACGCGTTTTAAGGTTTGTTAGAATCTAGCCTGGAGGATCGCGAGATAAGGTTTGTTTGCGTTCATGAATATAATCTGAAACGTACTGATGGGGATACAATACATGCCGTCTATTTACAGGCACAGAAGGCGACTGCCTATGAAAAGGGTATAAAGAAATCCCTCGGATCTTATTGCGATCTCTTTTAAACGCGATTTTCCAAAATGTTCATTGCTTCGAGCCTTATTGAGTTTGAAAATTCCCGCCTTGCGATTAAAAAAATACCCTGCAAAATTAAAAGAGGTGTTCTTTTCGAAGCGCACGTACATAACCTCTTGTTCGTTTAAAAATAAAGGTAAAGGTGGCTCTCCCTGAAGTGGCTGACACCGGCATGAAAAGCATGTGACCTCATCAGAAAGCAGTAGCTTGCTGTTAATCATAATCGTGCTCGACTTTATTTCCCCAATCACTTCTTTTGAGAGCATGGAAACTGCGTCAATCCTCAACTTAATCTGACCACAAACATCTGTAAGAAGTTAATTAAATAAAAACTAATTACATAAAAAAGTAATCACATTTCGTGTTTGAAACTTATGGAACTTAACAGCTCTCTTAAATATATTCTTATATCTCAGATTTAAGTCTTCTCTCACCTGTTTGACCGAAAGAGAACCAAGCAACGCCCACAAATATCCAGCGTCGACCGTGGGATGGCGCTAGTGCCGTCGGGGCCGAAAGCGATAGCATCTCTCCTCATAGAGGGAAAGCATAAAGAGGGCGCTGGTGGGGATGACGTAGCGCCACTGCACTATCGTTCGCGCCATCTATGATGTGACTCACGCACTAGTGCGTCGGATCGGCGCTCTTTTTTCTCGCGGGATCTCTTGCGCGGGGATAGAGACGAGCGGCTGATAATCCTCGGCTCTCTGGGGCCTCGGGGATGCAGGGTCATTAGGGGATGAAAAAGAACACTACGTCACTGCGTTGAATAGGGGGGAAATATATTCTTGGGCCACCTACACATAAGCTTCCCCTCCCCCCCCCCCCTTTTTTTTTTTTTACAGGTCGGGAGAATTTTGTTATTTTTTTTCTTTTCTTTTCCCATTCGTTCAAAGTATAGGCAATGAAACTAGAAAAAGTACATATGCCATATTCAGATTTCGAAATTGAAATCGCTGCAGTTTAAACCTCGACGAAGTGTGTCAAACGCGACTTCACTACGATCGCTTATAATGTTCTTACCTTTGCAATTACACGCGTATATGAGCCCCCCCCCCCCCCCAAAAAAAAAAAAAAAAAAAAAAAAAACTTAAATGTTGCATTAGAATTAAACGTCGACAGCTTCCGCAACCTTCGCCTTCAAATTCGTGTAGAATACGGTCGTACACGTCCCGGTGCCGCTGTGAACCTTTTAAAGGAGTTGTGCATGACGCTGACCTATGACGCGCCTTGAAAGTTGAAAGCGACAAGATTTTAACTCGACAGTTTCATGCAGCGTTGTAACGAACATGGGGACGTCAGCTCGTGGCTTCAGGAAGTGCTTCCGTCGCGTGAAATTTCGCGATATTTGCGCAAAAGGAGCACGATCACAGGTCAGGCGCACTCTTAAGGTCCAATCCTCGATGGTGCTCCGCACGTTCTACTATCGAATCACTGAGTACATAGCAGGAATATGTTATTTGCAACGTCACCACAATGACGGTGACGTTCCAGATTTTTCTTCGAAACATGAATTCCCCGCGTGAGCGCAGCACTCTCGTGGATAAACGAACTCGTTTTTAAACAAGGCGTAGTCGGTGGTGCGCCCACCGAACACAATACATGGTTTCATCTGAACTCCGGACACCGCCGACGGTACGAGCCGATCAGTTCAATGAAACAGCTTCAAAAGTACAACATCATGGTGTTCGTCATGCTCCAGCACGTGTTTTATCGTCGCTAACCCCTCATGTACGGGCATAACCTCCTCTGTATTCACAAAGCCTGGCAGTTCGACGATGGAGTCATAGAATGCCCGGTCGCATATTTGGAGCGCGAGGATCTGATAGCACAGAGCATCAAAGAGCCATTTCTTGGGGAGCCTGGACGTCAGCGCACAGCTTTTGCAGCGGCGAGGGCCCGAAACACACTTGTTTGCTAGGGAGAAGTTTGTTTCGGCGTCTGGCCGCAGCGGGGCACCAGTCACGTGGCTCTCTTCTCATACGCGTTTTCTGCCGCTCCGCCTTTTCAAATTCGGCGGCCGGTCGCTTCTCGTGGCGATCTGCCAGGCTTTGTCAGTATAGAGGAGGCTAGGGTGCCTTCATGTGCGCTTTGCTTAGGGTGGAGACACCTGGCCATTTTGTCCCACACATTTATCTTTATTTTTTGTTTAGAAGCGCGTGAAAAGGCGTGCCCCTGCACGCGTTTGAGGTGCTGACTGTGCTATGGCGACATTTTGTTTTCGTCGATTTCTTTTTATTTTCCCCGCGAGCGAGTGCTGTCGGCATCGGGTACTACAAAAGGTGGCATCACCCTAAACAGAAGGACATTGAGGCACCCTAGAGGAGGCTATGGTACGAGGAAGGCACCGTGACTCGCGCTTTTAGTACCTGTGTTCGTGCCTTCGACCGCGCTCGAACATCTGATGAAACTTAGTATAGCGAGACATTTGTTTGCACCCTGCACCTCTCTGATATTCAGTCCAGACGACGTGGGCCGCCTTGGACGGAAGAGGAGTGAGAGGCGTTGTACCACGTGACCCATCTCCCGACGCTTCCCTCGGCCTTCCCGGAACACCACTCGATCTTTCCCGCAGACACGAGCCTCCAATCTGTTCAATCGATTCTCTCCCTCTTTGTCATTCTCCCCCTCCGGCACGCTTATCGGGGAGAGCATCTTGGATTCCCTCTCCCGCCCATGGGAACCTTGCCTTTCGTTCTTCCTCACTCGTTTCCAAACCTGCCGCCGACTCCTTTTGCTCCGAGGACTCTCGGGTATTTGTGGAGGATTCCGGTGTTGCCAACGGATCAAGAAGTCCGGAGTTCTATAGACCGACGCACTGTTTACAAAATAAGTCATCATTTTCCCACACCAGGGTTCTGATTTGGTCACCGCGAGAGAGGGAGCGACATCTAATTCTCGTCTCGCGGAGCGAGCGAAGATAGCGTTCGTGGGCGGTTCGTCCGCTAACGCGAGCGAAGAACACGCTTCGTCTGCTACCAAGTGCCGTTCGCAGACGGAAATAGCACGAGAAAACGCCGTACCTCGGCTGCTAACAGACCGGGGCAAATTTGATCGACTGTTACGAACCAAGCACAGCGGCGAAGTGAATTCGGACGCAGGCTGAAACTGTGATTGTCCGCTATTTCACGTTGGGAGCCATTGACGACTTGGGCATTTCTCGCAAACCTCCAGTTGTTCCGCTGCCATACCCAAGCTTCAAATCTACCGGTGGATGAAGCAGCATTATGCCCAAGCACATCAGAGACCGCGAGTCGTCTCTCGCAATTTTTATCTTGGTGAGGCGTTCTCAGCAAAATATTGCCCGACCGTGAGCTCGCGAACGGGATAAAATGTATCGTTGGTTGATTACGCGAAACCACCGACGCTACGACTAATCAGAAGCAGAGAGCGTTCTCACCTTCATCAAAATCAGAGCCAGGGGCTGGTCTGCTCCTGCGCCGACAGCCGTACAACCAGAGATGGCAGTAACGACATTTCTGTAATGAAGCGATTAATTTACTTTTTGTGGTGATGAGCTATGTAATTAATTACTTTTCTTGGCTGGTAATTTAGTAATGTCATAAATTACTTTCAGGCAGTAATTTCGAAAAACAATTACTCATTACTTTTTAAATAACATTTGGCCCTAATGAGATAGTTAGTTCGCGAGCTTTAAAAAAACATTTTGCATGTCGAAATGTCGCGAAGGAGACATTAGAGCAAATAAACGACGATCATCTGAGTGCAAAGCCTCGGTCGAAGGATCCGACAGACTCACGAAGGAGGGCTGGAAAGCTTAGGTGTAAAGACATCGCTGGAAGGCCACGGCCCACGAACTTCAACTCCAGGCAACACAAATTCAAGGCGTCAGATCGTCACGACGAAACTATACTTCGTTTATTCCTATGCTGACAGTGCGGTAGGGGCTACGAGCTCACCAGAACCAATCAATCACCTTCCTTCGATCACCTGACCCGTCCCTTTCTCTGCGCGTGGGTATGAAAAAGAGCGTGGTTACTTGACGAACGATATACGTCTGACTGTCCCAACAAGCATGTAGCCTCCACCGTACCTTCAGCTTAGGGATGATAGGGATGAGCGCCTTATAGGTTACAGGGCGAAGGGAACATTACCAGTGATGTCAACAATTTTTAAAACCTGAGAGGTCAGGACATGCAGATCCCCATCCTTCTTGCTCTTTCGTCGAGCAAGGTCTAACCATAAGCTTCGACCACTGTGAAGAACAAACGACCGGAATAAATAGTTCACCACAAATATCTCGTCAAGGCCCCAGAACATTTCGCGCGTATACTTGGCCTTGTTAAGTAAAGGTGCTTCTTGTAGTCGGAAAGGCGAGAATCGGGTGCAATGCAAGTGACGCTCACGGTATTTCTCTCTGCGTGTCCCGAGGGAGTTTATTCGAGAATAAGCAAACGAGGAGATATCACCACCAGTTTGTCGGAAAATTATACAATTTAGGAAGCTCGCGTCATCCCTTTCCTCAACTGGCGAAGCGTCCGACTAGCAAACATCCATCCCCCTTGTGTAGCAACGCGCAATAACTAGGGCTCTTCGGGTGTTCGGCAGCTATGCTTCTTTAGAGGAATGACCGGGAATTCGTCAACTATAGTCGGCGACAGGCGAATACCATCGGACCCTGTCGATGGTTTGGAATTCAGTTTTCCAATAGCCCAAAGCACTTCATCAACCGTAACGCTCGTAAAAAAATAAATAGCCATCAAAATCACGTGTCACAGGCGAAGTGGTGTTGGCGTTGGAAGATCTAACTAAAATTACGCGAAAAGAGCCCACAAACAGTTTTGGGGACGTATGAATAGCAGATCTCTTGCGTAACGTTATATTGCTAGACTCTTTCCTGGTATGCTTCTTTTCAAAGCGTCAGAATTCTTCGGGTCGCTTGTTTAGTCTAAGCTCCACCAGCTTACGGGACAGGTATGTGCGGATCATTAACGAGGTGTTTTTTATTATTTTTTTACAGCGGAGTTGTTAAGGGTTAGTTCCCCAGGATCGTGTCCCACGCAAAAAAAATGAAGACACCGAACTCTGGACACCTACCGCCATCTATGAGCGACGGCGGCAAGCCACGTATCTGGTTGCCTCCGTCGCTCATAGATGGCGGCAGCCTTTTCACTCTGGCTTGCCGACTTGCGGCCGGCCATTACTTTCCATTGTACAGCTCCGCTGGTCTTCCTTCTTCACCAGAAGGGAAAGGCTGAAAGATTTTTTGTTAGTTTCCAACATGCGTCATATTTTTCGTACAACACGTTCGTGTTTGTCTTTTTCTTTTTGTACAATCTATGGTAATGTAATTTTAATCTTAAGTAATGATGTACATTCTTGGAGGACTATTTGGGGTACCTCTCAGGACGCTGAAGGTACTCGGGAAAACTATATCAATTGCTAAATTTATTGCCAATGTGAAACGTTCACCATAGAGTTAACATCCGAATCTTCTAATAGAGTAGTAAAGCCGTATTTTTAAGTAATTAAATAAACCAAAATAATCACCGAAACTCTATATGCTATCTCAATACGTAGCGAGGTTATATTACCTTTAAAGACACTCAAAACAAGATAGCAAGTGGAGGGTGTTAAGCATCAGCATTTACCAGCGGATCATTTGCCCGAGTCACTTCTGAGCCATAAAAGTTAGATAAAACTAAATAAAAATATTGCCAGATCAATTCGCGAACACGTCATGATGCGTAAAATTATTAAAATTTATATATTTGAATAAACAAGTCGCTTTGAAACGCGTGCATGAGCTTTCAGTGGTAATAATTTCAGAAATCCAGTCAACTTTGGTATAATAAACTTTCCGTAAATTTGTACGCGATATTTAGTCGCATCTCTGTAGTTTTCAAGGAAATGGAAGTAGTCTATAAGAAGGGCAGAATCGGAAGCAGGCGGAAAATACTGTGATCCAACATAGTATTTCACAGAAGCTCATCCAAGGTCATACTCATGTGCCTGATCTTTTGGGCAGCCTAATGTTTCGTATCCCAGTCATATTCACGCGACATTGTTTAACATTTTATACCAAGCAATTTGAAGGATCACCACTACATCAAATTTTGATTTTTTGTAATACCCATGTTCAGCACGATTCATTTTTCATATCTTATTTTAGCATTGAAGAGCGGAATGTACCTGTAATATGATATTCTAGGACTTGGGTTCTCTGGTTGGCTATTTATGTGTTTCATATTCTTGCATGTTGAATTCCTCCTTTTATGTGGAAGTTATTTTTGCTGTACACCCATGTCAATACATCCGTGGTGTTTTTGACACGCAATCAACATCATCATCAACAAGAGAGTTGAACCCATCAGCAGGAGGTATCTTAACGCACACATACCCTTGATAAGTTGCAGCAGGCGCAAAGCTAGCCGCGGCGGAACGCGATGATAATCTAACCATCCGCGTTTGGCCACTGCTAGCTTTGCGTCTGTTTCACAAGTGGTAACTTTGGTGCGCCCCCGAGTTTCTCACGAGCTTGAAGTCGTTCTAAAACTGACTGATATAGTGGTTTTCGATTATTCTCAGCATGGACCCAATTGAAGCCAAGTGATTACTTTTACTAATTTAAAAATTAATGAAGGAAGTTTAGTTAAGTATTTGACTTATCGCAAAGATTAGCCACCCATATGATGTCCCCCTGGCCGTATAACTGACCTGCCCAAACTGTATTAGTGCATCTTTTACGAATCTGTTTTTGTAATAAATCTGTTCGAATTAAAAGGGAACGCCCGGTATATTCAAAGAAAGTGAGAGAGCAAACGAGCAGGTGGAGATTACGAGACATAACTCAACCCCGAGACTCCAAAAAGCAAAAACGACACACACAGACTCGAAGTCTTAGAGACTTTGTGTGTCGTTTTTGCGTCCTACAGTCTCGGGGTTATGTCATGTAACATAAATTCATACCTTTTGGTTACCACGGACATGTTGACAATATACAATAAGACCTCGAGCCTTGATCACCTTGATTTACGTTGTTTGAAAGAGCCACATAATGCCGGAAAACAGGCAGCGTCCCAAGAAAAGGCCGAAAAAGATAACCATCTGGCCACACATCGGAACTGTTCAGCGCTTCGAACGACTACTCATCAACAGTGAGAATAGACAGTTTGCTATATTACCCAAGCATCAAGGAGAATGCAGAGATTGGTGTTCCACGCGCCAGACGCGCACGCCTTCCCCGTATAAAAGACTCGAAGTAAATAACCAAAATAAAGCGTTGACAAACGCGCGTGCAAGATGCCGTTTGTTTTAGGTTTCTGCTTTAGAAAATTTCCTACTGCTGAGGCCAGCACGCGCGACGCGTGGAACACCGATCCCTGCATTCTCCTTGATGCTTGGGTAATATAGCAATAGGTCTAATCACTAATTTTATCCTCGAGGACAGTTTTCGCGATAGCTTCGATGTCTGAGACCCTCCTGGTTTGGTTCAGACGGTACAGAAACAAAACAATTTGTGAAGGCGGTGCGCGAGGCACCGCTTTCAGACCGCACATGTTGCTTTGCAAGTGAGCTCTGAGGCCTTGAACGACGATCCTGGTTAGAGCGATGGTGATCATTCGCGTTGTGAGACGCATTTTAGCAGACTCACCTTTGCCTGGGTGTGTGGACGATGACGCGGTTCCACTGTTACTTGAATTTATGAAGACACCACCACCTTGTCCCGGAGGCGAAGACTTGGGGCGGGCACCAAGAGCAACAATAACGCAGAACGGCGCCGTTGATTACGGGGCGATGGATGACATGCTTTGGGGAGCAGCCGCGATAGTGTTGTTCAGAACTGCCCGGCCAAGTTGGGAAACTTGCACTCTGAGCTTGAAGGCTGAGGCCTACACGTAGAAGCTTTACCGCGGCTGTCAAACCATCAAAGCGAATCGCCCCACGAGCAGGCGAAGTTTTTCCCGAGAAAACCCACGTGTGCCGGTTCACCGTTGTCGTCTCCGGCGATGTTGGATTCCGTGCCCCCAGTTGGAGGCGTAACCCCGCCATCAGAATCAGCGCCGGTAAGCCTCGTCGGGGAAGGATTGGCGCGCCTTGAACAATCCTCGCTTTTGTAGCTGTTTTTCCAGAGTGCATGAAGATATCGTACTCTTCTACCTGGATATCTATAGAACTTGCAGTGGAACTGGCGAGAACATGACGCACAGTGTAAAAATTGCTGTCTGCTGAAGAACTGAGCGTAACAGCAATCGCAGACGTCTTTGCAAGATACTTGAATTAGCAGGGTTACGTCAGCCATTTTAAGGCGAAAGTCTTACTTGTCCCATTGAGCGAAAAGGCGGCGTCGTTGTGCCCGAAAGATGGTCATAAAAATACGTCATCAAGGACGCAACGCTGAATTGTATGCTCAAGGACGACGCTGTCATTGGCATCGTCCTTGAGGTCGTCCTTAAGGTCGTCCTAGAAGTCGTCCTAGACATCGTCTTAGACGTCGTCCTTGAGGTCGTCCGAGAGGTCGTTCTCTGCGTCGTCCTAGACGCCGTCCTTGCCGTCGTCCTCGATGTCGTCCTAGACGCCGCACTAGGCGTCGATTTCTAGGACGTCGTCCTCGACGTCGTCCTGCATGTCTTCCTAAATTTTAATATCTCTAGAAACATTACTCGAAAACATTTCTCCCGTGGGACTATAAAACGCCGTTCGCACTCTTGCGACCGAGTAAGACCGAGAGAGACCAGACCGGTTTTTAAGCCTTTTGCGACTTCTTAGGACCGGATGCGCTGCAGCGGAGCTGGTCCTAAGAGATCGCAAGAGGCTTAAAAACCGGTCTGGTCTCTCTTGGTCTTATTCGGTCGCAAGAGTGTGAACGGGTCCTAATGCTTGCGCCTTCCTACACGTAAGGACACTTAAGTATACTCCTGTAATGTTTTTTTTATTACACCATAGTATACACGTTTAAAGCTTTGGAAGTATAGATATTTTTCTCTGACAATTAAATTATGTATTAACTACCTCGCGCAGCAAATGAACTGTGCGCAAACCTGACTTGGTTTTAGGTAGAGGTCCCTGTTCACTATCGTCCACAAACTCACATATTTTCATCATCAGCAGAGCGAACAGACATCGCATTAAAAGATATAATAAGAACCTAAATCGTTCATCTGAAGAAAACAAATCGACGAAATTTACGTAGGTAATATAGAACTAAAAGATCAACAGTTAGCGAATGCCTTTAATGATCATTTTGTGAACCTGCCGAAATATAATACTGATGAAAACGCATGGCTCATATCTTGAAAACAAGAATGAGCAGTCCATCTTTCTTGAGCCAGTTGCAGATACGGAGGTGACGCTAACGTTCTTATCACTAAAGAATAGTAAAAGTTATGGCCTTGAAGACATTCAAAGAAGCCCAAAAAAACATGTTTTAGATCTGGTATCTTTCTGCTTGACGTATATCTTTAATCTGTGTCTGCTATCAGGGGTCTTCCCTAAAAAAAGTCCAGATCGCTGGGGTAACTGTTCTTTATAAAAACGGCGATAAGTACGGCCTCAGAAATTATTGGCCGATTTCAATCTTACTAGTTTTTTTTTTTTTTTTTTGAGGGCTTCAGAAAAATCTTACTTTCACGACTGACGAAGTTTGCAGACAAAAATTATATAATCACTCCGTCGCAGTATGGGTTTTGTAAGGGTTAATTTACATAACTTGCTCTCCTAGAGCAAAAAAGAAAAAAAAAAACATTTTGCGAAATTGTGAGGATAAAGGAATTACACTTGGCATTTTTATTGATTACACTAAAGCCTTTGAATATTTAAATCATAGCCTCCTGATAAAAAAGGACTGTAAAAATATGGGTTTTGTGGAAACGCGTCATCTCTTGTTTCGCCTTGCCTTGCCCATCGTAAACAGTACCGTTCATATTAACGGTTACTCTTCAAACATTAAACCAATCGCATCCGGGGTTCCACAAGGCAGCATTCTATGTCCTTTCTCGTTTAATTTACACATTAACGATATTGTAAACTCAAATAAATATATAAAATATATCATTTACGCCGACGATATTTTAATTTTTACAGGTGACTGCTGTCTTGAAATAGTAAATACGGCTAATCAAACTCTCCTGGAGCTTGGTATTTGAGCCTATCTAACGCGTTGAAAATAAATGTGAACAAAAGCAAGACTGTTTTGTTTCAACCCTAAGATATAAATGCTTCTATCACAACAGATGTCGTGTTGGGTTTGACAAATATAGAGGTTTTAACTAGCTTTAAGACACTTGGTGTTATATTTACGGAACGAATGACTTAGGATTACTATGTAAATCGTATTCCGGTAAAGTTGTCACGTGTTGTTGGCATATTACACCGTCATCGATTTATTCTGCCAGCACGTGTAAAAATAATTATCGATAATTTATTATTTCTTTCGCATGTGCTCTATTGTCATCTTGTCTGGAGGAATACTGGAAAGGCAAATCTAAATAAGATAGATGCGCTTCAAAAAAGAAAACGAATTATAAGGAATGTTTTATATGATTACCTTGGCAAATCTCTTTTTGAAAGTTTAAATATATTGCATGTGTAAAACTTATTAATACTATTTATGCCTAAGTTACAAGTTAAATGTCATGAGTAACGTACGTCATATTGTCAAAGTAGCATCTCTGACGATGAGATTTCCTTCCCGCTCGCAACTTAGAAAACTGGAAAGTGCCTAATTGAAGAACAACTTACGGTTAGCAGATGTCAGCGTGCGTACTTCCTAACCTACTTAATTCTTTGAATACTCAAAATATGCAATTTGTAACATCCACACCGAAAAACAATTTGTTCTTTTTTTAAGAGTTTCATGTCATGACCATGACCAATCAAAGTTTTACTTCATGGCCTCGTCTGTGTTTAGCTATTGTATGTCTACTCGAAATAAGCCTAGTAACACTTTATAATCACTGCTGAGTCATGTTCTCTATGTCCCCGAATAAGTCTTTTTTCTTGGTGTAATTATTTATCTTTTTGTTATTATTGAATTGTTATACTTTGTCTCATCCTACGATGAACTAAAGGCCAAAGCCACGGGCCGCCAGGTCCGATCACGTTCCGCACTAAACTATGACGTGCCTAGCATTGATTAGGGGTGGACGAATAATGCTCCAAACCCCAAAACGCTGCATCATTTCTATAGCTTCGACACTGAAACAGCCTGTACATCATGGCTTTTTTGCAATTTAAAGTGGTTGAGTCACTCACTGCTATTCAATTCGAACCACTGTCCGCCCATCCCCATCAATGATCTGAGACGCGGGCACTAATACGTGCATCAAAGCTCAATACCGCGCAATTTCTAAGTGGCTCGTGATTGGATCTGGCGGTCCGTAGCTTTTGCCTTTAGTCCATCGTAGGGTGAGACGATGTATAGGGTTGAATTTGCCCCGTGCTGGAATGTCATATCTTGAATTCTTGTCCTTATTGATTTCGTTCTTTTTGTTCATTGCTGCCACTGCTACTGACTGGGCCGAGAACCCGTCAAGCTGCATTTAGGCAGCTTCTGTTGTCGGTTTTTGTCAATCATAAATGGAATCTGATGGAAAATACAATGTACTTATCAGATAAAGGCGGCGTTGAGGCGTTCGATCACGCACGAGTCACGTTCGAATGCTAGCGTCTGTCAGCCTCTGTTCATGCGTGAACGCGAAAACAAAATAAAATCAACAAAAAATGTACTGCCCCTGGCCTTTCCGTTCTACTGAAATGCCAAGAATGCAGTAATATCTTCTGTTCAAGTTTTCATTTATACAGCCTTTCAGCAACCCGAGTGAGCGTAAGAACGCGCAAACGAAATGCGACCTACAAATTTTCGATTTTGCTCGCGAGGGGCGGGAAGCTACTCAAGACTTGACAGCTACAGGCCTAAAAACGCGACTCATAAACCACGTGAACCCGATCCAGAAGTTGGGAAAATCTCCGAAATATAGGTTCTCATAGTCATGCAAAGCGACGCGACCGTCACGTGGCGGAAAATCCGGAACTTCACGGATCAGGAGCCGTCGCGGGAGAAGCATCGTCCGCCGTCCCCGCTTCCCGGACCAATGAGGAGCCGGCGGTGTTCCGGCGTCTCCCGCCGGCTCTCCCCATCCGCATCTGCATTGGGGAAGCGAGGAGCGCACTCCCCTCGAAGGAGGGGAGGGAGGTTGGGGACTGGCGATGGAATCGGGAGACGTCTGGTGGCGGGAAGGTAGGGTGCGCGTTGCGGGCTTGTATTTGTAGATCGGTCGCTAATTCGGCGCGATAGCGGGGATTACGATGCGCTCTCCCTTTCCCCGGCGCCGTTCCATGCGTCGGATTCGGCTGCAGGGGATTAGCGTCCCTCCTGCTGTTGTATGGACGCCGCCCCGGCTACGGCTTTGGCTGTCGGCTTGGTTGTCGGCCGCCGGCTCGAATGCCGCGCCACCGGACGGGGAAAAGGTGCCATCCTTGGTCTTCGCTTGAATATTGAAGCTGCTGGTGGTGCGGCATTTGGTTTTAGTTTTTTCGTGTTTTGTTTTTCCTTCTCTCTCTTAGCTTGCTTTTGTGTTTTGGTTATTTTTTTTTGTTCCCCACCGAGCGTTTTTATTACTTACGTTGAGATTCTTTAATTGTTGTTTTTGGAAGCCGTTAAGGCCCGTTCCCACTCTTCCAGTTGAGTACGACCGAGAGAGACGGGACTTGTTCAAACCTCTTAAAAGTTCTTAGGCCGAGGGAACACACTGGCATTCTGGCGCCATCTATGCGGTAACCCTGGAACTGCATTTCACAAGAGCGAAGGTTTTGCAGGATTTCCGAGGTCAAATGCGCGTAATACCTACAAGAAAGGCTCGTTTATAACGTTGACAAAAGTTTTTCGAGCCAAGAAAGAAAGGATGACGCGCGAGAGAAATGAAGAAATGAAATGGTTTTCACTACAGGTTAGTGTCGACAATGAAGATAAATCGTTCCGTTCTAGCTGTTATTGTATTGTTGTGCTGCCGTGCCCCATAATGTGCATTTCTATGTTGACTGAATGTTGGCTTGTTTTAAAACTGCTACTTGCGGGAGACGTGGAAACAAATCCGGGACCGACTATCGAAAAATTATTGCAAAAAGTACTTGACGGGCAAGAAGAGTTTGGTCGAGACCTCAAAGACATCAAGGAAAACCAGACACGATTAGAGAGTAATATGCAGGACATGAACAAGAAAATTGATAAATTAGAAAAAGCATTTCTAGATATTCAGGAAATCAAAGGAAGCGTAGAATTAGTGAGAAAAACTGTAAGGACACTCGAACAAACTGTAGAGCAGCAGGAGGAAAGAATGATTGAACTCGAAAACTACAATAGACGAAATAACTTATTAATATTCGGACTGCGGGAAGATGATGGTGAAACGTCTTCAGGACTAAAGGAAACAGTTGTGAAGGAAATATTTGCTATCAAGTTGGAAGTAAAAGCCACGACAATCGAACGAATCAACAGGATTGGTCAGAAAAAACCGGGCACGTGTAGACCAGTAATTATGAAATTTATGGATTACAATGAAAAGCAAGAGGTACTGAAAAACTGCAAAAAGCTGAAGGGAAGTAAGCTGAGTGTAAGTTGTGACTATGCAAAAGAAACGTTAAATATCAGAAAAAAAAACTGTGGGAAAGCGCACAAACAAACAGGAAAAATGGAGATAAAGTGTTTCTTGCCCACGACAAGCTAAGAATCAACGACACAATGTTCTACTGGGACGTCGAAAACAATGCAAGGTGTCCAGTGCCTGATAAAATGAGAGGAGACCGGCAATGACTTTCACAATCCGTTGCAAAGCCGTCTGAGTTGCGAATTATCACTTTTAATGCTACAAGCATAGTAAACAAAGTGATATCTTTGGAGCATATAATAATGGTACACAACCCGCATATTCTTATCGTAACTGAAACCTGGTTGTCGTCTGAGGTGACAAGTGACCTTATTATTCCACCGAACTACAAAATGTTTAGAAACGATAGGGGATCTCGTGGAGGGGGCGTTGCTATTGTCGTGAAAAGCAATATTTCTTGCTTGCTGTTGAACTGTGAGTTGAAAGAGACATTGTTCTGTAAAATTTCTTTTTGTAATGTATCTTTTGTGCTTGTGGCTGCCTATAGAGTGCCGAACGCTCCGTCCGAGTTTTTGGAGGATCTTGATAATTTGTTAAGGAAACATGTAAATAGCAATACTCGACTAATCATAGCAGGGGATTTTAACCTTCCAGGTATTGATTGGGAGCAACTCTCGGTTGGGTCTTGGGAAGTTGCAAGTTGCGAAAAATTGCTCGATATCGCGTTTAATTATTGTCTCAAACAAGTAGTTCAGGACTACACGAGAATTACTGAACACAGCAAGACGTTAATTGATTTGGTATTTTTGTCAGATAATATAAACGATTATTCCGCCGCTGTAAATGAAGGCATATCAGATCATCAAATGGTTTCACTTAGTATTATGTTAAATTGCAGGAAAGAACAATGCGTTGCGAGAAAATCTTTAATAAAAGATTTTCACGGGGCAAATGACGTTTGCTATTCTTGACCACTTGGAGATGGCATGGGATGATTTTAGGAATCTTTCTTATACCCATGGGGTGGACGACATGTGGCTTTACTTGAAGAATCTGGTATCATACTGTATTGAAACTTATGTTCCCACACGTGTAAAGCAAATAGCAAAGCACAATCCATGGATTACTCGTGAAATCATTCACCACAAGCGTAAGATAAGGCGAATGCGGAAAACAAAAAAAAAAAAACGGGAAGTCATCCAAGAGATTACCAGGACAATGAAGCGATTACTGGAAGAAGCGAAAGAAAGGTTCTTTGGGGTCACTCTACACGACTTTCTGAGGAGTTCACCGGGGAAATTCTGGAGGTGCATAAGCAATAAAAAGGAGCAAATTGAACAGATCATTGTAGATGATACGGTAGTCACGGAATGTAAAGATATTGCAAACAGGTTTAATGTGTTTTTTCAGTCGGTTTTTACGAGGGAAGACGAACGAAGCAAGGTCCCAATCTCTACCAGCGCGGTGCCACCTCAGATGACTGAGCTAATAATAACGCAGGGTGGAATTTTTGATAGATTATGGCATCTTGATCCGAAAAAGGCTCAGGGACCAGATAACATCCCCGGAGAATTTCTCATAAGATACGCTGAATGGTTATCATTCTACCTAGAAACAATTTTTAAGAAGTCTCTAGAAACAACTAATCTACCCTCTGATTGGTTAAAAGCTAAAGTGGTGCCGATATTTAAAAGTGGCAATCGTCTACAAATAAATAATTACCGACCAGTGTCTTTAACTAGCACCTGCTGCAAAGTGATGGAGCATATAGTTGCAAAACATATAATTAAATTCCTGGACAGCAACGCTTTGCTTTATTCAAAACAACATGGCTTCGGGGCAGGTTTGTCAACAACGACCCAACTTGTAGAAACTTTTCACGATCTTGCGTCTGCCATGAATTCCAGACAACAAATTGATGTCGTAAGCATAGATTTTTCAAAAGCATTTGATCGCGTTCCGCATAAAAAATTATTAACAAAACTTAAAATGTTTGGACTAAACGAAAATATTATAAGTTGGATTGAGGCTTATTTAAAGGGGCGGTGCAACGATTTTATGATTAAAAGAATTGGAATCTTGTCATTTTTAAGTTGTTTATCGTGTCCCGGAGGATAGAGAAAACACCTCCTTCATTAAAAATGTCGCGATTCCGCTGCACAATCGCAAAGCAAAAGTCGAGCTTTTTCGCCCACCTGCAGCCCCAAGTGGCAGCCGAAGGAACTACGGCGAAAAGATTACGTGACCTCGCTCGGCTCTAAGCTGCAGCATAACGCCCGCTAATGTCAGCAGAGAGAGGGAGAGGAAGCGTCCTCCGAGATAGCACGCGGGAACCTACACGGCACTCCGAATGACGTCACTGGGAGTGCGACCGGGTGTGACCCTGAAGACTGGGAGTGAGTTGAGGGGTGCCTGAAATGCCAATATTGATCTTTTTTTTACGCAACAACTAGGACACGCGGGCGAAATCGGTTTTCTGTTCGTTACTTCAGAAGTGTCAGAGGGCAACTTCCACAAATCTTTGAACGCAGTCCGGAAATCGTTGCACCCCCCCTTTAAGAAATAGATCGCAGACGGTTGAAGTTCAAGGTGCCCTTTCAGACTCATTATCGGTAACTTCAGGGGTACCACAAGGATCAGTATTGGGACCATTGTTGTTTCTTTTATATATTAATGATATCTCAATGGTAATTAAACCGCCAGTACAAATAAATTTGTTTGCGGATGATTGTTTGGTTTATTTGCCAATTAAGACATCGGAAGACCAGGCAGCATTGAATGACAGTTTGGACTCTATTAAGCAATGGTGCTTCCAATGGCAAATGGAAATTAACTTTAAAAAGTCGTCATATACCCACGTAACTAATAAGAAGAATGTATCTCTATTTCAGTATCGCCTTGGGAATGTAGAACTGTCAAGAACAGAAACGTTCAAGTACCTAGGGGTAACAATAAGTCAAAACTTAAAATGGCAACCCCATATTGTAAATATCTGCGCAGCTGCGTATAGGAAATTATGCATGCTTAGACATAAACTTAAAAATAGCAATAAGGAAATAAGACTTACAGCATACAAAACACTAATACGACCTACTCTAGAGTATGCTTCGGTCGTTTGGGACCCCGCAACTAAAACCGACATAAACAGGCTTGAGAGAATACAGAAGAAGGCAGCACGTTTTATAACTTCAGATTACAGATCGACGTCCTCTGTAACAGAAATGTTGAATGCTTGTGGACTTGAACCCTTAGCGGTTAGGAGAAAAATATCACGGTTAAAGCTTTTGTTTCTGATTTATCATGGTCAAGTAAAAATCAACCGCGACATTTATTTTAGGAACATTACCAACAGATCAGCTAGATTAAATCATTCTAAAGCATTGCAGTCATATATGGCCAGAATTGATGTTTTCAAGTATTCATATTTTGCAAATACAATTAACGATTGGGATAAGCTTCCCGAGCATATTGTGAATCACAACGATATTTCAATGTTTGAGGATGCTGTTAGACTTCTTTACTGTGTTTAAAACGTAAGCATATCGCCTCGGTGTTATTTTTTTTTTCTTATTTCGCTGTCTTTGAATTTAAATATGTATATATCGTGTGATTCTTTGAATGCTGTATTGAAGTTGTCTCTATATTGTCTTCTCTTTTTTTTTATCAGTTCGAATGTACACGATACGTGCCTTCGATTATTGTCGATTATTGTTGATTATTGTGGTCAGCATATTGTTATTATTACAGTGACTATCGCTTTTTTTTTCTTTTCTTCTCTTCTCTTTTTTTTTTTTTTCATTGTGCTATGGGCGCCTCTTGTATCAAATTTCATAAATACGGTATTTTTCAAACTTTTTATTGGAGATATGAACTGTATCGCTTTGTTGTGTGCTGTTCCTCCCTGCCACGGCCCACGGGCCAGCAGTATGAATAAATAAATAAGTAAATAAATAAATAAATAAATATATGCCGGACCGCGAAGTTTACACTGCTACCCAATAGATGGCACCAGTGTGTCCACTGTCCTCTCGTTGCAAGAGGTTTGAAGGAACCCAGTTTTAAGAAGTCGCAAGAGTGTGAATGGGCCTTTAACCGATTGCCCTTACGGAAAGAGGCCTGGCTGGGAACATATTTCTCGAGGATTTTATTCACTGTTGTTTTAGCTCTTTTTGTTTTATATAGCCACGTACTAAGTATTTTTTTTTAATCCTGATTTTTGATTAGAAACTCTGGTTATGAAAGAAGAAAGCTATTTGTTTTCGAGAACAAAGATGTCCTTCCCGATATGCGCAAAACTCTCCGCGGCGCACTAGACCTCTTTTTTCTTCTTTTGTTATCGTTTAAAATTGTGGTTATTATTTCTTTGACATCCGTCTCTCTGCTGCTGGTGCTTTTCTTCTTCATTTTGTTAAAAAAACACAAGCAAAATGTACTTCTTACATAGAGCAACCTCTCGCGCGAGAATTCATATCCCATTTTCCCCGTTCGCGAATGTATTATTCAAAGGCTTCGTCCATCTGACTTCACGCATCCAGTGTCCATCTGCTTATCCATCCATCCACATCTTGTTCCTCATTTGTTTCCCTGCTTTATTTCCCCAAAACGCCGTTCGTTCCCGACTTTCTCCCTACAGTTTTCTGTGCCGTTAAGGAAATACAAACGCCCAAAAGCAAAGATAGGGATCTGAGAGGGAGACGGAAAGGGAGAGAGAGAAAAAGAGAGCGTGAAAAACGTTTCTTCCGTCGGCGTCGGACAAGCGAAGGAGACCCCGGCCTCGAAGGAGACAAATCTGTTCCTGACAGGACGGGGACATTTTCTCCTGTCTTGTCCGCGCGAAGTGGACATTCAATTTGGGACACTCTTTTCCCCTGCAGCCCGATATTTATTCGTTCCGCTTTTTCTTTTCTTTCCCGTTTTCTTCAGGCACTGTTTTGCGTTCTGTATCATTTCCTTGTTTGCTTGTATCAAAAGCTCGTCGCATGCCAGCCGCAAGTGTTTTTGATACGGGAAAAAAATAGATAGTGTTCTTTTTATTAATTTTTTTTTACGAGAAGACGAATGAATCTTATGCAGAACAGCTTTTGTGATTTGTTCTTTTGGATTTCCATTTGGAAAGTAAAGACGATCGTTTTACTAACGTTTCTGACGGGGGTTCAGATTCCATCGACTGTTTGTGACAAGGGTTCAGATTCAAACGACTGTTTTATCCCAAATGTCAATTTTGTGAGCCTTTGTTCACCTCAGCCGTGTTCTCGCGGCTTTGAGCAATTTTTGCTTTCTTTTACACTTCCTTTTTGTATACGTACTACAAACGTTTATCCGAGTACAGCTCCTCCGAAATATTTCGTGCCAAAGGTAATTCATTCGAGTAGGTTTCCTTACAAAATGTTTTATCTCAAGAACGTTTCATGCCACGGCATTTAATGCAAGATAGTTTACACAGTATTCAGACTCGGAGCGTTTCCAGCCCAAATGAGGGTTCACCAAATCTACCTTACCCCCCAACTTGAAGCCATTCAAAATCGTGCCGCTCGCCACGTATACTCTTGTATACGATCATACTGCTAGCGTTACGGCTCTAAAGTCTTAATTAAACCTAACTTCATTAGCTACCCGCCGTAAATGCTCGCGTCTCTTTATTTCACAAAATACTTCATCTTCATCCGGACATTAGATCGATGCTTTTACAACCTCCTCCCCGATCCTCTCGTAGACTAACGAACTCTAACTGTGTGCAGCGCATCTTTGGATCCAGTAACGCATTTAATAACTCATTCTTTCCACTAGCGATCTCAGAACGGAACGTACTACCTGAGTGCATCGCCTTAATAATATGCCCGGACGCTTTCCGTTCCTCCTTGGTTTTGCATCTTCAAGGTTTTGCATCTCCCTATTTTTGGTTCCCAGGTGGATTATTATTGAGTGCGTGTTTGTTGATGAAATGATTGTGGTTGTTTCGTTGTTCGTTGCTGCTTCATTGTTTCTTTTCTTGAGTGATATGTGATTGATCCCCCCCTCACCCCCTTATGTAATATCCCCGAAAGAAGACCTTTAAGGGTAAATGAATGAATGAATGAATGAATGAATGAATGAATGAATGAATGAATTCACCTCATCCCAGTTTACTTCATTCCTGGACTGCTTATCTCGTCTGCATCCAGCCGAAGACATTCCCTCCCCTCCCAAAATGATTAATCTTAAAATGCGTTTTGGATTAAGCGTCACGGAGTGAAACGTATTGGGGAAAAATAATTTTCGTATGTACTATATTAGATGAAGCGTTTTAAAGGGGTACTCGGGTGTTCTCTCCATAGTCCCCGATTTACCTGACAATTTGCTAAACAAAAAAAAACATCGCTGAAATAATAGCCCAAATATTGGACCAAATATTTTTTTTTCGCTAAAATATTGAATTTACAGTATTGGCCCTCACCGTGCTTTTCTAAGTCAGAGTGTCCACTGGCAACAACAAAAAAGTGACGTCGGCGGAAGGCAGGGGTTCACTCGTTGAACTGCAAACTTTGTTTCCAACTGATTACATACAGTTTCTTGTTGTCTAATCAACGCTTTGGAAGCTCGCTCCAGAACCCGCGCAGCAGCACGAAACAAATGCTCGGCCTAGTCTATTTTTGACTGCCCGCTCGACCTGCAAGCTTGCCTGCCATTGACAGCGGCACTGAAAAGCGCAGGTATACTTTAATGTTGCTTTTGGCATCATTGTCACTTGCCGATTTCACAATGACTATTCTGAATTTCGCGATACTAAATGGTATACCGGAAAGGGTAAATTTCGGCGATTCCGAAAATATAGTTAGTTAAAGTACCTAAAAAAAAAACTGATTGCACAGCCGCTTCGAGCGTGGGTTGGGGCTGTACAGCCGCTCTGGGTTCCCTCAGTTCCCCTAACATTTGAATATGAATGAGCACCTACATACAGGCGTGCCTTTGTGATCCCTACCGAATAATGCACGATCTAGAGCCCAAGGTATCCGCCGCACTTCATTGGCAAAAAGGGCCCATCAAAAGAAACCATAGACGTACTAAGTCCCTGCTTTCCGAATTTCTATCCAACGAACTTGATTTATAAACAACTGAAAATGCACTTCCGTTCTGCTCGAACTAAGAAAGCTATCACAGGAATTCAGGCAATGAAGAGTGAGACGTCGCAGTAAAAACGAACGTATTAAAAGAAAATGGGCAAATAAAGGGAATAACATGAGTCACGTAGATGAGGACCGAGGTCACTTTTTCTTTTTAAACATGATTGTGTGGGCATTTCAGAACATGGTCGGGCTGAAAATTCGCATCATTTCTCAACAAAAAAAAAACAAAAAAAACAGGATATTTTACACGCGTGTGCATATTTTGGGGCACGCGTAGGGGGCTGAAGGCAGTATAGGTCAGGAAACACGCCGGGCACTGTGCCCACGATGAGCCGTAAGAGGCTACGTATGGGCCTACATCTCCCCCACCTCAATAACGCCGAAACGCGTTTTTAAACTTTTCACAACATAGTCTCGCGCAAGTAACAGCTAGGGTCTATTCTAAACGTTCTGTCGGACCTTTTTTTTTTTTTTTAATAAATTATGCGTTGAGAGTGTCGAAGCTCTTCTTATCCGTTCCCATGGAGTGTCCGTCGTCCGAGCGCAACCTAACGCAACCATCCTGATAAAATAAAATGGAACCGGCGACCGATGATGTAGAAAACGGAGGAACCCATAAGCCGCGGCAAATTCAAAAGAGATTCCGCAGGCAGTTTGTGCAATGTTTCTTCATTGCATCGCGGTCCTGTGAACACGGATCACATAAACACTGCTCGCAGACATACGTACGAAGCAAACGTGCTTTGAAAACACACACACGTGTGTGCGTGTTTTGTTTTTCTTTTGTTATGATGCATAAACAGCGCATCTGGGACTTTAGGATTCCTTTCGGTCCTTCTGCACCTGGGTAAGCGAGCTAATCTCTTTTGGTTTCAGTATATTTTCATTATTACTGCATAACTGGAGTACAGGAGAGGGGAGATTAAATAGTTTTTGTTTTTCTGATTACTATACCCCGGTGCCCTCTGTAAGCACTTTTATTGTTGTTTTTTTCGTTTACTTTAAAATACGGTGCGTTTACTTACGTAAGCACCATACATGAGTCCTTCTGCTTCAAATTTGTTGGAGATAACGCGGTCTTCCCTGCACCATCGTTTTTTCTATTATTTTTTTATTGTAATTTTTTCGTGGTTTCTTATTTCGATGCCAATAAACCACTCACTGAGTAGCTGACATTGCAAGTTAAAGTTAAACTAAAACGTTCTTCAAAAAAACGAAAAAAGTAAAAAAACGAGTTAGAGGTGAATTTTAGAGTATTTTTATCCAGTGAATCTGAATATCCGGTTCGTTTTCCCCGAACATGTAACTAAACGCCAAGAAAGCACGAAAAGCCTCCGGCCAGTCGTTACGTCATAAAAGGATCTTTCGGCCGCCAAGGGCGTGTCGCCCGTGGGAGCAGCGCCTGCAATTGCAAGCTGACAGCAATCGTGATGCCTTTTTCTGACCTTTTAGAAAAATAGCGAGAGTGCGCGTGCGCATGCACAGCTTTGATCGGCGCTGAAGATGCGCGAGAGCGGAGATTCCGAAAACTCTGCATATGACATAACACTCCGGGATGGAGGGGCTTCCGTGGTACTTTGAAAAGGATTTTCTGCATCCTCCGTGCACCAAACTAAAAAAAAACAAAAGTAGTCACGGCATTCGTGATCTTGAAGGCCAAATGAACACGACTTTGGTGTTTTTACTCGAATACAAAACCGCTTCAGTTTTCTTTTCAAGCCTGTACGCACACCCGCGACTGCTTTCGTCCGTGTGCCCTAAAACATTCTTAAATATCTTACGACAAGAGCCATCGATTTATCCGGTAGCCGTCGTAACACTTGGCATTTTCACGTACGTATTTCTTTTCTTTTTTTCGCATTATTCCTTTTTTTTTCTTTTTTTGGCTCGAAAAAGTTTTGCTATTTTTATAAATGACCATTTTTCATAGATGGTACGTACCAGGGCTGGGCAGTATTTGATATTTTCTAGTATCTGTATCTCTGTATCGACATACATTAGAAAAATGTATTTGTATCTCAGTAGTGAAATACATTCACAATGTATCGCTTGTATCGAATATTTTGCCAGATTTGGGTATCTCGTTACATTTGTTGCCCTTTTTAAGATAAATTTCAAAGATAATATTTGTTTGGAGCAAGATTGCACGGGAATTTATAATATGAACCCGCCCTATAACATGATTCCTCACAGTCAGCAACAATAAACAAAAAAGACTGTGATTTACAGAAGGTTACGGGCAAGAGTAACAAAATCACCTCCTCTCGCGAAGCCCTCCACTCTTTCCAATTTAGCAGAGAGAACGGTGCAAATGAGTTGAGATGAAGAGAAAGTATGGCCCTGCTGTCCAATTTCCCCATGCATATAGGTGGCTCTAAAGCATAGACGACGACAGTTTGAAATGCGTCCTCACGGCGAAACAGGGTTCATTTCGGGCAGAAGCCTCTTGTCAAGCATGGCACGCAGACTTTACCGTTCTGTAACCATGTGGCTCAACGGGGGTGACATGTTTGTTTAGCGGCATTAAGGATAAATAAAGAGTTCGGGGTAAGGGGTAGTAAACAAAATGACACAAAAATTGCAGTATCTTAGCTCGGCTATGCCAGGATATACGTAGCGTGAGCTTAGGCTTAGCTGGTTATTCTCAGCTTTTTTAGTTGTCTAGAATTAGCTTGATTATTATGCTTACTACTGCTTCAATGACACACACACGGTATACGCATTATGTGACACATGTATATTTATTTTATTTTTTGCTCAACGTCTGGTTGCTTCTCTATTGCCACAAGGACGGCTCGGTGGTCAGTGTAGTAACACGCTGCCGTCTCTATAGCCCCAACGCAGTATTTGGAATTGATTGTCTGTCTCTTATACACAAGATCAATGGTGGTTCCCCATTGGGTGGTCTATACAGTTGGAACACTGGCTACGTCCAGGTCACGGTGTAAGATAATACTCTTCAGGTGAGGACAGCGCGCTCCTCGCGACGTGCCCGATAAAGTTAGCTTTTCACTCTCTCTCTTTCTCTTTCTCACTATGGTTTCAAGCGGCGCCGGCAGATGACTCGTCGACCCGTGGGCACGGTGTAAGACGCAGGCAGCAGTGCACAAGACGGCTCGTGCCACTTCATGCTCCACAGGCGCAGAGCTCCAGCGAGGTTGTCGGACGTGCAGAAAGACCACGGTGTACCGGGGTGTCATGGCAACGAGATACTTTTTTTTTGCTCTCACACAGTTTCGCCGTTTGGCCGCCGGCGGCACTGTCAGCCGCGGGCACGTAGGGTGCCTACCAGTGGCGTAACTAGATATGAAGGCGCCCATGGCAAATGAAATTTCGCGCCCCTCATAGCCCATGGCAAATGAAATTTCACGCCCCTCGCGTAGCCCCGCTGCCGTTTTTTTCCATAGGGCACATGTTGGGTGGACTCGGCTCGGCGCCCCCTCCCAAGTGGCGCCCGGGGCACTTGTACCCCCCTGCCCCCCCCCCCCCCTAGTTACGCCACTGGTGCCTACATGTCTGTCTGTCTGAGGGTGAAGACATCCATTGTTGCCCTAAATGTGCCAGCGCGTGACGCTCTCGCGCACTCGGTGCATGACTTGGGCGGTAAAATGGCGTCTATGCATTACCCAAAGCTAGGCACTCGAGCTGTGTGACACCGGATTGCGCGCACTTCAAAAAGCATTAAAAAACGATTGGGCGGGAAAATGGCTGAGATGCCACCACTCAAGCAAAAGCGCGCATGTGTATGAAGGCACTCTACGGGCACGGTGGCCGCGGAATGATGCAGCCTTTCGGATGCCCTTCGAACGAACGCTATCTGATTCCTCGCGCCGCGCATTCAACCCCGCCGTGTCCTCACCTAAAGAGTGTATCTTACACCATGGTCCAGGTTAAACGTGTCCTTCAAAGGAACACGCACGGCGGCGGCGGCTCCGGCGCGCCGGCTGTGCGCCGTGTGACGTCTCTGGTCCTCGCGCATGCGCAGCACGGCTCTCCAGGAGCTACGCGAAACTGCTCAACCTCGGCCAGTGTAGCTCACGCTACAAAAGAGGATCACAAGCATACAGTACCATTCGCATTCACCACGAGCTACACCCTCCCTATGTAGCACCGTTCGCGAACAAATGTATTTCTGTAAGTATCTATATCTGTATTCCGGAATACGTTCTCGCCGTTTTTGCAGAAGTATCTCAGGGCAATCCCGTTGCGTAAAAGACAAATGTATCTCAGTATCTCTTTTTGGGCATTAAAACACACGTATCTCAGTATTTGTATTCCCGAATACTTTCTGGTGTATCTCTGCCCAGCCCTGGTACGTACATTTGATCAAGCGAATACCGCAAAACATTCGCTCTAGTGAAATGCAGTTGCAGGGTCACCTGACAGGTGCGCCAGCGTTTCAGTGTGTCCTCTTGTCGTAAGAAATCGCAAGAACTCGGTCGCAAGTAAAAGCAAATATGTGAGCGGGCCTTTACTCTATGAAACACAAAGCCGCCGTTGGCAAATAAATGCAACAACGCTTCACTTTTCCCTCAGCGCTTTGCGTAAGTGCGAAGCCACAACAGCGTCGAAGAAGGCAACAATTACTGGCAGCGTTCAAGTGTCGTTAGATAGATGGCGCTGGCAACCCCTAAAGAGGGGGATAACGAGGTTAAGCGGAAGAAGGAGTAGTTGCACTTCCGGCCCCAACACGTGTCGTCTGCCAATTACGGGAGTCCGGCCGCTGGGGATTGTGCCAGCGGCAAATGAGCGCTCCTCTCGCCTCCTTGCGGACGCATTCGTCTCAATTGCCAGCTCCCGGGCGTTGATTCGTCCCGTGTGACCCCCCGATGCCGCTCTGCTGAACTGTCCTCTGGCAGCAAACCACGTGACTGGTTTTGCCCCCTTCTACCCCTCTCTGGCTTCAAAAGAAACTCAAGTTGCGCGAGACGTGGCGCCATCTCTCGGTAGACCTCGGAAACACTGTTCTGAATATCTGGAGCGAATATCTCCAGTTTTACGAAGGTTGGTGGCGCCATCTATGAGAAAGCTGCGAAAGCAAACGCAAACGGGTGAAATCCGTCGCGTTTGTGGCCGGGTTTCTTTCGAGGTTCTCGGGGCGCCGCAGTTCAGGGGGAATATGTAGTTACACAATAGTCGGGGACAGGTTGAGTCCTGGAGAAACTCCTCCCACCTCTTTTCACTTTATCACTGCAAACACTGGAAGGCAGGTGACATCCTCTCCAGCGTTCGCTCTGCTGAAATGAAAAGGGGTGGGAGGAGCTTCCCCTCAACTTTTAACCATCGACTAGGTATTAATGACTGTCTTCCCAACATTGGTGTTAAGAAATGAACTGTATCAAAATGTTTTGGCGGGCTAGTTGGTTATACTAAATTACAAATAGCGCTAAGACAACGACTGACGAAGTGGACAGGATAGCACCTGTCCTGTCCACTTCTTCGTCTGTCCTCTTCTTAGCGCTATTTGTAATTTAGAGTGTTAAGAAACCCGACAAAGAGAAAAAAAGAAAGGTAACTCACTAAATACCTACCTGCCAAGATATGTAAGTAGCTTTCAAGTTGCTTTTACTGTGATGTATATCGAGTAAAGTGCAAAACCTTCGTGTTTTAATTAAATTTCTCTCGATAAGACTCATAAAACACGTGACCATCACTCGATTTGGAAGCTCTGTAACCATAGAAGTGGTTTGTGAGATACCAGAAAGTGTAGTCATCGAAATAATACAGAAATAACGGTCACTCACGTATCCTAGACGTGCACCCGATTCATTTGAGACTTTTTGGCGAAACGGCTCACGATACATTTTGTAATTATTTCCTTGAAGAGTCAAAAACAGGTCTAGTTGGTGCTGATTAGTTACAAAAAAAACAACGCCCCCCCCCCCCCCACCAAAAAAAAAACAACAAGCAAACAAATAAACAGAAGCCAATGAAATACACGTCCGACAGACTAGCGCTCTCTTTTATACGTGTCTTCTACTCGCCCCTGAGCTGTCGTGCTTTTTTTTTAATGCGGAAGAATAAACTGTTTTTTTTTTTTTTTGGAGCAAAGCCAGCGGCGTATGTAGCCGTTGTTTGTAGAAGCCAAAAGCGGCACCTAAATGCCCATTGGCTGAGCGAAACGGCATTTAAAGTCCCATTGGCTGCGACACGTCATATCAGACGCTTCGTTACTGAAGCCGGCGATGCCGCTTGAGGTCAAAGCAGACGCGCCTCGGAAATAGAACACAAAGAAAATCACAGCAACGTAGATGCATCGTAACGGAAGCCGGCTGGCCGCTCAAGGTCAAAGCGGACGCGCCTCAGAAATAAAATACAAAGAAAAGCAGAGCAACGCAGATGCAACGTGACGGAAGTCGTGGAGCCGGTGGGCGCGTCGCGCTTCCGCAGGGGGGGAGCGTGACGTCACCGCCGGAGCGCCGGCTCAAAGAGGAAGACGTGACGCGCTGCTTGTAGAAATGCGCTTCGTGTAGGAACGCGAAAGCATTCCTGCACATAAGCAGCCTTGCATGTCTATGCCGAATTTTTTGTCCCGCTTCCTCTTATATTGAAGCAGTTTGTAATTTGCATCGTCGCGACGAGGATGCCTTGATGCAATATCCGGCACTGAAGATCCCAATCAGGCGATGTAGAATTTTATAGGGCAGCCAAACGTCCTAAGGAAAGCGTCACAAACAAAAACAAGTATCTTTCTTTTTCTAAATTTTAGAGGTGCGAGAATTCCGCTTAAAATGGCGGTACCCGCCTAACCAAACTTTATTGCACAGTCAGAATGGAGCGTGAAAACGTTCCTAAAAGAAGCCCGAAGGAGTTGGGTTTAGCTAGACCACTTTTAAAAAGGGTGGCGTAAAAGGTCCATGCAATAATTTTCCTTCTTAAGCGCAGCACTTGTGGGACAATCTGTGTCACTCCTAGAACGAACAACAGAAAACTTACTTTTCTTACGTGCGCTACTCTTAACTTAAAATTACGAAACGCAACTACAGTTTCTGGTATCTCTTAATTTAACTCCATCTTCCAAATTATACACGCACTGAAAGGTTTAAATGTCTGCGCAAAGCTTCCCGTTAGGTTCTCTCTTTAGCGCCTTCAGCGATCACTGTGCTGGAGCGAGAATTCATCCCGCCAGCGCTCAAAAACTCCGTTCGTTCACCGGAGGGTTTTGCCTCGAAGCAGAACATCGTTCAAGTTCCTATTCGACCACTCCGGGACCTTAAAACCAGTTGGCATCACAGGTGTTCGCGGCTGCCAGTCGATCTCAGGCGAACAAGAAAACGCAATTGCATAAACGCCCGCTTTTTTTAATAGGTCATGATAGCATCCGAGACGGGATGGATTTGTGTACTTTCGGGTAGATGGCGCCACGTACACTGCGTCGAAAAAATATCTACAATACGACACCTATCGAACAGCCCTAATTTTACCTACTAGTAAAACGTTCACTGAATGCAGTATTCGCGATGGTACAAAGCGTTTGGCGCATATTTTCGACTTTAGACGACAGTGTACATACACCGTTAAGGCTTACTAATCCACAGCCCAGCGTGCGATCTCCACATCCTGGCACGCGCGTGCTCGCCGCTTCGGAAAGCGAGCAAATCACGCGCCATACGCACGAACTCTGAAAATTGAACCGGCCACGTGCCCTTCTGGAGAAGTCTATACAACTTGGCTTTAAACTGAACAGAAAAATGTGGAAGACACCACAGAACGTTAATTGCAACTGAAGTTTAATAACAGTAAAAACATATACATCGTGATATCAAAAATACACGTGACCTATACTCCGTGTCACTAGATGCATGCAGTACAGGCGAAGGCAACGCCGGGCGAGGGGAGAAAGCGCTAGGAAGGCTGGGGAGGGGGAGAGAAACCTGCTCTCCTCTGTAACGTTTCTAGTGCTCTCCCTTTTTCTCTCGCCCTGCATTGCCCTCCTCTCCCGTCCCGCCTTCCTGGTGCTAGCTCTTTCTCTTTTCGCCTGGCATTGCCTTCGCCTGCACTGCACACAACTTGTGACACGAAGTAAAGACAAAGTGCTTCGTCAGTCTACATCTTATCACACTAATGATTGCCGATCAAACGATTTTAAATATGCACCCTCAGGGAAAAACGAAGTTATCGAGAGGGTACTGACATTCGAAATCGTTTGAGCGGTGAAAATTAGTGTGATACGATGGAGATTGACGAATCTTTGTCTACGTCACGTGCCTTTCTGATATCACGGTACATGTTCGTTTTCTTTTTTTAAAGTAATTTTTTTTTTTTTGCAAGACGCGTGTTCCGGTTTTTGTCGTCCTTTAACTTGTGTTTCTTCTTTTCAGCGTTTTTATCTTTAAGACATTTCTAAACATCACTTTCTGCGGGCTGCCATCTTCGACTGCTGGACTGTGGAACGCCTGATCATGCGCTGTAGCTCTGTTGTGCGGCAAATCAGACGCATGCGTCCACAGCTCAGTGATTCAGCATTATTCGCCCGGGTGATAAGCGCTGGTAAGGTGAACAAGATGAATCACCAGCTAGCCCAAGTAAGTGCCCTTTTACGCTCCGTCGTTTGTTTTGCGAATACACTGCGGAAGCAGAACATTTCGGGAGAAGTGTTTTCATTTACTGACGCTAAGATAAAAAAAAAAAGTAAAGATAACACGACACAGATTATGGCGACGTAAAATGCTTATATGTTGTTGTTTTTTTTATGTGTACGCGTTTGCTTTAAGAACACCGCGACACCCATTTCGCAGCAAGCACTCAGGTTTTTGGTCCTACCTAGCTTTCCTGCATGCCTCCGGACAATGCAGAAAAAACGCCTCCACCCGGAAGCGTGCTTTTCCGCATCACTCTGTAGAGTTAGGAGAAAGCGCTTCAGTACTAACCAAGGGTGCTCCATGAACTTTGACTACTCCTGCATCGCGGCATAAATAGATACTTTGTGAGATGAGATGAACTTTAGCGCTCAGCCCCCGATTGTGAATGTATACGTTCACAGTTAAGTTGATTAGACGCTCTTTTTGCTCGTATTTAAAAGCTACTTTGTCCAGTATACCATTCCTTTTTTTTCTTTTTAGGCTCAGATTCCTCGAATCAATGTGTACCTGTTTTCATTTGAAGTTTCCACGTATAGACCCGTAGTAATTTGGTCTCAAAGCTTCATTTCGGAGATTTTTAACGAAAATGAGAACAAGAGCTCCGAAGCGGTGGTAGCGATGGGAATTCGATGTGGCGACAGCGGGGAATGTCAGCGCGATCCCCCGCGGTGGTCTGGGCAAGAAGTCAGGCGGCCTGGGCGAGAAGTCGGGCGGCCTCACGTGAGAACATCTACAAAGGCATCTCTAGTCGCCAGCTCAAAGAATACCCAAAAAGTTCAAACTGCAAAAAAAAAAAGAAAAAAAAAGCGTAGTCCAATGTGGATGCAGCGCCAGCCCGTTAGGGAGCTTGGGATGGCATCTTCGACACTTATTTAGTGAGAATCCAGGCGCCGCCTGAGCGACAATACATCGTGGTGATTGCCATGTCCCGCTAACGCAATATCGGTCATTGGTTTTGGACCGAACTCTGGGCGGAGTTGAGCCTTAACGCTCGTCGTCTAAACGCCATTATTTACGTTCTTCGTCAAAGAGAAAGACGAATAAGCGGAGAACAAACGCAACAGACACACTTCCTTCTTTTGTTTTCTAACTTGGTTGCCCTTTTTTGTTTTTATTGAAAGACTCGATTCCGAAACTGGGCGTGTATCTTTCACGATGAGGCAAGCCACGACTGATTGTATACAGGCAAGAAACAGAAGAGAGAAGAAGAAAACACACACATACAGACAACATAGAAGAACCCATTTCTAGAAAAAAAAACGGGAGGTATGCATAATAAATAAGAAAGGAGCTTGTGCAGTGTTGGCAGGCGCATCTTAGGCGACCCTATGCCCTTTTTCTGATTGGTCGCTACTCGACCAATCACAGAAGGGTTCAAGGTTGCCAGCAGAGCACGCAGCAAGGACACGGTTACTGGTCACAGCGGCTAAAAGTCGCGTTGTTGTCCCATCGAGCCCACGTTGACTGGCTACGCTAACCGTGACGTCATGAAGCACAGGAGCTACGCACGCGCTTGCGTCGCAACAACCTCGTTTCTCGCTTACAGCAACGTCATTTGACCTCTTTAACACGTCGCAACAACGCGTCATGTGTTGGAACAACATCGGAACATCTGCACCATAACTACGTCATAACCACGTCATGAATGCGCCACGGCTACGTCGTCCGAATAACGCGAGCACTGGGTTGGGGCAGCTACGTCATTAACGTTACAGAAACATAGTATTCGCATTGTACCATTGTCATTTGAGTGAAGAAGATGGTGTCATTGGTGTGCATGTTGCGTTTGAAAGTTCCCGATTGTAGGCACTGCGTTGAAATTAATCCAGAAAGTTGTATCGGTTTCAGTTCACAATGTGTCAAGAATGCACCACATATGCACAAAAAGTCGAGTGGGCAAAAGGCTGTCCAATGTTATGTCGAACCTCCTGCTTAGGTTAGCACTATAGATATATTAAAGTCGGATGATACACTAGTGAGGCAGTCGCCAGCAGTACTTATACAGGCCCACATAGTTCATTATGACGCAGCACTTTCGCATCCTGAAAACCTTGGTCGGTTTTCGGAAACAGGTTAATTAAATTATAATACAGCACTGACCAATTAACTTGTGTATGCCAGTATAGTAGCCATGACGAAGCCATGACGTAGCTAAGACATATCTTGGACAAGTGGCACGCTGTTGCCAGATGCGAAGCGGGCGCGAATCCTAGGACATTATTTTACCGTCAAAAGAAAGTTGGCAACATAGCGAAAACCTTGCTTGGTTCAAAGTCACGGTCTGTACATTTTATGCTAAATAAAACTACAAACATTGGGGTATTGTTTACGGAGTTGCATGCCCGTTTTGGGTGCATAATATTTCGACGTAAATATAATCTCAAGGTGCAGTCGCATATTTTGAAAGAAAGCGTGATCATAGGCCCAGTTCAACGGTGTACCAAGATGCCCTCCATTGATGGTACTAGCTCCGCTGCCACCACGAGGGAGACTGGATATTTTTTTTTTAATTTATCGACATCGAATTAGACGAGATTACCTAACAGGGCATGAGATATGACAGGTTCGTAAGACCTGCGCTGATATTCTTGCATGTACCAGAGCGAGCCTGGTTTCTTCCTTACGTCCAAAGCTTCGTCTGATTACAATTTTCAACACCGGTGCGAGGACTTCGGTAAGCTTGTACGCCGGAATTTATGAATGCACCGCGTTGTGTCTGTTTATGTCTTCGAATCTGTCTTTTTATTTCAACGCTGCGCTTTTTTTTTTCTTTCAATACATAAATAAACTCGGCGTTTTTTTAAATTTTTTTTATAATCACGTTGATTATTACGTTTTTCGCGGTTTTACTCTAGAGATGGCCCCCATTGAATTCGTAGGTTTGTGTTCAAACCTTTCGTCATGCCAGGCATCACTGTTGAGTATTTTGCACGAATTCAAGATAGTACCAGACATTTGGCTCACTCCCCCAATTTTTTTTATAATGTAATATTTTCTACCAAAAAGAACACGTGCACCAAAGTTAACGTAATATTTGTTTGTTCTGAATAGTCTTCCTAGCCAAATTTGATCAGCCTATAGGGAGTATTCACTGGCGGCCATAGCTGTGTGCTCGGCTGCGGAGCGCGTGCTATCGGCGAGCTTCCACAGTTCTTTCGCCACGTGCATTCCGCACCACCAAGATTGCCGGTCTTGGCAGCCTATTAATGCGAGCTCGTTCTGATCATGCGCTCTAAACAGTGACCTCAAATATGGCGGCCAGTGAATACCTCCTATACCAGGGGTGGCCAGGCTGACTCGGCCTAAGAGCAATGAACGAAATTCGAACTACTTTCAACCAATCCGAGTCAAAAGCAGTCCAACTGTACGTAAAGTAGCAGTAGCAGAAGACTACCAAACTACCCAATTTAAAATGCGTTCCATTTATCTTTTTGGGGAAGTGCTCGTGTGACCGGGAAGGGGGGGGGGGGAGGATAGAGGAGGGAGCTGCGAGCCGCACTTTGAGCCGCAGCTTGGCCACCCCTGGCCTATACCAACAGGCTTGCCAGTGGAAGCACAAGCACGAATAATTCGAGCTGAGCTGTCTTCTTGGGGTTTGTTATACCGACACAAAGCAAATCAGAAGCAAGGATTGATTTTGTGTGTGTACGTAGTGTTTATGGCAAACGTTGGCGGACATAAAAAAAATAAAAAAAATGTCGTGTTCTATAGTGTGCATTTCGATAGAAAGATGTCCGCGACAGAATAGTTGTTGCATCAGGAACAGCGAGATATCGAGAAGGTACCGGTCAATAGCTTTCCTAAAGAAAAGCAGCTAAACCGGTAAGAGGTACTCGGAAGAAGAAAAAAAAAAAACGGAAAGCTTGCATATGCTATTTTTGCTTTTGTTCGATCAATTATCAGCAAAGTTCGTTGCTCTTTGCCGATATTTGGACCACAAAGCACTCGAGAAGAAAACAACACAAACAATAACCGAGTCATGCAATTTGACAAATAAACGGACAGCGGAGTCCCCGAAAACGTTGACATCCACTCATATATGTTTTTTTTTTTCTTGAGCTGTCCTTTCGCTTCTAAATGCGCAAGCCAAAATCGTGGCTTGCGCCCTCCTCCCCAAAAAAGAGCAACAACAACAACAACATCAATAACGAACACAAAAACACGAAAAACCCTCGTGGTATAGAAGGTAGCCAATCGAAATGTCCTCCTGGTCTTCGACGGGCTACAAGAAAGTTGATGCCACTCCTTACAGGTGACACCAGTCGGGGACGCTGCCGTCGCGCCTACAGTGCCTGAAACGCGTCTCCAACTGGTGTGTTTACCGCGTCCAAAAAGTGGTCCCTCCATTTCCGCCTGATGGCGTCAAGAAGTGTCACACTTTCACCGGTCGCGATCCTGGCGGTGTGACAGCAGCGTCGGTGCATGTGGCAGACGCCTGTTCCGCGGCAGGTCACCCCCTAGTGTGACAGCCTACGGAAGCTTCGGCAGCCAGGAGTTGGGACGCCGCAACGACAGCGCCACACGCGTTCCCTCATGCGTTTTTTTCCCAAACTACTCCCTCCAACCGCCAGGATCGCGACATCCGACATGACACTTCGGCTTCTGTGACGTCATTTGTCTCCACTTCGGAACTACGTTCGATGCATGGGCGGAATAGGACGCTAAACACGCCAATCGGAGACGCGTTCAAGGCACTACACTAAGACGGTCGCGTACCCGGACGTTCTTGCTGGCGATGTCCCTGCTGTCGGCGCTGCGGTCGTTTCTGCTGCGAGTCCCTAAGCTGGCGATTGGATGCATCCGCTGCCCCACCCTGTCTAGGTCTTCTTGGAGACGTGCTTGCAGTCCTCGACGTTCTCGGGCCAGTCGCACACACTCTCGTTGAGGTTGAACACGAGGTTGACGGGGCACGGCATGTGGTGTCGCCGCTTGCCCTCGCACATGTAGTACATGGTGCAGTCCTTCTTGTCCAGGTGGTAGCTGATGTGGCCGTCCTCTTCCTCGCACACCACTTCGTCCGGGTCTGAACAAACGGAAATAAACAGATTTCGTTCATCCCACAGTCACAAAATTAGAAACGTTCTAGCATTTAATTGCCATGATACCTTCGCTTTTACCGATATGCTGGAACCAGGCCAAAAACGTATAACACAATGAGCGTTTTAACAAACTGTCACCTTACACCCTAGTTACAAGGGCACGCTTAACTGCAGTTAACACACTATCGGCGCTTTAAGCACGCGCCAGATTAGAGCCGCCATTGCTAACCTTCTGTTGTCGTACCGAGGTACCAAGCCACTGAAAAGGGGGGGGGGGGGGGGGTTGACGAGCCTCCACAAAGGCCAATGCTGGGGAAAATGCCAGAATATAATCTAAAATGGCAATAGCCTGGCCTGCTATGACTATGATGAAGTGAAGTAAACGGATTAAGAGGAAACAAAAACTGAAGGTCGGGTATGGCGGCGCACGTGCACTGATGCTTAAAGGGTCGATGCAACAATTTTGGTATTTTGCGCAAATACCGCTTAGAACGTACTCCTTACACTAATGACCTGTGAAACCCCCGTTCGTTTTTCACCACATGCAATCGAAGTCGCAGAAAAAAAATAAAGAAAAACTAGCAGCGTTCATTCCCTCAAATCGCAACCATAACAAGCGGCCACGTGATCTGGAGCCGATTATATGCCGCCAATGTTAATCATAGCCACACGCTGGGGTTGGCAAGGCACAGGACACGCGATGAGTTCGAGACATTGATATGGTTCGGCTACTGTCGTCTTGGCAGCGATTGGACACGGGCTAATACCCGAATGCTTCTCGAGCTATCAATTACCACGAGCCCAAATCAAGTGTCCACGCAATGCTCGAGTCCAATCTATCAGCAGCATTCAAATATCGTCACTGGGCGGTACTGCGATCCCCCAGTTACGTCATCAATTTTCGGGAAGGAGAGACTGAATGAAAACGCTCGTTTTTGATCTTAAAATTACGCCTCAACAAACGAGTTTCTGGGCCAGTAGCGTTGCGAGCAAGTGTGCTTGAGCCCACTACTAGTACCAGTAAGCTCGCTGAAAGTGAAAGGCATTCCAATAGAATATCCTTCCACTGCCCCTTTAAAAGCGTCTATACTCTTAGAGAACTGTTCTGTGGCAATGCAGTCGAAGATATGGGCGAACTTGCGCTCGCGCGTCTTGAGCGACCATCAAAGCTGTGCATTCTCACTCTTCCCTTCTTTTCAGGTAGCGGCCCGAAAGTATCGTGTGGTAACTGTGGTGAAGCGTAACTGTAGTTAGGAGAGAGAGAAAGAGAGAAATAACTTTTAATAAACAATTAGTTTAGCTCTCCCGAGGCGATGTGTTAGAAGTGACATCGAAAGTGGTCCCAAAATGGCAACAAGTGATGTCACAGGTGCCTTATGTTGTCGGATGTCGCGATCCCCTCGGTTGTTCGTACAAGTTTCGGCAGAAAAAAACGCCTTTGTAGCGTTTCTACAGCAAAACCGGCGTCTGCCACATCACGTTCGCTGCTGTAACAGCAGCCGGATGGCGGCGGGGAACAGCATGACAGGCGGAAATCGAGGGACCACAAATGAGAATACGGTAAACACACCCATCGGGAACACCATAGTTGTACCGCCATGCTTATACCGACACTTTTAGTTCGGCTTATGTAGCATAAGAGGACGTTTCATATAAACGTTTTTATCGGGGTGTCCCAGGTTCCAGGCACATTTTCAGCCTTGCAGTAACGGTAACGATATCACGGTAATTATCTATAGTGTATCGTCACTATCGCCATTCTGTTCCTCATCTGTGTGTGTGAAACGAATTACGCCATCCCAGGATGTCGAACTCATAAAAAGTCGCCTGCCGGTGGCGTTCTCCAAGAGAGAAAAAGATGGATATGTTAAGAAAGAACAACAAAGCAGCGGCGTTTGAACAAGGTACTGCTTACTTCCACGGTCTTTAACGTACCTAAAAAATTTAGAACACGTTACAGTCCCGACGAGGACTAGAACGGAAAGTTTAGATGCCAAACTACATACTGTTTGGCAGGTTGAGGTTTGACGAATGTTGTGGGAGCCGTGAAAATAGAAAGAAGAAAGACGAACCGTTCAAATTGTTAGGGCACAAACGACCTTGTGAATGTTTAGCATAATTTAATACAAAACCCCGACACTGGGGACTTTTTTTAGGCTTTGTGCGCTGTGTTGTCCTTTTTTTAGACCGTGTGTTGCGTTGTCCTTCGTCTTTCCCCAGTCTCGGGGTTTTGTCTTCAAACATGACGAACCGTTCTTTTTCATATTGTTGCCGATAGTATTTTGAGCCGTACGGTGAACTATTGAACGAGAGAAAGCTAAAAACACGCAAAGTGCGCAAGAAAAAAAAAAAAGCAGCCTGTACAAATATAACAGCGACGAGGAACATTAGTTACAAAGATTCAGTTCATTCGGCAATGCGTACGGTGCGTGTGCTGAAACGTGGCGACAGATGTTCACTGTGTAAAGCGATAGTCACGTTCAATAATACCATTAAAGATGCTAGGCGACCAAAGGGGCAAAGAAAATAGATATTCTGTCTTCTACGAACATCTAAGATAGAGATTAAAAAGCCTGTTTACTCACTTGCGTTGGCTTTCGACCGAGTTCTTGTGATCTCTTACGACAAGAGAAACACACTAACACGCTGGCGCCATCTATGAGGTGACCCTGTAATTGCATTTCACCAGAGCGAAGATTTTGCGGTATTTACTATTCCTGAAAAATGATCCTTTTAACCTTGTCAGAAGGGTTTTTAAGTCAACAGTGAAAAAAACGATGTGAGAAAAAACTAGGAAATATGTGGGATTGCCAAGTGTTTGACCCGATAGATGGCGCCAGTGTAATCTCCCATCGTTAGAGATCACAAAGAAGGATTAAGACACTTGGTCGTAAACAGTCGTAAAACGGCCCGTAGAACGGAGCAATAAACGGCGCTGACTTCCTATCGGCAACAGGATCTGAGCACAGATTGGCCAGCGTGAGGCTCACCGACGAGCTGGCCGTAGGAGTTGAAGACGTTTGAGGAGGCGACCTCGAGGTTGGCCACCTTGTACCCCTTAAGCTCCTCCTTGATGGCCGTGAGCAGCGGGTAGTTCTGGCCCGTGCACGTGCCCCTGAAGTCGTCCAGGTCCACCGACCACACCATCACGCCGCCGTAACCGGCCTGCTTGAGCCACTGCACCTGCACGAGGCGTCATCGAAACGCGTCAAAACAAGGTGCAGCGACTACAGTGTACTGCAAACACTCTGAAAAGCAAAAGATCGCAGCTGGGGTAAAGGGGAAGGAGGTTATTGAGACGGCGATTAATCGCCAAGGACTTTGCTTCCAAGTATGCTTGAATGCATCGTGGATAAGCTTGAAGGAGACGCCAACTTTCCAGCCGCGTGAACCCCATATACACCTGTTGAATTGAAGACCAGGAAGGGCAGCAGCTTCGAAAAGACTCATGGGGTCTATTTCTAAAACCAGTTCCGCTCAGAATATAAAAGTTAAAAAAATGGAGCGAGCCCATGCCCCCGCGTGCGCACGCGCAGGCCTGCCATCGTCCTCCTTGATCAGCTTTGAGATGTATTTTGAACGCAGCAACAGGCTACTATAACCTGACGCCGCTACGGTGGCGTTACTGTCGGTACGGCGCATGCGTAGATGCTTCCCTCCACTCGAATCTGGTTCCTGCGCAAGCGCAGTGCCCACACTATAGAGTCGACAAACGCTGCTTGTTTGTAAGCAATGTTCATTGAAAATGTTAATTTTACAAACTGCTTGCAATATAAAAGGACATGCTAGGTTGATATATCCGGGGGTCGCAGCTCTATGCGCGAGGAGCCATAATACGAGAAATCCGAATGTTACTTGGTTATCTCTCTATCAGTAACGACCGTATCATTGGAATACATTCAGCGATCTAACCAATAATCTATATTCATCACTTAAAAATACTTCAAAATATAGCGTGAATACGCTTGAAAAGTAACCTCCTGGGGATCCTATAGTGGCGAAAAATATTTCGTCAAATCGTTTTGCAAAAAAAAAAAAAAAAGAAAACGGTAACATTTGTGGTTTTTAAGACGTTTCATTTCAATTTCTTCCTACCAGCTTCGAATATCTCGGTGACCGCTTTGCATGGATGATACGTCATTCCCCCAACAATGTACCCTGAACCTCCAACAGGAGTTTGAAGATTGTCATAAAGCGACAAAGGTAGGTGGTGGATGAAGACTTAATGACATTAAGCACCACCACTTTAAGCAGTGACCCTGTAGTGCCCCAATGCTTCGCCTAAAGGGATGTCCTAACGCGTCACAGCAGAAGACGTGTTTTCTAAATTCACGGCATATGCCGTGAAAGCTGATGCACGCGCGTTCGTTTTCAGTTTGGGCATCAACCACGCGAACATCACGGCTTTCCTCTTCACCTCCTCGCTGTCACCATTTCCCATTTATCGGAAGAAACAACAGCGCCTTGACGACAGCAAGCAGAGCGTGTAAGTGGCTGTCAGGAACCACGTGATGAGCACGCTCTAAACCTCTGTCTAAGGACGCAAGTAGAGGGAAGCTTTCCCCTCAGCAAGAGAAACGTACGAAAGCGAACTGGAGTACGGCTTAGGCCTGTACAAACAGGACACTTCAAAACTCGTCAATCGACATAACTCTGGCATATGAAGTGAAAGTTGGTGTCCGTCCGTCCGTCATCTGTTTGGACATCAACCGCGCAAACATCACGACTTTCCTCCTCGCCTGCTCTGCTTTTCTGTGACGTCTCTGCTCGTCAGACTCGACGTCGCACGTTACCTGTCAATAATGGGCCTATCCAACAGTTCTGCCGCAGCGCGCGGCTGCCGTCGCCACGGGAGGAAGGTCCAAGAGGTCCGGCCGTTCAGGTTCGGCACGCGCGAAGAGGCTTTGCGTCCTCGCCCTCATATCCTCCCCCTTTTCCTTTGGGGAGGCTCAGAATTAAACAGCATTGAAGGTCTTGATGATAGACAACAGAGCATGTGATTGGCTGTCCGGCCCCCGTGATGAGCACGTTGCATGCCTCCGTCAAGTACAGGAGCAAAAACAAAACTTTCCGCAGGCCAAAAAAAAAAAAAAAAACGGACAAAAGGGGACTAGCGTGCGCCATATGGCGGAGTTCTGTTGGTTCCCGCCATCTGAAGTGTCCTGTTTGGACAGGCCTTTATGTCGTGAACTTAGAGAACTCTTCATATGCCGTGAGGAAACACGTAATCTTCTGTGTCCTGTTTGGACGGCCCTCAAAGCAGCAAATCGTTCGGGAAAAAGTCCCCGAAGACCGACCTTGAGCTTGAGACTCCGCTGGTCGTCGAAGCCCACCCACTGGTCGTCCTTGTAGGCGTACGGCACCATCTGCTCATTGTCCCAAACAAGAGTGGCACCAGACCGCAAGAGGTCGCAGATCTGGAGGAGAAAAAGGGCCACCGGCAATACAGTGTCAGTCACTCACCTTGCAGGAAGAGTGGGGAAATTACTTCGTCAGTATAAGGGACTCGACGATGTGAAGCAGCATTAGTACAGCAGATCCACAATGCACTAAAGCCTAAAGTAAATTAAGATATGGGCACAATAAAGAAAAGTTCCAGTTCGTTTGAACTACTGGCAAGCATTTAAGGCACTGATATAGCGAAGGTAGTGATCAAGTTAACAGCCCTTCCTCCCCAATCGCGCTCAAAACAAAAGAAATGACTTGCCTATAGAGAGACTGATATAATGTATTCATAAAACGAAACAGCTATAACACATATACTGAAATATCTGTATCTTTGTAGCTACAGGTAGTACCTCCCTTCAAACTTATTTTCACGCAGCGCAAATTCATGCAGGACATGTTCTAACTTTCTGCTTCACTAAAAAAAAAAAAAAGGTAGGAGTAAAGCAGCCAAGTCAGACTGCATTAGTATGCATTGTGTACGAAGTGCCTCCAGTAACGCTTACACATAACGCCATCTCGTCTGCTCCTATAAGTCAGCCTCTTTCCTGCCCACGGAAGTGTCGGTTAGGCAAAGCGATGCTCCCCCGATGCTGTCGACGGTATAACTGGACCGTCGTCCATCTCAACGTAAAATAGAGCGTATGGCTTCGACGGGCTAACGGTCGGAGGAGGGCTCACCTCGAAGAAGGAGAGGAAGCCCGTCTCGCCCGTGTAGTTGCCGGCCTTGCCTCCCGAGGTGGCCGGTGCCCCGATGTCGGTCAGGGTGTTGTTTCCCAGGGTGAAGGTGCGGCCGTACGTCGGGATGCCCACCAGGAGCTTCTCCTTGCTCGCGCCCTTGCGCACCCACTCGGCGGCGCTGTAGTCCTGCGTCACAACACACCCGTCGGAATCCGCCCTTAGTCAGACCACGGGCTTGGACACCGCCTCAAGTTTCATTGCCAGCAAGTCAGGCACCTCCCTCTCTCTTCTCTCCCCGAACACCTAAGCCGCGCTAAAATTTCTAATACGCAAAATGCAGTACAGACGTTGTCTGAGCCCTTCCTTGCATGATGGTCACATTCATAAAACCTCTCTGCAGACATGCTCCAACCGTTCAGGCTTCGAACATGCTTCGGCTGTTGCGAAGGCAACAGCCTATTAGATGGTGGAAAACCTGATTGAAAAATTGCCACGAGTAAAGTGAGGAGTGACGTCGGTGTCTTTGTACTCACCACCGTGAGCTTCTTCTGGTAGTTGCTGGCGCTGTACAGCGGGAACAGGGGGCTGTGGTGGCCCACCTGGCGTTCCCAGTCTCCGTGGAAGTCGTACGTCATCATGTTGATCATGTCCACGTACCTATGGTCAGAAAAAGAACTCTTAATGCTGGTTTACACATTTGCGAGCGCTTACGACTCAGTGCTTTATAACGTCTTGGGATTCCTTCCGACGAAGAAACACACAATGACGCCATCTATCGTGGAGCTGTGGAGCACTTGACGTTTCCGCATAGTTCCTACATTTTCGCGTATCATTCTTTCTTTTTTGGCTCCAAAAACTTTTGATGATGCTACAAATGACAATTTCTCATAGATAGTACGTACTTTTGAACTTAAAAATATTAAAAAAGCTTCGATCTACTGAAATGGTGTTCCAAGGTCACATCATAGATGGCGCCAGCGTTTCGGTGTTTTCACTCATCATAACAAATCACAAGAACTCAGTCGTAAGCAGACGCAGGTGTGTGAACGGGCCTTTATAGGCGCATTCTGCAGCAAAAGACTAAACTCCTTCTACCGTGAAATGTAATTGTAACTGGATTATTAATCTAAAGTGATATATTTTTAAATCTTTCACGCACTATCAAGAACTGTGTTATTGCATGTCGGCTAGTTTGTTGCTATGTACGAAAGTAAAAACGGCGTCGGGCATGACGTACGACTGGAAGTAAAAAGTAATTGTGTCGTGTGTATGTTTATACAGCCAAACGTTAGCCACAATGGGCGTCTGGTATCTCAGGTGTAGATGAAACATTTAGCCAGTGCGGTTCAACCGATAGCCTTTGACGTGCATCACGCAGTAGTGATACACTACCACACGCCGGTACGATGCTCATCCAGATCAAAACGGGCAGGGGTGGGGATTGAACCCAGGATCCCTGGGTTCTGCAGCGCGAGCTTTCGCTCCACGTGCTCCCGAGCTCCTGTGCAAATACGACTGACGTGCAGTCTTACGACTGGTGTGTAGGTACGACTGATGCTTATTTATATAGTTTTAAAAATGTCATACTTGTCACCATGAACGCTGAATATGTTGACTGTTAGATGTACTAAGCTCAAGATCAATATGAATTTGAATTAGCTTTTGAATTACGCAGTTTAAGATACACAACATTCGAGCCAGACTCTCTGCGCGTGCAGTGCTTAAAGTACCTGTATCTGCCGAAACTAGCATCACGCAGCCGTAAGTGGTATTTCCGCTCGCAATTCCCCTTCGTTAAAAAAATATATATATAAAGCGCGCTCACTTGTTGAGTTCTTCGACGTCGTAACCTGCGGAGATGGCTTCAAAGCTGGCCGGTGCTGCCATCGAAAGCAGAAGTCGAGGTTTCTTCGATGCCAGGGCCTCTCCATCGAACGCTGTGCGAAGGTCCTGGGGAAGCAGTCGCCGAAAGCTTAGTTTTTGTTCACGATGTAAAAGGCAGGCATAAGCAGACAAACGGTGCAAAACAATGACAGCGATATTCCTTCCAAATCATCTTATCACTTTAAAAATTTACTTTTAACCCCCCCCCCCCCCACCTTTCTGGCCTATTGTAATGCATTTTGTTATTTTTGGCCTATTTAATTGCATTCATTGCATTGCGGATTGTTTTGTTTTTTAAGAGGACTGTCGAACAGGGAACAAACACGCTTGAGATACAGACTGTCGTTTGTATACTGTGTTAGCAGTCTGACCGGGGCTTCGTCCGAGCCCTGGTCAAGAGCGGTTTTGAGTCCGTTTGAACGGATTCAAAAACCGCAGTTCAGGAGGGTTCAAACGATGGCATCTATCATACTTACGTAAGACTAAAACGCCGGTCAGCCGTCAGCTGAACAGCTTCAGTTTTTGACATCTGAACTTACAGAAGCACATATGAACGTAGTGTGCGTCTCTGAGTCACGATGGGGCACACTGAAGCCGTTCAGCTGGTTGCTGACCGAAGCGCGCGCAGATGTTTATGAAAACCAAATTTGTGCGCATGTGCAAGTATTTCCATCTTCAAAGACCAAATTTCCAGGCATGCGCACTGTCCACTGGTGCTGAGGTCACACATGCTCGTTTAAGGGCAACGACTCGGCGTGCAGCACTTGAGCCGCTGTCGCACATCATACAAAATACCGTCTGCAGACATTAGGGAGTTTTAGGAAACTGTTTTTGCACCCGCTATACGGTACGATGGGCCCTTCGGTAGGAACTGCGCATGCGCTACCGCAGAAAACTTACATATGCGCAGTTCTCACCAAAGGGCCCATCGCATGCCGTATAGCGGGTGCAAAAACGCTTCCCTAAAACTCTCCATTGTCTGAGGAATGTTTTTTTTTCCTTATATGGCGGTCACATTGGTCATACAAAACTGTCTGCAGACAGGTTCGAAGCATGCATATGTATAAAAAAAGCATGCGTTGAACATACTTGAGGCGTGTCCGTACATAGATTTGTCAACGTGTCTGCAGCGAGTGCCTTTTGTAGGATGTGTGGGCAGTGTCAAGCTGCATGCACACTGGAGTTCGAATCGCAACCGGGAAGCGGGTCGCTCGTTTTCATCATCAAATGCGCGTGAATTTGTATTATATCTTTAAGCATCTGCGTTCGCAACCGCTTTGCGAATTCGGTTTAACCACCAGTGTGAGTGCTGTACAACTGTGGCTTTATGCCACTACCGTTTTAAGATATATCGCAGCGAAGGGTAGAAGCCCGAGCTCATAGCAGTTGCTCCTTTTGCGCATCACTTCGTGCACCCGAGCAGAGTTCTTGTGCAAGATGGGCCCTTGTCGCCATAACAAAATAAAGCGGTTTTTTTTTTTTTACACGTGCGTTTTGTTTGTTGTGTGATTTGCGTCAGTCGTCACCTTGATAAGCCCAGTGAGTTTCTTCTTGTCGTCGGCGCCCCGTGGGAACTCCCAGTCCACGTCGAGTCCGTCGAAGCCCTTTTCCCTCAGGAAGTCGATGGAGTTGAAAACGAACAGAGACTGCCTGCGTATGTCAAAAACAGACAGTTGTCTCAACGCTGGTTACGTTAGGTCGTAAACGACAAGCAAACCAGGACGGTAAACAAAACCGCGAGGGACTTGTTTTCAGTATGAAATGTTTTTTGGTCAGAGTTGCTAATCAAAAACCATCGCAGTCTGGTAACTAAATCCGCTTCTGTTTACCCTTCCGCCATTGCCACCGTCACAAATGTTTCCTTTATTTTTTTGTTGCAATAAGGTTTGTTTTTGAGCGCTGGTCAGAAAACCTAACTAAATCTTCACGTGAACAGCGCTCACCGCTCTCCGAACATAGTTGCACTAATCTGCATAGAAACAGGTTCCCGAAACCCTCTAGAATACAGTTAGTTTTACTGCATTGTCTACCAGTCTGGCACGGCAACAAATCCAATATCGGCGTAAATACCATGCCCACCTGATATGTGACATGATGAACACCGATTTACAAAATATTTCTTTCATCGTCGCTACCCACCTGTACGTGTTCTCAGTGAGCTCGCGGAAGGGAGCGGAGCCGAGCATCCAGCCTCCGACCCCAAGCATGACCTTGAGCAGCGGATTCTTTGTCTTCAGGGCAACGATGCGCTCCCAGTAGCCCTTCTCGGCGCCTTGGCCTTCGTCCACGCCTTCCGTGGTGGCGATCTTGTATTCCTTGACGTTGGCGAAAGCGTAGATGACGTGCGTGCACAGCGACGTGTCGATGTCCTCCGGTTCGTAGTGGCCCTTGCCCTTGCGCTTCGACGACCAGTTGGTGAAGTAGCAGACGACGCGGGCGTTGGTGTCTGCATGAGATGAGGATTGTTTGTTTTTCTAACATTCCTGCAGGTTCTGGGGAATTCGAGATTGTTCTTATGTTGTCAATCATATTCAACAAACCTTGTAGCTTGGAAAGGAACTTTTTGGACACCTTGGTTCCTAGTCTATCTTTTTCTTTGTCTTTATTTATTTGGCTCTGGAGAGCCAAATGTTTTTCTAAAGATTTCTATGGCTGCTTCAAGCCCTGAACAATTTATGTCTCTGAGTAAAATGAAAGCTGCCGCACTGAAATATCCACAATGTTTTTTTCTCCAAGTTTATTCTTCCAGGTTTGGCTACCGAACTGATTTCCTTCTATTTGCGTTGGAATATCTTGAACATATGAAACGGCTCTCATTTTTTTTGTATCGGTGACCAAAGAAGACAACATCGTCTAGCCTAATGCATATTAGCAGCTGCTCGTGCGTGCGGTCATAATTCCCCAAAATTAGCCTAGCCTTACCTGGTTCTGCAGCTTCGTCCTTGGCAGGCAGGCTGGACGACGCTGTGTTGAGCGAGTCTATCCTCTTGACGACTGGAGACTCGGTGGTCGTGGTGCGTACTTTTTTGACAAATGGCAGCAGGTTCTTGGGGCCCCTGCTTGGCCTGCCCAACAATTCCTCGGCCATGGCTCCGATCAAGGGCCACGTTTTGGTGGTGCATCGACCGCGGAAGTCGTCCATGTCTACCGTCCACACCATGGCCCCCGCGTAGCCATTTGTCTTGATCCAGTTCATCTGTCATGTAGCAAAAAAGTAGCCGGTCAGCAGACGCTTTGTTTACATGCATATATACAAGCGAATTACGGCATATGAGAATGCTGGTTTACCTTTGCCTAAAGATAAAACTATGGTTGATTAAATTATAGTGATTTTAATAATAGAAAGTGTGAACACAAACTAATACACAACAAATTTAACTTTTGTTCGTACTCTTCCTGGGGATTCAAAGTTTTATTTTAATCCAGCTCGACAGTGCTGTTGCGTTAACTTATAGTTGAATACTGAACTGGGAAAACACTACTGTTCTACAACTGAGGCTTCCTCTTAAAAGTACCTGTGCCCTTTTCTATCATATAGATGAAAGTGAAAGATGCTGACCAATGTGAGAAAAGTGAGTTCTGCAACAGATAGATAAACTAGAGAGGCCCCATTGTTATGAATGGGTGAAGATAGCCTCCACCGCCCTCAACGATGTTCAGGACGAGCAATGGTGTTGTTTGCCGGTGTTACCGCGCAGGTTACCAAAAGCTTGAGACGGTTCAATAAATGTATACGTTGAAAGCAACGTTGCCTAAATCAGCTTTCAATGCGAAAGGATAATTCCCTTCGGCATGTTTGAATTGCAAGCCGACAGAGTTCCCCTTCATAGAGCATATCTACAGAGATCCCCGCGCCAGTATGTCTAAATACGGAAGACTTGGCCCAAATTACTCGGCAATTTGGTGACTCAACTTACCTTTATCCTAATACTCCTCTCGTCGTCGAAGCCCACCCATTGATTTCCGAGGTACGCGTAGGGCACTTGCTGTTCCTCGTCCCAGACGTAGTCGGCGCCTTTCTTGAGCATGTCGCACACCTTGAGGAAATCGAACCATACTTTGAGCAGTCAAGACGGAAGCCAACCGCAGTTAGGATACTGCGGGGTCAACATAATTACAAACTTGAGATTACAGAAAACGTAACAAAGCAAATCAATGCCCATGCAATACCTTATTCTTCGTCTCCAAAGTTGTACTTGTCCAGCCTGTTCCATTGTCCGCGTCTTTAACAACCGGCCTTGAGCTCTTTTTTTTTCGCTTCAACATTTTGTAATAAGTTTTGCTTTGATAAAGTTTAACGCAATTATAACGCTCTCTCTAAAGACCGCAGGCAAATACTTGTGCTGCATTGGACCCATCATTAGAAGGGCCCCAAGCTTTCCACGTTCATTATTGAATTTCTGTCTCCTTCAGAGAGCCGAGTTCCTATACTTAAGAGTTTGATTTCTTCTTACTGCACCAGCTTATCAGAAATCTTATCATTGACTTCAAAGTAAAAACGTAGTTTCTTCATGTAAGTAAACGAGCAAAGTAAACAAACAACGAGACCTATGACCATTTCAAATCGAGATTGAATCTCTCAACAAATAATATGTCTATTGGTCTTATTGCTACACGGTTGCTGAAAGAAGCCTTCTGGAAGCCTCAGAGTTGCGCCCAGCGTTTTGCTACTCCTACCTTCTTCAGGACACCCCGAAGGATCTTAGCAAAACGTCGACTGCCGGTACTGAAGAAGTTAAACATCGTGACGAAACGTAAGCAGCTATAATGAGGCTTCTGGGAGGTTCCAATTCAAGTTCTTCCGGCCAGCCTTGACTAACTTTGTCAGTTGTTTGTTGACTAGTTTATTAATCGATGCTTAATTACTGTTAATGATCTCGCTAATTGACACATTGCACTGGTTTATAGCTTGTACTACGCACCTCGTAGTACGCTAGGAACCCTCCTTCCTTGGTGAACTGTCCTGCTTCTCCTCCTCCGGACGAAGGCGCGTTCATGCCGTTCTTGTTGGGGCTCGCCAGGGTGAAAGTCCGGCCGTAGGTGCCCGTGCCCACCACGATCTTGTCCTTGGGGGCACCCAGCCGCTCCCACATCTTCACGCCGAAGTCCTGCGTACCAACAGTTCAGCATCTTTCACGCCAGAGTCGTTGAAGTACCGCATGATCTGACAACGTGGTTCGTGGCAATGTGTGCAACATTAAGCGTTGCCGTCGGTATTTTAGAATAATGGACGATGAGCGTGCGGTCGTTCTCTTTGTAACGGGCGTGCTCGAATATGCGTGCCCTAGACAAAATTTTCGAGTAACGAGCGCCGTCTGGGGGTCTGCCCGCGAAGTACAAGTGGAGGGCAGCTTAACATTCCTCCTCCCGTCAGAACACATTCACATCTTCCAGTTGTATCGGTCTGGGATTTCTTTATTTTTTTTATGGCCCATATTACCACTGCTTAAGAAAGAATCGCCCAAAATAGACGAAATACGCGAAAAGTGAGATGGTGACAATATTGGTCGTGAGTGACTTCCGAAAATAATGACAGCGGAAAACGAGGTCAGGGGAAAGAGTTTAGGGACGCGCAGAGGCTTACTGGGAAAAGGTCCCTCGGCACCTCAGCTCGCCAGCGTCTCCTTTAAGAATGGTTTTGTATGCATTTCGGTGTTAAAATTGGTATGCTTACAATGACAGCCCCTTAAAGAAATGTTCTCAGGACTGTTGTAACGCCCGCTCCCTCGTGTGTTAGTGTTTGTTTTTAGTGCATTATATATAAATTTTTGGTGAACCTTTATAGTGAGAGAACATATAGTAAGGGTGAAGGCGAGCTGGTGAATATTAACCACGTTGAATTAACTTGTGACTGGTGAAGAAGAGAAAAAGCGAAACGTAAAAGGGACAAAAAAAAAAGAGAAAACGACGTCTTCATAGCAATTGCGACGTCGTCCTGTCTATGTTCCGTCCCTTCTTCGTTTTGATGTTTCTCTTCTTCCCCAGTCTCAGGTTAATTCAACACGCCTTATTGTGCATTTACACTTGCGGATTCTCTAGCGAATCCGCGCCTGCGAAGAGCGGGTTTTAGAGCCGAGTGACGAAATTGACTCGTCGTCGTCAGAAAATCTAGATATGGGTCCCGGACCGATCAAGACTTTCCGCCACCCAAGAGCGCGAGTTAGACACACGGCTTTAAAGCCCACCCACCACTGGCGCGGATCCACCGGCAAATTGGCAAGTGTAAGCACACCGTTAATCAGCAACTCAAGTGCCTAACGTCACGCCAAGGCGACAACCTCATAAACAGGTTTCTGCGCAGTGCCTAGCGCGAGCAAATAAACAATGAGTTCGTTCATTGACAAGCCTTCTTCGTTTCGTCATTCCAACGTCGCAGCAGATGTCCTAATAGCGAGTTCGTTTCACTTCACTCGTGCTCCCGCGTCCCACTCGCAGCGTGGAGCGAGTTTGTTCAGGCCGGCACTCCACGAGGGGCTTAACTTTCTAAGTTCCTTTCGGGGTCGACACTCCACGCGTGCATGCACTCGCTGCACCGAGAAAATTCAGCGTGCGCCAGAATGCAATCCCGTCATGCATCACTCAGGTGAGGCAGGTAAGGTGCGAGACCAGGCGACGGGGAATCGTCTGCTACTTATATGCTCTGAGCTGACATTCGCACAAAGTAAAAAAAAAAAAAAAGTGGATTTTCTGCTAGAAATCGCGTCCTCTGAGAGCAGGTTAAAACGAGAGCTTGCATTTTTACTTTCTTTTTATTTCAAGAAGGGGCGATCGGCAACCCGTTCTTTCGCAAGTTTTGCGTCGTTTTGTTGCCGTACAGTAACTGAAATCTACCGATCAGTGAAAAGGCTCGGGACAAGTGTTTCAGCGGCCGGGAAAGTTCTCTCATGGGTGCACGGGTGAAACGTTATCGCCAAAATATGACAGATTGAGGAGTCACGAGAGGACACTTGTCAAGAAAGCTCACCCAGCAAACTTGTGATCCGTTCAATTAGTAGTCGAGGGAGCTAAACGTGGTGTTTCAACCAGGGCTTGAGTAAAATCATCATATTTAACGTTTGCCTACTTACTTCGCACCCTCAGTTTTGTTTTCGTTTTTGCAGCTATCGATTCTACCTTTTCATTAGAAATAAAAGCTGCAACCGCAATATGCGACCAAGGATCAAAATCGAAGGGGCCGCCAAACGTATTGCTGGAGATTCCAGCAGACTAATTTGAAACCACATTCTTTCAGTGCTTCACGTTTAAACCTGATCAAGCTTCTGCGCGAATAGTATCGACGGTGTTTTTTTGAGTGTAAGTATGTTTTAAGAATTAAAAGGTTTCTTGCTTTTTGTTATTTCTTACAGTCGTTTTCATGTCCGCTTTTGGCGGAAACATACGTAGTATGTAAATTACTCCACGACAATCGAGTTCTTTAAGTCATTGCAAATATAAACAGTGCAGCGACCGCACTGTTTCGCGTTGCCGCCTGTCATGACATTGCACTCGGCATGTTTGTTCGGAACCGGTTCTTTGTGTTGCCCTCCGCGAGAGCGATGCATTCTGGAAGAAAACTCGCACACTTTATCTGCGAGCGAAGCCAAAGCTAGAAGCGTGAGACCAGCGCTTTTTGCATTTTTCCCCAGCTCGCGCGCTCGAGCAAAGCCTGAACGCACGGAGCTTCCGTGCTCGCGCTTCCAGTTTTGCCTTCGCTCGCACATAAGGTGAAACGAAGTATAGACATCTGTGGTGCTGACTGGATGGTGGTTCGATGTCGCTCCTACCACCAGGGCAGGGAGGGACCATTACCATGCAGAGCTGCTTCCTCCAGGTGGTCTCGTTGGTCAGAGCGTAGAGCGGGCTGTTGTGTCCGGTCATGGTCTCCCACTTGCCGTGAAAGTCGTACGACATGACGTTCAGGAAGTCCAAGTAGGCGGCCACTGCCGGCACGTCGTAGCCGCCCTTCACGATCTCGGCGCCCGCAGACACCGCAGCCGTCAGCAGGAGCCGGGGCAGCTTCTTCTCCTTGGCTTCGGCCTCGAACGCCTCCCGCAATTCCTGCTCGTCAAGAGATCCGGGAAATACACGTTTTAGGGCTAAGGTGACAAACGAAGAAGGACAGCCACCCAACATGTCCCCGAAGGGAGAGACGCGCCTCAACGCGATTTATAGTTTTGCATTGGAGGGAGTTACAGCCTCTAGGCCACGTCTTGTCGACTGCATGTTGTGAAAAAGTTAGCAGAAATACGGCATTCGTGTCTTACCACGTTTTACTCATACATTGTAGTGAAAAGGGAAGAGAAAAAATTTATGTCGCATAGATGAGCACTCTGGAGTACACCCCTTTGGTGGAATCCTCTCAGCTCTGTCAGAACAACGGTCGAATTCCGCAAGTAGCACGTTCGCGTTACCTGTGTCGTGCCCTGTCCAAATATCACAAACGTACGCAGGATGTAGCGTCTGGTTCGCTTCTCGAATAAAAATATGCGCATTTTATTCGAGCAGCGCACGCATTGAAACTGGCACTTACCTTGAAGACACATGAGCTCTGCGCGTGTACCTACTTTTTTTCTTTACAGAGTCTAAAGTGTGCGCATTTTGTTTCGTCGATAATTTACGAAAACGGCAATTTTTGTATACAACGAGCTGTGTCGCGTGCGGGTGTTTTCATTTTAATTTTTTTTTACAGTGCTAACGCCATACACAGTCATCTTGGTTTATCTGCTGTATTCCACTTCGCCACTCAAAACGATCGAGTGGCATTGGATAATTTCTTCGAGGTCCAGGTGATAGATATTCAGATTTTGACCTGGTTTTCGAAACTCCGACAGCCCATTCGCGAGTAAGAGGTAAAAAAAAAGCTGGTATTACGTTCATGACTCACAAGCAACCCGGGACACGCTAGATATGGGCAGACGTTTTTTGTTTTGTCTTTTTTCGTTAGCTGACGACATTCATTGGGGCAATTCACTCTAGTTTTTGCTTTCTGGTGACATCATTCGGTATTAGTAATTTTTGTGGTCTCTCGTCGAGTTTTATTGTTTTAAGGGTAGAAATAACATATGCAAACTGTATTCTGCCGAGCGTTAGAAGTAATGTTGTAAGCATTTGATTTTTCTAATGGCGTACATATATAAAGCGATCTAGGATTTTGGCAATTGAAAGCTCCTCTAAGGCGGCTGACGGTAAAATGCCGCGCGTTCATCTGACGTCTTTACGGCAACCCTATTTTATTGTTGGCGACGTTTCTCCCGAAGACTTCCGATTTGAAAGTAGAAATATTGTTTCCTCAGCTAAATGTCATCAAAAAAAGCTATTTTGTGTCCCTATATGTTCTCATGTAACGTTCAGTAGCCAATCTGGTAAGTGGCAGCTACTCTACTTGATACATTGTGCGCTTTTTTTTTTTTTGGATAATCACAACGTAGTAACCTTCCTGGAGCTATAATAAAACTTAATTGGATTCAAAATTCTTGGAATTACGAGTACTTGGAAGTCTCTTCGTAGAAACAAGTACCGCACACGGTAGAAAGCCACTGATCCGCCTTTGACTTCAGAAGGTTGTGCGAACTATATCTTATTCATATTATAACTCTCATATCGTAGGCCTTGTCATATCAAAGTGTTCGCGTGTATGTACATAGTGTCCATATATACGAGGGGCGTTCATAAAGTTCGTATTATCGGCACAAAAAATTAAAGGAAACGGAACGAAACAGGCATCAACATGAGCGCGCGTCCCTCTAGTTTCCGCACAGTATAAACATCGCATGCCATAGTAGCTTGGAACGCCGCTAGGAAGACGATACAAAAATGGCACCGCCCGTCGGTGCCTAGCACATGCAGTGATCCGGTTTTTTTTTTTTTTTTTCATTTGAAGGGAAGCAATGCCAAGGATATTCATTCCGATCTTGGAGCGTTGTTCGGGGACAACGTCCCAGTTTATGACACTTTTGGTTTAATGGCACAGACGCTTCTAGTGTGGCCAAATAAGAGGAAAGCATTTCAAGGACGGCGACCAAGTCATTGCTGAAGTGGAGCGATTCCTGAACACTCAAGACGAGAAGTTCTATAACAATGGCCTCCGGCATGTGGTGAATCGCTGGATAAAGTGGGTAACGTTTGGTGGCGAACATGTAGAAAATGTCTCAAGTCCTACTCGAGTTTGACTGCTGAATCTCTATTCCTTCGTGACAATAATACGAACGTTATGAACGCCCCTCGTATTATCTCCTATTTGTGCGGTGTATAAAAGAAAAACAAGGATGCATAGTAATGAGATTGACACCAATATAAAGAGAAGCTCACATAGTGTGTTACTTATATTACTTGCCAGCGTTACTATTCCGGTGGTGGTACTGCAAGAACCGAAAGCAGAAATGGCGTCTGACGAGCAAAAAATTCAAGATGTCGTGTGGTTTGCCGAGGATAAATGGGTCATCGCGACGCCGCGTCTGTTCCAATCGACGTATCAAACCAGTCTTTCTGACAAGAAGTTTAGGTAGAAGGTTATGAACCTCCTGCGTATGCAACGAACCGACTTTGTTTCCACAAACAACCTACTTCCTTAGTCGCGTCGGAAGAGGGGAAAGCAGGAAAAGGAAATAACCCCCACCTTAATTTTCAGACATTTGAAACATGTCTAGCCATGGAGGGAAGAAGACTTCCATGCATTTCCGAGGTCGTGGGACTTCATCAAAAGCGGGCGCATAAAGTCACCGAGCAGTGCAATTTGGGCGACAAGGCAGAAGAGAGGCATTACATAAACTGAAACTACTGTGCCTTCGGAAGAAAACATGTCCCGTTCATCAAAGCACTGAACACACTCCACGCATCTCACGTCGATTCATCAAGCAGTCTCCAATTCAATGTTAATAATTGCAACTATATGGTAACTGCAAAATTGCCAAGGCGCAGTTTCAAGGGTTTTGCAACTGCATCCCGACTCACACCATGCGGAAGCCAAGTTCCTTAGCGAGACGTCGGCTGATAGCCTGGGATTCTCCAGAGGATTCCTTCCTTGCACTCTCGTATGAACCATTTTCGTTTCCGTGCTACGTTAGAACCGTACCCTGAGCAGTTCGACGAAGTTCCTCTTGTCCTCGGCACCCCTGGGGAACTCCCAGTCGAGGTCGAGTCCATCGAAGTTCCGCTTTCGCAGGAAGTTGAGCGAGCTGAAGATGAAGAGCCGCCTGTTGTAGCTGTTGGAGGCCATCTCCTTGAACCTCTGTGTGCCGAAGGACCATCCCCCTGTGTGGGAAAGACAAAAATTGATAAGAACACTGCCTACGTCTTACCCACATCCTTGATGTTTTGCCAGGATTGCCTGAGTGAACCGACCTATAAAATATAGATAGTCAAGTGTCTTATTTACAAGGACCCCTTTCCCTTCCACGGTTGTCGGTCAGAGCAGATCTTAGTATCCTCCTTGATTTCGTACGCATGTTCAAACTTATATCTTTGATATCGAAGTCTTGAACTGGTGATAAATGCAAGTAAACGCTATTTTTCTTTCTGTAAGAAATTAACATTTTCTGATCAATTTGAAGGCCTTTATGAGCCAGTTGTTAGCGTTTTGTTTTAGTTAGATAGGTCGTGGCTATCGCCCAACATCCCCCTTGAAACTTGCGGGACCGATAATTGAAAAGGGCAATTACATAAAAGCAAGATCCGCGTACATACACAAAATCTAAATTAGATAAATTTGTGAACAAAAAAGTATACAATGTTTACAAAACAATTTAGAAACCAAACCGCAGAAGTACAATATAAAATTTCAAAGGCACACTGGAAACTTGATATAATCAAGAGGCTATGGAGATCTCAAATTCACTCCTGCTCTAAACAAACTACGAGGGGTAACTTCCAGTCACATGCGAAAGTTGTGGTCACTGCTGCAATGTGCTTATCACAGCAGCAGTAACTTATTGCTGAGCTCCTATAAATTATTTAAGCGATAGTTTTGAGCCTAGTAACTAATAGCTTAAAAAACGCTTATTACGTTCACGTATCTTGCCTCGTGATTGATTCATCGACCTTCCTATTGTCCTCATTGGCTGTAGAGCGATAATAAGATGCACGGGACGCTCTACATTTCTTCACTTGTGTGTGTCTATAGAACTGTGGCTTTGACGCTGCCGTGGAATTAGGTTGCATTTTTCTGCTAGACATCGATAAGTTCGTTCGGCAGCGTATACAATGAGGTGCTTCACAAAAACGTCACAATACGAAGAGAGCAAAACATAAAGAGGGGACAGAGACAGATATATTTGAGCTGGTACATGTCTGTCTCTGTCCCCCTGTTTATGCATTGCTTTTTTCGTATCGAGTAATAACCCAACCCGCTCGTCAAACTCAACAAAAACGTACGCCGCCTAGTAGCTGCTACGCCAATTATTTGAGGCCACACTGCTTTCCACGTGCAGAGCACAAATGTATTGTACACGAGTGCTACGTTAGCATTCGGCACGGACTCCTGTCCGATCCCGCGCTTCGCGCTGGAAGCGATGCCCGATTAAGGTACACTGTAAAAAAAATGTGTATTTTTACACCCTTTGTCCCATAGAATGCACCCTAAAACTTCAGTTCGACGTACAGAGCACTGACGTCGATCTGACGGTACTAACTTTCACGGGAGGCTTGATAGCCGTGGGGTACAACTTATTAAAATAGCTAATGTACGTGTTACTTACTACAAACAAAATAATCGGGGTTTTCTTGGCCCTACTGGAAAAACTCGGTGTTTTCTTTCTGTGGTTTTTGATACGTACATTAGCTAATTAATAAGTTATATGGCACGGCTATCAAACCCCTCGTAAAATTTGGAGCCATCTGTTCGACTCTATATATATATATATAGTGCGCTGTACGTCGAACTGAAGTTTTGTGGGGCATTAGATGGGACAAAAGGGTGTAAGGTGATATCCCCCTTTTTTTTGAGTGTACGGCGACTGCGAATGTTGCTCGATAGGAATTCGTAAAGGGCCTATCGTCAGTTCGAAGAGAGATGGCACACCTACCGACGGCCAGGAGTATCTTGAGGCTGGGGTTCTTCTTCTTGAGGTCGATGACCCTCTCGTAGAGTCCCTTCTTCCCGTTTTTGGTGTCGTCGGCGGCGTCGAAGGAGGACAGCTTGTGCTTCTTCATCCAGCCGAAGGCGAAGATGATGTGGGTGCACAGCGTGGGCTCGATGTCCTCGGGCACGAACTTGCCGTCCCCTTGCCGGTACTGCGCCCAGTTGGTGAAGTAGCAGACGATCTTCTTGCCAGTCGAAGAAGACGAGCCTGCGAGGGAAACCGGTGAGAGGAGGCACAAAGTCAGGACCCAGATATTAGCTGTTAACGTTCAGAACACTGCCAAGGTGGCACAAGCCGCCACCCTATTCAAAGTGTTAAGTAATTTACATATATTCATTATTACAGCCTGATATTAAAATGCCGATGACTTCGTGTGAATGAAGGACACGGTATGCAAGTGAACTCCAAAATTGTAACGACTTCAAGTTATCACCGAGTAAAAACAGTCACCAATCGTGAACTGAAGCGATATTTAAAAAACGGGCGAGCAGGTGGCTGTTTTTGTTGAAAAATCCCGAAAGCTGAAAAGTCCAAGGAGAAGCAAAGACACTGCTCATATATATGTGTTCGCCACGTGTATGTCACTCAATATCAGTTTTTTTTCTTTTTTTAAAGATATATTCGTATTTGCTTTTTAATTTCAAGAACGATAATTCGTAACAAGCCGTAGAATATTTGTATAAAACATCTTACTGGATATTACAAATTCAATCCTACAATTTTTTTTTTTTACTCTTCGATGCATTGTTTACAACCAAACTGTAATGCGCATTTGGCCTAGGTCAAAACTGACCCAACTATGACTGGACAGGAAGTAAAAAGCGCAAGTCATTTCGAGATACAATTTTTATATGGACAGGTAAATTGTTGTAGTCTTGCCTGAATCATCGTTGCTTAATATTAAACCAAGATTGAATCTGGGCTGCGGGGTCTTGATGGTCTGTAAAAGCTCAAGACAAGGCATTCTCAATGAATTGTACCCCACGCATTAGAAGGAAGTATTTGCGCCGGTGAAACTGCGACTATCCCCCGGAGTTACCACAGCTTCCAGAATCAACTCTCCGTACTTCCATCCAGGGCCGATTGGATCGCTCCATCACGGGTTTCCCGAGCGACTGCTCTGACTCGGCACTCCAACTTCTGTCAGCTCAAAACCTTGAACTGTTTCTCAGCCCCCGCGACTGCCGAGTTTTCAGAATGTCTTTCTGAGCGAGCTCGATTAACCGACTTGGCTCCGACTTCCGTGCCGTTCATTTTATTTTTGACGCGGCTGACGGGGGGTGTCGCCACTTGTCTGGGTTGTGAGTGACTCCTTAGGTCGGCAGGGACTGAAGGATGGCTTTATAAACGGATATCTGCGGCTTTGACTGTGCCCCTTGCTTACGTGCTGCTTTCTGTTGACAATGGCTTCTGTAGTTCACTTCTTATTCTGCTTGCTTGCGTCCAGTAGTTACATAGATTCAATCAGGAAGTCCGAATCGAACTATTTGCGCCCCGTCCCCCACTAACACCATCAAACGTTGTGGTGTGTTGTTTGTGCGTTTTTACACTCGATGTCTCGTGACGTCATTACGTAAATTGCCGAGGGCCCGTGGACACATCCGTGCATCTAATTTTGGTTTAGCCACCGTGATTTGGCCTTTTCGGCGCTGGGGCGTACGAACTGCGGGCGATGAACATACGGCTTAAACAAAATTGCAGAGCTTCAAGGCCACATTTGCAACCGTCTGGGATTCAACTTGGTGAGCGACGCGGAATGAAATATAATACTACATAAGACACGCCAGCCAAAGTCTAATATCGACTCAATGTCTAATATCCACCCAGTGGTCACTCTAAAAACTTTGGAGCTTCTGCTCTCCAGTAGAGATCCATGGACAGCCAATTCCTGCAATCCGCGTAGGGAGGTCGACGAATGACGGAGCCGATAATATGTCTAGACCCCAAAGAACGGTCTGCGTTGTGGCAGTGAGCACGGTGAAACGCCATGCTCAGTAGCGCAAACATAATTTTCTAGTTCTAAAGATATTACCAGCCCCGTCATTTGCCGACCTCCCTCCGTAAATTGTAGCCATTGGCTCTTCCAAGTGCTTTACGGGAGAGCAGATGCTCCAGGTTTCTTAGAGTGCACCCCTGCCACGTGCCACCTCATGTTCAACGAGCATCTCCCAAGTGTCAATCGAATGATCTCCCAACGTCACCCACCCACCGAAGGCGCCCTGCAGCTGCATTCAGTGACCCTTCCGATGTCTAACCGCTCTCTGTATAATGTCCACCCAACCTTAGAGTGCGTCGCCCGCCACACACAGCGCAGCCTCGTCCGACCGCTGACATCAGGGCCACGCGTGGGCTCGAGTGTCCGTTCCTTTTTAAAGCAAATTCGTGTCGACCCACAATCGAGGTAAGAGCATTGGACACGGCGACGCCGGCGGCAGCCCCCGGTCACGCCGCGACCTTCGAGCTCGAATCGATTTCTGATCCCAAAGTCACGGTTCCTTTGGAAGCAACGACCGCGCGCGCAGGCCTAACATCGGTGAAGACGCGTCGAGGAAGTGTCCTGTAACAACACATGCTGGAAGACAAGGCCTAAGCATGACGTAAGCGTTAGTGGATTCCAAACCCGCCCCAAGCGGCAAACACGCTGAAGCTCGACCAGAGTCGCCGCAAGACGCGTCCCTTTTTGGAGTAGCCGCCTGCTAGCGTCGCGCTCGTGGTAAGACGCTGTGAGAAGCGTTGGTGGCGACGCTGACGCAAGCTCTTCACCTGGATCCACCAGTGATGACGTTTAGGGAGGGAAGGTGCAGGCCTTGTCTTCTTGGTGGCCAGTAATCGCGAGTGATGTGCGTAGCGGCACTTGCATCACACACCAAAACAAGGACGAACATGTCGGTGCTCGCCTTTTGGCCGGCACTTGCTTGTTCGATGGTTCCCTCCCCCTTGTCGGTTTCAATTTGAGCTGGTCGCTGTGGAGCGCTACAATCCATCGCGGCTAGTGAACGAGGCAGAGGTGCACCTAGAGGTCCTGTTTTATATTTTTCCCGCTACCCTCTTTAAAACTAGATCACGCGTGCCTGCGCCGACGCAGCGTGAATCAATTGAATCGAACATTTTCATGTGTTTATTTAAGTAAATCGCTAAAAAAGACACTGTTTCTCTCTAGACCACGGTCATTCACAGCGAAATTAGGTGCCGAGCTTATTTCGTAAGGGGATTCGAACAAATTCGCCTGGGTCAAAAGTTGCAACAGAAAAGTCAGGATGGCGTCATGTCAGAGGACACCACGTCTGACATAAAGCCATATGTATGATTTCCCTGACGTCATGGATAAAGGGGGGGGGGGGGGGGGGTGCGATTAGGCCGAGACGCGCATCCGCATATGGTTCGCTCCTCGGTAGAAAATACGAGTTTCTGCGCATATGTTTTGGCGCACGCTTCGACCACTAACTCTCGACTAGAGATCAAGAGACATTCGACTTTATAAAAATAAAAAAAATTTGGTACACACAGAGTAACCCCATGCATTCTCCCTTCTCTCCTTCCTCGGTTACGAGTCAAACTATCGAACACACAGAATGAAGTTCAGCTTGGCGCTGCTTCTGACGCAGAAGGACACTCGTAATTGATAACCATATGCTCCTCATGCACGCTTGAAGCGAACATTTCCAGACTGCCAACTCCTTTAGAGGTTTTCCGTCGTGTATTCTCTAGCGAGTAGCAAAGCACGTTATCGCGGTTGACAAGGCGCATCGTAAGCTCACGGATACGACCTTGTTTTCCCAACAGACAAGGCAGAACGTGCTTATACCTTTCATCGCAAACTTTGCGTGTCAAATTCACCATCTGGAGAGTTGTGTCTGGCAGCTCGAAAGGTCAGAGCCGGTACTGTCATACCAGCATGACTGAAACCGTAGTGAACTCTACGTCGGGCTCAGCTTGCTCGGCCAGACTATACTAGACTTAACCTAACTGGAGCTGGTCAAGGGTAGCCCGACTACGCTCAAGTGGTATTCAAGGTGCACAAAATCTCCATATAATGAATAGATCTTTCCGGGAATATGTGGCAACTCCACCGTCTGCTCGACGAACCGTGACGCGGTGCTCGGTGCGTGAGATTATCCAGCAATCGAAGACGAAGTTGGCGTTGGTTTAACATTTTATAATTCCAGAACGCAGGGAAGGTGAAGGAAAGCAAACCAGAGTATGTGACGACCTTCTTTCGTGTTCGCTTTATTTTCTGCGCTTTCTAAGTTCCTAATGATAAGAGAGAATGAAGTGTGCATCTTCTAGGACGCACAAAACATTAGGGTCAGTACGAACAAACATCGGAAGGGCGCCATCATTTCCGGAAAGGTCCGTTCAATTACTTGAGGAAAAAGCTTTACTATATGAGTATTTTCAGCAATTGGTACATCAAAAGCCGGTACCGATACCACGAACGTGCTTTGAGTTTAATCATACATTCTCTCTATCAGTCTTATTATAGATACGATCTACCTTTCAATGTTGTTTTCCCTATCTTTTCATCTCCCGATGGAAACAGTGATGTACAATGAACGCGTTCCGACATATACTCGATCTCAAATCGACGCATAGGTTTTCCACCTGGGCACTCGAAGACGCATCCGCGTCAAGCGCTGTTCTATCTGCTTTGTCACTTGATATTCGACCCGCAGGAGTACATCGAATTCGCTCAAGTATGCTTCGGGGTGCGACCGGTGTAGATCCGCGTTGTTTTCCCGCAGTACGTACGCCATGAACGGCGCTGTTTCAACCATCATTTTAACTCCTCGTATTCATATCTTAGGATATCGCATCCTTCGGGTACATATCCTTGCTCAATCAAGTTAAGCAAGCTTTAGTACTAGGAAGAAGCAACAGTTTCTTACGCATGTTTTGGTTTCAGAAGTCTCCACCGTCATTTCTGTCGTCCTCCCAAGGCCTCATGACTTAATTCTGCAAAGCTTCTGGCGCAGCTTTTCATCTAACTACTTTAAATTTTCTTTTAATGAGGAAACTAGAGCCACTAAGCTTGACAATAAAGAGCTCTGCCACGCTGGCGGTTCTGCTTCGTGAAGTAAAGCAAAATAGGAAAGTTGAACCTAACCCTCAACAAAGAAAGAAGACAAGATCTACGGCCACATATGACAGCAAGAAGCAGATGATTGGCAGGTTAGTGTTACCCCGCCCCTGCAGCGAACCCTGTCTACAAGACTACTTTGTCCACGGTTATCTCGCCAAGACAAGCCACCGTAAGGTCTTTGGGGCGTTTCAGCCGTCAGCGAAGATGAGCCAAGGATGAAGCAAATAATGGGGATTCGTGTCTCCTCGTTAACCGCCTTTGTCCCTCGACGTATTTTTTACAGAATTACAGGGGGCATTGAAACGTCTCAGATGTCTTATAGAGCGGTGATGGTCCCTCTATGACGAGCATATACGGGGAAGTTGGTTCGGCGTGTTAACAGGGTCATGATCATGCCCGGCGTCCTTATTCAAAGCACCCAAACTTATCCAAGATTATCAGTCGGCATCCTAACAGGAACCTCTCGGGGAAATAGAAATGTTTATTTAGGAACAAGACACCTCGCCATAGACACTGTTGAGCGTACCATATGCTTTTGTAGGTAATGGGGGACACGATTCAACACCGACTAATGGGGTCACTTCAAAGCAGATACACTACGATTCTGCGTCAGTTGTCTAAACTCTTTTACATTAAAATGGCGACACCTGCGGCTTTCTCTATTCATTGTTCAAGCTTTGAGGTCACAGTTTCGACACACGACTTCAGCGTCGGAGAGAATTGAGGTCATTCTGCCAAAAAGTGCCACCGAAATTCTTTTTTTTTTTAACACCGCAACAGCTGAGCGCGGACAAACAACTTGAAAGAGGACTGGTGCAGGTGAATACGTTTCGTATCATGATCAGGATGGACGAATATAAAAACAAACGTTTAATCAGCCAATAGTTGTCATCCTTGGAATCTGAGCCATTAACAATGTTTTCGGGAAAGCTAATCTTAATAGGAAGCTTTCGTAGACTGCGTACCTCCCTCCGCTAAGCCCTCCGCAACGAAGGACCCACTACTGCGCCTGCGCGCCGATGGCCTTGAGTGTGGCTTTCTGGGTATTGTAGCGGGATGCGGAGAGCGTTGCGGGACGGCGAAAACGATCCATGAAAACTCCCTAATGTTTACATGCTTGTGGAGCTTATGGAGCGGGACAAGGCCTCGATTAGTCAATGTCGCGAGCTGAACATTCGAATTTCTGAAGCACCTATACTTCGTTTCACCTTATGTGCGAGCGAAGGCAAAACTGGAAGCGCGAGCACGGAAGCTCCGTGCGTTCAGGCTTTGCTCGAGCGCGCGAGCTGGGGAGAAATGCAAAAAGCTCTGGTCTCGCGCTTCTAGCTTTGGCTTCGCTCGCAGATAAAGTGAAACGAAGTATAGAGAACTTCTGCGCGTAACTAAGAGCCCCGTCGCGCGGCAATATTTAATCTATCATTACCCGATTTGCCAATAAGCGCGCGCCACCCCCGTCGCAGCGCAGTGCTCGCGCGATGCTCGCAGTCAGAGTCGCTAAACTTCGTTTCACCTTATGTGCGAGCGAAGGCAAAACTTGAAGCGCGAGCACGGAAGCTCCGTGCGTTCAGGCTTTGCTCGAGCGCGCAAGCTGGGGAGAAATGCAAAAAGCGCTGGTCTCGCGCTTCTAGCTTTGGCTTCGCTCGCAGATAAAGTGAAACGAAGTATAGCTGATTCGCCGATCGAATAACGTAATTCTATAAAAATGACATGAAACGTTCCCGCCTTGCTGGGGTTTCCCCCGTTGCACTCCGAGTCCGGGCGCTGCCAACGCTACCTTTCGATACGGCCAATCGTGAAGCCTTTTTCCGCGCTTACGTCCACCGGTTGAACCAATCTCGCGCGTGATCACACGGCATTTACCGTGCCTGATTGGTTTAGCCGTGACAGTAGAAGGGACGAAGACGACGCGCGCCATGACGACGCACTTTTGGCGCTGCTGATTGACTGTAATGGATCGTAGTGTCGGCTGCGCTCGGACTTATATGGAAAGCGAGTGTTCCAAAGGAGTCTTTTGGCGCATCGGAACGCCAATCGGAAGGCAACGTAGAGAACGCCCAGGGGACGCTGGGCGACGAGGAAGCCAAGAACGCGCCGTCGTTCGTTCCGTTCGGGAAGAAACAAAAGCACGTGGACTCATTTTGAGGCTAAACAAACGCACGAGGTTCGTGTCGAGTGAAGTGTCCGCGCATGCGCTGCGGTGAGAGCAGCGCCACCACAGCGACGTGACGTTAGTGCCGCGAGTTGGTGTAGGAAGGGGTACGATGTCCTACACAGTGTAACCCTTTTCAAAAGTAAGCGCCATCTAGCCGCAGCAGCAATTGTCGGAACCCGCCATTGTTTGCGCACGTATCTTCGAGCGTGCATTGGAATCGAGGGCTGTGCGAGCGTTCGGAATGGACTCGGCTCAACTCGGATTGAAAAACGAACGTCGCGTCAGCCTTCGGTGAGGGCTCGGATCCAGTCGTGCGCGCTTCGTGCCCCCAAAAAATGGCGATCCCCAACGTTACTCGATGGGGCTTTGAAAAGGGTTTCATTACGTCTGTAGCAAGGTGGTGGTGAGTTGGGCGAGTTGGTACGTCTTGAACGTACATGATGATAAACGGCACACGAGGGATAAAGACACTGTTGAAGACAACAGAAGGGACAGGCGCCGACTCGCAGCTCAACATGTAGGACGCGGAATAGGGCTTTTTTGGAACTGCTTGAATTTATATCTCGATTCTGTTTTCATAAGATGGCAAAACGGTGTTTTCTTAGAAAGCTCGGGAGTGTGTATGGGTTCTAGTGTGGCGCCAGTTTTCAGTGAGATCTGCCTCGCCAGGATAGGTTGAGCACTTGAACTTGCACTCAGCTCGACCCCCGTGACAACAATGTTTAGATACATGTCGATGACTTTCTACTTTTGTTTGACAACAGCTAGGAAACGAAAGTCGATAGTAGGGTGAAGGATATTTTTTATACATGCGGCTTTGGTTTGAGTTTCAGCTTTGCAAGAACCTATGAAAGGTATCCTACAGTTGCTGGACCAATCACTCTCGCTGCACACCAACCATCTGTGCTGGTCCTTCTCCCCCGGTCAAAGAAGGGTATCTAACACGACACATCTGCGCACTCAAAAATTGTAGAGAGGAGCGTAGCTCTTTCAATCCTCAAAAAAGTCATGTTTCCATTTCATTTATGACAGTTTTGAGAATTTCAAAGCTCAATATAAGCGGCTCCAAACATCAGGGTTACCGTGGCAGGTGCCAGGTGAAGTCGTGACCCTGGTAAAACATGTCAAAGGGGGAGAAACGTGTAAGCGCATTGGAGAGAAACAAAATGTGTGGTAGGTATTCGGTACCGACAAAGGGTTTCACACAATATAAAACGAATTGCGCAATGGTATCGCATTCCAGTAGTTTATTCAGCGCCCCCGAAAAATTGCTCAAATTTGTTCGATGGGTCACTTAACTTTAGACAAAGTATCAGGACACAATTGCAACAAAAATATTCTCTACCGTTTGTGCCTTAATCGTCGGGCGTTGTGTATGGCATCCCCCTTTCATGTGGAAGTGCATATGTAGGACAAACAGGGTGCTGTATAAATGGCAGACTTCGTGAACATAACATGTTCCTTCGGTCAACGGTCGGAGGTATACTTACAATGTGACGGAGGCCCTTACGCTGCCAGGTTTGCTCCTGCAAGCCAACCCTCGCTAACGCAATTATATTACACAGGGAAAAAATTACGAGGGAGACCTACGAAGCCTTTATTATAATGGGTTTGGAGGAACGCCGCGTGAGTCAAACATCTGTGGCATTATCCAAACAAGAGGTTTCATTTCTACACGCATTTATGAAATGATGTTCGTGCACTATTGTTTTACGGGTGTTATGCGCTTCTCGTGCTATCACCACGTTCCCTTTTAATTCTTACAATCTTCCTTCCTTTTCTTTGTGTTCAATATATTGAGTTGCGAGTCAGCGCAGTCCTGTCTAGTTTCTTCTAACGTGTCCTGTCTCTTGTGCGCTGTTTATAGCCATGTTCTATTACGCTTATTGGGCGTCCCTGGCTATAAATGTATAAAAGGTTCCGATTTTAGGTCGGTAACGTTTTGACGATGTTGCGTTAAGCTGCTCCAGAACACAAAGCCTGCAAGGACGCGCGGTAACACGTTGCATGGAAGGTCTTCGGAGAGCAATGATTGCACAACCACTATTTGGACGAGGAACAGATGTCTCACCTGAACAACGGACTAAAAGCCAAACCAATGGGCCAACAGGTTCGATCACGTGCCAGCTATCGTGTTGCTACAACGCGCATATTAGTGTACCCGGATGCGCGCGCACAAATACGCGGGTGGGAGGAATGTACCACGTGGTTTCTGACTCGCTCCTGATTGTACCTGACGGCTCGCAGCTCCGGCATTTATTCCATCGACCAAGTGTACATACATTTCTTCTGCTATTGCGGAACAAAATAATGCATTCGTCCTCTAGCGCACATTAAGCGAGTTTTAGAATAGTTTACGCAAAAGCTTTGCGTTTCCTTTCGATAAAGCGTCGTCGCCATCCACCAATCCAAAACGCGGTCTGGGCTCGGCACATGCGTAGTGACGACGACGCTATTTCTACGCGTACGCAAAGCTCCCGGATACGCTATTCTAAAACTCGCTACTGTGTCACCTCTCCGCGTTGCCATTAGATGTACCTGCGCGTGCATTAGTAAGCGAGTCATACGTATATTTATCAAAGATGACAACGAAGCCGCGGTCGTCTCCGACCTTGCCGTAGCCCGTCCGACACGGCCAGTAATAATTGATGACGCGAAATGGAGCCAGCGGGTTGCGGCAATGCCACAGGAGACAAGGCCCCGCATGACGTCATCGTCGGTGGACCAAGCAGCCAGCACGTTCCCGGAAAGCGGCAGAGGCGTCCGTCGTGGTGTCGCGTTCGTTACGAGATGCTGCGAGACGCACTGGCTGCGATGCTGACCGAAGCTAGGCTGCGTGGAAGCACGAGTGATGACGTTTGAGTGGGAAGGCGGAGGCCTTGTCTTCTGGGTGAGTTGCGGCGGATGACATCTTCCGCCGCTTCGCGAAGCCCCGCTATACGATCCCGTTATAAAAGAATGCAACGTGTCCGCGCTCAATCGGTGGAGAGGAGGGCGGAGAGGAGGATAGATCCGGCCGTTTGGATTGGCAGGCGTTCCACTTGAGGCCATCTGGGTCGCCGCTCGGGCGATTTACAAGTGGCCCCCTTTTTTGTGTGTGCGCGCCTCCGCTGCTATCCTGATTTCATTATCGAGGAGAAACTCGGGTCCCCCTACGTTCGAGCGGCCAGAGATGCCGGTCACTCACCCCGCCGGACTCTCCGGCCGGCTGCGATGGGCATAAATGCGGCGGTGCGGTCGAGGAGTAGGTCAAGAGTGAGTGGACAGTAAAGGCGGGGGTGGGACAATCTTCGTAATTTTTTATTTTTATTTTAACGAGGGTGTTTAACGGGCTAGGTAAGCGTGTGTGCGTAAATTTTTGGGATGGGCTTCAAAAAGACTGCGATCGTCAGCAGTATCGAAAGACGCTTGACATATATTCGTGTGACGATGCTCGCAGGCTCACGCTTGTGCTAAGAGTGAACACCGTTCGGAATCTAAACTCACATGGATGTACGATATTTTCACATTTTTATGGCTTTACTACTACTTTAAAGCAATTAACTAGTACTGTAAAACTGTTTCCTGATAATGTTTTAACTGTATCCTTTTTTCACTTGCGTCGGTGTTTTTGGTTCCCGTAGTACCAAAGCAATGCCTTAGTGCACCGGCTCGAGCAATGTAACGTCAATCCCATGTCCTCAAAACCGATATCTTTGTGCTCACACTTTTACCCCATGTTTCTATTCGCTTTCCACGATAGGACATCTAGCTTCCCGGTCCACGTCGTACAGCCGCCCCCGCACCTGTCGTTTTCCAGACGTCGTCGAGATCACTGTCTCCAACTGTCACCAGCCTAAGACTAGCACCCATTCCGGACGAGGGTAAAAAACGGCCAACTCTGTTGTCGGCACATTCTTCCCGGCAAAAGATAATAAAGGCGGAGGGCGTGCATGCAGCAAGAAGGAAACTGCATCGTCGCGTCAACTTTGTAGTGTCAAACTTCCTCTTCCTCTGAAGTGACCGATTACAGCCTGTCCCTTAGCGGACATCCACCGGGAGCCCTTCCAAAGAAAGTGGTAGCTGGATGGCGTTCGTCGTCTGCTAAATCCGGCAGCGTTGCCGTCTTGTCAGCCCGCCGTCGTATCTCCTGCCCGGAGACCGACCAAACCCGTTTCAGAAGGCACGTCGTGTATCTCGAGCGCGCGTGCGGTTCCCTCGGCGTGTCGGACCTCCGCAGTGCTTCGAGGCTTTCACTTGTGCGCAATTCAAAGAAGACAAGAATCAAGCGCGTGCGTGACTCTCTCTCGCCGAGTTTTTGTCCTCGCGACGCGTCGCGAAACAGACTGGGTAAAGCAAACGGCACGCCGGCGGAGAGCCACAATGGGAGGTGACGGAACTGCGACCTCCGGAGTCACCAGGAAGCGGACGTCGGTAGCAGACGACCGGCCCAACTGGCGTCGGCTGGCCACAAAGAAACCACGTTGTAATCTCCGGCGTCAAGTTTGTCTCGGAAGACCATGCTTCACTCCTCTAACGAACTTTTAGTATTCGTTTGAAACTGGAACGTAAATTGCATGGCGCGGACAATCGTTTCTCTTCCGTCAAGAAGACTTTAAATCGTAGTCACTGGATTATAGACCTACAGACATTACGTTACTGAGTGTACCCCCAACAAATTGTTTATATAGTAGATAATGTATATACCAGGCTAGTGTATGAGATTTTAACCGAACATGCAAGGAAATAGGACTTGAGGTCGACTCTTCTGTGCTAGTCTCGCCAGTCAACTCTCGTATAGCATTCGATTCTTGAAGTTGCAAGTAGAATGGCGCCATTTCTGAAGGTGACATTCACCCTGCAACTCTCAAGAGCAGCCAATGAAAGACACCTTTTTTCCCCTCTCCAGAAAGCAGTTGAGAAAGAGTATAAAGTTGAAGTGAAATATTAAAACAAACTAAAATGGCAGTCGTTAAAAGTGGCGCTTTTTGGAATACTTCTATGGCCACGTAGGAAAACGGTTATATCCGCATAAACAAATATATTGTCGCCCAACAAAAGTATAAGACGTTTTGTTTGATTTTTTTTTATTCATCCATATAGGTTTTCCTGCATGTTCGAAGCCCCAGTCCAGTGAGTGCAGCGTGCTCCATCTGTGGTAGCAAACTGCTCAAAAGCGCACGAGAAAAGCATCGGCACGCTGGTTATAAGACGACGACGCCATCAAACGTTCAGCTTCAGAAACATAGGTTATGTCCTTTGTGTACCAATCCGCTATCAAGTCAGATCGCGTCATTAGCAAATTAGCGCAGGACGAATGACAAAGCGTTAACATATAAGTGTTTCTTAAACTGTCGGGGACTTTATACGGCGTTCAAGTTGGTCCACTCCTTGCGCGCCTCGTACCTTTGTTTACCTACCAAATGCTGCCACGTGCTTTTGCTTCCCCCCGACCTCAAGCATACCCTCCTCTATTGGCGACGTGAGCGATCGAAAGTGTCGCTGTGGTCGGTCCGCCACAATTGGCCGAATGCTGACTATGACGTCAGCAAAGGATGTCTCATCGACGGAAATAAGAGGCATTTAAGAACTTCAATTTTGACGGTGTTGGCTGTGTTGCTTTGAGACCGCTATGATTTCAGGCTTTCAGAATGCTCATTTCAAACACCATCAAGCTTGTTGCTAACAAGGTAATGACGTCACGAAAGGTAACCGAACAAGGGCGCCACCGAAACATCTCGCCGCTAATACTGACAAAGCCTGGCAGATCACCACGAGAAGCGGCCGCCGAAAGGGAAAAGGTGGGGCGGCAGTCAAGGGATGAGAGGAGAGCCACGTTACTGGCGCTCCGCTGCGGCGAGACGCCGAAACACTTTTCTCCCGAGCGAACAAGTCTGGTTCGGGTCCTCCGCGATGCAAAAAGATGTGCGCTGACTCTTTGATGCTCTTTGCTACCAGATCCTCGCGCTCCAAATCTGCGACCGGGCCGGCTCCGTCGTCGAACTGCCAGGCTTTGTGAGTATAGAGGAGGCTATGCATCAAGAAATGACGGCGCGCGCATGGCTGCGTCGTCATCACTCGTTCCCGGCGCGTCATCTACGTTGCCCCTTGATTGGCAAGCCCTTCCTCGCATTCCGATGCGCCAAAGACACTTTTTGGAACACTTTCACGCCCTATAGTCCTTTTTTGAATGCATCGAGAAGCTATCGGCCCGCAGCTTTCGAGTTTTGAGCAGCGCTCGGGGCGAGCAAAATACAATATTTATGGCTTGCGTTTCGAACATGCGTCCTTACGCTTCCCCAGTACAGTTTTTACACTCCGTTCCATTCTAAGTGCCAGCGCAGCAGAGGTTGCAAGAGCGAGCTCCGAACATTCGCTGTACCTGCCAAGCACGCGCGCTAGTGCAGTGCGAGCATCGTTTAGGGGAACATGCAAGTAGCACTTCGGTTTCGCTACCACCTAATGCAAAACATATATGCTCACATAGGCTATGAAAGAAAGCAATACAAAAAATAAAGCTAGGAATGTTTGATGGGACGTTGAGGTCACAATCAGCATAATTACGTTTATGCGAAAGCATTAACTATCCCATGAAGCGGAGCCGGCGGCGTCTGCAACCTAAAAAAAAAAAGCGAAAGAAATGCCCATTCTCCCATTAACCGAGCGAAGCGGCTCCTGATAGCCATTGGCGGCCGCTTCACGAGAGCGTGCGCTCGGCCGCCGCTCTCGTGAAGTTTCCTTCCAGATAACAAAGCCGTAGTGCTGATAAAGATGTCGTCACCAGAGAATGCCAGCGCTGGTCACAGATTGGACACGACGATAGCGTCAACGTTCGGCTCAAACTTGACTCGAGGCAGACCGCTGACGCAGAACTCATTTCCAATCTGTGTCCAGCGTTGGCCTTATTCGGTAACGCAAAAATGGCGGCACTACGGTCTTGTCTTCTAGACGGCGTTTGGCCCTTGCACCACCCCCAGAACGCCCATGCTTCTAGGTGACATTGCCTTTGGTCACCTGTGTGGCCGATTGCGAGCTACGCAGCACATGTTTGGGCGCATGTTGCAACGTAGGAACTGCACAAGAGGCTGTTCCCACGCAAAGAAAGTTCAGCTAAATGCCAGATGTTCCGAAGCAGACTGCGCTTTAGGCGGAGCTGCATTTCCGTGGGTGCCTATCTTCGAGAATGGCGCTGACGAATGCTCCTTTCCTTCTGTGACGTCAGCAGTGAACGGAACGTTCGTATAGACCAGTGTCCGCTCTGTTCCATGGGCGCCGCCATGAATGTTTATGCTGACGAAACGATGCAGGAGGAGGGTGCCGCTTTCTGTAAGGCTCAGTTTTTTTTTTTGTTTTCTTTAGAAACATTTGCGCATATTGTACGGCAAGAACGTCAGAAATGCATAGTCACGAAACTCCAAGAACCATTCACCGATGCCAAGAGTCCCGTAAAAAGCAAACAAAATTGTTTTTTATACGCAGCCCTTCCCTTCCCAAGAGCCCTGCGTTTGAGATTATTATTGCCAATTTTTATCGCTGGGAGATAGGATTGCGGACACTGGTCTATTAATAATAATAATACTAATATAATAATATCAGTTTATTTTCTATTAGAAGTAATGGAGGAGGCAAGAAAAAAAGCCGCGCTACGCGGCTTGACGAGTTCTCGGCAGCAGTACATTCTGCAGAAGCTTTGGAAAAATCAATATCCAAACAAAATCGTACATAACCGCAATGAAATCGAAAAAAACCAAGCAAATAGAAAAAAAGACACTCAGCACCATATTATACTTTGTTTCAGCTTTGGTCCGAGCGCAGCCGATGTTATGAGCCGAAGGGCCAACCCAACAGCGAAAGATGCACAACGTCATGGCGTGCTCTCTGCAGTTGATAGGACTGGCCGGTATTCGCCGTCTCTATGTGCGTGCTCCTCCGCCGGCTAGTCCCATCAAGCGCAGAGAGTACGCCATGACGTTGCGCTTTTTGCGCTGTTTGATTGGCCCTTCGGCTCATAACATCGGCCGCGCTCGGATCGAAGGTGAAACGAAGTATAGTCGACATTCGTACATCAACAAAAAACATCCTTTTAAACTGAGAAAAACAAATCTTATCACAACAATCCATATATGCAAAATCACGCATGACAGAGCGCAATTCACCCAGAGTTAATCTATCTATAAACACACCTTCAGAATGCAATACATTTAGAATCTTTGAGATTCGGTATGGTAACATTTATTTTACAGTGTTCAGCCAACACGTTGGTACGTGCCGCAATCAGAATTACGAATTTGGTGTGGTACGATATATTGTTGCAAGCAAGACAATTCTACCAGGGACGAAGTGTTATAAAGAAAGTATTTTCTAAGTTTTTTGGATATCCAATAGTTATAAAGATTGTGAATACTGAGTATAATATATGTTTTAAACAGGTTATCCGTGTGCGAAAAATAAGATACGTTTACAATTACTCGTAACATTCTTTTTTGAAGCAAGTGCACTGTCTCAAGATTAGTTGTAGTGGTAGTACCCCAAACCATTTCACATTAACCGCAACCGACAATGCAATATGATGAGCATGTTGCTTAATTTCGATTCACTGGATTGTAAGCGTCGGCACCGGTCGGGTTTCATGCGAAGTCTTGGTTCGTACTGAGTGTCGTGGCGACGCCATTTCTCTGGCAATTCCCGAGGTTGCACTTCTTATCGCGCAGGCAATCACGTTCCCGAACCTCGTTATCTTTGGCGGGGTGCACTGCCATCGAAATCGAAGAAGGGGCGCCAGTCTGGCCTTCTACAGTCCCGCTATAAAAACATGGCTCATAAAAAATAAAAAAACACAGCCCAGTTAATCTCGTTGGCTTCGAGTCCAATATGACCAGGCGCATTCCTCGTCGGATTGTTTCGGTGCATTGTGGCTGCCTCGCGAACGCGCGCGCGAGCACACTCGGCGTGTTGCCTTCTGCGTAATTCATGAGTTGACCCCTTCGACGTATTGGCGCAATTCGGCCTCGAATAAATTTTGTGCAACTCATCAGCCATCGCGTTGTGCCCACAGTTCGTGATAAGCTGTCTTTATCCTATTGCGCACGCGGCGCGCGCGCGCGCGAAGGCTCGGTACTCTGCCGTTTGGCCGACCCAACCATTATCGAAGCCAAGGTGATATTTACCTCGCGGAGTGCCGCGGAAATGCGTCGTGGCACCAGGGAAAGGCCGCGTGTCTGCGCCCTCCTCCAATGTCCGAGACACGTCTCGAAATTAGGCGTCTTTTTTTACCTCGCTTTTAGTACGTTCCACTCTCAAGCGGCTCCGACGCCGTAAAACGAGCCGGAAAGATTGGCGCCTGCACAATAGACTACATCCATTTTGTCACGAAGGGAGGCGACGACAGGATTAACATTGAACTAAATATAAAGTTTTAATCGGCGAAGTTGTGCCAAACCAAATAAAAGACGAGCGTCGAGAAAGCAGAAAAGCGGGCGGCGACGATTTGGCGGCGTAACAGCAACTGAGAGCGAGACTGACTCGACGAGGTCCCGCGCAGCTCTTTATCTAGTGTGCGTCACCATTTCGAAAATTCGGCAAAGCTTCGAGCGTCGCGCGCTCAGGGCGAGAATCAACAGGCACTTACGAGAACAAGAAACTATAGACCAAATGATAAAAGTTACGCCCCGAGTAAGAATAAACGCGAGTCTTCTAGAATTCGAATTCCGTGACTGAGCGTTGCTTGTTCGGCACTGCGCGCGGCAATATATACGTCACCGCGCGAGTTGCATTCTGGAAGCCTGTGGGTCAGGAGCGGAGAGCGCATGGATTTTGCTCCCTACTGATCCCCACAATGCATAACGTGACATTACACCGCGGTGAGGCGCTTCGAGTTTTCAAATAGTTCTATCAGCAAGATAATTACCTATAATTTACTAATTGACGGTTTTCGATGACGCTCGAAAAGTTTCTTATTGGAGCCATAAGTTTATTTTCACTAACCAGAAAGTTAATTAGTGAATTCTGGGTAATTACGCTTTTTAATCGGTGTGTTCTCTGCAATTCCTGACGCGCACCGTGGCTGGCAGTTCGTTGTCAAAAATATTTTTTCCTCGAACACCCTAGTTTAGGGATGTTTGCAATTCTTCGCAAAAACACCCGGTATACTGAATAATAATAATAAAAATAATCCTCATTTCTACCCGGGAGGGTTACGGTGCGCGAGAAAGCTGGAAGACCCGTGTCAGTAGGCCTAGTACACCAAACTTCATCGTACTCGTTTCCCACCCACAAAGAACTTTTTTTTTTAAGAAAGATTTTTTTTTTTTTTTTTTTTGCAGCTCACCCATATCGACATAAGTGCAAGTGGGTTACGCTCTCGGAATGAGCGCGAGTAGCGCCTGCTTTGCTCCTTTGAATTTGGCAGTGAAAAAGTTTGCCAAATTTTCCCTCGGACCCCAAGACGTCACGGAATCACTGATTTGCCTGAAAATTGGTTCAAAACATTAATGGGCAGATTTGAACTAGTAACCCAAATTACAAGCCAAAATGATTTGTTTTCCCGAAGTGCCTGAAGTTTCAAATTTGGTCTGAGAGGCTGAAAGGCTCTATCGCCAACACTGAACACGTGACGTCAAATGTTGTAATACATTACAGCTCGTTCCCGACAAATTATAACAAGTTTGGTGATATAAAGTGAATGGGTTAAACTCACGCCAGCAAAACGAAACAAAAAAGCAAAAACGCATGAGATTTTAGATATCCTCCCGGAAACAGTTAACCCTTAGTATTTCAAAAACGTGTTTAGTTTAAGTAACTATAAAAAAAAAAAAACGATCGCTGCGGGGCTAAAAGATAGCGGCAGACTTCTGCAACGCTCCACTGCTGTGTCGATTTTCTTTCCTTTGACGCTTTCAGAGAAGGCCATGAAGAGTCGCGCACGCTGTCTCCCTCCGAGTCCTTCGGCGGTCACCAAACAGTGTTGCCGAACGTAAAAACAAACATAACCAAAAGCGGCGTTTTTGACTTCCGGCGCCGAATAGATTACGAGAGGCCTCCTTACGGGCCCGCAAGATCTGGGGCAGAGTGTAATTTCCGGGCGCAGCGCCGCGGGCAGCTACCGAGTGGACGAACAAGAGCGACACTGGCGTAGGCTACGCTTGGCTAAAGTCGGCTTACCCTCTTGGCCAGTGTTGGCTGCGCCTTTGCCCTACCTACCGTGGCGGATTCGCTTTCGCGTTATGCGTGTTCCATAAAATCGAGCCTAGCCAGCCTCCTTGTTCGATCCTCCGTCTGTGGCGCTTTCGAACGAATGGGTCAGTGCTCTAACGTGGGTCGTTAGGCCTAGCAGCACTTGCCTGTTGGGTCTAATGCTCCGACAGCATTCAGGCGGTTACGCGGTTAGGATTAAAACCACCCGTTTATTAGGCTCAATGTCCTAACCGCGTATCTGTGGTTTAGGTTGCTAATGTCTAATGACCTAGCTGGTGTCAGTCCGTTGAGCATAAACGTTAGTCTCCTAAGGTGAAGATAAATTTGAAAAGTGGCGCACAAGCGCTAACGCATTAAAGTAACTCAAAAAGACGTACGTAGTACTTAGCTGTTTCCTTCTTATGCTTTGGTCTCGCCCATGGTCGGAAAAGTTTACATACTGCTCCCTGGCTTCCACACTCGCTATTAAAAACGCTCCCACGAATAATAAACTTTAAGCTATATATTTCCGTGCACGGGCTCGAACTAAAGTTTCACGCGTCATATGCGCAGCTTGAAAATGCAGGTCGCAAACTTCACGAGCTCGAGAGAGTTTCCCGTGTCTTTTAGGACGAGCGAACCCAATCTAGAACCAAAGCTAATCGTTTCGACCAAGAAGGTTTGTCTTCGCCGCACGCTCGCTTTTTTCCAGCGGAATTCGCTTAAACATCTCTTTCCCCTTGGTCGGGCAACCCTCCCCTCCCACCCCGAGGAAACAAAAACAATTTTGTAAAGTTCACGCGCTTTTTCGTGACACGAGAGGCGACGCGGGGCGCGTGACAGACGTCCGCGACCGACAATTGGCAGCGTCAAGCTTCTCGGACGTGTCGCGCAGACTCCCGTCCCCGCGGCCGCGCGTGAGTGAATCGCGCGTAACGAGCGCGTCGTGTGCCTCACGGGTCGCTCACGCTCGCCTTTTTGGACTCCTACTGGGACGAATTCCTGCTTCGCGTCACCGACGGCTCGAGAAAGAAGCCACATCGTGTGTGCGCGAAAACCAGACATGTCTAAGAACACCGAGTGTCTTGATATTTCTTGTGTGTGTGCGCGTGTGTGCGTGCGTGCGTGTGTGTGCGTGTGTGTTTGTGCGCGTGTGTGCGTGTGCGTGTGCGTGTGCGTGTGTGTGTGTGTGTGCGTGTGTGTGTGTGTCTGTGTGTGTGTGTAAAAGAGAGCGGGCAACCCTGGAGCGGACATTGTTTGCCTTTAAATTTTGACCTCGTTTAGACCGGTAACGAGAAGATACATACAGCAAAGGGAAATGGGCCAAGATGGCCATTGGGAGTATGAGAAGCGTTCCAAAATGCATCAATATACATCCCAAAACTCTCTCCAATATAGTTGGCTCCAGAAGAGTCGAAGAGAGTAAAATTTGGTCAATTAGGCATAAAAAATACAAAAGAATTAGGTATTCTGATCGCTGCAGAAGTTTGCTAAGGTCAGGCTGTTTTTCGCTGAGAGGTATTTCGTGAGGGAGGACGCGCTGAAAGAGATTCACACTCGGAGGGACGAAGATGGCTAAAACCTACTCAATAGTAACCAGGGCACTCTGGAACGCCCATCATTGGCTGCAGTAGCTTGCACTGTTTCCACAGGCTATAGCGACAAGCTCACCATTGTTTGGTAGCCAACTAGATTGCAGTAGCATTCCTTACGAATGGGCTGAAACGAAACGCGAAGCCTGCAATGCGGGCAGCATCAGGCGCAGTCACAAGCGTACCTAACTGAAGCAGCAATTTTTTGCGCAAACAGCGCGAGAATGGAACAAACGTCCAGCACATACTGGGGCTTGTGAAAGACGAGAAGGATTGACTTTCCTAGACTCGGATATTTCGATCAGTGGAACCTATAACTGTCAACATTTTAAGTTTTACAAGAAAAGAGCTGTTTTGTACCCTTCCCCTCATAAAGTTATTATACTGTACGCTGGAAGCTTAACTGGCGCTAGTGTCTACAGAACCTCTGGGATGAAAATTGAAGCAGGCGGCCACCAGTCTACTCTTGCGGTGCTCGTGTGCATCCCATGGGAAAACCCGAGTACATTTTTTGTCTCTTCGCCGGAAGATAGCGTGGATCATTTTTGTTGTTTGCGTCGTACCGAATAGTATGTACCTCGATAAACATTGTAAAACTGTAATTGCTTCAGTTTCAGCTTCATCAGTGAACCATACGTTAAAGTTCGCTAGTTACTGATCCAGTGTTATTGCGTAGTTGTTTCTGTCCTTGCTTTTCCGCGTGTCCTTCATTCGCTCTGTACGTAAATACCCCATGCAGAAACGCGCCGGCGCTGTGTTGGCGCTAATAGTCCCAGACAGTGCGCATAAATATAGATGTATGAAGTTGTTTTAGCAGTGCGTTTCATTGCACGAATTTGACAGAAAAACAAACCAATAGTTTTATTCGCGTGATTGAGAAACGTTACTACGTTATGATTATTCGTAATATTTGCTCCTATAATCGAGCGCACAAAACAAAATGCACCCGCTTTAGTCTCGTAGAACTTTACTACTGGAACTCAAATCTTGGATTGGTTGCTGTCTGCTTCACTTTGCAACAGCACACTAAGCCAGCTGAACCCCTAGCGTGCATTGTAATAAATCTATGCTTTCCAGCACTGGAAACGACGTCCGTTGGTGAAGTTGCAGTTGTTATATTTGTTGTCGTTTTTCGTTTTATTGATGTTGTATTTGGACATGTAAGGCGTCCGTCGTCGATGTTGCAAAATCTTTGAAAGAAATTGCATGTTTCACCCTGATGCACGTTAACACCGAGCATTGCTCTACATTTAATCAATTCAGGCAGTGAGAAGTATCGTCAGTGTCGTATTTCCATGGCCACTCGATATCAGCGGCAGAAGTAACGGACTTTTTTTTCTGCCTTTAAAGTTGCATGCGACCCCCTTGGTGCGATAACGATCACCCTTCCTCTCGCCTAGAGGGGATTCAAGGATGACCAACAACTGAAGTTCCGAGAGCATCACGGGTCGGTATATATTACGGGGTGTTACGAATCTTGGGGTTGCTGTAAAGGGAGCCGGAAAAATGAACGCCTGCGTGTGGAAAGCTAAAACTTTCATCCAATGTGTATTTTAGAGGTAAACTTTACATCTTGATATTTCAAAAGGAAGCTTTCTTTCCGTAAAAAAAAAAACAATATATGTTTCGCATCTGCTTAGACGGCATTCAACGATGATAATTATAATGCAATTACATGCAAAGGTGCAAGCGAGCTGGACAAGAATGACGAAAATAATCCCTGGAGAAGGGGATCAAGAGGGACAAAGGACAAACACAAATCTCCAAACACAGCTAGGTGACTGGTGAGCGACCGAAAAAATCCAAATCTCCAAACCTAGCAGTGTTTGGAGATTTGTGTTTGTCCTTTGTCCCTCTTGTTCCCCTTCGCCAGGGATTATTTTCGTCATTCAACGATGACCGTCTAAACGGATGGTCGAGTCCTACGAGAGTCGCGCGTGTGGTGCCATCTCCCGAGATGCGCAGCAAGCGTTTGGTTGCAAGCAGACGGTGATTCCTGCGTCGTCTTCTTTAGACGGAGTGCTTGCCGCGCCTCTTGCGAGATGGCGCCACAATCACGGCTCCCGTGTAACTCGGTCGTTTGCATCTGCGACCATCGCTGAAACTCTCTAAAATGTTGTACTAGTTTTGAAAGTGGCTACGCATTGAAATTTCACGAGGTAAAATCCACCACTAAAATGCATCTTGGATGAAAATCTCAGCTCGTTACACGCGGAAGCTAATTTTTCCTGATTCATATTACCAGGAACCCTTTGATTCGTGACACCTTATATATATGCAAGTGCAGTCTGTGTATGTAGATGGTCATCGCACAACTTGATTATTGGAAACTCTCGGTTAATGAGATAACTACCAGCTGGTTTAGACGATGCCCTATAGGAGAAAAACGTGACAAGGAGAACTTACTTGTGAGACTGACTTTTCGGAGGGGTCTCCTGGCGTCGACGTAATCCGTGGCGATCCAGACCGCCAGACAGGCGAAGATCAGCCACCGGGGTCTCTGCAGGAGTCACAAAAAAAAAAAAAATACACCCTGATCAGGATCGAGCAGCGGGTGACCTCATCGTCACATCGCAAGATGGAGTAGCGAGTGTGCCTGTTAAGCAGCAGCCACACTGCCCATGCATCATAAAAAACACACGATGTATACACTGCAGACATAATGACAGACGGCTCATGCATTTTCGAAGCATACGTTTGCCCATAGCCTCCTCTATACTGACAAAACCTGGCAGATCGCCACGAGAAGTTGCCGCCGAAATGGAAAAGGTGGAGCGGTAGACAACGGATGAGAGGAGAGCCACGTGACTGGCGCCCCGCTGCAACGAGACGCCGACACACACTTCTCCCGAGCGAACAAGTGTGTTTGAGGTCCACGCCGCTGCAAAAGCTGTGCGCTGACGTCAAGGTTCCCCTAGAAATGGCTCTTTAATGCCCTGTGCTACCAGATCCTCTCGCTCCGAATCTGCGATCGGGCACTCTATGGCTCCGTCGTCCGGAAGCCAGGCTTTGTGAGTAGAGAGGAAGCTATGGTTTGCCTCATACCTATGTATGCTTTGAACACAGAGAGTTTTTTTATGGCCATAGTGATTCGACTGCCATGTGAGCAAGATCTCAGACGATGTCTGCAAACTGTCCTTTGTACGATGCATTAGCAGTGTAACCGCTGCCCAAGATTGCTGCGCACTCATCAATCTTAATTACGCTTGGTGCTTGAATTAAAGGCGAACCGTATTTTTCGCCCTCACTGCGTATCACCGAACGCGCAGTTTTCCTTCGATTTCCGCGCTAGCGGTTGGGGCCAGTAGAAAAAGTTTCAAACCTTGGCGTCACTTAACTCAAAATTTATAGACCATCTTTTTTTTTTTTTTTTTGAATTTCTGAAGAAAGAATGTTGAACGTTTCTGTAGCAGACGTTATCGAACCCCGTGTATTCGCGGATTTTCTTGGCCGTCATTTCTCGTCGAAAATATTTCGAAAATTGTTTAAAACGTTCGAAATCAATTAACGGCAGGTCTCGAAGTTTTGACGTCTTATCCCAGCCGGAGATTAAGCGCTTCAAGGTGCGTAGTTTATATTTGCGATAAGAAAAACACAATTTGCATTTCTGCCAATCCCCGCGGGTACTTCAAACAACTGTTCCATTCAGCGGGCCACACCATAACCATATTAAAAACCCGTAGTCACATTGATGTCTCTGACACGGCGATATAACTAAGCGTGGAAGCAAAAATAACATTTGACAGCCTGTATTATTTTTGTGTTAATAAACCATTCCTGCGGGGCAGCAAAAAAAAACAAACAAAAAACGCTATCTCCAATTAGGACGCGCACACTGTCGCTGTTTCATCTCTTACATCTCGGAAGAAACTCAATATTTGTCAGTCAACTATTTCGTCGGTTTTGCAATTCGTAAAAGTATCATTCAGGCTTTTAGCAAGTTCAAGCCCTTCGTGAATAGCAAACTCTGCATCGCTATTTAACCAATGACCCTGGTTTTTTGTCCTCTTTCAGAACGTCATACACTCTGAAAAAAGTCCGTGTGTCTGCTTTCCCTCACAACACTCGGAGAGCCAATCACTGCAACTTACAGAGGCAGCTTAGCGAATGACAATACCGAAACATGTGTTTAGACGAAAAAACGCAGTCTGAGTTGTGACATTAAGCAATGCAAGCGTGACGTTTTGCATTGCTTAATGACACAATTCAGACTGCGTTTTTTGGTCTAAACAAATTTTTCGCCATCGTCATTCGCTGAGCTCCCTCCGTAAGTTGCGGTGATTGGCTCTCCGAGGGCTTTGCGGGAGAACAGGCGCACGGGCTTTTTTTTAGAGTGTAACACCCGTATGCATTCTAGTAAACGATATTGCTAGCAATTTTTATCATCGCCAACGGCATCTTCGCGTATTTGTTTAGGTTCGCAACAGCTGCCGGTCCCTTTTCGTGGAACAATTGTTTTGCTTTTATTTTGCTTCTTTGATATTATTCTCCTCCTGGTTCGAAGGGAAAGAGTTTCTTTGGATTTCTGTCACGCTTGTTTTCGCAAAGCGTCGTGATGCATGAAGTTCTTGGCCTCTTTTATTCCTCCAGGGTGATCCTACGTGAAGGTTATTGCAAACCGTACGAAGCTGGCGTCGAGGTTTTTACCTTTTTTTTTATTTTCCTTCGCACTTCGTCGTCGCGGCGGAATTTACCTCTTATATCCCGGCCAACCGTTCTGGAAATTTTGCATCCAGACCATACAGTTTTCAGATGTAATCTTGTTGTCAACTTGTCAGACAAAGATATCTTCATCGTTGTCAAGTTCAACTTCACCCAATAATCAAGAGGCGTACCGCAAACGCCTTAAACGGCCTTTAAGCTCGACTGCAGTCTTTACTCATCTCGTGCGTTTGTTTACCTTCGACCTTAGCCGATGGCGGCGCGCGCTTAGCTGCCTCGTCATCTCACGTTTCCTGCACTGCGTTTTCTATGTTGGCCTTTGATTGGTACACTCCTTTTTGCGTCAATATGCGCGAGAGACATGTTTCGGAGCACTTGCTCGCCGTATACGGTCGCGGCACACTTCAACCGCTCCCCAGATTGTAACGGCGCACTGTAACGTATGTGATTAAGATCTCACCCAGCAGATAGATATTAATACATATTACGTTTTTTTTATAGCCCTACGCAACCATTATAGTGTATTACATTCCCTTCCGGTTATATGTCAAACTACTTCCAGTTGAAGTCAACATGGCTACCACATGGTACCGCCATTCCAAACATGAGGTCCTAAGCGACTGCAAAACCATAATTAGAGCTTCGTAGACTTCACCAAGATTCTTACTTTCTAGGAAGTACATGAAATACAGCTCGCTGATGTATAGTAACCCCCCCCCCCCCCCCCCCCCCCAAGTTTGAAATCTTAAAACTGTCGAAGTTTCACAGGTGACACAGGCTTGCCGAACCTGTAGAAAGCAAACAAGACAGGCTAATTTAGCAATTTATTAATGAAAAAAAAAAAAACGACGCTCTTCTTACTTAATTACAACTTTCCTTTTTGCCCGATATTACGCCAAAATCTAACGACCTAGCGATACGTAACAGCTCGGTCATTTTGTAACACCTGGATGGCTGATCTCATCTTGTCCTAGGGTAACGCTCAAAGATAGGTCGGACGACGGAACGGTGTTCTCTGTGTACGAAACGTTCGTCGACCGGAACTTATAATTAAGAGGAAGGAAACTGCCTAATTCAGTTTCTTTCAGCGTAATCTGTTTTTGTTCGTTACAACCATTTCCTTCGTGGCCTTTTTCTTAAAATTATGTGCTTTTTCCCCCCTTTGAAAGGACGGGATATATAGACCTTGTTTTAGTTTCGGTTTCCTACTGCCCGCACGCGGACGGAGCATTTCTGCATTTCCTCGTTCCTTTTTTTAATTTTATTTTCTCGTCTGCGCTCCGGTTTTTCTCTCCCCCAGTTTCGTATTTCTAAATGCAAGAATCAAGCCGAGCCGTCCGTAAGCTGGAAATGCCGCGAGACGTACTGAAAATCAAAAGAAAAGACGGACACGCTCTCGGAAGGCTGTCCGGCGTACTCTACCTTCCATTCCATTTACGTTTGCTTTGCTTTTCGTTACATTTGGAGCGTTCCGGCTCGACGACGTTTCCAGGGAAGCAGACGGAGTCCTTGGTGCAGCGTGCGAGCCAAGCACAGCCGTGACGGCATGCCCACTAGGCAATACTGTGTCGCTGCTTCAACTTGCCTTTTCTCGACAGTTTTTTATCTACACACTACAATTCTTTCATGTTGCTGTGGCATTTCATTCCCGCTGACAGCCGCTAGTGTAGCAGGTTAACATTCAATATATACAAAAATGTTTACAGGGGTTATTTTTTTATCCCCAGTCGCCGAACCATCATTCTCCACCCAATTGTAAACAGATGCCAAAGTTTGAAAACCAACCGTCATTATATCTAAAGTTACCAGCGATTTTCTCAAACTTTTACTAGGAAAATGGCGGCCGACGGATACAATACGATGCGATACGATGCGACACGATACGAATTTTATTGATTCACCGCACAGACACATGTGGTGAATGGGAGGCCGGAGTAAAAAAACTACAGAAATGCAGCTTGACGGAGCTCCGGGGCCCACCGTTCAGAAGCTGCGTCGGAGTACACAAGAAGTCGCGTTCAGTAAATTTTGTCAACCTATTTATACGTATTACAGGAACAATTAAAGAATACAGTTGTTAGACTTTCGCGTAACATCTATATTTCTACCAAAAGTAATCATTTAAGAAAAAGGTGAAGTATAACTTATTTCTTTTTGTATTCAATAGTTTGTTCGGCACTTCGGAATATGCCAAAGCTGCAGGTGATGTCTAAAGAAATAAATCACAACATCTCCACGTGGTGAATGATGTTGATTGGGGCGAAGCTCTGGTGGTGCTGATGATATACTGATTTTATTGTTCATAGGTAGTGCTGATGGTGCTGATTTTTTTTATTGCTCATAAGTAGTGCTGAGTTCCGGGTTGCGTTTCGACTTCATTATTACTGCTTTATGGTCGGTGAAATGCAGAGCCAGTGGTTCTTCTAGCGGATCAACTTGGATCCGCTAGAAGCCGTGGGAACGCATCTCCACCGCCTAAGCCAACGGTCCATGTCAGAAAGAGAATGTGTGGTATGGAACGTGGTTATATACGCATTTGAGCATTTGACCGCAGCGCCCTCTCGTCTATAAACGTTGAGCCAATGCATGCAAAGTTTAACGCGATTATATACGCATTTGACCGCAGCGCCCTCTACTGTATAGACGTTGAGCGGCTACATGCAACGTTTCATCCATGACAGACAGACGGATGACACATGGCCGAGTGGTTAAGGCGATGGACTAGAAATCTATTGGGGTCTTCCCGCACAGGTTCGAATCCTGTCGACTGCGCAAACATTTTTTTTCTTTTTTTAAGAAGACAGATGGGATGGCAATCGATGTGAGCACGGACGCCGGACGAATGGACAAGACTAGACCCTAAGGAGCTTCGCCCTTAATAAGATTTAGTTGTTGTTTTAACCAGATAATTCAAGAGCTGTACTAAAGGTTCCATATGCCGTATAGTAAGAAGCAATTGTTAAACGACATTTATAAATTTGGTGGGTACATTAAGTATTTTGTATAATTTAAATAACGATTGTGCAGGATGAGTGGAGGAAACATTTGCGATCATTCTTAGTAAATGTAGTAAATGTATTTTATTTAAATTAGGAGGAAGATGTTTAATGACTGCTGCTACCATGAACGAAGCTCAATTTCTTATTGTCAATTTCATAAAATCAACAAAATGCTCAGTTGGTCTAGTTGGTTCATGAGTGGAAAGAAGAGCCGAAGGACAGGAACAATGTGAAGGCGGTGACTACAACACGGAGCGGGTAAAATCGCTTATAGTAACTTTTCAAACTCGGCCATCTGGTCCTAACCATTATGGCGCTCCATCTGGGTAAAAACTGCAGCGTTCAATACCACGTAGTTTATTGTTGTAGCGAGAAATAAAAACTTTTCTCTCTGTTCCACGGCACCTAGTACTAAAGAAGGCATAAGAGTGGGCCTGAAGCTGTAAACCACGGCAAATACTTTACGAAACGCCTGCTCAAAAGGCCGAACCCTTCCATCTTTTCTTTTTAAAAAGACGCAGCTTCATTTGTTGCATAAACAATTTTACGAAACAAAATAGCGAGCCGGCACGTATATTTTCCCTCTTAACTTCCAAAGTCGCACAGTTCCATCTCCTCAAGTGCGCCTCGTTGTCAACAGAACAGTCATCAGCATCATCTCAAACATAGACGCTTACGAAGCGTGATGTGTGTGACTCAACCTCCAGGTGCCACAAAACCGCGGCGTCTCGGAGAGGGCGGAGGACTGGCGGTACACCCCCGATGATCGACGGAGTGTGAAGACTGACCCCCGCCGACGAACTCCTCTTCAATTACCCCCGGGCGGGAAGAAGGAGCACGCGCTGCGGCCGACGCGGGTCGCGCTCCACGGCCGCTCGGCAACGACCGATTGCCTCGGCAGCAAAATTGGAACGCCATCAAGAAGGGACGACCGAAAACTGCCCTTTGTTTCCACGACGTGGCGTTGTAATGGATGGCACCATTGAGGCCACGTGGCTCCTGCCGACCGAAGGTCGACACGCTCGGTTTTGTTGGCTTTCTAATAGACCTTTTTTTTTTTTTTTTTTCAAAAGTGCGCTCCACCTAGTGATTGCTGCGCCAATTACCCGAGCCCGCCATTGCTTGGTATTCGGAGCGTGTATTGGACGCGAGCGCTGCGTCATCGCTCGGCGAAGACTCGGATCCAATCACATGGCTTCGTGACCAAGAAATGGCGACCGCCGACGTTGCTCGACGGGGTTTTCAATGGCGTCTATTCCTATTCTTCGCAAACACGTTGTCCGTATACTCTTCGTCCCAGACTAATGAATGTTAGAAAACGCCACGACAACGACTAATGGGTTGTCTTTTCACCCAGGGGTCATCGCTCGCCAGATTTACGAAGCTCCGCTTTCGTCAGCCCTTTGTAAAGGGTCGTCTGTTCTCGCACAATGGCCGTCTGCTACAGGCTATCTGCAACGCTTTAAAAAAGCGAGTCGTATGCTCCTTTCAAAAGAACCGTCTGCAAATTATCGACACCTTGACAGTTATAGTCCCTCGAAGAAATCGACTTGTATGTCCATGGTGCCCTCAACACAATCGCCCACTAAACCCTGGGCTGTAAAAAAAAAAAAAAAAAGAAAAACATATCGGTCAACTTTTTTTCGATGGCCGTCAGGTTTATGGCTATAGTCATCTGCGCTCACGACGTCTACTGCTTTTTCAGCGTTAAAGAAGGTCTTCCTCGCACGAACCATTGTATTGTTATAATAAAAGTCTTAATTTTTATGGGTCCACAGAAACCGCTAAGGCGAAAACGTTCTAGAACATAAATTGTTCCAAATCGTTTTCTCGTTATCTTGGTTTTTGTAAAAACCGTTCAAGGTGCCGACTTTTAATGGCTCCGCACTCAAGTCATTAGTTGCGTGGGCAGGTCACCGATATTCGATTGCCCCAAACTGGGTACTATTCATTTTTTTAGCTATGTCTTAAGCAGGCATTCTCGAAGAGCCTGGTATGATGCGTTGATATGATGCTATGGAACTCTGAGAGAGAAACGCTTTCCAACGACCACTCAAACTGCGGCACAATATATTACTACAAGTAGCGACCCCGGCCGTGTGAGATTCCGCACTTTTAGTTATCCTTCCGATCGTTTTATTCCCCTGTATTATGTGCTTCCTTTCAAACGGCTGCCTCATTAAAAGAAAAGTTCAAAGTAAAACCAAACTTACATTCTGTCAGCGCCACTGAATGGTAAACAAAATGTACCTGCCTTGTATCTATTAAAACACAAACGCGTTCTTAGATAAATGCGATACTAACTGAAGTTTCGTTACAAGCAGGTCAAGAATAACTTGAAACCGCTCAATTTACGATACAATTAGTGACTAGTAAATCACCAAGTGCCATAAAAAATGATGCTAGGGTAAATTGTTTGAGTCACAATTGTAGCGTTTTGAGTCACAATTGTAACGTTCTCGTCTTATTACCGCTGTTAGTTGGGTCGGGAAAAGACTAATTATGCATAAACGCTATGAGCTACGTGAACAACTTCCACGAAACAAATAGTAAACGAATTGTTCTTAATTCGCTTCTCGTTTATAGGGGCTTCCGTCCTATCAGCCTCCAAGTGATGCAAGCTACTGCAGGTCAAGCCGGATCTGAACAAAAGGCGCTTCTTTGAGCTGACTCGCATGTAAGAACATATTGCACGATAAGAACATATTGCACGATAACTTATTGGCAAATAAACTACATGAAATGACAATAGGTCAGCACTCAGCGATTATTTAAATATTTTTATATGACCGCTGGTCAGATGTCAGACGCTACAGTTTTCAGAGATTGTTCATAAACAATATCTGCAAACTTCAGCGTCTGACTTCTCAGCCTCTACATGTATGTTTCATGAACACACAAAAACCAAATCACGTATCCAGTCACTATTTGGCGCAGTAACGCAAATGTCACAGTACTTCATATGACAAGACTCGCAAGTTATCGCATGATCGTATAAGAATCTTTTGCAGTCATGAAAAGGAACGTGGATCGATCCCGGGTATTTCAATTCATAGTATATGATTCCCGCCGTCGAACGTTTAGAGACACGCCAACCAACGAAGTCCCGTTACTAGGAGTCGCATTGGGTGCCATTATTATTCCATTTATAAAGGTACAGTCCCACGAAGAGATCAGCCAAAACGACCTATAAAGAAAAGACAACGAAACATTTAACGATAATTGCCGTTGTCGCTAGTTGTGACGCCAAGTGCCAGAAACAATGATCAAATCGACACAAACAATGCTCCATCGTCGTGACCACGCGTTGCCAAAGGGTCCGTCTAGAGGTCAATTAGGGGTCTTTTGGAGATCACGCAGAGGTCATGAGGCCCGTTCAGTGCCACCCTACACCCTTGGAATCTCATTTTTATTTTCTATTGTGCGTCCACTTCCCTTGTACATCACAAAGGAAGGATGACTCAGTGAGGAGTCTCCCGTATAACCACCGCCGTCGAAAACTAAAAGGTTCCGGTGTCAGGGTCCTTCCTTGCAAAGAAAGGTCGCAGGTTCGAACCCGTGACCTCCGGAAGGGGTGTCGTCGCTAATTCGCAGCTCGTGGGTCAGCCGCAGGGATCAACGAGCGCGTGATGTCGAGGTTCCCGCGAGCACGTTCTTAACCCCTTCGCTTTGGGCAATCGTTCTGTCAGATGCCAACTCGGTCCTCCGGTGGGCAGTCTTCCTCTGTTGGCGTTGCGTCGAGGTCAGTGTTCTCGAGCGACCGGAAGACCTTTCTCACCCGTCGCTAGCGGGATCGTGGTAACGCGCCCCTCATGAGGTTTCGCGGATGGAACCCTGCCCTGTGGACGTTAGCGGCGTTCCCACGCTGGTATGCGGCACTGCTGGCTTTGGGAAACGGTCACGCATTGATAAAACCGCGCGTTGAAATTGCCGGCACGGCGGTGAATGGAACGTCATTGGGCACCAACTAGATGGCCTGCAAAACGGGCGGGCTTTTTTTATACATTTCTCTGTGCTTTCTTTGGGTTTCGATTCGGTTTCCTTACAGTATCTTTCAAATATCATTCTTCCAGCTCTCTATAAAAAATTAGATCCCCATTCCTTCAAGTATCCTTCAAAAAGCATTCCGGAAATGATCTTCCAGGTTCATTTCTGAGTTCAAATTAGTTTCTTGGTTTGTTCAACTCTGTTGTTAGCATTTCAAACCCTCCCCCCCCCCCCCCTACTACTAAAAAAATCAAAATACGGTTAGAGAATCACGTCATACACTTCCAGCCAATTACAGCTCAGTTGAAACACTGCTAAATCGGCTCGCCGCCGCGGTGGTTGATTGCAATATTATTGTCGAGTAGCGATGACACTGGACAACACGACGACAATGTTACGACAACGAGAGTCTCTAACTGGGACCGGAAGTAGAGAGCTGCTGTCGTGAAGGCGGACCGCATACGTTGCGATAGATGACTACACGCGCGTCACACGCCCCATTCCGAAACCTGTCCCCCTTTGCAGCGAAGGTCCCCTCCAAGGGCACGGAGTCCGCACTTTTAGAAACTTGGTCGCCCTGCCACGCCCGCGCTCGCCATTGTCCTCCCGGTATTAGCGGCGAGATGTTTTAGTGGCGCCCTCCTGTGGTTACCTTTCGTGACGTCATGAACTTTTGCGAACAAACAGTTTCGATGGTGTTTGTAAGAGCTGGTGGAAGCTTGAAATCATTGCCGCTCTTAAATCAACAATACCATCACGTCGAAATTGAAGTTCTTCCTTCCTCTTTATTTCCGTCGATGAGAAAACCTTTGCTGACTTCAAAGTCAGCATTCGGCCAATCGCGAAGCCGACCGCAGCGACGCTTTCGATCGCCCACGTCGCCAATAGCGTGCTCCGAACGGACATGTGGAAGGAGGTCACAGAACAACCCCAGCATCGTTCAGCGCGCTCATCCAATACCCCCTAGAAGACAAGGCCTCTCCCTCATCAAACGTTATCAGTGGTGGATCCACGCCAGTCTTGTACGCGTTACTGAAAAAGAATTAATCGATTACAACTACAATTACTCTCGTTAAAACGTATTCAATTAGGTTACTCGATTACTCGAGAAGCAAAGTACTTGGGCGTCACTTTAAGAAGTAACCGTTACTTTCTGATAACTTCAGATTTTCAAAGCACACACTTTTTCTGTCGGTTTCAAAACGGGTATTTCGTACTGTCGATAATTATTTTACTAGAATGACCGAACTATAAACTACAAGTACAATTACTCCATCGATTTCGGTAAGCCATCTTCCTCTCCGAGACATGGTTCGAGAAATTCTTGGAAGTAAACTTGTAGAAACAAATCCACTAAGGATGAAGTCATGCGCAGGCCTTGTCTCTTAGGTGGTACTAGCAAATCCCGGTACAGGTCCTCTTGGTGTTTACCCCAGAGCCACTAGTAGTACAAAGTGGGATAAACCAGTTAGGAATCACGAAACTCTAATTGAAAAATATATATGCTCATCCGTCCCCTTTAGCTCGTGTAATCAGTGTGATAAAGTGAAACGTCCAGAACCAAAAGCAAGAAGCAAAGAGAGCCGCATCCATACACCACCTACGCAATCGTGATACTAAATTGCGTAACAATGTTCGCACTAAAGACCGCATACCCTTCATCAATCTCCTCTCTCAATTATCTCATCGCAAAATCTTTCGTTTGTTGTTTTGTTTCGCTGGCAGGGTGCGCCCCTCGCCGCGGGAGCCCTCGATTCTTAAACAGTGCAGGCGGGAACAAGCTTACGAGATACGGGTCATGTTACGTGAAGTGTGTGGGGCTCTCTAGCTGCTTCTTTTGTCGGTATTCTTTGTACTCGAGAGCGTCCATCACGACAGCCCCCCTCCATTATTGTGTCCCGGCAGAGTAAAGAGTTTAAAAGTTTGCTGGTCTTCCCCTCCCTTCTATTTTCTCGTCTTCCCTCACGTCACGGACCTTCTATTTTTACGATCTCCAATGACGATAACAGTCGACCTACTTTTTTTTTGCTATGCCCTCGTGAAAAGGCTCCCGGCAGCAAGGTCAAGCAATCGACTTCCTTTTCGGGAAAATGATGGCCTCTGATCCGGATGAGGCATCGAACACCAAGCCTGAGTGCATTTCTGATTAGAAACCCACACCGAAGGATGCCGTCCATAAGATCAAACTATGGCCGACAAATGTTAACCTTTCCAACAACTAAAATGCTATAAAAAACGGATTTGAACATTGTTATAATAAAAAAAAGTTTTAATGTTTTAAAAAGGATAGCTTATTTCACGAAGAACATAGTAATATTGCCAAACAATAAAAAACATATTTCACATGGATAGTTTATTTCACGAAGAACATAGTAACATTGCCAAACAATAAAAAAACATCTCAAAGAAATATGTTTTTATTGCCATATCATCTGAATTTGGTGTTGCTGCTGTTGTTCACATGTCGGAGATATATTGTATAATTGTATTATTTTTTTTAGTTATAACATAGCTAAAATTTAATAAGGTTTTTTATAGAACATTTTATAAAATGAATGCGCTGTTGCTTACTTTCCCTTTTTCATTTAATTTCTTTTGTAAAACTGTCGCTTAACGTTTTGTAGAATTGTTATGTAACTACCTTCAGCTGCTGATCTTTAGGGACCATAGACTATGTTCAGGCACCGCCTGTACCTCTGCCCCCTACGCGGTGAACCCGCGAAATAAACAAAGAAAAAATTTTTTCGTTTTCGCCAGTCAAGATAGAGTCATGAACCAACTCGCACATGCACGTAGCCACATGAATTTAAGATGGCGGTTCTAACTCAAGATGTCTCTTTTCAGCGTACGTACTCGTCATTGGAGACATCAGACGGCCTCTCGCTGAGTAAATATGCAGAATAATGTGCAAAATAGTATCAGACTGACCAAAAAAACCAGAGGGACAGACAGAAAGGCACCACCCGCATGAAATCCTCGTATATTTTACCACTTACCATCGCATGGTGACATAGTGGATATTTCAAGCTATTATAGCACAGCGTCTTTGAATACATCACATATTACCATGACGTAGCATTCTTGTCTCAACGTTTAAATACCACGTCATAGTGTACCACAGCGGTTCTCAAATATAGGAGTCCGCGGACCCTTCGGGGTCCGCGAAGGAATTCTAGGGGTTCGCAAAGCCCTGCCTCATCAGTCAAGCCCGGCAATAAAAGTTGTGTTTTTATCTGATTGAGAAGAAACGTTCACAATTTCGCTTGAGTTTTCTTGTGTGTATATCAATGAGAAAAGTCTACTTCACACAGCAATATTTAATATGCATTTATTAAATCATTATCATAATTAACCTATACATTTTGCTTCCCCTCTCCACGAAGGGGGTCCTCCACCATCTCCGCCGATCCACAAGGGGTCCGCGAAGCATCGGTGGTTAAGATATCATTGTACATTAAAAAAAAAAAAAAAAAACGTAACATAGTGTTTCTATCCGTATCCCGAAATAAAATAGTGTCGTGTATTTGCGCATGTTAGAAAATACTATAACTCGATGTCCTTAGGCATTTAACAAAATAGCCCAGCAAAGTGTTATTGCATGTAAGCATTACACAAAATCACTTAATAGTGGATTTGTGTATATTACAAAATACCAAAGCATAATGCCTTTACGTATTTTACTAATATCATAACATAGTGTTATTGTGCATAAGTGCTACGAAGTACCACATCATAGTGTCTCAAGTATATTACGAGATACTGTTCTGGCAGTCTTTGTATCGGCATGCGCAATTAGTAAACGGTGCATCCTCCATCCGGTTCATAAGGGAAAACTGATATACCTATTTGACGCACAGGTGCCACTTCCGACTCGTTATAGAATGGTTAAGGCATGAACCACCACGCACTGATTTTCATTAGTTTATTCATTGCATGCCCATCAAGTTTAACTCGCTCACAAACTTTCCGACAAGTCATCGTCAAAAGCACGAACTATAGATATCTGAGGGGGCTTCCTTTTCGGGAAAATGATGACCTCTGATCCGGATGAGGCGTCGAACACCAAGCCTGAGTGCATTTCCGGTTAGAAACCCAAAGCGAAGGATGCCGTCCATAAGAACAAACTATGGCCGACGAACCTTAACTTTTCGAACAACTAAAATGCTATAAAAGAACAGATTTGAACATTGTCTTTAATAAAAAAAAACGTTTAAACGTTTAAATACCACGTCATAGTGTCCCCTGTGGTGCCCAGACGATGTGAGGACTAATCAAAACTGCGCTACATTCAATCCAGTGGTGGTGAATGAGGCTACGCACATGATAATAGAAAAATCTTTTTTCCTTCTTTTATTATTTTACAAGTTAAGAAGTCTATTGCTAAGGAACATTTTGTGTGATCGAAAAAAGCGCGTGTAAGCGCCGGTAAATACCGGTTTGATTTTGCTTTTTCATTGCAGAAAATCGTTTCTGTCAGATTGAGAAGGCATCCGCGTAAATTCGATCCAACGAAATAATGTGTCGGAGCGTTGGAGGAAAACCCGGCCATGTGTACGTATCCACAAATGAAACGGTTTCTCGTACCGATGACGCCAAATCACAGACGTCGCAACTCGTTTTTTTTTTTTCCTTTTCTTATTGTGTGCTCGTTTAAAATTTTAATTGAACACCCTGGGTCGCCACCGTCCTCTTCGAACGGGGAGAAAGTTTTCTTTCGGGTCACGTCCGTCGAGCAAACGGTTCTTGCCAAAGCAAAGCGTCGCCCTTTCCCGCTGGCTGCTCGCTGCATTCCGATCAGTCCAGCCGAGGACTTCGGTAAGGCGCGGGGGCAGGACGATCCAGGTATACGCTCCCGAAAAAAAAGTCTTCACGCTCGCCAACGACTCCAGTCGCCAAACCGTTGCTGGACAGAGACGTGCAGAGAACGAAGCTGCTAGCACATACTGGACACAGGTTTAGGAAGCTGGCAGCGCGCTGGACCTACGTAGGGGACTGAGCGAAGATGCTAACACATGCTGAATTCACATGCTAAATCATGTTGAATGAAGCTGGTATCATACACAGAACTCATATGCTAAAGCCAGTTGAACGAAGCAGGTAACACATACAAGACCCAAATACTAAATCCAGATAAACAAAGCTGGTAACACATTGGACCTATATACTTGACCCAAATAAACAATGTTGGCAACACAAACCAAACCCAGGTGAACAAAGCTGGTAGAGCACCGCGTGAGTCTACAGGGTAGTCTACGAGGCACACAGCCCTCTGCCAAACCAAAGTTTACTTTCGCCAAAGTAACAAAAGCCCGCGAGATTTCGCGCCGTCACTGTGGAGGATGCCATTTTCATGCACCCACACGTCGGCAGCTGCCAAAAGGCGACACCTGCCAGACAAGTTGTCGCCAGCTCGTCAAAATACGGCGACCCCGATTGCAGACGGTAGTTGACCCCGGAGCTCGGCGCGCGACTTAATGTCGCCTCTCTTTTGTCTCACCGAGGCGACGCTACGTTTCGGGCTCCTTAGAGAGCCTCGACGCCAGAGTTTCTACCTGCTCCATCGGGGTCATGTGGTTCATGGGCCGCGTTTGCAACACGAGCAGCGAGCAGGTGACGAACGCGTTCATCGTCTGCAAACGTCTCAGCCTCTCCGTCCGCTTTCCTCTTCGCCACCCGACAACGCAGCGCATGCGCGTGCAGCTAATCGGTGAAGGAGGCGCCCGCCATGATGGTTCAAGTTGCTCCCTCTCTTAGCCCTAGGCGCTCTAAGGCCCCGTCGCAAGACCGCCACCTTGGGGCACCCTGAGCAGACGACGACCTCCCATGCGCTTTCATCAAAACGCACTGACCCCATTAGCGTACCACACTGGAGGCACTGCTATGTGACCGGTGATCTTTAACGCCAGGCTAGCGAGGAGCTCGTTTAGTTTACAGATGGACCGACTTCGCGAAAGGCCTCTCTACGCCGTAACAATGCGCCATCTTTGTGCAGCCAAAGCAGACGACGGTGAAAGAGTCTTCATATAGGCCTGTCCGTCCGGCGGGCTAATTAGGCTAACTCTGCGAAAATTTAGCGACCCCGCGAAGAGCCCCCTTGTTACAATGCGCCATTTTTGTGGAACCACTGCAGACGACGGTGAAAGTGTCGTCTGACCTGTTCGTCTGTCGCAACGCCAAAGTCTAAGTAAAAGTGTTTATTTGCATCAGCATCCGTAGGGACGGGATAGAATGAACATGCGCGCTTTCTTACGGCATTCGTATGAAAGAAGCCCCCCCCCCTTTCCCCCCCCCCCCCCCCCCCGGCCCGTATCCCATCTCGGTGGGGACGCTGCGATCTCACATCCTCCTACAGCGCTCTAACGTCTTCCAAGGAGACACCCCAATTCAACTGTGCTGACCTTTTCGCTCCGGAGTCAAATTGGAACAATTTGACTAGTTAGGTCTACAGGCATTAAAGCAGAACATTTCTTCGTCTCCTCAGAAAGAAATTCTTTATAAAAAAAGCGTTTATTTATCGTAATCCAAACACATTTCAATGAGCGCACGACAGTTATTTATTACGAGTACATTGGCACACAGCTTCAGTCAATGAGCTTGAAAAAATCAGGGTAATCCAACCAGTAAGCGGAGGGGTGGCGTTATCGCGCACCCAGGCGGTAGAAAAACTAGCGTTACTTCTTTAAGCGAATGCAAAGGCCGTAAGGAATCCCGCCGTCTAGACCGGACGTGCGCTAGTCAACATAGCTATGCACCCCGCGAGAAATCTCTCCCACACAACAATGTGCCCTATTGATGCACTCAAAATGGACGACGGTGAAAGCACCCTCGCGGTTTTGACCCCTTGCCCGGCCCCGCGGATCGTCCCTGACCTTGCGGGGTCGTCGACCTACCCAACCCAGAACCCCGTCCCCAACCGAATACGGGTCGTAGCCGGTTGACCCGCCCTGCCGAGGCTCCAGGTAAGCTGCCCGCTGGTGTTCCCTACGGAGATCGTGCTAGAGCGAGTTGCTCGGTTAGCTTTCTTCCTTTTTTTACGTACGTGTTTATTTTTCCTCTCCCTGGCGGCGTAGCCGCTCTGATCTTTGTGTCTTGCTTTGCTTTTAGAAGTTTTGTACGCGTCGCCGAATGTCGGTCACGCTGCCGGCTGCTTATACGAGTGCCCTACTGGCTTCCCGAACCGGCTTCGCGTGGAATCTTACGTGTCTAGTAGTTGTCGTGTTGCTTTGCGTTTTGTTGTTTGTGTCGTTGTTGTTTTTTGGCGGCCAGCCTCCGGTTTCTTTTCCCGTCCGTGGACGGAATTTAGGGTTCGATGCTTTCGAAAGCAAGTTGCCCCGGAGGAGCCGAGGACGAGCAACCGATGGCAGACGACGGCCAGGCTCGCGTGGCAGGAATCTACCTGTAGTGACGACGAGTATCAGTACGTAGCATAGCCCGTTAAGTCAAATTGCCTAGCTGGCACGTAGCATGTCGCTGGTTTTATGTGAATTCCATCTTTACTATAGTTGGTACGAGCTCCTCGTAGAACTTGTACGGGTCCTATAGTGCTGCGTGCAGCTGCTAAACTCTCGTACCAGCTCGTCTGGATCAAACGTGTCTTATGGTCTCGTAACCGTTTGGCATGTTCTTTTGAAATCGTAATGTGAACGTTCAAGATGTGATTTGGTTTACAAGGTGCGAACAATGTTTTGTAGGTTTTCTGTATGCCCTGACGCTGCGTTCGTAGCTTCTATTCTTATCAACTACCGTATCGGTCAAACGCAACTCTTTCCACTTCTTCGTACGCTCCATTCAAGTACCCATGTCAAGAAAAGGTCTAGTGCGACCAGTACAACCTCAGTGAAATCTTAACACCTCTTGGTGACAGATCGCTGACAGGTCAGGAATAACGAGGCATGTCTTCCTACCCGCTCCGCTTGCAGCCCGTATACTGACCACTGATGGTGGTTCGGTAGAATCGAACTTGTATAGTGCGTCTAGGAGCTCCCGCGCCTGCCAAAGCAACGTGAAAGATGGGCATGTAATGTGAAATCTCAAAAGTACACGACCAGTCAAAGTAGCCGTGTCAAAGCGAAACGTAGCTAACTAGCCAAGAAAACGCCAGAGCTCGCTTTTCGTACTTCTGGCTTTTAATTATAAGTCGCTGCCTTCTATGGTGCTTGGATCGCAGGGGAACCCCCGTAATATGGCGAGACCTCGCGCGAAGCAGGCAGCTTCTTAAGAACTTCGAAGAAGAGGAAGACGAAAATCCGTTGATGCTAATTATACCTCCTCTTTACGTTTCACCTAGACCTGACCATCAACACAAAGCTGGCATCCCATATGCTCGCACCAACGTCTTTCCCCATTCCTTCATACCGTCTATGTCCTTTGACTGGAACCACCTGGCTGCACCCGTAGTCTCGATCATTGATCACGACCTTTTTAAAAAAAGCCTTGGGGCGTATTTTTTTCTAATCTACACTGATTGTATTTCCTGTGTATCTGTGTCTGTGTTTTTTCAATATCTCATGCAACCACTTCCCCCCTCTGTAATGCACACGCCCTGAGGGTAAAATAGATAAATAAATATATTACGGTGTGAACAAGCGTGTGATATTGACCCCCTGATATATAACACGCTTGAAAAGGAGGCTATCGTTCCAGTGGTCGAGTTCTTCATCTTTTAGGACATCAACCGCATTTCAGGTTGCATATTATTCTAGTGTTCCTCCCTTCGCTGTTCCTCTTTTATGATGAAACCAATAAACCAGCGTTTATGTCGTATATATATATATATATATATATATATATATATATATATATATATATATATATATATATATATATATATATATATATATATATATATATATATATATATACATATATATATATATATATATATATATATATATATATATCTGTATGACCTCGATGTTCAACAGTCCCCATTGTTGGCCAGTCATAATATTCTTATATGCACTCTTCGCATCTCACAACGTGCAACTCGACAACCTCTATTTTAAGACCGAACTTTCGAGAACAAATGTAGATACGATTGTTACGAGCATATTAAGCGTCAAGTCAGCGTCTGCATATTAAAAAGTGAACAACGCGCTACTCTCTAGAGTTGACAAAGCTAACTCTGCTGGACGCGGTGGATAATGTTTCGTCAGCCTTCTAAGCTAAAAACCTACAGTCCGAATTTTCATTTTAAAAGCGACAGAAGGCGCTTTTCAAAAGCCCCATCATGCAATAACGGTGGTCGCCATTTCTAGGGCACGAGGTGTGCGACTGGATTCGAGTCTTCTCCAAACGATTGTCCAGCACCATAGCCCGGCAGTTCGACGACGGAGCCATAGAGTGCTCGGTCGCAGATTTAGAGCGCGAGGATCTGGTAGCATCCGAGCATCAAAGAGCCATTTCTCGAAAAACCTGAACGTCAGCGCAACAGCGGCGAGGACCCGAAGCACACTTGTTCGCTCGCGAGAAGTGTGTTTCGGCGCCTCGCCGCAGCGGGGCGCCAGTCACGTGGACTCTCCTCTCGTCCGTTGTCCGCCGCTCCACTTTTTTCATTTCGGCGGCCGCTTCTCGTGGCGATCTGCCAGGCTTTGTCAGTATATAAGAGGCTATGCCTAGAGCCACTCTAGCTATGCCAGCACTCGTTCTCGGCCCGAGGTGAGCCGAGGTTCGCGTCGAACGCTAATGCAGCCCTCGTGTCCAATGCATGCTCAAAAGAGCACGTGCCCAAACGATGGTGGACACAAATAATAGGCGCAACGGCTACTACATGGCGCGAACTTCTTCAGCAGGCTCCATTAGAAAGGGGCTTCGTACAGTTACGAGTGTCCGGAAGTGAGGCTACCGCACTGCGGGGGGCGCCGCCCTCCCACGTGACAGGTCCACATCGACGCCCGCGTAGAAGGCCGCGACAAGTTAATGGCACTTTTGCCACCGCCGTAAACTCGGATAAAGGCCCCGAGGTAATAATAACGGTTCAAGGAATACGGGCGATGAAAAAGTATCTCGCCGTCGGCGTCCAGATCGAACGGCGAGACAAGGGCATTCCAACGAGTGGGTCTGAAAAACCGACTTCGATGGGGCTCCTCGCGCCCACGTAACTCTCCGAAAGAAGGCATTACGTGTCATTGGTCTATAAGCGGCGCTCCGGATATAGTCACTGCTTCCGTAAATCCCATTTAAGGCTGCTATGCCGTAACATGCACGCCCGCTTTATTCAACGGGCGAGAGTGATCCCTGACTGCACAGCGATCCGCCATCGCAAGATGCTATCCCCCTTTTGCCTTCACCCTCTCGGTAGGTGGTGCTGCTGTTGACGCAAAAATGGGGCTCCGCTCTGTAAGATCAACTCCCCGTTCTAGCCCAGCATGACTAAGTCAAATATGACTTCGTTCCCGGATTGTCTCGGGCTAACGGCTAACCCATCGAATAGGTTGATCAGTTGTCCCTCGGGCCCTTCGTAGTTGTTTTTAGAAAGCGAGAATGCGTTCCGCACCTGCGTGCCACGAACTGCTGTCACGTAGAACGGAATAAATATGATTTCGTGATGTTCAAAAACAACGTGGAAGATATTGTGATCGTTTACATACCGTGTGATACAGTCATATATTAATTACCTTACAATATCAACCTTCACTTCTTAAACGTCGTCCGTTTCAAAACGGTGCATACTTATCGGATGTATATTTCCTTGACTCCTCGGTCGAATCGCTCTTCGCTTAGAGTGGCCAAGCTGCCTTATGTAGACACGGTGATTATAAGCGGAAGCTGGCCATACTGGCCTTTTAGAAGGACAAAGGGATGAAAATTGGCTCCAAATAAAAGCGTTCGGAAGCGAGGGGTGAAGGAGCCAAGATAAAGGGCCTCGAAACAAAGAAAAGATACGGCGTAATTCCACAGACAACCACAAAAAGAAACAAGAAGCTAAATAAAAAAAATAAACACTTAAAGCAAAGACCTGTAATCTCCTTTTGGAATCACAACTTCCGGTTAGAAAGAGGCCTCCGCGTTGAAAGGCGAGCAATCTCGCCACTTCACGTTCGCACGTTCGCGAGAGCTGGCGCTATGGTTGTCTTTCCTTCTCGCGCATGTATTTGTGTTTGGATCTGAGCGAACGTTGTCGTGCCCACCTAAGCGTAACACCCCTTTTTATCGGTGTTGTAACGACGCGTAACAATGGTCTTACGACTAACAAAGCCTATCAGTGAGCGGACTGCTGTTACTTTGGTATGCACACTGCGTCTTTGTTTATACGTAACCTTGAGAATCGTTGAACGCGTAGTTGCGCATTTCAAATTTGTATTCAAACGTTGGAAAGGATAACAATAATAACCTCTGGAGAAGAGGAACAAGGGGGACAAAGGACAAACACAAATCTCCAAACACAGCTAGGTGACTGATGCGCGACTGAAAAAATCCGCGTGGTCCTGGTATCGAACCAGGGACCTCTCCATTTTCCAGTGAAGCGCTCTACCAACTGAGCTAACCAGGAGTTAAACGTCAGTAGGGCAAACGTGTTTTAACAACTTCCAGCAGTTAAGGAGACCGGCCTGCAATTTAAGGTTATGACGTTACTGCAATTAATGCGAAGGTGCTGCGAGCTAAACAAGAATTATGTTGCGCCGCCTTCCTGTACAAGACAGAAAACGTGAACGACGTGATTAACTGTTTTGAGCATGGCCCAGTGGCTGTATGGGTCCCACTTGGGTACCTATAGTTATTTCTGGCTTTTTTCCCACGCATTTTACCCCGTCTCAGGCAGGCTCGCCTAAAGAAGGGTGCCGGGGCTGTCATTTCCCGAGAACCCAGAGCAAACATCCTGGACAATAAAAAGTAATTGAAGTACATTTTGAGAAAAGACTGCGTGCCGAATTCTACCTCCTGCTGCTCAAGAGTATGCAGTAGGCACCTTTTTGCGACGGACATTAAGGAAGGCATGTCCAGACAGGCCTTTCTTAATGTTCATTTGATTGAAGCCGCAACATCCTGCTGAGGCTTCACTCAAAGCCCACCTTGATTTGGGCCTCCCTGTCGTCAAAGCTGGATCTGCCCATGTCTACCTTCCAGGGCCTCAATCGGCGCTGCTTGACCAGATGCCTGGCCTAGTTTTTTTCTCGTGCACCTTGAAGTTGTGACGGGTGTCTGAGGACAGGCACAGTACGTCATTACCAAACGTGAGCCCCGGCACAGCTAACATCTTCTACATTGCATAGGGGACTTCGTATAGCGGTTATAACCCCAGTGGACCCTGGCCATGGCAATTACTCTTCACGTTTTGGTCTTCACCTGTTCCTTAGCCTCAACAATAAAAACTGTAAGTGTTCGCCGTTTTGACACTGCTCGTACGTCTGGCCTGTAATTTGTGCTGGGTCGTACCTACCGTCCAATACACTTTTTATAGTTTGGAAACTACATATGTTGCTGATTATAAAATATGTTTGTTGAAAGCATTTTAATCTCATACGTTTCGGTAGTAGAAATGAGCAGCGGACAAGTATCGTCGTCATTGTATGGGGAGGTGGCCCTTCTGGCGGTGATTATGTGAAGCAGGCGCAACGGCGCCAAAGCGTGGAAGCTCACCGACAGCACGCGCTCTGCAGTCGTGCACACAGCTATCTTCATCAGCACAGCAGGCTCTCGCCTCTTCCGTCCTTACAAGCCTCTGACACGTATAGTTGTTCATATTCTGTGATGTGCCAGGCAGGAAGACAGATTGGACTCGATTCTTATCATACAAGCTGCGAACTGTTGTTTCACATCCCCGCTTCGACAAAAAGAAAAGGCGCGCGGAGAACTCAGCGGCTGAATGAGAGTTGTCTTTCTTTTCGAACAGGTAGGCACGGTGCCCTTACAAAGCAGCACGTATTCTTCGCTGTGTCAATGATGCAAGCGTTGCGTTGTAGAGCGAACGCAGATCCGCTCTACAGAAACTGTCTCGGAAGCTTTCCTTGTCCTCGTGGATATCGAGAGCACGCTCTTCGCATTCGGCTATGAAACGGTACTCGATTTCGTCGTCATATATCGGAGTAGGTACAAATCTGTTGAGATTTGTTTTTCCTGCGTAGTCTGTTTCTTGAAGACGTTTTGGTCTTATTATTTTCTGTCGCGAATGTACTGGGTTTTTTTTACGGTGTTATCGTTTCTTTTAACACTTTCTTCTTCTTTCTTTATTAACTGACAAAAAAAAAAAAAAGAAAATACTTCCCTCGGAAAGCGACACGAATAAATATTCGCAACGCGAACGCATCGAGACGAAAAATAATTTAAAAAAAATATAGAGAAAGCACGTATTGAACATACAGTGGAATTTGTATTAAACAAATACGAGCAAGGGTCTGTCGCAAACTGCACATTACATCATTCTGCAGTTCCCCATTTATTTCTAACGTTCAGTCATGCGTTGTTTAAAACTCTCCCTATTATAATGATTTACGAGCTAGACCCGAGCGCAACAAACATACAGTCTCACTTCTCACGCAGAGGTCTTAGTGGGTTGGGGACATCTGGAAACCCACCGAAAACTCACACAGCATTATCCAATCTTGCCGCGAGCTTTTTTGGACCAAACCGCGCACGTTTCGGTAAGAGAATATCCAACTATGATTCTAGTACGATGCAAGACCGAGCCGGTACACTCTAAAAAAAGCCCGTGCGTCCGCTTTCGCGCACAACACTCGGAGATCCAATCAGGGCAGCTTACGAAGTCAGCTCAGCGAATGACGATGCCTAAACATGTTTAGATCAAAAAACGCAGTCTGAGTTGTAACATTAAGCAATGTAAAACGTCACGCTTGCATTGCCTAATGTCACAACTTAGACTGCGCTTTTTGGTCTAAACATGTTTCGGCATCGTCATTCGCCGAGCTGCCTTCGTAAGTTGCCGTGATTGGCTCTCCGAGTGTTGTGCGGGAAAGCGGATGCACGGGCTTTTTTTTTTTGTGTGTGTATATAATGTTCTAACGTAAAACAGGGAGTCATTAAAGTTGGACTCGCTCGATCATAGCATAAAACCAGTATGGCGCCAGTGTAAATCCCACGAAGGGCATTTAGCGCTTCACGAGGATCTTATAGAAAACTAATCGGTGTTATCTGAGACCTCGTCAACTTAATCTCGCACATGCCATCGAGCGAATGCGCAACGATCCAGTCGACGACAACTTTCGGGGGCGACTCTCAGACGTATTAGGATCGCTCCAATCAGATTGCAGCATCAGCCGATAGGCACGTCGAAGAGCCAATGACAGGCGAGAAGTACGACCCTTACAAGCCAAAACCCTTTGCTAACCTGTCAGCGGCTGATCCCACTATGGAGCAGTACGAGACCAATCTTGTTACGCGTTACTGGAAGAAAAAGACGATTACAATTACAATTACTTTATTGAAAAATGTAACTGAAGAGAGTAATCAATTACTGCATGACAAAAGTAATTGAAGAGTTACCAGAAAGTAATTGATTACTTTTCACCTTACTTTTTATCTTTTTATAACGATACAAAAGACGCATACAAACGTTTAAAGTGCTTAGATTTTGTATCTTTCTGTCATTCACACCTTGTTAAGGTTCAACAGCAGTTGTCGTTGAAAGTTCTCGTCAGTCATCTTCCCACGTTTCCCGGTGAAGACATCTGCCTCGACGCTGAAGAACCGCTCGACGGATGCGCTTCTGTCCTTTGTACGTTCTATACAAGCACGCGCTGGTGAATTCTTTCGAAATGGAAAGAAGAGGGGGGCTTTGTCGTGGCTAGATAAGGTCAATGAAGTACACAGTCGTCAGTGCCGCGGAAAACTCGGATCGTTAACAACTAGTGCACAGGAAACCAGGCACTCTTTGTTTAGTTGTAAAAAAAAGTGTAAAACGTTGGTGCACCACAGACGAGGGTCTGTGGTGCACTCACAGACCCTCGTCTGTGCGATTTTGTTCTTTTACGTAAAATAACTCAACTCAATAATTGTAGCTCTCTCGGAAACACCTTAGTAAGTACTTGTAGTTGATTACAGAAAAATAGTAATTGAATTACAGCGAACGTTACGGCAGAAAAAAGTAATTGAAGCGTTAAAAAATTGCAATAAAATGTTATTGATTACAAGTAATCCGTTACTTGTAACTTGTTACGTACAAGTTTGTATGAGAAGAATGTGAGGCGAACATAAGACCGGTACGAGGCTACGATGAAAACAATGTGACCCAGTATACAAACGGCCCGGCGCCAGTTGTTGTCGGATGCGACGCGTATTTCGCTGGTATGTCGAATATTCCAACCAAGTATGGCAGCCGCACGGGTCATGCAACAAAGTCTTCACTGACGGAAGAAGCGACGCGGGCTTATTGCGTTCTTACTTCGTGATTGGTTCTTTGGAATTTTCATCGGCTGAATCTCATTGGCTGAGCAGCGCTAATCAGATGCGGGGGACTCGCCTTTCTTAAGGGTGCAGAACCAAAATCTGAATTCCACAAAACACGGCGACAAAAGCGTGCAACGGGATGCTACAAACACCAAAACATCACTCATACAGCGATATCTCGAACGGATGACTGTATTTTAAAAAAAAAAAAAAAATAAGGAGGCGCATTTGACAGATATGTTGACGTCTTGTTTCTTCGAGAAGGAGAGGGAACGGCCTCGCGTCTTCTCCGCCTCGCCGTTTTAAGGGAGCGAAGCAAAGAGAGGAGAAAACGAGATATGTTGACGTCACGCGCCTCGTCGGCCTCGTTCAATCGCGACCTTTTTTTTTTTTTTTCAAAAATGCGGTCGTCGATTTGAGATATCGCCTTGAAAGTGGTGTTGTAGGGATTGTAGCGTCCCGCCTACATCTCCTGCATTGTTTCTTTTTTAAATCCAAATTTCGGTTCACCATCCCTTTAAGCTCTCATTTACTCGAGTGCCTGTCAGTCTCAAAAGATGAGCGGGTGAGCTTGTAGACGCCACCAGGGCCTCTATACTCGTCAAACACAAAGTTGGGGCCCAAGTTGACGGAGCGCACCAATTGGGCTATCACGACAATCAGTTCGTGCTGTTTTCGCCGACGACCAATCGGCGCACTCCGCGAACTTTTGGCTCCACATTTTTGTTTGACGAGTTTAGGGCCCCACCGGGAATCGCTTCAGGACCCCTCGCGTCCACTTCGCAGCAGCGAAATGAGCCAATACCAGCTAGAAGACGAGGCCTGCGCGTGACGTCATCGTCGGTGGATCCCCGACCCTCCCCAAGACGCGTCGAAAAAAGCGGCAGACGCGTCCGTCTTGGCGTCGACGTGTGCAAGCGTCGAGCTCGTTTTAAAGGGATACTGAACCGAAATTTGGATTTCGCAAAATAAGGTCGCAGAAGCGTTGAACGGGACGCTATGAACTCCAAAACATCAGTCATACATCGATATCTCAACCGGATGGCCGTACTTTTGGAAAAGAAGGGCGCGATGAAGCGAGGTCTCTGACGTCACTGTCCTCCGGGAGAATTTGAGAATGAGGGGAAGCGGCCTCGCTTCTTTCCTCCTCGCTTCGGTTCACCAGCTCGACGGGATGAAGCGAGGAGGAGAGGGAATGGGAATCGTGACGTGCCTTCTCTCGTCGGCCTCGTCGGCCAGGTTCAATCGCAAACTTCTTTTCCAAAAATACGGCGATCCGTTGGAGATATCGCTGTAGGAGTGATGTTTTTGGGTTTTGCAGCGTGCCGCCTATCTATTCAGCCCTGTTTTGTGAGCTTGAAATTTCAGTTCAGTATCCCTTTAAGGAGTTATTAGATTAGCTCAGTGACGGAACTACTCATAGACGCTGCATGCACGAGCAATATTCCCCTCACTCACCACGACTCGTCTCCTGTCGTTCGACGTGCCGGACGGCTGCTATGGTAACTGCAGTGGATTCAATGGAATGCGTACGTTTCGAAGCGCAGCGTCTAGATAGCGTTCCACCGTACTCTATGGAACACACAGTTCGTAAACGAAAATATCGATGGCGCTTCGAACGGCGGGAGGCGGACTGAAGTGAGAGGGAGGGGTACCCCCTTCCGCGGGAGTTCCACAGCTGAGGTAATCTAGTAACGTTGGTTGTGAGACGCACTGTCGTCAGTGCTGACGCAAGGTAGTGGCACGATTCACTAGTGATGACGTATGGGGGAGGAAGGGAGCAGACCTCATCTCGTACGACATTCTTACACCGATACGGCAGCCAGAGCTACAAACGCTCGGCGAGATGTTTTGGTGGCGCTCCTAATGGTTCCGTCTCGTGACGTCATTACCTCGCGAACAAGTTCGATGGTGATTGTAATGGGCATGGTGGAAGCCTGAAATCATTGGGCTCTCAAAGCAACACTGCCAACACTGTCAAAATTAAAGTTCTTACATTCCTCTCGTTTCCGTTAATGAGAAAACATTTGGTGACGTGAGCATTCGGCCAATGGTGGCAGGCCGACCACAGCGACGCTTTTGAGACTGTGCTTTTCGAGCGCGAGCACTCGTTCCGCTGAAAGAACGTTCCGAAGCCGCGAACCCGTGCTCTCGTGCTCGTGGTATTATTGAACGAGCCCGGCGTTCTGGAGGGTCCCAGACTACCGCGTCCTCATGTACTGCTGGGGGCAGCGTCCATAGGCGTGGTCGCCCGCGACTTTCGACGCCCGGCCGCACGGCTTTGGCGGGGAGCCGGACCTTGGCACGGATAGCGATCGAGTTGTTCACCTTCGTGTACCTAGCCGAAAAGAGAGCGAAAGAAAAGCGTCGCCAACACCGTGCACGGTCCTTGGAAAGATTGCTTCCGGGCAGCGGGCACAGCGAGCCATAGCCGCTCCGCAGCGACGCGTCGGAAAGCTCCCCGACCTCGCCTCGCAGAGATCGTGTTTGGCACCCCCGGGGGGAGAAACGGCCAGCAGCCTCGCGTGCTTCCAGTCAACACGCATATGTCACGTGAAAGGGTGCGCTATGGGGCTCACTCCTCACGTAGACTGCAATATCTACAAAATGTATAAAAAATATATATATCTTTTTGTTTTTACTTTGAAAATAGGCATTATTAAACGCTCATTCTTTGCCCAAACGTAGAGCTAGCGGTCCGAACCATATACAAAAGTTTTAGAAGTAACCGTTATCCCACTAGAGATTAATAAGTGATTTTCTGAAATTTTCAATGGGAAAATGGCGCCCGACAGAGCTCTCGAATTCGTGGCGCTGAATGGCGCCACTTACCGAAAACGGCCGAAAGCGGGCCCCATTTTTCCCATCGAAATGTCTATAAAATCACATACTTTTTGAATGAGATGACGGTTAGTTTTGAAACGTTTATATCCAACTCAGATCGCTATAGCGTAAACATTTGGGCGAAGAATGGGCGTTCGGCGGTGCGCAGTTTACTCTTGCGGTAAAAACAAAAACAAAAAGTACATTGTATTTTTTATGCGTGTCTGTGTGTGTGTGTGTGGGGGGGGGGGGGGGGTTGTATATTAGTGCGTTCTTTTCGTTTGCTATTTTCAGTCTAGACGTTTTGGAGGAACGTGAAGCAGGCCCGTCACTGCGCGTCAGGTAGACTTCTCTTTCTTTCAGCGGAAGTCGCGTCAGGCTTTCTGGAGCGCCGGACGTCGAGGTGGATCGATTTTTAATTGAAGGCGGAACTTGTCCGACCGAAAGCCACAGGGGAAACCGGAATTCACGTCTTCATGCCAGCCTCCTCTGGGTAATATAATTACGTCGCTAGTCTCAACTGTTCGTATTTTAGTCGTCCGACTCCTTCTTGGAGAATCGTGGTTGAGTAAAGTTTTGCAGTATCGGAGGCGAGCTAGTAGGATCAATAAATCAAACTGAGAAAACAAGACTCAATATAGTATAGGAAGTTACACTACAAGTAACTGAGTTATAATACGTCAACGTGTATCCAATAAATTTTTTTTTTTTTTTAAATATAGCTCAAAGGTATGGCAGCAACGAACCGTGTAATTACCAATATAACAAAGTGTAATTACAGGAACCAATGGCCAACACGTTCTAAATAGCAAAAAGAAATCTATGCAACTCTAACGTCAAACATTTTTATTATGGATAAATATTTGACGAATGTCGCGATCCTGGTGGTTATCGTGGAAGTTCCGGCAAAAAGCACGAGCGAGTGAGACAGTCGCTGTCGTCACGGCGTCCCAACTGCTGACTGGCGAAGCGACTGTCCAAGTCGGAGAGGGACCTGCTGCAGAACAGGCGTCTGCCGCATACACCACAGCTGCTGGGACACCGCCAGGATCGCGACAGGCGACAGCATGAAACTTTTATGACGTCATCAGGCGACGCAAATCGAGGGAGCATTTTTGTATCTGTGTAATTTGTTATGCAGTGCCGACGATCCATGCACCACTCCTACACACAGCCTCTGAGTATTTCTAGAGTAAACACACTCCATAGTGTCCGCTTGAACTGTACAAGCCAGTCACTCGAGCTCTGATTGGCTGGTGTGGGCCGTTTTGAAGCGGAGAAAAAAGAAAAGCCGGAAAACGTTCGTGAAACATCTACGCAGGAGGTCGAAACCACTGATCGGCCATTTTTTCCTATCGCGATTTCAGCGCCGCGACGCGGTTCTACAACCCTAGTATTCAATCGCAGTACACGGCGAATATTAAGTGACTTCAGGCATCCGAAATCACAAAAGAGTCTCGAATATCCGTGCAGAATTCGGTACTGATTGGAAAATTTTGACAGCGACTGACAACCCGCAGATGAAAAGAGCCCGTGCTCCATTTTGCCTCTTCGAGGCTTAAGATATCCTCGGTTTGTCGCAGCGAGATAACACAAAAAAAATTGCGTCTCTCGTGTCACGATAGAGGTACACAATCCTCGCTCGCCTATCACATTTCTTCGGCGGAAATAACTCCGAGAATTTGACTGGATCCCGCCGTTGACGTCACATCCGGGAACTGAGACCCGGATGACGTCGCGTACTGTCATATCTTTGGAGAACTAAAGGACCGTTGCCGCGGATCGTGGGGTAGAGTGGCATACAATAATCATGTTTGCCTCGTGCGACACGAGGGTCATATTGGACGCACGAATCCTTAACGCAGTCACATACAGCAGACACATCCTACAAGAGGCTACACACACGATGACAAAATTTTCCGCGGTCAAGCCTCAAGCATATTCGAAGCTATACACGTTTTTGTTTGTTTGTTTTTTGGTTTCCTTTCGTTCTCAGACACGCGGGTTCCGTATCTGGTAAAATGGTAAAACATTTCAACCTGGAATATGCGACAAAATATACAGGGAGTTTCCGAGAAACGGGAGCCGCGTTTTTTGACTCGTGTTAATAAAATATGCATCGCAGAAAAGTCAAACGTTTCGAGAATGTGACGGCAGCGCGGTTGGGATAGAACGCGAAAGTCTGAAGACGTTACCTGGATGAAAAGATAATTGAGGAAAACGAAAATTCTCTATGAGCCGACGTTCACCTTTTGATTCAGGTAACGTCGTGTTCTCAAACGTTTGCGTCAGGGCAGGTGTCTCAAACACGCGGCCCGCGGGGAACCGACTGCGAGAGTCTGTTCCCACGCTTTGAGCGCTATATAGAGATGGCAAGCTCTAAACTGATCTCAGGTTGCCTATTTATTCTTGCTCGAGACGTGGCTAGCTCTGCTCTTATAACGTATTTGCATAGTTACTATTCCCTTTTCATTTGCCTAGTGGCTCGCTTTAATTTTTGCCTTCCAGATTTCTGTCATGATAGTCACCTGTACCACAGTTCCGCTATTAGGCACCAGGCGCGAGCACTGCGTCCAAGGACGGACTTTGGCTGAACAAATTCTCGCTCAGCAGAACAACTGCCAGAGATAAAGCTAAGAGCTTTAGAATTGCGCCGTCAGAAAAAAATCATCCTTAAACTACAAGCACCTATTTTCTCAGACTACTGCTATCAAGAATCCCCAGAAGAGCAAGAATTGTAGTATGAAGATTTCCTCCTTTTTTCTAGACATGTTGAGCTCGATTAATTCCCCAGTGAATTGATCAGCAGAAATGACAGTGTGCGTGCTCGCGTAGGAGCGGTTCCATTTTAATTCTTGTCATTACACCAGGCAGTGGCCAAAAATAGTCCTATAAAAAAATCAAAGCTGAAGATGTCACTAACTAAACTGCAAGCTTACAAAAAAAAAAAAAAACACGAGCACAAAGCTTTTTTTTTTTTACAATTGTTTTTCGTAGGTTGGCCGTCGACCTTTCGGGGGTGGGCTATCTGGCCCCCACACTCAAATGAGTTTGAGACCCCTACACTAGGGTCATATTTTCCCGCAGTCTGAGCTTCCTGCGATGCATAGTTTATTTACCCGGGCCAAAAAACACGGTTCTATTTTTCTCGGGAAGTCCCCGTAGGTGTCAGGCAAAGCAAGAATGTGTGACAATCACGCATCTTTTGTGATTACCTTCCAGCGGCGTGGAGAGATCAAAACTATGTTTTAACGTATACCAGGAGTGACGACATTCAAGATGGCTGCGCCCTCATGGAAAAGGTCTATAGGATAGGGCCATCTTGAACTTAATAAACCAAAACCTGAAGAAGAAAAAGAAAAGATAGACAAAGACAGATATATCGCTGGTCATATTCGAAGCACGTTTACTTCATTATACTTCAAACATGCCTGCAAACAGCATTATCAATCTTACTAGCCTCAGACAATCTGCAGATTGTCCTTTGCATGATGTCTGACCGCAGCTTGAGAAAGTTAGTACGTTTCGCAATCTGGCGAACTGTACGTGGCGTAGAACCAACTCCGGACATTTTGTTTAAAATCCGGGACGACAGCAAGAACAAGAAAGATACACAAGAGTCACTAACAGTAATTACCTTAATTTTTTTTTTACAGTTAAGAAAGTCTCAATTATAATACAGTCGGCCATAGTCTGTCGGTTCTTAAAGATTTCGCGTCTTCCGAAAACAAGCCTCTACACTGGTGCAGAATCAATGCGCCGAGAAAGGAAGGGAGAGAAGGACATGAGAACGCGTGGCTACGCCAGAACGTCGAGCTCTGATTCGAATGATTAGAGGATAGGCCTAAAGCTATGTGGAGTGCAAGTTCGTCTACTTCTTGTACAGGAGTTACGGTGATGTCAGAACGCGGAGCTCTCATTCGCTGACTGAAAAAAAAAATAGTGGGTCGACCTCGAGGCCTTTAGCATCGAGGTCTACCCGCTATCCTTCCAATCAAAGCCAATCAGAGCTCGGCATCGTTCTGGCGTCACCGCAATTCCTCCGCAAGAAGCAGACGACTTGCCCTCCGCATAACTGCCTTTGTCTCCACTGCACTCGTCGAACGCGTTCGAATTTTAGAGCCAAACGCTAGACGCCTGCGTTCCGCGTTTCAACGCGTTCGACGAGTGCAGTGGAGACAAAGGCAGCTATAACCTTAGGTCTACCCCCCAATCGTTCCAATCAGAGCTCGGCGTTCTGATGCCCCCTCTCGTCTCCTCCTTTCCCTCACATTCACGGCACACTTTTTGCGTCGATTTATCGTCTGCTAATGCCGTTCGCTAGTTTGTCGTCTGCTCAAGCGAAGCAAAGCTGCGTATGCCAGCGGGCGTCTGCTTAAAAATATCGACATTCTTTTAAAGCTAACGTCGTATATCTAATAACAAACTTTTTGTTTTTGTTTTATCCTCCCTACCATACTTATTGGAAGCAACGCTTTTCAACCGTATCACTTTTTTTCTAGATTGTGATTCCCTGCTTCGCTCGCCCACCTCAGCAGATACAACCACCAGAAGTTCTCGTTCAGCCATTATTTCTCTCTGCACAGTCAGCCGGGTGAAGTTCTGTAGAGGCTGCAGGCGGCTACCCGCTCAAGGTTATATTTTGTGCTGAATCACCTTTGCTCGTCGAAAGAGTGTCCTGAAATTGCGCTTAAACGCTCGCTTTTGTATCACATACGTGATACAAAAGGCACGCTCCAGACGTGGTTACAGAATGAAAAACGAACGTGCCTGAAGAATCTTCGAAAGCTTGTTTGCTTCATGCATGCTCCATAACATGTCTACAGGTAGCTTTCTTTATTAACAATATGACAGGGCTGACACTCAAAGAAGAAACCATCCTCAGACAGCGCACGCAGACTGTGCCTTGTATGGTGCATCAGCGGTGCGAAGGCGGCTTTACAGGACCGCAGCACCACGGAAAGTTAGCACATCTTGCTTCGAAAGCGGGCGAGGGGCGATAAAGGAGGGACACATCGGGAAGAGATGGTCATGCGTGCCCTCTGACGCAAACAAAACACGCACGCGAACAGAGCGTACACCCTTCAGCACGCCCATCTTTTACAACGCTTCAGCCGGCTGACTGTACAACGCGGAATAATGACCAATCGAGAACTTCCGGTGGCCGCATTTGCGGAGCGGGAAAGCGCGATCCGGTACATCGCCGAAGTGATCAGTGGCCGTAACCATTACCGCGACTATCTCCTCCCACAATACAGCTGTCATACCGGAAGTCATCACACGTGCGAAAGCGCGCAGGAATAAGATTATCCATCACAGTATCGAGGCCCCATCAAACTACGTAAGTAGTTCAACCTGCCGATGAGGAGGACAAGCATTCCCAGCGACCCGAGAGGGGGAAACTATCGAATCGTCACAGGACATCTGAAGTCGGTCGCAATTAAAGGGCCGTTCACACACTGGCGTCTGCTTGCGACCGAGTTCTTCTGACTTCTTACGAACACACCGGCACGCTGCCCCCATCTACGAGGGGACCCTCGAACTACATTTCGCTAGAGCGAAGGTACGGCTCTACTTGCGAGATCAAATGTACCTTTTATGTATGATGAATGGCCGTTTATAACATTTCCAATAATGTTTAAGGCACATTAAGATGGAGCGAAAAAAAAAAAAAAGAAATAGGAAATATACGAAAACGTCAAGTGTTGAACGGCTGCCCGATAGATGGCACCAGTGGGATCTGTCGTTGTAGGAGGTTTTAAGCCACACGGTCGTATGCTGTCGCAAGTGTGTGAACCGGCCTCTAGAATGGAAGGCGCGGCCGAACACCCCGAAACGTGAAATCTATATGCTTGAATTCAAATGCAGAATTCTCGTTAAGTTATAAGCGCTTCTCCCGTTCCTGCGCTAATGCACCAGTTAGAATCAGTGTTGGCGGTAGCGCGTTGCGAGTAACGGCGTTACCGGTAACGCTTTATTTTTTTCGGTAATCTATAGTAACGTACTTGTTACATTTTTAAAATTAGTGACGAATAATGTTACTTATTCCTAGTAACGAGCGACGTAGTTACGTTACAAGCTACGTCTTCTTTCCAAAACACACAAAAAATGCGCTTCAATTTCTTTTCTTTTTGTGTTTCTTGGCGGCAAGTCGCGTAAATTCTTGCCCTCATCACACATACCTTCAACATTTTGACTCTCTTTTCCCCAGGAAACCACTCCCACTTTCTTGAAATATGGCGCTTATGCATACCGGTACGTCAAAACAGAAAAACGTTTCAATTCATAAATAAGATGGCGCCGTCAAGGTAACGTGCGTTACTTGGTATCCGCAACGGTAACGCGTTCCTTTGATGTTGAGATAAGGTAGGTCGTTAAAGCGTTCCTTTTATTCGCAGGTAACGAGCAACGTATTTCTTTACTTTCTTTCGATAACGACCACAACACTATTAGGAAATACGTGCAGTCCCTACGGTGTAGCTGGCCGGCCTTCAGTTAAAACTGACGATCTAAATATTCTCGAACCTGTTCTGTATCTTCTAAGTTTTCAATTCTTTTCCCTCTTTTCTTTTAATGGGGGCATAACGTTTTATTTAGGTGAAAGATTTTTTTTTTATGGATATATGGCGAGCAAGTGCTCCAAAATGCGACTTTGGGGCATTAGAATGCAAGGAGGGGCACGCCAATGAAAGGGCCGAAGGAACGCACAATATCCAGGCAGCTAATTGTGTATCACCATTGGTCGAGGTCGGAGAGAAGCAAAAGCACGTGTGGGCTCATCTGGAGGGGAAACAAATGCACGAGGTGCGCACACAGCAAACAAATTTGCACGACGTAATTTTTTTTTTTTTTAGAATTGCTTTTTTTTAGCAGGGTGTCTGTATCGAATACCTAGTATTCAATACGAGGTCCCTTCTATTTGTATTGAATACCTCGTATTCAATACGAAGTCCCCTCTATTTGATTGAGCTAGCTCCCACTTTTTCTCGGTCATGAAAAGAGATAGCAGGGTAATATTATAAACTTGCTTTGCACCGTAAACACCGCCGAGGGGGCGTGCCTACATCGCAGAACCAAAGATTAATGCTCATTTTAAGGTGAGGATATCTAAACAGAGGTATGAGAATGACATTACACGTTACGCTTATGAATCTAGAGAGCGGCACATACACGCACGAACAAATCAGTTAATTACTATTTTTGTATGTCGGCTACCGTTTCTCATCGGATCGCCCCACAAATGAAACGAAAGGACCTTAATATTATGCGTATATTACAAAACTCATTAAGTCAGTCGGCCGTATGTACAGGCGTTAGTAGTGGTGTAATCTCCGTCAGTAGAAAAACCACCGAAATACACATGCTACGAACGTTCAGATATAGGAGAAACAAAAGCGCCGCGGTACCGCTTTCAATAACTGGTTGTCCGCACTCACCAACCGGCGTTTAATGACAGGCTATTTCCTCGTAAAAGTGCACCGTCATCGGGTTATTGGCGCACATACCGGACACCGCGTATGACATCTCGGTAGTCTCCAATGCGTAAGCTTAGCTCTGGGACTTAAGCTGCGATCATAACGAGGTAAGAACTGCCGAAAAGGCTCGGCATCCCCATGCCACTAACATAGAATGGCATCACTACAACACGCAGTACGAACGGACAATTTTTCTGACGTGAAGGAGAGGGGTAAAGCATCTATTAGAGCATTCTTTTTTAGAATTGGCACTAAACAAAATCCTATGCCTAATACACCTCTAGCGCAATAAACATTCACGCGAGCGTTTTTTTTTTTCTCTTTTTTTTTCTCGTTGGATCCTTACCTTGCAACGTTATAACGTTGCAACAGATTATAATTAGAGATAGCCCAGATACAGACGGCATGAATGGGCAGAAACTCGAACATGCACCCCGAGAGCACGCGGGTTGTCTAGACATCTCGGCAGAAGAGTTCTGAATGTATTAGCAGTGGAACTACTGCGGTTTTAGAAACTTTAACGTAAATATTCAACGTTCTAATATTTAGGGGACGTCGATGATTTTGCAATTTAATGTCAATGAGAGGCGAGGAGACGTGCAGGATGGAAGCGTCAGCCCGTTAACCTAATATTCAGTCAAGGCTCGAACGGGCCGGTGGGCAATTCAGACGCGATTTATACGGACGAGATCGTCGATGCATAATGGACGACGCGAGATGGCGCGGACGACGGAGCGGCGAGGCTTAACTGGGACTTCCGCATAAGCGGTCGGGGTTGAATGATCGCGCTATCGTCGGCACAACTCGCTGAAAGGAACCGTAGGATAACAGCGAGAGAACAAACATGAAACCGGAACGTTTCGAAGCGTTCTTCTTTCATTTTCTTTAGTAAACTAATCGATGTTGGTGGGTGGAGATCTGGGCGCCATCTTTCATCGGCACCCGTCGTTTTCGTCGTCTGCAAAACGGGAACTTTGCGGACGACCTCCGGCAAAAAACAAAAGCGCGGCGCAAAACGAGTGCAGGAATGCGTTATGTGATACAGTGGTTCTCCGCATAATGTCACGCCGGTTTTAGTGACACAGTTAAGTTAACGGTGCTTGAGTATATCTTCGATAGAACCTTTTCGAAATTCAATCTGGAAACTTTAATCACTATCATCATCTCAGTGTCATCATGATCACTTTCATCATCTCAGTTCTTGAGGCTGACGAAGGAAGAAGTTGAAGATACGTTCGATACATCCGTATACAACACGACGAACGAATTAGATACAAGGTCTGAGTCAGCGTTTATTTCGGAGTGTTGTCCAATCAATTTATTGCGCAAGTTTGGCTTAAAGCCTGATGGCGGAAATTTCATCCTGGGGCTCGTTGCCGCTTTGTTCTGGTCAGTTATTTTGCTCACACCATCGAAACTGAAGCCAATCGAGCAATAATTATGAGGTGATCGAAGAACCGATTCCCATCTGCCATTGACGTGCGGAAGCAACGGTGCCGGATGATATACAGTTTCATAACCGCCATTAGTCTTGCGAAAGTGAAACTGCTTTTTTTAGTCACCAGATGGCACTGTATTTGACTGAGGGTTTATTGCGACAGTTTTAGTCATCGTTGCGTCAAAGATCATTCGATGATTTTAACTATAAATGCCAGATAGCATCATTCTGGCTTTTCACAGTTCCTTTGCATTACAGCAGAAATATAGCGCGAATGATATACATTAGTTTCGTAATTTTATGGCATAAAGCACCGTTTCAATTAAACCCAAAAGCGCGAGAAGCAGTAAGTAGTGTTCTTGTACCTAGACTATAAATAAAAGCAACCGATGGTGATGGATTCAAGTGCCTAATTGTCACGTCCTACCTACGACGTGCGTGTTATTGTGATAATTCGCAAAAAGCCAACAAAAAGGATGTGCAACTTACATCGGACCAGCCTCGTAATGGACAATGTTGCCCTTGCTCAGGATGGAGCCTAAATGCCACATTTTACGTGCCTGTGATTGTGATAACCGGCACAAAGCCAACAAGAATCGGCAACTTCCATCGGACCAGCATTGTAACGAATGGTGTTACACTTGCTCGGGATGAGTGCTCACCGAAACCTCGCTGACTTCAGTTATAGCTTTAAACCTTTTATTTTTTTTTTGGTCATCCTATCCGGCAAGGTCCTTTCAAACACCGCAGTGACTGGCTCTCAGACTGGTCATGGGGGAAGTTTACGCACGGAAATGTTTTTAGAGTTGCCAATGAATCGTGACTGCGTTCCGTCGTTTCACGCTTCGTTCCCGACTGCTCAGTTCTGAAATCTGATTAGTCAGCCCCGTAATAATCAGGCGATCGACTCTTTTCAATAACGAATGTCGATTGCCGTAGAATAACGCTTAATGTCCACAACTCAATACAGCCACCATGTTATACAAAGCGATGTGACGATAGACCAACTCGAGTCTTTATATGCGAACCCGTTAGAAACCCACACAAAACATGGGCACAAAAACAAAATGAAACGCGATAATAGCAATAAGCGTCACGACCAGTGCACTGCCGCCTTCGAAGAATGCCGTCGGACCACACCCGACGGTTCGGGTTATGCAAGTAGTACAGACACACGCTCCCAGACGAAACTTTGGCGTGGCCGACTCGGCGAGCAAGATCAGAAGAAAAGAACGAGATGAAAGGGCGGAGCGGGCTGCTGTAAAGTGGAGGCGATCGAGGTTGTTCCATTTCAAGGGTGGACAGACAGAACGACCGGATGTTTCCTCTTCGCCTCCGGTCGCGAATTTTGTCGCTGGGCGTCAGTAGGCGAAACATTGTAGCCCACGGCGAGTCCTCTCTAATGTACTGTTAATTTACTGAAGTCTACTCAGCACGTGTTGGACACGTGCCAGACAAAAATATGTTGACGATGCTGAATTTGAAGGTAAACTTTGAGTGCAAGTGTGATGTGTTTACGTGAGTGACTCTTTAAATCGACAGCAAAATTCTGCTTCTTAACCTATCGCGGCTACGAGTTTGAGCAACGTTGCCCGCAAATGGTGCACTTTTTTTTTTTTGTTTTAATTTGCAAAGAGCGAATTTACTTGAGGAAAAAGTAAAGAAAGAAAAGAGCTTAGCTCCTATGAAAACGCAGCAAAGCCACCGGTCTTCAAACAATAGGACTCCCTATTGTTTGAAGACCGGTGGCTTCGCAGCATTTCCATAGGAGTTAAGTTTTTCTTCTTCTTTTTTTACTTTTTCCTCGGGTAAGTTCGCTCTTTGCGAATTTTACAAGAACAAAATGCACCATCTGTGGTTAACGCTACACAAAATCGTAGCGCGATAGGTTAAAAAATCAAATTTTACGGTTGATATAAAGAGCCTGACCGCTATTTGGGACACCCTGTATATGTCTGTATACTAACGCGGAAAAGTGACGGAAGGCTCCCCTCAGAACCCGTCAGTTCTCCGGCATTATTCAAGAAGGAGCTGGCTGTCCTGAGTAGTTTCGGCGCGTGTCTGTGGCAGTTTCTGATGTTCTCTTTTTACGTCGGTTTGTGTTTCTTCCAAATAAATGAGTCGAATGTGAGCGCTTCGTCCGCGTTACTTCGTCTTCCTGTCCTTCGGTTTTTCGACGCCGAATGTCCTACTATTCTATGTGATGGCGCAGTAGCGCGTGTACTACCGTAATACCATCTGTTTGGTCCGATAAGATCGGTGTTCTGCCCGTTACTTAAAATAAGCAACGAAATAGGGCTATACTCGTAAGATCGTTGAAAAATGAACTCGCTACTGAGATTCGTCACCGTCCTGCATATGTAACGAAATACCGTCACAGCTACTTCCTACTCTAGAAAAACCTTACTTTTGCAAATATAGGGTGCAGGCGAGCTGCTGAGTGATAACCGCGTTGAATTAACCCGAGACTGGACTGAAGAGAAACATCAAAACGTGGAAGAGACAGAAAATAGACACGCATGACGTCTCAAAAGAAGTCGTCTTGTCTATTTTCTGACCCTTCTACACTTCGATGTTTTCTTCTCTCCCTGTCCCAGGCTAATTCAACACGCTTACTTTTCCGCTACTTTAGATGTAAGTATTTGGCAGCGATAAGCCGGAGCTACGAGCTTCAACAGCTGTTACACGTTTGAAGGGCAATTGCTGAATATCTTTTCTTTTTACCCTCCGTTTATCACATTTGCGGAATGCAAAGCGGTACCGATGGTGCGTTGACTCTATAAAGAACCGCTACTTGCCACGCGTTCCTTCCAACAATGGCTGAGGTATATACGCAGCACTACACCGAGTCCCCGAGAGCATTCTGCACCAGGCTGCCCTGGGAACACCAATGGTTGGTCGGTCTGTATCATGCTTGGTCACGCACCTCCATTTTCAAAAAGGCGTCCAGAGTGTGTGCCACTGATTTTAGATTTTCCTTGAAGCAGCACCGATCGCCCTCCCTGTTCATTGAAACGCTCTAATTGAAATGATTAACAAAATGGAGACCAACGGTGTTAGCTACATGCGGTCCTTCGACGAGAAAGCGAGCAAAAGATCCTTTCAGCAATTTTAGCGGACTAGAATCCAGAGGCAACGAATTTCACGTAACAACACGACGGGGCCACGGAGTCGTTTAATGGCAGACCTTGCCGGCTGACCCATTTATGGCGCGAACGTCAATTCCGAATCAAGTAAATAACTAAAATGGCGGCCTTGCCGTCGCATCACGCGCGACGCGCGACATCGTAATAACGCTGTTTGATCATGTCTTCAATGTCCGGGCGGTGGCGCAAAGATGTAAAGAAAAGTAAAAAAACGCTCCAGACACAATTTAATGGAATTCGGTCGCTAACCCCGATAACGTTTCGCAACGACGGCCAAACTGTGACAACTCCGGAGGCAAAAGATAAAGCGAAGCACGACGTATCCTTCACCCGACGACATTACGCGTTGAGCCCAACGCTCGAAACAGCATAAAGATGAGAGGCACGAGAGTGCTCGCGCGCGCGCTCGAGCCGATGCTGATGACGACGATAGCCTTGAATCCGAAACTGCGGCCATTGTGTATACGCGCTGCATGCCGCCTGCTGCCACTGATGCCGCCTCGTGCGGCTAATGCGTCCCTCCACGCTGTTTTGTATTGCCCTCATCACGCTCTCGGCGCGCGATCTCTGTCTATCCGTGCATGACGAAGAGCCTCCCCCCCTTTGTCGCGGAGTCCGAGATTGCAGTACGGCCGGGACAGCTTCTGACTTGATGCAATACCAGCTAGAAGACAGGGCTGGTGCATGACGTCATCGTTAGTGGATTCGCAACCCACAACCCGAGCGGCAAGCAGGCATAAGCTCGAAGAAAGTCGCCGCAAAGCGTCAGGCGGATCCGTCTTGGCGTCGCTGCGTGCCAGCGTCGCGCTCGTTGTGTGACGCTGCAAGACGTGTTGGTGGCGACGCTGATGTACGCTAGGCGGTACTGCGTGGATCCACTAGTGATGACGTTTGGGAGGGGAGGCCTTGCCTTCTATGTGGTGTTGCTTGATGAGCGGATACCGGCAGCCAAGCGTGACGCCGTATATTTGCAGTTACGTCACATTTAAATGAAACGGCCGCTTCTTAAGTGACGGCAGATGGCATTGTTGAGGCGATTGCAGTGGTGTCATACGCATCGTCATTTGCCCTTTCAAGCGGGGTCTTTTGTTCCCTTTATTAATGCAGGGTTTGTTGGGTCACGTGTATGTGCGTGAGTTCGGAAGTTGGGGTGTTGCGTGAATTCGGAAGGGAGGAGGCGACGGAGAAGTGTCAACAGAACGCGACTGCTGTCGGTTTCTCAAGTGAAGATGTCAGGTCAAAGCGCCACGCATCCTGCTTTGGTGTTGTGTTTGCGATGGCGGGAAACGAATCTGTATCGAACACAATAACATCGTTGCCTGGCTCCAAACGGCTTGAGTCGTCGGAAATCTCCAACCGATCTTGCGGCGACTATAATACCCCAGTTACACGGGCGCTTTCAACTACCATTGAGTCAACGACAGTTGACTCAATCGCGATCGGCCGGAGTTACACGGCGGCGCCAACTGTCATCGAGCCGCTAATGACAGTTGAGTTCAACTGAGCTCCCCTACCTCAGTTCAACTGAACGGACTTCCCCAACGGAGGTAAAATGGCGCCTGTCCGCGGGACCGCTGCCGCCGACCATCGTTTCCGAGGTACTTACTGTTTCGGAATGCAGGGGGAGGCGTCTAAAAAGAATTGTAGCAGCAAAATATCCGGGAAGGAATAGATTTAGGCGTCCGAGCTGCCGCTAAAACGATCCCGGCTAGCCGACAAGCCACCAAACGAGCGAAGATGGCGGCGGGACCAGCTGTGTGAATGGACTAAAAGTAATGAGTGCACCCATCGTAGCGGACGGTAGCTTGCTCCACCTAGCTTAAAATATGCGCAACTTAGCCCTGAATCTGCTTTGGTACTGGTGTAAACGGTGCTAACAAGCAACAAGGTATTCAACATAATGTAGGATATTCTTATAATAAATAAAATATGTTTCTCCGAGTAAATTACTTTAACAATTAGACTGATCACGTGGCACAAGAACTAGTTTCGTTTTAGCTTCAACTGGGTTCTGGAGAGCCGTGTAGCACCATCTCAGTTCAGTTCAGTTCAATCACAGTTGGGGCCGATAACCGTGAATGGACTCAACGACAGTTCAAAGCGCCCGTGTAACTATAGGTATAAGTCAGTCACTACAAGAAATCCAGAGCAAGAAACCCTGCTCTCCCGCAAAAGGGAGAGCGCTACAATCTGCAGAAAGACCTCGGCTAATGAATGGGCTCGCAACATGTCTAAAAATAATGTTCGCGCTATGCCATTGCGCATGGCGTTTCACCGTGGTCAGTGCCACAATGCAGATCGTTTCTCGGGGTTTAAAACGTGGCCCCTTCATCCTCCACTCTCCCAAGGGCCTTGCGGCAGAGCAGATCTCCAGATTTCTTTGAGTACAGGGATACCATACCTGATAACGCGTCCAATGCGGAGAGCAAGTTATCTGCTTCATGCGCAGAAGTTGCGGTGACGTTAGAACGACGCCGAGCTCTGATTGGCTCTGATTGAGAGGATAGTGGGTAGACCTTAATTCCGCATGCCTCGAGGTCTACCCACTATTTTCTTTAATGAGCCAATAAGTGGTCGGCGTTCTGACATCCTCGCAACCCCGGTGCAAGAAGCAGACAAACTTCCGCTCTGCACATCCGCCTCCTGCGTGCTACCATCTTTGTCTACTGGGCTGCGGACCGCGTTTCGAAAATGCACGCAGTACCTCTAGCCACGCACGTAGCCAGGGGTCGGGGGGGGGGGCATGGGGCCGCCTTTCCCCCCCCCCCCTCCCCCGAAATCTTCCATTTTGCTGGGGCCTCCTCTCACCCCTCCCCCTCATACAACATTTTGTCATGGGCGGGTCCCCCCCCCCCCCGAAACAAAATCCTGCCTACGAGCCTGCCTCTAGCAAAGATTGTTGGCTACGCGTGCAACAATAGCTCCGTTCGATGTACCTGCACTTCCTTCACCGTCACCACTGCAGAAAAGTGTAGGCCGGTGTACTTCCGGTATGTGTAATGCGATACAACCGGAAGTACGCTGCCCTACACCTTTCTGCACCGGGGCAGGAGGTGCAGGTAACTCGAACGAGGTTAGTATAAGACAGGGGTGCTATGTTGCGCTTTTTGGACTCCCAGGAGACTTGGAAGAAGGAAGTGACGTCAACGACTAGAGCAAACGCAGGTTGGATGTTGACAGAAGAAAACAAAATCAACATCCAATCTGCATTTGCTGCGTTGTTGACGTCACTTCCTTCTCCCTAGTCTCCTGGGAGTCCAAAAAGCGCAACATAGCCCCCCAGGACATGCGTAGTCCATCCGGCATGAATTGATCAAACCACCGAAGAATCCCAGCGCAACAAGCGGGAATCAAAACAGGCCACACGCAACCTTTGTCAACCTACGGGCGACGTAGTGAGTCTAAGGAGGGCCGCATTCACGATTTATGAGGGTCGTATCCTCCATAATTAGGCCTAGCAAGCCGTGATCGGCGACGCTGGAATAGGAGTCAAATGGGCTGACTCGTATTCTATATCGGAGGTCAAGAGGAAGAGATGGCCTGCTATTGCCAACGCGGACGTGAAGTTTGCGTCATTATGCGGTGAAAGTTCCTTCATGGCGAAACCAGACCGATCCGGGGACATTGAACAGTGGCAGCGCCACTGCTCAACTAGAATCTCGTCCCACAAATCACAAAACGTTAACTCGTGCATTCGAAGTCACATGGGCTTTTCGAGGCTCGGAGCTAACAACGGGATACCGGTTGCGCCGCTAAATCTCCCTTTGTTCTATACATCTCGCCTTTCGTTTGCTTGGTTTTCGGCCTTTTGCCTGGAGAACTGCACCAGGAAGTGTTACTTGGTTTCATTTTCTGTAATGTCTAATTGCGTGTAATAGGGTCATGATGCTCGTCGTTCGCCGCTGTTGCGGAAAAGACAATGCCGCCGTCAAGCTTTGCCGAGGGGCGTTGGTATCACGTGACCTCAGTTAATGATTTCCTGTCTACCTTCGCACCCGGTAATTTGCATACAGTTATCCCGTTAGATGGTGCACTAAAAAACAAGGGCACAAGGTTTTTTCTGTAAGTTGCATTTAAAGCGCATGATTCTGTTTATTTTTAACCAACTCTCAGTGGCTAAGCAATGCTCGAAACATAGGTCTTTTTTTTTTTTTTGCGTTCTACATAGTTTGTGGAATTAGAAGGCATTTCTTTATTTGCTTTGTAGCGACTTTTTAGATTCTAAATATAATCAAGTTGGTGATTTCTTGTATAGTGCCTTTTATTCGGAAATGTTATTCTCAAATTTTGTGAGTGCTTCTTTGTATAGAGTATATTTCTGTGTTACATAAATGTATTCATTAATATCTTGGTTACATGTTGATATCTATGTTATATTCATTAAGATTTTCTGCCACTTCATCTGGGGTGCTTGAGACTAGTCAAGCTGTTTTCAACAGATTTTTAACATTGACTCTCTGTCAACGCTGTATTTTTTACGGGAAAAAAGGATATTGTTTATTTATTTAGTTATACATTAAGCTCAAATTTATCCTTCCTCTCGATATATATATATATATATATATATATATATATATATATATATATATATATATATATATATATATATATATATATATATATATATATATATATTCTTCAACGAGAACGTGTTAAGCGGCCCGTCGACTCCGATTGACATATCCCCCTATTCCGAAGCCTACACAGGCCGTATAATCTCAAGGCAAGGGATAATTAGCGAAGCGTTGTAAGTTGTAAATTAAAAACAGCTATAGATAAGCGATAAGAATCCCTGGAGAGGTGGAACATGGGGGACAAAGCACAAACTCAAATCTCCCAACAGAACTCAGTGCCTGGGGCGCGACTCAAAAAAATTCGCCTGGTCCTGGTATCAAACCAGGGACGTCTCCGGTTCCAGTCGAGCGCTCTACCAACTAAACTAACCAAAAGTTTTTGTTTCTTTCTTTAGCTAGTTCTGAGTTAGAGATTGGTAGAGCCAACGTGTTTTATCAGCCGCCACCAGTCTAACACCAGCAAGGGTGAACGGCCCGCATTTTAAGGTTATGATGATAATGCAATTAATGCGAAGCTTAAAATGCACGCCGTTCACCCTTGTTGGTGTTACACAGCGCTCCACTGGAAATGAACAGGTCCATGGTTCGATATCATCAGCAAGCAAATCTCTTTTTTTTTTTTTTTTTTTTCAGCGCGCACCAGTTACTTAGTTGTGTTTGGAGATTTGTGTTTGTCCTTTGCTCCCCCTTTTCTCCATCTCCGGAAATTCTTATCGTTTATTCTGTCCAGCTCGCCCGCACGTTTGCACGAAGTGCTTAAACAGCTAAAAAATAACCTGCAACCAACGGCCACCCAGCGACATTATATAGCTGCATGCGCCACGTCACAATGACGTCACTGGAACAGACAGCCCTGGACAACACTCCGGACCCCCGGAGCCAGCTTCCACGTGAAGGTTTTTAACGTCCCTAAAGCCCGAAGCCTCGGTCAGACTGCAGAAACATCGTACAGTCTGCAAACACTGTCTGATGTGTTCCCTTTATCTCCCATTGGCCATACGGTCTGTAGGCATGTTCCAAGCATACATGAAACAAGCATGCTTCGAATGTTGCTTCCCTCCTCCTCCTGCCCCTCCCCTCCCCCTCGTCCTCCTCCTCCCCCTCCCCTCCTCTTCCTCCTTCCCGCGCATTGCATCAAGAGAAATGTCCCATAATGCACCGCGCGGGACCCTCGTGACGCCCCACGTGACGTCACGAGTGACGTCATGAGGGTCCCGCGCGGTGCATTCTGAGACAGTTCTCATAATGCACCGCGCGGTTACGCCGACCGCGACGCCGACGCCGACGCCGACGCCGACGTCGACGTCGCTCAAGCCGGAAACGGGCGGCTAAGAGCTGCGCTCCAAAAAGAAGTCCTCCGTATCTCTGTGCTGCTTTTCGATCAAGTCTAACCAATTATCTTTTACTATGGCTTAAAGATACACTGATAAGGAATTTCTGAATTACGAAATTCTTAAAGAAACATCTCTCACGTTCTCTTAAGAATCGATGAATAGAAACGTGTCTCAAAACCCAGTTCTTGTTTCTTTTTTCGGTCTGAAGGAGGTCTAGAATGGGTCCTTTTACAAGGCTGGAAGTTGGGTTTCTGATGTCACCTACCACAGATTGAACACGAGCGCTACGCTCGGCTCCCAGTTAAACGTTTCGCACAATCTTTTTTGTCTTTGTTAGGGGAGGGAAAGGGAGGGGGGGGGGGGTGGATTCATTGTTCCTCGGACAATTTATTCGTATTTTTTTCCGCCCCGAACAGCTGGCAGGCCTTGGGAGGGGTACACGTTCAAAACCTTATTATATATAAACATACAGTGAACCTTTCATCTTTGTTCAAAGTGGAAGATGCACGCTTCGTTGTCCAACGAAGCCCGCACCTTTCAATCGCTAATAATTACTACGTAGCAATTATGCGAGTGCCCACTGTTTTTTTTTTTGTTTTTTTATGGGAAGAACGTTTTTGTCTATAACGTATCTGTTTGAATTAAGAAATATCTCGAACGCGGGTGAACTGTGACAACGACAGTTGTGCTTTGGCGTTTAAAAAGAAACGTCCTAAAATTCTCAGAGTGCTAATCCACGTTTAGTCAAAAATGTAACCAAATCTAAAAAGGTTGCAAAGCGTCGCCTTCCAGCCTGAGGCTTCAAACAGGTTCTTTCTCTACGCTCCTCCTCCCACTTCAACCCACTTTTATGTTCTTTCTGCGCTACAGATTTCATTACGTGCGCAGACTTTATTTAACGAATCGACAGATGGTCATCGAAACCTTACACAAACGAGGTATTCGAGAAATCCTCTGCCGACGCCGGCACAAATATGCGGCTTCTTAACTACGAAGTTATTTACTTCTGAGCAGACTCTCGCGAACGATAGTGCGATCAATCCACAAATGACCTTCGATCTGCTTAGCAGCATGCGCCATCCAACCAGAATAAGACGGATTAACGAGAGATTTTACCCTCAGATGCTTCGAGACGCATGAAATGAGTCTAGTAAAGAGAAAGAAAACAACATCTTTGCTATATATTCCGGAACGTTCGAGAACCAAGGTCGGAGATCTCAACGTTCAAATGCCGCTGCGAAACGGGGAGGTCGGCAGCTTAAAGATAGGATCCGCAGGAGTAGGACGTGGAAGCGCGGACGGCTATGTGACAGTCTCGAACGGTTTAATTAGCAATTTACTCGCAGAACTCGATACATAGCTCCGCGAGGCGTTACTTCGCCTTGAGTCGTGCGCCCTATACTACCAAAAGAAAACAAAAACACCACAAAAAGAAGCAAGAAAACGGTGTTTTGCAAACTTTTTTCAAGGGCGTTGACGATCTCTGTGACGTCACTACTTTTTGTCACTATTCGCCCGGTACGTGTACGTGAACATTTTCGTCAGGTTACTTTATGAAAATTATTTGAGCTCGAACCCTGATTGGATGAACCCTCCACGTGGCCCTTGATCCTTTCTCCGAGAAATACTGGTGCCAACGGAGGAACAAGCCGAACAGATGAGAAGCAAAGCTTACGTAAATGCGAGGGTGCAGGAACTGACATCTTTCTAACCCTGTAGAGTGAGGGAACAGAAGGACACACTGTAAAAAGAGCCCGGCCGCCTACTTTCGCGCACAACACTCGGCGAGCCAATCATTGCTATCTGACGGAAGCAGCTGAGCGAATGACGATGCCGTAACGTAATGTTTAGACCAAAAAAAACGCAGTCCAAGTTGTGACGTTAAGCAATGCAAGCGTGACGTTTTGCATTGCTTAATGTCACAATTCAGATTGCGTTTTTTGGTGTAAACATATATTTCGGCATCGTCATTCGCGCAGCTGCTTCGGTAAGTTGCGGTGATTGGTTCTCCGAGTGTTGTGCGGGAAAGTAGACGCACGGCCTTTTTTTAGAGTGCAGGACAGGTACCTGTCCTTCTGTTTCCCTGCTCTCCACGGGGTTAAAACACGTCGGTTTGTTACGTAGCCCGGTCTTTTTATCGAGAAATTCGCCGGTGACCCCCCGTGCACGTGTACGAAAGTACGACAATTAAAGGTACGTTGATTCGCTAGATTTCAAGGGCTGAAGTTCCCAGGTAAATTCAGCGGGCTTACGGACGGCTACATTTAGCGAAATTGCCCGAAACACTGAAAAACTAATTGCACCGGAGACACAAGAAGGTAGGTTACTCCAGGTGGCGCAACCTATCATCCTGTGCACCCTGTCTAAGTCCCGTATTCAGCATTCGTCGGTGTGTCACATATTTCTACGAATATACGACAAATTATTTTTTTCTTTATTTATTTTCTTTTAACGCACATTTTTCTGAAAAGGCGATTGTAGAAAATAACAGTACTGCGAGCGCTCACAGCGAAGCAATCTATGGATCGCTGGACGTCCTGCGAGACACGCGAAGATCAAAGCTGGCTTCATAGTATACTAATGCATCGCACAAAAAACCATCTGCACACACTGTCTGAAGCCTTCCTCGTACGACGGTTCCGTAATAGGGGTCATACAAAAACTGGTTGCAGACAAGTTCGGAGCATACATTAGTCCGAACCAAATACCGATCGAATATGCTTCAGGCCGCGAACAATTCTGCCTTCGTGTCTGTAGCGAACAAAGTATCTTTTGTATGGTGCGTGAAAAGTGTGACCCCAGCTTTAAGGCTAACTACAACAACAACAGTAACCGTGCATGCCCCTACGCACATTATACTCGCCACAACCACCGCGTAATACCTGTTCACGCAATTCTCTCTAAGGACCATACAAATGCGAAAAAGAATGCCTTTCTCACGTTTCTACATAACCACCGAGTCTCCGTAGTAGCACGACCCCTTGACGTTAACTACGTTGCAGCGATAATCACGTAATAGGGAGGCAACAATGCCGCGAGAGATTGCGTGGATTGCACGGAGGAAAGGTCGATGCTCGATTAACGGAGGTAGAGAATCTGGGTGAAGACTACCGCCACCGTGCGATTGGTCGCGCAATTAAGGAGGCGCAATGTAGGATGTCGTAACTCGCCCGAATTACCGTCCGCGGTATGATGGCGATGAAGACAGCGCCGAAATCTGTGCGAAGGTAATTATTATGGTAATCGAGGGTTCGATTTTTTTTTTTGTCATTCCTTTCTGGAAGCGAGCACGTACCTTTCGATTAATTAAGACGACAGTCGAGATTGCAATTAGGCTACTGGCTCAGATGATATTTCCCGCAACAATGCGGAGAGGAAGTCGTCTGCTTTTCGCGCGGGGTTTGCCGTGACGTCAGAACGACACCGAGCTCTGATTGGCTTTGATTGAAAGGATAAAAGGGAGACCTCAATGCTTGATGCCCCGAGGTCTACCCACTATTTTTTTTCAAATAACCAATAAGAGCTCGGCGTCGTTCTGACGTCATCGTAACCCATGTGCAAGAAGCAGACGAACTTGCGCTCCACATACCTTCAATCCCGCTCATACGTGGGAAATAGTAGTTGATACTCTCTCGATAAGAGAGCACTGAGGTTAACAGTATCCTTAGTATCAACGGTCAAGCCAAAACGACATGAATTTTATCGCCGCGTGCATGGCCGAGTAGGCATCGTGCGCGGCTCCCACGCGAAGGCACAGGATTCGACCATCACCAGCCAAGTTCTTCATTTTACCTTCTGTGACTCCTTTCAGGTGCATTCACACTGGCGTTAAATTCGCAACCTCGAAGCGGATCCGTTCGTTTATATTATCAAACGCACGTGAAATTATAATGGATCGTTAAACAACCGCGTTCGCAAACGCTTCGCGAATGCTGTTCGGCCGCCAGTGTAAATGCGGCGTTAGAACGTTCTAGTAGAATCTTGTAACTTATCGAATGTGTCTGTGTAAAAAGTTCTATAGTCGGTGACAGGTTAAGAGTTAAGACATAGACTTCTCTCTACTCACAAGTCTGGCAGTTCAACGACGGAGCCATACAGTGCCCGGTCGCAGATTTGGAGCGCGAGGATCTGGTAGCAAAGGGCTACAGAGCCATTTCTCGGGGAACCCGGACGTCAGCGCACAGCTTTTGCAGCGGCGAGGACCCCAAACACACTTGTTCACTCGGGACAAGTGTGTTTCGGCGTCTCGCCGCAGCTAAGGCGCCAGTCACGTGGCTCTCCTCTTATCCGTTGTCTGCCGCTCCACTTGTTCCATTTCGGCGGCCGCTTCTCAGTGGCGATTTGCCAGGCTTTGTCAGTCTATAGGAGGCTATGGTTCAGGGTAATCTTCTCCCACTTCTTTCCGCCTTAGCAGACCAAACGCCAGAGAGGAGGCCACCTCCTTTCCAGCGTTCGCTCTGCTTAAGTGGAAAGGGGTGGGAGGAGCTTCCCCTGCAACTGTCAATCTGTCTCCGACTAAAGACTACGTAGTCTGTATAAAAGGAGCCCTAGACTGGCAACTTCAGGAGAGTTGCTTCTTCCGTCGCAAGCTCAAAATGCTGGTAACTTTATCTTTAAGTTTGTAGGCACGACTTCGCCATATCGAACATGTATTTTCAGTTTCACATTCGTTCACTATTTTCCATCCGTGACAATATATTGATTAACGTTAGGACAATGCAGCCTCAAATGAAGGTCAGAGTCAAACATCAGAGTGACATCTCCGTATACGTAAGTACGGAGATTACACTCTGCATGGTACTTGAGTGTGACCTATTTGAGTGTAACCCTCATTGTGAATAGGGTGTTTCCTCTTAATTTCTGACGTTGCTCCAATAACAATAACGACCAGAATATTGTCGGCAACACCTAGCCGAGATTCCATCTCCAGGTCGGAAAAATCCGAAATTAATTTTAAGGTCTAAGAGAATAAAATAATTATATCTGCGAGCTACCTAACCTAAGGCGTAACAAATGTAAGGATCACATTTATTATTAGGATTTAAGAATTTCCAATGTCATTCGAAATACAGTTCTAGACGGGACTAACACCCGTGCCACACGGGCAACTCGAATGCCATTTACAACGAATGACATTTGTGTGATCGGCGAATCAGTTCGCAAGCTGTCGAGCGTCCGCTCAAATGTCATTCGTTGTAAATGGCATTCGAGTTGCCCGTGTGGCACGGGTATAAAGCAATGCGTAATAAATTAAATATTCAGAGCCGTCATCAGAATCAAATCAAAGTTTGAGGCGTCCCTAATGCGGACGGAAAAATCGTTAAAAACCCAAACTTGAAACAAAACTCGGTAGGGAGCTTTAGTAGACCGTTCCGGTAACTCCAATAACGGCACCCGATACTCCTCTGCTGCCTTTGCACATGTATCGTATCGTTATCGTGTATCGTTATCGGAGGTATCGGAACAATATATTAAAACTCTCTATATAAATATACATATATAGAATCCTAGCACTCCCAGAATTCGTGTTGAAGTTGCAACGCGATCGGTATCTTTTTCGTTTCCACATGCCTTGGAGGGGCTTTCGCTAGGACCTTTCCGTAAAAGCACATAACTCAAAATAATTAAATAATATCGCAGTGACAAATTATTTAGAAACATGAATGAAATATAAAATAAAAATATCAACATTAATGGCAACGTTAAAAAAAGAGAAACTAAACCAATCGAGACCAACCAACCTGTAACGATCAGAGTTGGTGGCGAACCTGCTGTCGAAGTTGGCCCTTCATTTTTTTTAAATTTAAATTTAAGTCTAAACTCGGTTACTATTGCACCGAGCAACCCGGACTGACGTCAATGGATCTTTTAAAAGCAAAATTCGGCACGCAATTCATAAAAAATATATCTGCTGTCCCCTCCAATACTGCCTGCAAGTTGTCGGATGAGATTTTCTCGGCGTTTCAGTCCATTCCCTCTCCCCCTTTATTCCCTCTCCCTTTCCCTCCTTCGAGATTCGAACGAGGTCGAAACCTTCCCCTCTTCCCGCAACGCCCGAGCGGTCTGCCCCGTCCATTTATACATTCCCCCATTTGCATGCATGCATTCGCTCGCTGTCGGCGGAGCGTGAGGGCATCGCGCGCCAGGATTCTCCAGGAACGGGTCCAACTTTCTCGAGCCAAAGACGTCCTGACATACATTAGGGTTCTTACGCGGCGTCACCATCCATCACCTTATCATCCCAACGTCAGCGACCGGTCTACCATCCAGCGCGAACTGATAATGCAATGTTCTGTCGTGCCGTTTGTCACCCAGTTAGGACTTCCCAATTTAAAAATAGCGCAACGTGTTCGAGGCCTAGCGTGCGCATGCTCAACTCATGCTTCCAAGTGACGACACGAGCTGCCGCAAGCTACACGAAGTTCTAGCTTATACGGTCTGCAAATAATACTCTATTTACACGAACACAAATAAAAAACCGAAACAGCGTAAAAGACACAGGGACAAGTGGAAGAAGGACACGCATACAGCCCTGTTCCACTTGTATTCTTCCACTTGTCCTTCCACTCGTATTCTCACACTTGTCCCTGTGTCTTTTACGCTCTTTCACTTTTCATTTGACAATGTACCGATTCACCCAAATGCGTACATCATTACACGGGCTCCCTTAAAGTCCGTTAAATCACCCTTGACTTCAGTAACGCTTAACCACAGTTACCGCACTATACTCTCGGACAACTCTCGGTGGCGAGAGCGTATACCTCCAGTTAAGGGTGACTTAACTGCGGTTAAGCGTGCCCGTGAAACTAGGATATAGAAGTATAAAATGTGGAAACCAGCTTTGTTTCCCATATTGTCGTTGTTCTCCTTTCGCCCGGCTCCTACGATGAAGAATACCAAATAGCCGTGTTCGCCAACATCGCAGAAACCTCCCTCTGGTGGTCCGAGCAATGTTTAACCGGTACGACTTCTTCGCAACGGTGTTGGTTTGTCGTCCGTTGGCGATTCTGGAGCGTAAAACCAACAGGGTAGATTCGGAGTGTCTATGACTAGAGTTTGTCCCTTGTTCGTTTAGTGTGAACTAAACCGCGAGTCTCAAAATTTCGAAGTACGAAGCCTTAGGTCTCCACCTGCTCGCTTATAAACTCATTGTTCGGTCAAGAAATATGGCCAGCCACTCGTTTGAGCTTTATACAGGTGATAGTCTATCTCTGGTGTACGCTCTACGATAGAGTCACTGTATCATGGACACTCCGTGTACTCTATGATATAGCCTGGCCTAATGCCATATGTAGACCCAATATACAGGGTGTTTTTTTTTTAAGCTTAACAGATTTGTTTAAAAAAAGCCGTGAAAGTCACACTGATGCCGCTTGTGGAGTTGAGTTATACGGCCAGGGGGACACATTATAGGGGGCTAATCGTAATGATCAGGTGGCTAATTAACTAAAATTTGTTAATTAACTTTTTAATTAATGAAAATAGACATATGGTTCCAATTAGAAACTTGCTCAGCGTCATCGAAAACCCCTAAATCAGTCATTTTCAGAAAGACTTTGAGCGCGTGAGAAGCGTAGTAGTGCACTAAAGTTACCGCTCGTGGAGCAGGTACAAGGCTGGGGCTAGATAAGAGACGGAAAAATCGCGCGGGCGCCTTATCGCAACCTCTAGCTTTGTACCTGCTCCACGAGCGGTAACTTCAGTTAAATAATACGCTTCTCACGCGCTCAAAGTCTTTCTGAAAATGACTGATTTAGGGGTTTTCGATGACGCTGAGCAAATTTCTAATTGAAACCATATGTCTATTTTCATTAATTAAAAAGTTAATTAACGAATTTTAATTAATTAGCCAACTGATCGTTACGATTAGCCCCCTATAATATGTCCCCCTGGCCGTGTAACTCACCTCCACAAGCGGCATAAGTGTAACTTTCACGGCTTTTTTAAAACAAATCTGTTAAGCTTAAAAAAAAACACCCTGTATAGACTCGTGTATTCTTTTGTGCAGTCTGACTCTGTATTCTAGGTAGAGTATGCTTTACCTAGACCATACTATCTTCGCTCCGCGATGGATTGGGCCACACGAACGCAGGTAAGAACAACTGCGCGCATATGATATAGAGTCTTTTCTATAGGTAGAATATCTAATATAGAGTGTCTATGAATAGGATATAGATTTGATATAAAGTTTGTACTATAGACTTTCTGTTAGCATATATATAGTCTATGTCTAGTGTAGTGAAGTATATATCCCACAGCGTAGACAAGCACAATTATAATAAGGATGGAGTCTATCTGCACCATAGGATATCAATAGCTAGGACTCACGGTACAAATTCTATACTGTAAAGTCTGGTTGAGACAATTCCGTTGCTTGCGTTTGGGGCGACGGAAACGACAAAGTTGCCGGGAGGTGTGTTCGCCGTACACAACGTACTAAGCAATGCAGAAGGTAGCTTCGTGAAGCAATTACGAGTGGCGGTTGTACCGTCGTTCCGGTCATTGGTGTGGTTTTGGTTGCTCCAGACGCAGCTGACACAGATATGTGAACAATTCCTCGAGTTTGCTTCAGTCACCGTTTTTTTGCAACCTGTCTAGACAAAACTGCGACGAAAACAAAATCCAGGCCGATGACCTCGTTGACATGCGTATCCTCTCCGTGCGTGTTTCGAGGATTAGCCAGCCGGTTCGGATTTCTCAAAATCTGCAGTCGATGCCGAGATTAAGGAATGGCGGATGATGCGTAGCTCGTTCGGCGGTGGCATGCGTCATCCAACCTGTTTTGTTTGGGTATCGCCACGATCCCCGGCGATGAGTGCCTCGTAACGACCTCCGACGACGAGTACCCGTGTCACGGCAAAGCCACCTAAAAGACGAGGCCTGACCCTCCCCCTCAAACGTCATCACTAGTGGACTCAGGCAGAGCCGCCTAAGCTCGCGTCAGCGACGCCGCCACCGCGTCTCGGGGCGTTCTCACAACCAGCGCGACGCTATCAGGCGGCGACGCCAAGACGGACGTGTCATCCGCTTTGCGGCGTCTCGATCTCGTCGAGCTTCAGCGTGTCTTGGGGCAGGTCGGGGATCCATTACCGATGACGTCACGAGCAGGCCTTGTCTCGTAGGTGCTATTGGATGGCCCCGACGACGATTTGTCGTGTCAGGGCGACGTCCTCGATGGAACCGATCAACTCTCGACCTCGTCATCCAGGAGGAATGTCTGCTCCTGTCGCGTTATTAGTGACGTCACCACGCGTCCATTACTCCGGCCATCTCGCATTACTCGGTGGATCCGCGGAGCGGCAGCTCGTAGACGATGATCTCAAACCGCACCGAAACTGCCGACAGCGTTGGAAATACACTAACAGCAATTTTCGGTAAGCCTGGCATTTAACCGGCTTAGGTGTTTACGTGCCTAAATGTGTTTGTTCACATCGAGAAATAGGTTTTTATCGCAATATATGCTGTAAAACAGCCCCCCAAAAGCAGTGATACCTAATTCTTCCGTCATCAACCCAGTAAATATTAACGTAATCACGTGACATACCTCGCACGAGGGACGGTTAGGGATGATCCTCTGCGTCAAGGTTCCGAATGTACTATTACGCACAAAACAAAAAAATTAACACATAGGACGGAGCCCAGAAGACGGCATCTTTAACTAGCAAGAAACATGAATGAAAAAGCACCGCCCTCCAAAAGGCGTCAACAACCTCAGAAGGAGACGAATAAAAACGACGAAAGAAATGAAAATGTGGAAGGGAAACGAGAAGAAAATACAAGAATTCCGTATGACAAAAAACCCGAGACTGCGGGCAAAAACGACACGCACACTAAAAGGTAAAATATACCTTTTAGTGTGTGTCCCTGTCTCGGGTTGTTTTTAAGTACGAATATTCACCAGCTACAGCCTGCACCATAATTCTTATTTCTTAGTGTGTGTGTGTCGCTTTTACCCGCAGGCTCGGGGGTTTCCTGGAGGCTTCAAAGAACGATTCCTCTCACCCGTTGTTCATGGCCGCACGTGTGTAATTACTGCACACCTTGCTTTCGGAATACCAGAATGCTACGAGGGCACAAGAGTAGATTCGGGAGGGAAATCACTGAGCTATTTGCTATGGGTGCGATCTGGAACAATATTTCTGCTTCATCACACACATTGAGAAGACAGAAGGTGAATTCTTAAAGCTGAACTTACCAGAATGCTTCACACATCGATATGATGCTAGGGTTTTTAAGCTTGCAATCTCATTTTTTTTTTTTTTTCAAGCATGGAATTCTTGTATTTTCTTCTCGTTTTACTTCCAAATTTCCTTTTCCTTCAATAATGTTTTCTCGTTCACTTTCCGAGATTTGTCGACAACTTTGGTGGTGGTGGTGGGGGAGGGGCAGTTTTTTAATTAATTTATTTATTTATCTATCTATGTATTTCAACATCTTCAAGGCCCGAAGGCGTTATAAAAAGGGAGGGGTAATCAAATATAAAACAATAACAACGACAGACATGCAATACATAAAAGAAACAAAGTCGGATTCATACGAGGAAAATATGTCTCGATGGCAGACATAAAATTGAGTTAATCTGTTTAAGAGGCTATCGAGGTGGGCAGATGGTTCTATTCATTGCTTGTTTTGGGAATAAATGAAAAAAGTACATTTCGGTGCGACAATTTATGACTATGTCCCTCACGAGATGACAAGAATGACGGCTCTAAAAGCCGCTCGCTTTTCAGTGAATGATTTTGCTATAAATCTTAGGAAAAACGGCTACTCGAGGCACTTTTCTGCCTAGAGCAAGATGAGGAAGGTTTAAAGTAGCTTTCACCGGTGAAACACTTGATCCACGATGGTAGTCGGACAAAATGAAACGGACACCGCAATTTTGAACTGATTCTAGGTTATTAGTAAGAAAGTCTAGGCTTGGATACCGTAGCGCACGAGCGTGCTCTAGTTTGGGACGGAAAATAATTTTGTAAAGCAAAACCTTTAAAGGGCACCATAGAAACTTTTCAACGTAAATACCCGAGCATTTGATTAGGGATGTTTACAATATATTTGATGTGCGTTTCCCAAGAGAGGTAAGCGGTGATATGGACAGGTTTTTAGTTCGTTGATATGGGTTCATCAGGAGAGGTTACCGATAATATGGACACTTAATTCTTGTTCGTTTTAATTTAAAGATGTCGTTTCCCTGTGCTCCGTCCTATGTGTTCATCATTTCGTACGTATATGAACCTTACCAACACGCTCAGTTTTTATTAATTCCGGATGTAGTTTGTATGTGCAGTTTGAGGCCGCCAGTAACGTCCACCCTCTTCTGATCCAGTACGAAAAGGCACTTTGAATCAATGCGCTCTACAGCAGTGTTCAAATTCCCAGATTTTGCTTCGCGATATCCTAAATTGATATTTAGGATATATATAATGGCCTGGACTGAAGGAGTCTTCAGTCCAGGCCATTTCTTGACTGCGTCGTCATCGACACCCTAGTTTCAGATTTTATTTGATAGTTCAGTGCGTTACAGAAAAAATATATATATAGTATTTGAATCTTTGAAGACAGTTTGAGGATATGCTAGGTAGTAAACCAACAGTAAATATTCCTATCGTTAGTAAAGGCTGAATTTTAGGCAACAAAAACCAATATCTTCGGCAGAAGAAATGCGCCTATCACGTGGCCATCTCCCAGCGATATTCTGGGCCGCGATCAGCATTTACGCGCCTCCAAATGGTGTCAGAAAGCAAGTCTTGGGGGGGGGGGGGGGGGGGGGGGAGGGGGGGTAACGGGGGCGGTGCACGTTTCTTTGCGACGCCGTAGGGCCTAGGTAGGCCGCGAACAACATACGCGTGGTGGGGCCAAGTGTGCGAATTAGGTTGGCAAACACGCACAACCTCGTTTATTACTAACGTAATAAATTTTCACGGTGCATTAGTTCGCAGCCAGTAGTAAAATGGGACGCATACAGGTAAACCAGTTTTCGTCAATGAAGCAAACGCCAGAATAGCATCGGCAGGCATTTTATTTTTTTAATGCTTGGATTATGCGGGCGTTTTTTCGTGGGTCCCAGCAGATTAGACACACCGCTAGCGGCCACTTGTTTGTCGGACGTAACGGTCATTGGCAAACTTATATCTTCTATAACACGCGTGAAGCGACTTGGGTCGGCGCTTCACAAACGCAAGCAAGATGTTTGCAGATAAGTAAGCAAGCTGTTGTTTTTCCTGAAAACTCTTACCAAACAAATTAAGAAATTCGAGCTTCTCTCCTTGCTCCACGGTAGAGGAAAAGAGTTGATGGGGCTGTGAGAACATCGAGTCACCCGGGACGCTCTGTGCGTTAGGCCGATAGAGAAAACATTCGCTTACACTTTGCCAAATGATCTTGAAACTTCAGTGGGTGGCTCTTCCCTTTATAGGTACGTTGTTCTCGATGCGATGTGCCTCCGAGCAAAATCACTTGTTATTCCACGACTACGGCTTGGTGACATCGGCGGCTAAATTTACAGCTATCCTCGATGGTACTGCGCAATTCAAGAGCAGCCGCACCAAGGTTTCCTGCTGTGCAGGTTTAGGTTCCAAGCCTGTTCATCTACGCGGTGAAGAAATGAAGGAAAAGGGTAAAACCCTGCTCTGTCAGGTTCCCTCTTCTTCATTGAATTCCGTGGCAACTGCTCGATTGCACCAGTACATCAGGTACCCTCATCATCCCTTGTAGAAACGCCAAACTTCAAAAGCATCATTTTTTTTAATATCAGCAAGGTCACGAGACACTGAGGCCAAGCGGTACTAAAAGGAGTATATCCAACCATGGTAGTCTAATTTGCCGACGAAGCCCCTCGTCGGCAAACTTTGGCCTCTTCGAAGACCAAAGAAGAAAAGCGTCCCAGCGCCAAAAATGACAACGGCAGCCATGTTGTCTCTGACTTCTTTGTCCCTGTGCTTTATAGCGCAAAACCCTAGTATAATAAAAAAAAAAAAACACGCGAGCCAAGGAAGTCGTGTCGCGAAGAACGCAGAGGGGTTCCGCACGACCTTCGACAAAAAGTAGTTCCATTTTCTGTGACTGTGTTTCTCCGCGCTCACGAACACCGGTAACTCACGTCCGCTTTCTCCGTAGGCGGCTAACTTCTTGATCCTTCCGCGCATTCTTATCTTGTTTTTTACTTGCGTCTACAAATTGCTTGACCCCAAAAGGCTGGAATGAAGGAATTGAGCGGGCGAAATGTATTCCTCCGCAGGAAGCAGCTCTATGGAATGGACGTCGTTAGCCGGGACCTCGAAGATCGCTTCTACGAAAAAATAAATGCACGATCTCCCTTTGCCGGAGTGTTACATCAGTCGTGGACGGGCAGCGAGCGAGCGCATCAGTCCCGATAACCCTAGGGAGGTCCGAGACAAAAAGAAGCAAATCGAGCGAATGGCGGAAGCCCGCGCTGTGCACCGGCTGTTGATGTTGTGAGTGCACGCTCTTGCGACAGGACTTCTCGTTCGTTTTCCTCCGGTATATTTGCGTGTTGTCTTATAAAAAAAAAATAGTTCCGAGTTGCTACGGTCGAGAGATGCCTGTCCGAGGGATGTCTAAAATTTGTTTCGTTGCGGAGCAAAACCTGCACACGCGCAGAACCGTTTTACCTGTTCTTGTTATTCGTTGCGTCTCTCTTTCATGTGTCAGTGATAGCTTGTCCATCTGTCTGTTGTGCGAGGTCTTCCATCTTCCACGAAAGCCTGATGAGTCAGCAATCGTTTCGAACCTTTTGGATTGCTTTAAACGGCACGGACTCTGCACTACCTGAGAAAGCAGGCGCGGAATTGAGATGAGAGTGTGATTAGACAAACGAGAAATTCCTCGAGCGCTGCTACGCCCAACCGTGGGCGAAGGCCATCCGCTTAAAACGTTTCTTTATTTATTTTTTTTTCGCGGGATGTATTTAGCTTGGTATTTATGTATTTATTCGATAATTCCACTGACCTTCTTTCGGGAGCTGTGTCTATAAAACGTGCGACGATACATAAATGCCTGGGATGAACGAAACATGTTTTGCGTTTTGTGGCAACTTTGATTTATTTTAATCCTGGGCTCGAAGACAGGTGGTAAATCCCTACTGCTTTCTTTCTTAAATGCATGCTGTGTACCTTATCTTAAGGAAATTATGCGGGCCTTCTCGGTAACCTTTTGTTTTGTTTCGTGCAGTGGCGGATTTAGAAAGAGGGGGAGGGGGGGGGGGGAAGTGTGGGGGTCAGGATGTTTTAACCCCTCCCTTTTTTTGAAATATTTTCAATATTTTCTTTTTATTTCGAAAGGGTGTTCCCAGGAATCAGATTTGAGCGCTTAGATTAGTAAGTGAGCACTTTCCAGCACTTTAATATAGTTTTATTGACGGCCCGTAAAATTTAGAAGAAAAATATTAAAAAAAATTTTGATCGTTTGTTTGCGCTAACAGTGTCGCGCAGTGTGCCTTCACAAAACAGTGCACCCTCGATCACGGAAAGAAGATAAATAGTGATTATATAACTTAACTGTAAACTCTACAGTTAATACATTACTTGATAGTTTCTTCTTAATGCCTGCATTTTCTAAGTTACCGACGCCGTAGACCTTGAAGACGGCAAAGTCGCTTGTCGCTTGAAATCGTTTTTATGAAACAAACAAGTTCTACGCAAAGAGAAGAAATATATTGAATGGCTTGCTTCATCCTGCTTCTCCATCGTTTTGTTCGTTGATACGCTCACATCAAGCCAGAACTTGCAAGGATCCGTCAAGTTCTTTCTCCATGCTCGTAGGATACTTCCGCAAATAGCAACTCCCACGAAACAAGCTCCTCAAAAAGCATCGGGCGCCAAGTAGCCTAGGTGCAACACCAGGTTCTTGAAACACGAAATAGACCACCTTCAAAAGTGCGCGTTACCGATTATCCAAGTTCGCCATTGCTGGGGCACGCACTCTGGTCATGTATTGAACACGAGTGCTTCGTCAGCCTTCGGCGAGGACTCGTATCTAATTACGGGCTTAGTGCCCAAGAAATGGCAACCGCCAATGTTGCTCGATGTGGCTCTGAAAAGTGCCTATCAATCTGCTGAGAGTCCGTGCTAACACCAATCCCAGAACCGTGGGAAAGACGAGGCAGCGACTGCTGTGCCAATACATGGGCAAGGCCGTCACCTCGAGAACTCCCCCACCAAATGGCCAATAAAACCCGCGTAGTGGAGCGAGACGCGCACCAATCAGTCGAACCAACGCCGACGACTGCCCGAGGATTCTTCGGGTCACCGGCCCTCGGCGCGCAAAAGGGGGACCATTATCGACTACTCGGTAGCCTACAATCTGTTACATCGTCAGCGCGGCATGCCTCGCTGGAGGAAAGGTGATGCTCGCCGATGCGAGGGCGCCCACGGGCCACACAGATACGCGGGGTATAGGGTCAGCGGCGTTTCGTGCGCTTTGCCGCGCAAGGACTGTCCGCAACGTGCGTTATCCTGGTACTCCTCAATGTCTTCGAAGGGGTGCCCTCCGGTAACTTCGTCTGCTTGGCACTTGGGGGTCACCGAGAGTGGAGTCGGTTCGCCACGATCTCGCCATCTCGCCCAGACTCGTTCTCACAATCGGTGCTCCTTCTGTCTGTGACCCCGTTTTGGGGGGTGAAAGGGGGGAATCGGGTTTGTTGTTTATATGTGTACTGTCTTTGTTTTGGCTCGTGTTGTGGCGTCCTGTCGGCCGATAGCGTCGTTTCGGTTTCGGCTTGGTTCCGCTTCGATGTCGTCTTGGCTTCTCCTTGGCTTCTCTGTTGAATTGAATTTTCCACTCGGGTGGCTTCGAGCTTGACCAAAGGGTCGCCTCCATTAATCTCTCGCAGCGCCCTCGGTGTGTGTCAATAGGCCGATATTTTAACTGGCTTTATACGGGGCATCTGGGACGGCGTCGACTGATCTCCACTTTAGAGATTGTTTCGACCGCCTCACTCTAAGCACAGCCTGTTTCGCAAACGTTAGAGAGCTAGTTTTTCACCTCTTCTTCAATCGACACCAAACATACCGGGAAGGTTGATGTCCTCAAGGCGAATTCAAGGCGCTCTCACACAAAGTATCGCGTTTTGATGAGGATGCAATTAATGCAAAGGTGCAAGCGAGCTGGACAAGAATGGCAACAACAATTCCAGAAGAGGGGAACAAGGGGGACAAAGGACAAACACAAATCTCCAAACACAGCTGTAGGTTCCCCTCTCCATGTATTATTATTCCCAGCCATCCCCTCTCCAGGGATTATTATTGCCAGAGTATTGAGGTCGTTTTTGTTGTCATTCTCGGATGACTTGTAAACGTAATCAACATACTTCGTCTGTTGGATCCTAAGCAAATATATTTATTATTTCATAGTAGACGTATTTGCAATAGGAGAAAAGCTGGCTAGGATTAGCTACTCAGTCCCGGTCGGATTACTGTCTTTTCTGGACCACGAGGAGCACCTAGAGGTACTTTCCTCTTTGCGTCCGTAGGCCGGTGTCCTCGGTTTGGAGTATTCTGTTTTCCCGCTACGCATAATGACCGTGTCCACGAGTTGGTGGCGTGTTTGTCGTTGGCGTACTTTTGTTCCCACGGCATCGTGCCCCCGTAAACGACGGGCTGCAGTCTCGATGACAAAGTGTCCCGCTTATCTTCGACACTGCTGCGGTTACTGGGTTACGACCGGCCTCCGCACTGGCGTACGGCCTGCCCAATTATCGGCGGGCAATGAACGCAAAATATGCACGCCCTACGCTGCTCTAAGGAACAGTTCGCGCGGACGAGTAAGAAGGAGAGCACCAGAACAGATTCGTCCACGGACATTAGGACGGTGAGTCTCTCTGCCTAGCAGAGGCCAGGCAGACTAGCGACCAACTCGCTGCCTGTCCAATCTTTGGCAGAGACAACGCGCGAGCAAACCACTGCCGAAGCACTAAAGAAATAACCTCATTACGAGTTCGACCACTCGTCGTAGGATTACTGAACTTACGTATCACTTTTGGCTTGGTTTTCGTGCGACATGTCTCACTACATGTTGCGAAGGAGGGCACGGAATATCATAGTCAGGTGAATAGTTGAGCTAGTTTGGGGTTGTTTTCTACGTGATTAGGGGAAACCACGCTATAAAACAAGGACACAGAGGAAGAACACACCGCCTGTCCTGTCGCGTATGTTCCTTCTCCTTGTCCTTGTCTTATAGCGCTGTTTTCCTTTAATCGTGTACACGAAATATCGACACTTGATGAGTCGCTGATGTCGATCATTTTTCTGACATTAGGTTATGTGGGTCGTACACTCCAGAAAGTTTTCGTTTAATGGCTCGAGACCACGCTGTGGCCCCTCCCTGTCCGACATGTTAAGAGCCTGTCCGACATCTTAAGAGCCGGGTGATGAGGGGTATCGCGTGACGTCATTATGGCGTAAAACTGTCACGTCACATGCCAATATTAAGTCACGTGATATTGTGAAGTCATCGAGGCTACATTCCATAGACGCAAAATCGGGTAGACCACCCCAACGGAGCTCCGGACTAGGGAGTTGCCAATAAACGTTTATTCTCTCTCACTCTTAATAGAGGGATGAAAGAAAACAAGGCGCTTCGAGTAAAGGCCTGATCACACTAGCGGGAACGGCGACGCCGTCCAGCGTCCCAACGTGAGGAGGCCACATGGGCCTCCGTTTTGCGGGCGTTATAGTCACGTGACAGCACTGGCTCCCGCGTTCTCGAAATCGCGCGCGCGCCTCCCGCCGGATTTTCCGATCCTTCGTCGTCTGCTCTTTCTTTAGATTCTTCCGTTTCGGCTCTCAACTTTCGCATATACAAGCATCGAAACCGCACTCGCTGCCTACATGGTAGTGTCGATGATGACCTGTTGATCAGCGTGAATGTGATCATCATATAGCCTGCTCGTTGATCTTGCAACGTTGCCGCGCTCTGGAATGGAAGGAGGCGCAGGTTTCTGTTCCGGCCGAGTTGGTGCTAACGAAACACCGAGTGACAGGTCAGTGCTTCGCTGTCCCGGCTGCGCGCAAGAGGTGAAGGCTACTTTCGAGAGTGTCACCAAATCGACACGACATCCGTCACAACGCAGGCGACATGCGACAAGTGCCACGGAGAAACTCGCCTGTAATTTCGAATTCATCTCCGATAATTTCCCAGCGGTTGTTCTTAGTCTCCTTATCTAGGTAGTCTGGCTGCGTCTTGTCATATAAAAAGGGAAACAGTCGCACAGTTTCGAGGAACCGCTCCGTTGAGAAACGCATAAAGGGAAATACGGATATCAGACGAAACGAAACAACGCTACGCTCCTTTGCAACATGAAAGACGCGCGGAGAAGCGGCTTTCGCGTTGCCATGGCATCGCAACGTCACTATCTACGCCACCTCCCATTGGCTCCTTTCTTCTGCGGCGAGAAACGGCGAGCCCTCAACCGCGCACGGGCAGGTTGCCTTGACGGCGCCGAGCTGCCAAGGGCGAAAACTGGTTTTGGCCGTCAGCCCGCGGCGGCCAGCGGCGAGCGGCAAGCCTCCGCAACGCTAGTGTGGTCGGGCCTTAACGCGTTTTTTTTTTTTTTTCGGGTCTTACGTAGAGCCACCGAAACGTTCTTAGAACATAGGGCCAATTACGCCTTCTGATTGGTTCATTTCGGCCATCTTGAACCCAGGGAAAAAAAACCCAGGCAAAAGGTTTAGCAGTCTTTCCTTCAATAAGGCGTTCATTATCTATTGGCTAGTAATCTCTAGTCCGCGAAAAAAAGAGTGCCGGTCCACTCGGAGCAGCCAGTTCTGTCCGCCCCGATTCGATTCGATCGCGCCTGGCCGACATTTTGAAGCCATCGGTCACGGCACCGCGGCGCGGTTCTGAAACAGAGCTTGGGAGCGTCCACACTCCTGCAGTGGTTTCAGTCCAGCTAGTATAGCGTACTTTCGAAATGCACCAATTTCGGACGAAAGAACAATTGTTACCTTGAACCGTGTTATGAGCACCGATTGAGAAGCGTGCGGTGAATCGGCGAGGCCGCTCTGAGACAAATCGGAGACCGTTAGAAAACGTTTATTCCCATTAATCTCGCGCGTCATGCTTCGCGGTGACGCAACAGACGTGGAAGAGCCGACCCAGTACCACCTAGAAGACAAGGCCCGCGCGTGACGTCATCGATAGTGGATCCTCAACCCGTCCCAAGCGGCGAACACGCTGAAGGTCGACGCGTCCGTCTTGGCATCACCGCCCGCTAACGTCATGCTCGTTGTGAGACGCGGCGAGACCAACACCTTCGAGAAACTAAAGCCTGCATGCCCACTGCGTGACGTCACTGTAGCTGGGCCAGCGAGCGGAAAAGGGACAGTCGGCTGGGCGCTGGGCTGTGCTGTGCTTAGTGAAACGACCAAATGCGACACAAAATGTGACTGATCGACTACGTGTCAGCAGGCCATCATGTAATAAACAAAAATTAACAAAATGTATAGTTGGTCTCATGAGACAACTTCATTTTTGCCTCCGTCTCGGGTTTTAGTATGTCGGCTTTCAGACATATCGTGGTTCCTTCACAGTTTTACAACAGTAACTGCTAGTGCCCCTTCCTGGCACAAGAAAATGTCCATGTATGATGGCAATACTTCATTCTATGGAACTGCTCTCCCTTTCCTGTTGTTCCTCACATACGGCCAAGCCTCTCTCTCTCCCTCCCCCTTTTCCCCTTTCTGTCCTGCGGGCCGACTCTGTTCCGAAAGACCCACGTGATCACGAGGAAAACGCTCTTCTCTCACACGTCTCCAACATGAATTCCACTGAAAGCAAAGAACCCATTGCAAACATGTACAGCACACTGAATGGAGGCCAATCTCCTTCAACATGCCTTTCCACAATGCAGCAGCTACCGCAGTCGATCGCAGCACACTTTGTATAGCTTTTTTTTTTTTAACAACGTTATTTTTTGCGAACACAAACAGTCGTTTCTTGGCTGGAGCAGACCTTGCATCCTGCACTAAGGCCTCATTCTTTTTTTCTTGTACGTATTGTTGAGAAAATTGTTAGTCAAGGTGAGTATGAGTTTAAGCACTGCTTGACGTGTGTGGTCGCTTGCACAGGTGTCCAACTCTGGAACTTTGGCAGCGTAGTTTGTGTCAGGTCTCTTACAATTTTTCGTTGATCGCGTAACCGAAAAAACTGAGAGATGTGCTGGGGCGACATTGTTCACAACAACGTTAGCGTGCATCACTGCACTGACGACCAGCTGTGTTGGAAGGTGCTGTCCCCTTCGATTTAAAACATCTGTCAGATGATGAACCATTGCATCGTGAGGAGGTGTCTTTTCCCAAACCAAATATTCTCTGCAGCATTCACACTTGAATGTCTTCACTGTCACAGAGGCCAAGTATCCAGCTACGTAAGTCAGAACAGGATTCTTGGTCGACAGAGCTGCTCTATCATAGTCGGTGATGTTGAATGCAAAAGTTAGAACCCAAAGCAAAATACTGCGCTGGTGACTCACATGCTAAAACCAACAAACATTCCAAAGCATTTCAGAAGTTGAAACTTGTTCCAAAAAATTGCAAATATCCACAAAAAGTTTGCTGCGATTGACAGCGGTATAGCGGCTGCACTGTGGAAAGGGATGTTGAAGGAGATCTGCTTTCAGTCAGTGTGCGCTGTACAATGTTTGCAATGAGTTCTTCGACTTCAGTGGAATTGATGTTGGAGACGTGCGTGAGGTGTGTGCTTTGGTGGAACGATTGTGCGAGATGTTGGATGCGATGAAAAAGGGTGACAAAAACGTGCTTTTTTGTTTTCTTTTTCTTTTTTTTTTTTTTTGATCAAAACATTTTGAGCATTTCAGCTTCCACCGCATGCCCGTGACCGCGCTTGCAGTGGAAAAAGCGAAATTATGCAGGCAAGCTGTTCTGTAGAGGTGCGGAGACACACGAGAACGAAACCATGGGCGGCGGCAACGGGGAGGCGAGGGAGCGTGTCTGCACAGCGCGACCACGTGCGTATTTCGCAACGGCAGCTGCAGAAAGAGGGAAGAGAGAAAAGGACAGCGCTCTCCCTGTGATCACGTGGGTTTGTTAGAACAACGGCGGACTACAGAGGGGAAAGGGTGGGGGGCGCGAGAGGGAGCCTTGCCGTGTGCAAGGAACGAGAGGGAGTGCCGTGCTTATGCTGTAGAGTGGGGTCTTCCGTTCGTAGATGAGCCCTCTTTACCGGGAAGGGGAACTAACATCTACCGCCGTAAAATGCCTACTATGCCTCCTTAACACTACAGAAAATAGCGAAGTCGTTTAATGTACCATCATCTTGCCGGGCACAATGACAATTCGGAACTGCAAGAGTACAAGGATAAAACAAACAGCTGCCAAACGAACATACCTTTCGAAGAGCTCGTAATTCGAGCTTCTTCCTGCGGAATTGCTTTAATCCCTTGGATACGCCGTTGGTCGACGGTTCGGAACGAGAACACGTGAACAATCGTGTTCCCCCGCATAATTTCCCCGACACCGCGCACAAAACACTTATAAGTTATAAGGCATCGATCCTCACATTCTCATACGCGAAAGCACTAGAAATTCCGGTCGCCGACAAACACAGTGAAGAGGCAGTCTCCGCATTTCGAGCGGCTTTCTACGTTGTCCGGTGGCGCACCGCATGTCTGGCTTTGCATCACACGCGGTCGCCACCTGCAATCTGATAAATATCAGTCGTCACGCCGCGTAACCTTCTTTTTTTTTGTGAGATTCAGCCGCTATGGAACCAATAGCACAGTGGCATCTTCGACGCTCAAACCGAACGCATCGGGAATGATGCCGCATAAAAAAGAAGAAAAAAAATGGCAGCGATCTTTACCTTGAATGTTCTATGATGCATGAAATGCTGCGAAACATGCCCTGGAAGCAACATCAAGTAAGGTTATCTAGGAGGTGTTGCTAGAAGTTTAGCGGGGAAAGTGAATGGACGCTTAGGTCACGTGACGTCAGACGTGACCTCACGGGACGCCACTTCCTCCGCTAAATTTAGCGGAGAATGCACGGACGGACGGACGGGCGTACAACATTTTGAGATTGCGGGGGGGGGGGGGGGTGACGTTACAAAGCATCTCATGCTTTAAACAAACAAATATGTAGTTTTTGGGCCACCAGTGCTCCTTCAGCATCGTCCAGATGCTCGGCGGTGAAAACCCTCTGCTGACCCTCCTTGCTTGTGGCCATAGGAGCAGTGACGTGGCTGACGTAACAAAGCGCAGTCTGCAGGCTTTCTAGTTTCTAGAAGGTGTTGGCGAGACACGGGGCGGAGGTGGCGATGCTGGTGCGAGCTAGGCGGCTCTGCTTGGATCCACTAGTGGTGACGTATGGAAAAGATAAAGACGCCGGCCTTGTCCTTTATGTCGACCAGTCGTAATAGAGCCTTCTCCGCCTGACCACAGTGCTCTGCTGGCACTGCGGCCGGGACGCTTTCGGCCAAATCGCTCGGTGGCGGAGAAGAAGCGCTTGGAAGGAACGGACGTTGTCAAGCCCCGAACAAGTTTCCTGGCCGCTTCACGCGAAACGTTGCGACATGCGCCACCGTTCTCTTTGAGCGCCTCATTCCAAAACCGCCTCTTTGGCGGGCACCCTTTTGTTTTGACAAGCGCCGCGGGGAGGCCGATAAAGAACCCTCGTAACGGGGTGCGGATTGGAAGCGAGTCCGTTTCTCACAGTATGGAGCCAACTCCGCTGATGCGAATGTAGCATAATGTAGCCGATAAGGCTGTTCTGCACTTTTGGCTTAGTGCGGAAACGGAACGAAAACACGCATGGCCAACTTTCTGGCACATTTCGTAGAATAAAAAAGTTTTCCAGGAAATATCAAAATACTAATTGATTTTGCGTTTTATGCTATAGCCAGGAAACTAGTCCTCGAGAACTTTACGATCTTACGCCAAAAAAAAATCTTAAATTCACAATGTCGTAAATGGAAGCCATTATAAATGCAATAAAAAAAAAAAAAACGTGGAGCCGTGGAATAAAAACGATACGCGTCCAAAAAGTTTAATTACTGCGTATTTATATTTTATAACCGTCACTTAAACTATTCCCGGGCAACATGTTTCTTGTTGATCAGTTGAAATTCTTATTTTAGAACATGCGCTGAGGCTTTGATGTCCAAGAAACTTGGGGATGCTTTTCGGTACACGCTACCACCCCCTACATGTTTTAGTAACAAGCGTACCCCGAGCGTGTAAAGAAATATACTGTATTTTTCTCAGCAAAAGTAGAAACTAGGCAACGCCGAGCGCTCAATCTCCGCCTAAATGTAATGCTCGTGATGCGGACCAATTCCAAAGTTGCAGAGCTTCGCGTTATCTGACTCGGACGTTATAAGCGATTTCCTGCTGGTCTACGCTATTTATCTTCATGGATTCTCGGCCTTCGTCGGTCGCCATTTTCGTAATGGAGATTTTGGAAATTCGCTCGCCACTTTTGAATCAGATAATTTCGAGCCACGAAACTTTGGCATTTGAACGAGGCAGCTAGCGCTACGTTTAGGTGGACGCTGAGCATTCGGTGTTGAAAGTTAAATTTTTTCAAATGAATTTTTTTTTTTTCAGATGTTTACGGTACTTTGTCCAAAGCAATTTTCACGCAAATCCCTCCGATTTCCCAACTTCAATATTGGCCTCATGCGCGCCTGTCTGTTTTCCACTTGACACAGCTGCGCTAAACGTTACATTTTCGGCATGAGAGATGAGGTCTGAATAGTGGCCGGTACTCAATTCAAACCTGAAAACGTAAACGTATCTACTAGAGCCCCTAGTTCGCTAACGTTCTAGCGACAAATTCTTTCCGTGGCGATATTGGAACGCCTACTCAGGGTCGTGCGACTTGCCGGCACTTACGAGAAAATCATGTTTGCACAATATGCGGCTTGGGAAATTCAGCGAGCAACCCAATCAGCCTCATTTCGATTCCAAACTCCAAGTCTGCTTCTCCCTCGCACTGTGATTATCGCCAAGGTCACTCAAACTTGCCGCATAATGCCACCATTTAAACTCTCCGCGGCGAGTTTCGAGCCACCTGTGATTTTATTTTTTTTTTTTTTTTCATTCGGATACCTACATCGCCCAAAGGGCATTATTGAAAGGAGGTTACAAGAAGTGACTGCACAAAATGCAAAAATAGAAACGATGTACACTTAAAAAATAAAAATAAAAAGTTCATAGCAGTACATGTGCCACCCATATTGTAAAACTGAAAAGTACATGGATGAATCGACAATATCACGAACAAGGCGATTCCATTCGTGAATGGCGAAAGTAAACAAAATAACAGATCCACCGACATTAGGCAGAGAACGGACGCAACTTGGGGTCAGTTTAGAATGCCGAGAGCAGAAAAGCCAGGAGAATCTGTCGGAGCAATTAAAAAAAATATATTTCCTACGTTTTATTCTTACGTTACTCAATACGTAAACGCATAAGTTGCACATAAATTGCTTCATTACTTTTCATTGTATCTGCAGAAAAAAGAAAGTTAAAGTAGTTAAGGAACCCTTTTTTATCTCTTGTTTTCCAGCTCTGAGTACAAAAGTACTCAGAGCTGGAAAACAAAGACTCCTTTCATGTTTGTTGGTTCGTTTCTCGAGGAACCAAGACTCATTTGATCAGATTGATTCCTCTTTCAGACATTTCATATGTGCATGTTTTTCTTTTCGTGTTTTCATCTAAAAAAGAAAAAAGAGGAAGTCAAGTCCTCGAATAGAAAATGTAAGTATAGACCGGCAGGCTGTTTCCGAACGAGTCAGCGTTTGCCAACACTGGGTGTGAGCACTTGCGAGTGCGTAAAGACCAGTTTTCTTTCGAAGTGGAGCTTCTGCGCATGCGCCATGCCGACAACAGCGCCACCGTAGCGGCGTGACGTCAGGGCCGCGTGTACGCGGCAGTGTCTATAATTACGTGACTGAACTTGGGTCCTGCGCGTTTGTGTGAGTGTGTGCGTGCTCGCGTTTAATCTTGCTTCCTGTCAACAGGAAGGGGCGCGACCCGAGCGATTTATATTTTTAAAGGAAAAGCGACGCAACCGTTACTTCCAGTATCTGAAAATGAACGGACTTCCTACGACTGGTTTCAGTAGTTTTGGGTGCATAGGAAACGGGCTTCGAATCGAATTTTTTTTTATACATCTTTACTTCTTTTTTTTAAAGGAAAGTCGTCCGACTGCCCCGCTCTCGCATGCAGCGGACGATTCCCCTCCGTGCTTAGATAGAGGTGTTCCGCGAGTGCGGAGAAAGACAACGCTAGCCTTCTCAAGTACCCGGGGTACGTATACAGATTTCTCTTCGAAAACCCCGCCTGGAGGAAATCCGACGCGACGTTCCTCGAGTCATACCCCTCTCCTCACGCTATGGGTTTCCGGGGACCGCACCCGACCCTGGAAATGCGAGTACCGCATAAGAACTGAACAGACCGACGAAGATGCTTCCTTATTCCCACGGCGCGTATACAAATGACACTCTCTGCAGACACGAGGAGAGAATTACACGCATCAGGCATGTCCGAACATGCCTGCAGACAGTATGACCCATGTGACCGCACCGTCATACGAGGCCTGATCTTGTGTCTGCAGGCTGTCTTTGGCAAGGCGCGGACTCACTGGTCATCATAAGCCATAAAATCATAAACAAAATACATGTCAAAAGACGCCGAGCGTTCACCGGGTTCCTTTCGCACCGTGAAAACAGTTGTTCGTGGTAGACGACAAGTTGCTTCGCCCACGGGTCGTGTTCACGACGACACGTGACTACCTCCTACGCCTCGCCTCAGTTGAGCCTGGACTAAGCGGAAGAGGCAGCGCAGTCTCATCAGCGAAACGTGAGGACGTCGCCGGGACATCGATCGTGTCCCATGGTGCCCGATACCATCGTCTCTTCTCGTTGATTCGAGCGAGCGAAGGAACTGAAACGGTCAGACTTCCATCTGCATCGGCAGTACCTAGGTACTCGCAAACTTCCGAGAGTGAACTGGGAGGCAAAGTCATTGACCACATCGTAACTCGTATCCGCTTGATCTGCCTCAGAAACATCTCGAGCTGCCATCGCCGCTCGACAATACCTCAGCTGTCCATTGTCCCGCGGTACTGTCTGCCAAGGACAGCAATTCGCGGGGCCGCCGGAAAAATAAAATTCAGCGCGGAACGTCGCGTTCAATTGAAGGTTGATCCTCGGTGAACCGTCCGATAACAACAGCTTGAAACAAGTCTGCGTCGTTTCGACGCTTTGGCTGCAATGCCTGCAACTGGTCCGTTTATAGCCCACGCGAAGTGGTCCCTCAGTGGCAACAAATGACTGCACAAAGTGTAATGCTGCAGGGTCGCGGCCGGCGACAGCGTGAGAGTTCTATGACGCTATTGGACGGAAATCGAGGGACCAAGGACAAGGTAAGCACAACAGTCGGAGATGCGTTCCACCCCAGGTAAACCATACTTTAGCGGAGACCGCACTCGTCCGTTACCTCGATTAGGCCACGAACAATGCGGGGTTTGAGAGCGCCATTTCTGAACCTCTAGTCCCAGGGCAGTGTTATCCGAACAACACGCGAGCAATGATGACGGACGTGCGAGAGCCTTTCCGAGCGCCGCTCGCGCCCTCTCTCGATGCTCCCCCTCAGCACCGCGTGCCGTCCAAAGGAGCGAGCGAATTAACCTCGTTTTGGGGCCGCAGTCCCGATCTAACGAGCCCAGCCGACTAAATGGTTTCGCGATTGTTTCGGACCTTGGGATACTGGATGTTTTCTTAAAAAAAAAAAAATCTTACTTTTTTTTTTTTTTCTAAGCAGTAACGCCGTTAATAGGATACCCGCCCAAGGTAAGCCGCCTTGTAATTTCGATGATATGTGCTATGTGCGTGTTTTGCTCGACATATTTACCTTTGTTGTTTGAGCGCGCTAATTTACTAGTATTTAGGGTTTTCGTGAAAAGAAAGTTAAACTAGGGACCAAAATTGGGACAGCACAACACCGACTCAAAGTTGAAACGGTGTGTTGTCCCCATTTTTGTGCCTGATCTCAAATGTTTTTTTTTTTTTTTTCCACAGCTCGCCTTCTCAGTAACCCTTACTTTATATCTTATTTTATAATATTATTAAAAACCTTTATTTTATTTTTTGCATAGTCGGTACTTTGTATAATTCTTTATGACCACATCACTCCTTTAAAAAGCCCAATTCGGGTTAGCAGCAGCCATAAATAAAATAGGACAATAAAAATAGGTGAGGAAAGTTGTCGAATTAAACGGTGATTTGAATTGAATTGAATCACTGATCAGGCATAGTAGAGACAGCAACCCTACATTTATGGAAGGTTTTTAGATATATAGTAAAAAGGTATACTACAGGTAAGTTTAGTTGTGCCGTTTTTATTCCATACTCCTGCGTAACCATAATCATCTGACTTTTCTTGCGGTACCTTTTGAGGCACACATATTGTGATACTGCTTCTTTGCAGCGCTTGTCTCAACTAAATATCTCTTTCGTTGACGGGTAATCATTTGATCAAGCTTCTCAACGCTCCAAGTTTTTAAGAGCATTGACAGAGTTTTCCATACTTAATATAAGTAAATAACAAAACAAACTAAATAAAGCTACAAATTAAAACGTAGCGAGGTTTCCATGTTTCGAACATTTCAGGAGGACAATAGTTCTGACCAAGTGGGATGAATATCTTTTTATTATTATTATTATTAATCATAGATTGATGCTGTAAAAGTGAAGTATTTAACCATTCCCGACAACAAATAAGCGCACTGCTGTTTCCAGTTTTTCGGAGCCACCATTCTTTATATGAACATCATCAGTAGCACCCGCAACGACTGTCATAATAAAAATAATAATAATTATACGATTTTATTCCCATTGACTCGGTGTTCATAAACAAAACGAAAAAATTACGATGTCCAAAATCGTTCCGTTTTAACGTGTATGCTTCTTATTACCTTACGTTTTTGTTTTGCTAGGACGATAAGATTCACAAATGCAAGTTTATTTTAATCTACAAAATATAGGATTTGAAATAAATAGCTTTCGTATGTATACATTCAGTGAATGATGCCCACCTCCCAATACTGTAGTTCCACTGCATTATCTGGTACGCGTCTCTTCCCTGAATTAGTCATGTTCTGACCTGTGCCCCAAATGTTAATTGATCTTACGTTACGGTCAGTCCTTTAAGTGCTTCCTGTGCAAACAAATTTCTACTGTAAATTCGTGGTATATTGCGAAAAAAAAAAAACGTGTTTCATATATTCACGCGAAAGAATTACTTTAAATTATTTCGGTTGTCGATTGTTGCACGTAGAATAAGATTAGCACAAAAGAAACGGAAGCACAGAATTGTGTTACATTTAGAAAAACTTATATATCAAATTTTAAAACGGTTGACTAAGTTTTATGTTAAATAAACTTTCCCTGAAACCTTTCAGCATTTCATTCTTCCGGTCTGTTCCTTAAATTTTTAATTACACAACGTGACCTTATATAATTGTTTTGTATGCTCATTGTTAAAATGTTTAATTGTGAGTTTTTCTACGATGCGCTTTTGTTGTTTCCTAACATACTAGCAATATGAGTTGTAATACCTCTAACTATCCTCCCACTGATTTATTAATAACTGAATCATAACCGATCACTTTAAATAACATTTATATTGTTCTTACACTTTCGAACAAGTTTTTCTTCACTCAAAAAATCTATTTTTATTACCTCTACATAAAATTATTTATTAACTCACATTCCTTGCACGTTTCGTCAGTTTCTATAGTTATGAGGTGTCAGCACCGTTACGAACATAACAAAATGTATTATATAAGTCAAATACTAAAACTTTTCGTAACTGAAAGGGGATATTCTTCGGAATACCCTGATTGAAACTGGAAGATGAAATCATGATGATCCCTCATAATACCGTCACTGACTGTCAAAATATGTTCCGTTAAATTTTTCATCTATCGTTCCCACTAAAACCACAGTCCCAGGTAAGCGTCTTACTGCTTAGCTGTGTTGCACATGCTGTTGAAATCTCAGCTCGAGCCCTTCGGCGAAATTCGCTCGACCAAAGTAGGACGGACAACAGATATAAATTCAAAGTCTGAATCCGATATAAGCAAGCACTTACCATGTCGAAGCGGTCCGCAGCAGTTGGACAGAATCCAGACTAGCGAGCGTCGCCTTCCTCGAAGCGGTCCCTCGCAGACGATCTAAAGGCACCGCCGTGTAGATCCAAAGGACGCGTTGATCCGGTTTTCTCGAAACCGCACCGAAAGTTTCGTATGAAATTAAAAGCACACCACTACATACGGCCGAAGCAGCAGCAGTGTCCTCGAGCGCAGTCCTTAGTCCCTCCTCAAGCCTCGCGGAGCGTGTATCCCACGCAAAAGAACCAGCGATAGCACTATCTTCGTTGCAAAAGACGGTTGGTGACGACCACTCGTGCAGTTTCGTTTTCACGACTAGCAGACCACAAGCTCCTGCGTCGCAGTTTCGGTTTAGAAAAAAAAAAAAGATCGAGAATAGCAGACGAATGCTCTAGTTCGTCTGCTCTGCCTATTGAGGAGCAGAAGAATAAAACGCGGGTCTTCGCGCAACTTTGGCGCTACTCCTTGGGGGATTCCAAGTTGCCCCGATAATCCGGACCGGCGGAGATGGTGGCGGCCCCCGGTTATCCGTACGCTCCGCGAGAAGGTGACGAACCGACGACCAGGCTGTCCGAGCACCGTTACCAGTCTTGTGGCGCTTGTAACGGGTCTTCGAGAAACCGGTGGAGCGGCACACGTCTGGCAACCTCTCCTCCCGGTCGGAAGGGCCACGTGACGCCCTCGCCGCCCAATGAAAGCGCCAGAAACGAGGTAACCTACCTGCTCTCCAACGTTCGTCGCTTGCTTGTTGCTCGCTCGCTTGGCGGCAGGCTTCCAGCGGGCAGTGGCGCCGCTCAGAGACTTTTTTTCTTTCTTGTCTGATGGAGGTTGTTCGTTTCTGCTATTTTGCTTTGCGGAATTTTTCAGCGGACCGAAAGAGCAGGATAAAACAAATTAAATAAGAAGTAGGAAAAGGAAATTGCAAAAGAAAATATTCTAGATATAAAGCAACTCTTTTCTCTCTGTCTTTTTTGTTTCCTTAGGTGTGTTTGCTCCTGCGGTGGTCGCATTGGAACGCTCTCCGCTTCGCGAGCCTTACAGGAAGTTTGGCTCATTCCGACGGCCAAGTGAAATCGTTTGGAGTGCCGCTGTAAACGACTCGGGAAGGCTTCGGAGAGGAGAAGAGTATTTTTACTGCTCGCGCTTAAAAGTGCGTATAGTCAAAAGAAAGGTAATAATTAATTTTGTTTGTTACATTGTTCTTCCATTTGAAAAAAAAAAAAAAAGTAGGGGGAAGCCAACAATGTCGTAGTCGGTCTCATCGTCTGATGTCCCAAGTTCGGAATGTTGTGGGACAACTTTTATTAAGGAAGGAAACCGCGGTGGGCGTGGCGACTGATTAATCGAAAATTATGTAATCTGCTTGGGTAAAGTCCATTGCTCGGCCAGTTGGCGTATTTTTAGGTGCCTAATAAAGTATCGCAGAAAAGGCAGGGACCAGGGGTAGACGGGACCGACGCTGTCCTTTTTATTCTCGTGTCCTCATCTCTTTCGCGCCTTGTGTCACTGGTGAATGTTTAATGAAGTTTTCTTAAGAATGAGCGTTAGAGGACCTGTATAGCGAGAAGCACTACGTCCACTTTCCTTGTTATCTGGAGACCGTGATTGCAGCGCAGCACCTTGCCTTCCCGACCACACGGTGCTACGAACGTCTTCCTGGGACTACAAGATGCACGCGATCCCCAGCCTGTGCCAAATTGTTGGAAGTTAACACCGATATTAGAGACAAAAAAAGACGTTTACAATTCTCCGTAATGCTGAATTAGAGCGCAGCTCTTGAGGAGGAGGAGGAAAGGGTTGCGGAGGGGAGGGTATGCCTGTCTGACGTCACGAGGTGACGTCACGAAGGTGACGTCACACGTGACATCACCCTCGGGACCTTTGTGACCCTCGTGACGTCACACGTGACGTCACGTGTGACATCATTATAAGACATCACATGGGTCACGAGGGTCACACGTGACGTCACGTGTGACCCTCGCGATGACCCTCGTGATGACCCTCGTCACGTGTGACCCTCGTGTGTGACCCTCGTGACGACACACGTCACGTCAAGACGTCACGTGTGATGTCATTATAATGACGTCACGTGTGACGTCATTATAAGAAACGTCCCATAATGCAACGCGCGGTTACGCCGACAGCGACGCAGCTCAACCCGGAAACGGGCGCCTAAGAGCAGCGCTCTAAAAGGTGGTCACCGTTAACGTTGGCTTAAAGTCACCGGGCCACCATTTACGCGTTCCAAATGGCAGTCTAGCGGGAGGCAACTATCTGAGAATGCCGACAACCTAGCAACAGAATACAGTTCGGTTCTCACAGTTTCGTACAAAATTCCCAGAGCGTGGTCATAGAATCTCTCGAATGTATCCCAACAGGTGGAAGTAAGTAAACGTCGAACCGCAGCCATATTGCTCGTACATCATGCAAAAAAAAAAAAAAAATTTCCTGCAGACACGATGACATAATTCCCTGCAGACACGTCTCATTCATGTTCGAAGCATGATGATTTCATACATATGTAAGCTTCCAGCATGTGTAGACAGTTCTTGTAAGGCAACGTGAAAGGACCGTCATACACAAGGGAAACGAACGTCACACACTCTCCGCAGACTGCCTTTTGTACGAAGCCGAGGCTTAAGGGGCCACTGACAACCACAACATCGATGTATTTTTGTGTGTGCGTGTTTTTGTTTTTTTCTTTCATTCTTTCTGCAAAAGACTGAAAATGATTTATAGGGATCGCCCTACATTTCCAGAAAGTTTGATTGGAAACGCCCGCCCGAATCTATGACGTAGTTAGCGAAACGGTGCACTCCTTTCCTTTATGGCAAGTCTAGTAAGGTTGTCTTTGGCTGACTTCAAACAGGAAGTGTATAGTTTAACTTTCTCTCGCTCCCTCTTATCGTTCATGGGCACGCGCACGTGTCTCACCCGGCCAACAGCGAGAGTATTTCGCGATACCTTTCTACACGGGCAAACGACCCGTCACTTTTCAGTTCCTCATTTTTCTTTAGCAGTGTTAGTCCGTCTGAATCAATTTCGAAAGGCAAGGAATAAATGGACGTGTTGCAGACCTTGGTGAGCGACGTGAGGTGTGATGTCGCAAAGGTGCTGCGTGCAGTTCTGCCCCAGTACTACCAAATCTAAAAGTGCCGTGCTACGCATGTCTCCCAAAAAGATGAAGCGCAAAATAATGCGTGGTTAACTGCAATCCCTGAGGAACAGCTGCTGGCGCCAGTCTCATACCCCGTGATCTGTTCTCGCCACTTTGTTCGCGAATACTATAATAATAACTTAAAAAAAAAAAAAAACGTCTCGATGCATCGAAATCGTTGGGAGTTGGATTCCGAGCTCAACTAAAACGTGCTGCCGTTCCGACGGACTTTCAGGCATCACGCCATACTGAGAGTACGAAAAAAAAAAGTTAGTAGGACAGCGGATGTTTCGTCATTAACACTTCAGGTCTCTGATATTTATTTTTTGGAAGTCAGCTGTGTATAGTGTCTTTGCAACGTCGTAAAAAAACGTATTTTAGGAATGCCAATAATAATTATTGCAGATATGCAACTTGCGACACTTCTAAACGTTTTCAAAAATGGCTTCGTCCAATTACGTAACCATAAAAAGAAGCGAGGAGGAGCTTAAATTGGGGGAGCACACTGACTTTGACAAACTCTTTCACGCGGCAATTTTTTCTCCGCGATTATTTATTTGTGTGTGTATGTTTTGTCACGTGCTTCGAAAGCGTTTGAGACAGAAAAAAAATATATATATATCGATCGGGTTGTCACTGTCCGTAGCCCTTTTAAGGGGGTGCTGAACCAAACATTTCGGTGTCCATAATACGTGGCGCCCGATCTTTCCACGAGCCAGCAGCCGCCGGTGTGAGCGAGCATACGCAACGAAATTGACGTCATAGTCCTCCATTCACAGTGAAATGTGTCGGCTTTGGGCCAAAGGAGAATAAAGACAGGCTTTTCATCATTCCAAATGAAAGCTACGTGACCGTTAGGCCAATTAATCGCCTACTTTTTACACCAGACCCCACAGTGGAGATGAAAAGCCTGTGTTGATTCTCCTTCTGTCCGGAGCCCATACATTCCACTGACATCTTAAGCGCCAATGGAGGACTATGACGTCACTTCCGTTGCGTGTGCTCGCGCACACAGGCGGCTGCTGGCTCCGTGGAAAGATCAGGCACCACGTATTATGGACACTGAAATGTTTGCTTCAGCGTGCCTTTAATGGCACACCACCAGGCTCGTTGCTTTTTATTGTCTTGGCTACGCATATCGCTCGATTTCCACCGAACCCCGAAGTCGCGAGAAGATCGGGTTACATCTTCAAGAATAAGAAAGGCTGAGATAAAGCACCGCGTCTGGCTCTTCGCAACCTTGGGCACGGCGATCATCGGGCCGCAGCAGCACCAGCTAGAAGTCAAGGCCCACGCATGACGTCATCGTTGGTGGATGCCCGACCCACACCAAGTGGCAAACTCCCTGAAGCTGGACGCAAGTCGCCGCAAAGCGACAGAGGCGTCCGTCTTGGCGTCGCCGCGCGCCAGCGTCCCGCTCGTTGTGAGACGCGCTGCAAGACGCGTCGGCGGCGCTTCTGACGCGAGCTAGGCGTCGCTGCGTGCATCCACTAGCGATGACGATGGGGGGCCCTGTCTTCCAGCTGGTATTGGCTGCGGCCATTTGTTGCTGCAGCCAAGCGGTGCCCGAGCCACGCAACGACCGAAAAGGCTGACCAAGGCGCTGAGTGCCACAGGAATCTCGTTTGCTCCTTTTCTATTTCCCGAGGGTTTAGCCACTACGTGCATGCCATCGCGCTCAGTCGGCCAAGCGGGACGGCGTCCTCTTTGTTTTGGCCACTTTACACTGTGCCGTAGTCACCTAGACCCTTTGATTTCCCGCCTATTGCACAAGAAACGTTTTTGTATGTTTTTTCATACAAAGGAAACTTTACCTGTGATATGAACTCTCGAATATCTGTCCGACACCTTGGGACGGTGACGTGGCCACGAGTTACCTGCTGGGGTTACCCTGCAAACGCTACATTCTCTAAGCCATAGGCTTCCTGGAGGAACCTCTCGGCGTCTTCAGAAATCCAGGAGGGCCGTCGTCGAGTGCTTTATGTAGGAAACAACGATATCCCGATTGTGTTACAATCGGGATATCTTTGTTTCCTGTACCTCCTGGATTCCTCAACGACGCCGGCGGGAGGTTAGTCCTACAAGCCTAGCTTGGAAAGGGTAGCGTGTGTAAGTAACCCCGAACAGCTTTACTCACGGTCACGTATTTTTACTATACGGCACGGACCCTTTTCATCATTTTTTCGTGCGATGCCTGATACCCGCTGCATTCGTGCCGCAGATGCAAGCTGGCGATCTGAGCACGCGGGCTCGTGGCTGCGTGACGATCGAAGCCATGTTGCTGCCACTGTAACGTAATCTCGCTTCCTAGCTGCAAAAGAAACCTGCCAGAAAGATTGGTTTTGATGGAAAAAAACAAACAAACACAGAAAGGTTAGGCTGGACGTTTGACCTAGCCGGCTATACTGCACTGGGGTCAGTGGAGGTAGGAAAATAAAAAAAAACAGAGTGACGAAAGAGCACAGTTAGCTAAAGGCGTTTTGAGAGTGTACTAGCAGACTATACTTCCTGTCACTAGTTGCGTTCGGGAATCGGTACAGGCGAAGGCAACGCCACGCGAGGGTAGAAAGGGCGAGCTTTAGGAAGGCTGTTGAGGAGAGAAACCTCCTCTCCTAACGTTCCTGGTATTACAAGTTCCTGCTGCTATCGTTTTCTCCCCTCGCCCTCCATCTCCCTCCTCTCCCGTCACGCCTTCCTAGTGCTCGCCCTTTCTCTTTTCGCCTGGCGTTACCTTCGCCTGCGCCGCACACAACTAGTGACACGAAGTGTGGTGTACGGGACTCATCACAAGTAGTCAAATTACTTGTAAGGGATTATTTATTTGGGTTATTTTGTAATCATTTGATTATCATCATTAGCTAGTAACTTGGAGAGTAACTTTATTACTTTTGAAAAGTATACATACAACTACTTGTAACTGTTACCATTTTCCCGACTCCTTCTAATGGAGCATTTTTGTTTAAATGGCTTCCCTATCAAGGAATCGTCGAACCAAGTCTCCAACGGGGGGACAGTCTGCGAAAAGTAGTGGATTGAGAAGATGAGTAGTTTGTAATCTGATGATTGTAATTCAATAGTGGGCAGTACAACAGGCCCATTTTCAAGCCTCCAGAAAGATGTGCCTTTTGAAAATTTGAAGTCATCGGAAAAGCAACAGTTACTTCCATGTAACGGTCGTTTATTTCTCCTTTCAAGAACTCACGTATCCGAGTTTCATACATTTTAACCGAAAGTAATAGTAATTGTTATTGCTTACTTTTCTTGAGTAATGTGTACTGGGTACTAGCGAGAAACCACTGGGATGCCCTTGCAGATTGGTTTGCTGTATTTCATGCTCCAAGCACTTTGGAAACAGCGAGGCATCGCGAGTTTGCCTGGTTCAGTGTGTCTCGTAGAGTATTTCGTTTGTCGTGACAATTAGGTCACTCACGCAAGATATGTTATATCGACCCATCCAAGCAACAAAAAACAAATACAGTCCTCAAAGTCAATGCTATTGATGATACGAAAACGTTTGGGAGGGTACATAAATGTCACCCCCAAATTTTCAAAAAAATCGAAAAGAAGCCTTGTATAAAAAAAAAACAACAAACCAAAAAGTTTTTTTTTTTTTTTTTTTTGTCTTGGAAGTTTTAGGAATAAGCCATGGGGAAGGACTCCAATTTAAAACCTCCTGGAATCCCGCCGGATTTCCTGAATTTAGTCCCCTGATATCGGATCCCTGTTATGAATACCGGAATTGCGCCAAATAATATTATTGTACGCGTGTACAGCCTCATTTGGCTTCGTTTGTTTTTAAATTCGACATTCCTTTTAATAAGATAACGGTTCGTTCCGAAACTTTGGCATCTGGGTTCGACAGCTGGCACTGCGTTTCGGCGGAGAATGAGTGTTCACCGATGCGTGGTTCATTTTTTCTGTAAAAAAATAACATGTATTCTTTTTCTTTTTTTTTTTTGGGGGGGGGGGGGGGGGAGGGAGGAATTTTGAATAAATCGTTAAATAAATGGCATCCCAGCTTTCGCGAAAATTGTTGTCATTCTTCTTGCCCTTAATAGACCGATCTCACCAAGCGATCGGCGCATGCGCGACGCCGCCATAACTTTAGTTCACAGGAGGCAAACGGCAGTGCACGAGACGGCTCGTGCTGTCTCGTGCTTCACACGCGCAGAGCTCCAGCGTGGTTGTCGCGCGTGCAGAAAGACTAAAGGTCCCTCGATGCATTGCGGCAGCGGTGGCGTAGTCAAACTGGCTGGTGAGATCGGTCTATTGGCAGGCAGCCAAACGCTAAATGTGTAGTTATTCTTTTTTTTTATTTGGCTCGTTTTTATGTTTTGTTTTAAAAGTACACATGAAAAGAATTTCTCTAGCCTGGGTTCCTATAGCTATCATGTATGTTGCCGATTACTCAAAATGAGAACAATATCGGACGGGTGTATCAGATCTAACTCCGCAAGTCTAGCGCTTTCCAACATGAAGTTGCCATGGAGCTCGAGCAGACGACCAGTTAGTCAGGCACCGTAACAGAAACAAATCTGCTGTTGCAATGCTCCACTGAATTACGCAGAAGGCGCCATTGTTTAAGAACTGGGACGACGACGCCCTCGATTTTAACCGACGTTATCTGAACGCTTCTCCTGAAAGAGAAAACTATCTCAGCTCCCCCAGTATTTGCGCCTTGGAAAGAAGCAGACTGTGGTTGAAGCAGAAAATCGAGCGAACTAAAAAATGCAATACCAGGGGGATACCAGACACCAAGGTCACTCTAATCTTCTCTTAAGCGAGGGATTGAAGTCCACGCATTCGAGATGATTATATGGTGCACCACGCACAATAGTTTTTTCCGATCGTAATTACGAGCACCATACGTTCTTCACGAGCAGCATAATATGATACGTAATCAAAAGATTGTAATCCTAAAAGAGATTTCCGATTGGTACGGTCGAAAACGCGGCATTGGCGGTGGCAACGATGGGAGTCTCTGCGTGTTCCTTTCATTGCCCTTACGGGATAGCTGAATTTGATGCCCGTTGGGATCAATACAAGGTTGAAGCGAATAATCACTTCTCACGCACGAAGTGTAATACCCAAAAGCATAATATTTTATTATATTGCTACAAGGAGCATATTTTGGTTAGTGTTTAGGCAGTAATACGAATGGCACATGTTGCTACTGTCGTTGATTCTGTTTTGAACCATAACAATCGTTCTTGAACGTATTGAGTTGATTTGTGAATGTTGTAACAAAATGACCAAACAAGCCCGAAGCAATGCTTATATCCTGCTATTCAGAATTTCTCTTTTTTTTTATCAGACCAACTTTACATGAAAATTAAGCATGCGGCGCTGCGGGTTCTTTGTATGTTTGTTTGCATGTTCGACAGGGCAGAAGGCGAGAGTGTGAAGTCAGCACTGTTCACGTTCCCATCTGTGTCATCTCTTGTCCTTACTCAAAAGTTTGTCAAATACATATTGATATTGCTTTTTTTTTTTCTTATCTCCGACACAGAGGGTTTAACCCCACCAAGAAAAATTTGGGCTTTCTTTTTTTTTTATGGTGTCTCGTTTTTTTTTCGTTTTTTTTTTGTTGTTTTTTTTTGCGTTTTTCTGAAGGCAAGAGCTTGACTTACCTGCATCTTGTTTTTTCTCGATTACCTAGTTAATTAGTCTCAGAAAATTACAATTTTCTGAGACTAATTAAAAGTCAATCCTAATTGTGATGAGTGTGTACTCCAAACGTATACGCCTTTGCAGGGCGCCCTAATTGGCAGAAAGACGTCAGCAGATACCATTGTGCGTGTGATCATCTAATGTTTACAGTTCTTTCTTTAAAAAAGGTGCAGAGTCCGACGGATTTAGCACAAACAAGACATCGCCGTTTTTACCTCGCTTCCTTTCAAACGGTACTGCTGTCATCACAACTGTACGTGTCTAGTGAAGTCCGCTTGTCGACAACACAAACGTGGCCGACAACGTCTGACGTTCGTAACGCGTGAGTCAAAACAAACCCTGAGTGCGGTCGACGCTGGTAGGAATAATTTAAAAAAAGACGGCAGATGGCGTTTGTTCAAGCCCTGGGCAGCTGTCTCTCGGCAAAAGAATGTTGACTGCGACATTGATGGTTCCCCGGACTGTTTGGGTAGGAGGCAACCTGCCCGAGTAGAATGTTCGAGAGAGCGCCTGTCGTGTTCGTGCTTACCGTGTCGCGCAGTCTACTCGCTTGCCGACACACACAGTGTGTACGTAACTCATTATAAGTAGGGCTGGGCAATTGATCGATTAACCTTCCGATTAATCGATTAAGGCTTTAATCGCGATCAAATTTTTTAGCCGGTTAATCGGTTTTTTAATCGGTACTTACAAAGAAGTAAACTGGATGCACGCATGGCTCTATCCTGGACGACCTGCCCGAACTAGGGGTATCCGGTCGTTCTGTCCCGAGCGGTTTTCCGTTCCTAACCAGGTGCTATAAGCAAGGTTCAATTCTCGCGCTCGCGAAGCGTCACGTGTTCGAGGATATACAATACAGTTTTGCCGAGGCCAGACGAACAAGCCGGGCCCGCAATTGATTCCCGCGCGACCGCGAAACGTCACGTGTTGAGAATCTACGGTAAACGACTAAATTTTCGCGAGGACCTAATTTTCGCGAATTTCGCGAATTGCCTACAATTCGCGAAAAATACGTCCCGCGAACGATTCCGGCAATATGTGAACGCTACGGAAGCTACACTTTATTCGAGAAAATTAGAACCCGCGAATAATTTCAAAATTTCAGCTTTGGCCCGATTCGCGAAAATTTGAGCCCGCGAAAATTAAATCGTTTACAGTATTACACATCCTGCCCAGGCAAGACAAACAATCAGAAAAACAAGCTGGGAAGCTAACAACGCCATGGTTACTTGTTCCAGTATTCGGCCCGTAAAAATGGACGAGTTCACGAGTATGAAAGGCTATCTCGCTGGAAAGTTTGGTTTTAAAGTAAACTCCAGCGCTGACGTTTTTAACTCGAAGGAAGTCCACTGCATCATCTGCAACAAGCCGTTTCCGTACAGTAAAAGCGTAAGTTCGCTTCAGTATCACCTACTAGCGAAGCACCCATTTACGCCGCTGCAGCAAGGACCATCCGCCAAAACGCAGACAAAAATCAACGCCTTCTCATCAAGGCCCATTTCTCTGAAAAAAGAAAAACGCATCGCCCAAGCCCTGACTTCTTGTCTTCCTGTCGGAGAATGTAGACAAACGTCTTCGGAGCTGGAGCAAAAATATGTGTCTTTGAATTGTTGAACTATATGTATCCTCAATTCTAAATGTCCTTTGCGCAGTGTAACTTGGAGTAAAATAAGTCTTCAAAGGCAAGACGAGTTGTTGCATTCTTCTTAATATATTATTTATAAAAATCAACGCAGCCGATTAATCGATTAATTAATCGATTAAAGGGTGGCGATTAATCGGGTTAAAATTTTTAATCGACGCCCAGCCTTAATTATAAGTAACGGAGTAACTACTTAATTACCTTTTTCATTAACAAAGTAACTACTTAGTTTTGTTAGTATTGGATGGAGTAACGACTAAGGGTGTTTAGGTACTTCTGGAGGAAAACGCGTACAACACAAATTAGCCAACCCGATTCTCACCTCAGCTCGCGCCTGTGAATTTCAAGGAAAAAACAGTTGGATGAATACTGAAAAGTATACGCGCACGAAATATTACACTATAGATATTTATCTCGGGTCATATCCATCAAATTCTATACCACCAAATCGTACCCCTCCTTCCAAATGAGCGTCCCACATACAAACACAACGAGGTTCTGATGTCAATGCAATTAATGCTAAAGTGCAGCGAGCTGGAAAATAATAACGATAATAATTCCCGAAGAAGGGGAACAAGGAGGACAAAGGATAAACATAGATCTGATTTGTCTTTGTCACTTGTACCCCATGTTCCCCTTCTCCAAGGATTATTATCGTTATTCTTGTCCAGCACGCTGCACCTTTGCATTAATCGCATTAACGTCATAACCTTAAAATGCGGGCCGATCACCCTTGTTGGTGTTAGGCTGTGGCGGGGGAATTTAGCGGGGAAAGTGTGGGAGGAAGGTAGGGTATGGAGGAGGAGGATGGGAAGGTACGGAAGAGGAGGAGGGGAGGGTACGGACGAGGAGGAGGAGATGAGGATGGTAGGAGGAGGAGTGGAGGAGGATCATACCCTCCCCTTCGTACCCTCCCCTCCTCCTCCTCAAGAGCTGCACTCTAATTTCGCGTTATAGAGATTTGTAAACGTCTTTCATCTTTCTTTTTTTCGGTGACGTGTACATGTCTCCCAACACGTTGCCGGAAACCGAAACCAGCTATGACGACGTAATGGACCCCTTTCAAAGGGCTGCTACAATTATCGGAGGCATACTTTCCCCATGCTGCATTCTGAGCAGGGATTGGACACCGGCATTTGGTCATCTTTCGACGTGGACTCGTACCCAATCCCGTACCTCGCGAGCAACAAGTTGTCAAGCGCCAATGCTATCCGACGGGGTCTCGCGAGGGTTCAGTTTCACCCGTGACGTCAGCTCGGCGCCCCCTGCGGAGTGGGTGACATTCCCGCGAGCAATGACCGTGAGGAGGTAGGCGGGCGAGAAACGGACTTCCGCTGCCTGGAGGAGCCGACCCTGGACAAGCCGGGATCAGTCGGATCTCCCTCAGAGGTGTGGCCACCCTTCCGCAAGCGGCGAACTTTCCTCCGACTGTGGCCCCCGGCTTCATCATGCGTACGAGCAGTAATTGTCCCTAATTCGCGGCCTGTAACAGGTCGTGACGGCATACATTATCTAGATCGAGCCCTAACAAACCGTCTTCAGCGTGTAACAGAAATAGCACCGAGCAAGGTTAGCCCCGACGGAAAGGAATGAAATATGCGAAACAAAAAAAAAAATCTACGACATCGCCGCATCGAAGTGTCGTATTGCTGGTTCTCTAGCCCAGTGGTTCTCAAATGGGGGCCCGCGAAAGCATTTTAGGGATCGGCGAAGCCCTGGCTGATTATTCAAGCGCGGCAATAAAAGTTGTCTTTTTTTCAGGATGAGAAGAAACGTTTTTTTGGTGAGTTTGTTTAAAATTTGTTTAAAAAACAGATTTGTTTAAAAAAAGCCGTGAAAGTTACACTTATGCCGCTTGTGGAGGTGAGTTATACGTCCAGGGGGACATAATATAGGAAGCTAATCGTAACGATGAGTCGGCTAATTAATTAAAATTCGTTAATTAACTTTTTAATTAATGAAAATAGACATATGGTTCCAATTAGAAATTTGCTCAGCGTCATCGAAAACCCCTAAATCAGACATTTTCAGAAAGACTTTGAGCGCGTGAGAAGCGTAGTAGTGCACTGAAGTTACCGCTCGGGGAGCAGGTACAAAGCTAGAGGTTGCGATAAGGCGCCCACACAATTTTTCCGTCTCGTATCAAGCCCCAGCCTTGTACCTGCTCCACGAGTGGTAACTTTAGTGCACTACTACGCTTCTCACGCGCTCAAAGTCTTTCTGAAAATGACTGATTTAGGGGTTTTCGATGACGCTGAGCAAGTTTCTAATTGGAACCATATGTCTATTTTCATTAATTAAAAAGTTAATTAACGAATTTAAGTAATTAGCCAACTTCTCGCAAGAATTAGCCACCCACAAAATGGCCCCCTAGCCGTATAACTCACTTGAACAAACCGTACTAGTGCATCTTTTACGGATTTTTTGTAATAAATCTGTTCGAGTTAAAAATGAACACCCGGTATATATATATATGTGGCAATGTTCCCACTAGTCCTTAGTCATATCTATTTATAAAATCATTATAATAATTAACATATACATTTACCTTCCTCTCACCGCGAATGCGGTCCTTCATCATCCCTTCCGATCCACGGGTGTCCGCGAAACATCGATGGTAGAGAACCACTGCTCTAGCCTATGTGTGACAATGATGACCCCAAATACTTTCGTTTTTGGTTAATGCAGGAATTTCCGTTTCTCTAATTGTTTCGCGGAAAGCACGCTAAATATTAAATGCTCGCGGCAATGCCGTCATTACCACAGCTCCCTGACCCCAAATACGCCTGCGCAGTTGGCACCTCGTACGGTAACGCAAACGGTATCGAGGTAAAGAAATGCTAGAATGTTTTAATATAGTTTTATCACCGCATTACCGAAATACGGTTACCTTTACCGTCTTAACAAAAACGGCCAGGAACGTAATACAAACTCCGAACGAACCGCAGTAATCACATCTATATACAGTATATAATTCATTCGGGGATTATATAGACGGTGATTGGCGGTAAAAGTAACGCTATTGCAGTAACGCTATGCCAAAATAAAAGACATTAGGTAGTTTTCGTACGTAGTTTCCGCTGTCGCGCAACGTTCCCAACAATCCGCTACCAGATCCGGAACTCTGCAGGCAAGGCTAGCGCCGCGATTGCGCAATAGTGGCGTCTTCGTTCCGGACAGCGTAGCGGAGGTGGTAAAGCGGTCTACGAGAACTCCCTAGTTTTAGTTAACTGTACGCAAACAAATTGCGGGTCTGGAGTCCGCATGCGCAGAACGCAGTAGAAGGGCTAGCGTGTTGCGTACGCACGCTGGGCTCCGGGGATTTTGCGTTGCGGGCTAGCGGGCTTTGCGGGAAGCTCGCTAGAGATCTCGGGCCCAGCGAGGGCAGCAGTTTCAAGATGGCGGTTACCTCGACTGGCGCAGCACGGACGACGTGGTGTTCGCGAAGTTCAGTGGTAGACGTGAAATTACGTGGTGTTCAGTTCGGCAATTCCTTCCAGGTCCCACCGCAGTCGAGTCAGATCGTCGTGTAGTTGAAAGAGCGCATAGTGAAAATGTTCATAGTTCGCAATGTGCGTGAATGCTGCGATCTGCTCAACGCTAAGCCTCTTCGCGCAGTTCATCGCCGACGGACCAACGACACTTCAAAATATCGCCCAAGTTGTCGCCGTGCATTGGACATCAGTAGGTCATGGATTTCTTCCCGCGATAGCATGGATAAAAGCTGCCGTGTCCACGGCACGATTGACGGAGGCTTCGTGATCCAATTTGGCTACGCACTCGTACTCGTAGCCTCAGTACCCCGCAGGAAAGCGCGCTTGACCAGGCGGCTGCGGCTTGGCTTATTTAGAAATACAATGATCGGAGACGTTTTCATTTTCAATATTTATTTTGAGGAGCATGGTGGCGCTGTAAGCACGCCAAATTCTACGGCTCTGGCAAAATTAAGAACATCATGCGAGATGTTCACTCGGCAACCTTCATGGAACGCGCAACTAAAATCGGTCCGAGCAGGTATTTTTTAGGGTATGCTATAGTATTGCGTATTGCGTGCGTAAAAGCTAGCAACGCGATACTAAAACTGTCGAATAGCGACTTTAAGAATAGCGTACGCAAAAACTTTGAAAAAGAACAAAAATATATTGAGTCGTCGCCAATGCTCATGCGCTGAGCCCAAACCGTGTTTGGGATTGGTTCATGGAGGCGACAATGTTATTTCTATGCATACGCAAAACTTCTGCGTACGCTATTCTAAAACATGCTATTTTATTAGAAGGTTTTAGTGTACCGGCGCAGTGATACGTCAGCTTCGAATCTCCAACTGCGCGTGTGTTTCACGACAATCGCCTGCACGAAAAGCAACACCAATCAACAAAACCACACACAAAACATGAAAAATCAAGTTCAACGACTTAAACACGGATACAAAAAGAAGCGTCAAAACGTTGCGTCAAATTAACGAAGGTAATAAAAACTGCAACAAAACAAACTCTCGCCAGAGAAAAAGCAAAAACTAGCATAATTGAAGACAACGTTAATAGGGAGGCGAGCTGGTTGTTAATCGACATATCAAAACGCGAGACGAAGGCAAAACGGACAATTATAACCTCTCAAACACACCTACCAAGTTTTATGCACCACGCTTCCATCATACACTCCTCTCCATCCTAGCGACCTCTCACACATTTGCACACGCTGCCACGTCGTCTGCTAGAAGTTCAGTCGAAGCTAGCGGGCAGCCACCACGACATCCCAAAAACTGCAAAAACAAAGGCGCAAAACGGCAGCAACAAAAACCGACACGCGGAAAATACCGCAACAAGAACAACAAGTTGGCGGCGGACAAAGGCAAGTGGCCGGACAAAGAACACAACACGCTCCGGGAGCAAACAGAAAATGATGGGGAGGCCAGGAGGGCGCCGGATCTTTTCGGACTCCTTTTGTGTCCGCCGAGTGGTGGAAGAAAAAGAAAGGAGGCCGTGGCGGGCGTCCTTTTGTCCCGCGAGCCTCTGCTTGATCGCCGGCCGTCCTCACTCAGCCGGCGTTTCGTAGTCGTCCCCTTGTTTCGGAGAGGCTATACGGTTCCTCGCTGACAAGCTGGACGGGACCGATACACCAAATAAAAGACAAGGCCTGCGCATGACGTCATCGTTGGTGGACACCCTACCTGCCCCAAGCGGCAAACGCGCTGAAGCTCCACGATAGTCGCCTGAAAGCGGCAGACGCGTCCGTCTTGGCGTTGCCGTCCGCCAGCGTCGCGCTCGTTGCGAGACGCGAGCTAGACGGCGCTTTGTGGTTCCACTGGTGATGACGTCAGGCGGGAGAAAGGTGCAGGCCTGATCTTCTGTGGTGGTATTGACCGAGGATGGGCCGGCTAGTTGGCGGGCCCTGATGATGGCGCGAGATACTCGCGAGACAGTGCAACGGAACTCGCCGTGTTTCCTGTTGCCGGCTACGTAACACACGTTGACGTCTTGGTGACGGCCGGTTTGTCGAGGTATAGTGGCCACGTCTGAAAAGGAGGGCTTCTGAGCACTGCTTGGCGGGCCTGACGTAAGATTTCCTCGATCTCTTGGTCGCGCTGTTACACGCGTTATCGAAAACGTAACGAAGCACGTTACTCGTTATTCGCAAATAAAAAGAATGAGTTACAGATGTACGTTACCTCGGTATAAAAGGAACGGGTTACATTGACCGTTATCGATAAAATGTAACACAAGTTACAGTTTCGCGTCACTTTTTTTTTTTTTTGAGAATTGAAGAGTTTTATTGTTTTGACGTAGCACGTATGCATAAGCGCCATATTAAAAAAAAAAAAAAAAAGCTATGTCCACGCAGAAAAAAGAGAGGCAAAATGTTAAAGGCCCGTGGGACAAGTGCAAGAATTCATTTAACTTGGCGCCTAGAAACACGAAATAAAGTTAAAGCGCATTTCTTTTTCTTTTCAATTTTGGGAAGAAGGTGTAACGAGTCACGTTACTATGTTACCCGCTACTCAAAACAAGTAACGTAAGTACGTTATCCGTTACATTTTTGAAAACGTAACGGGTGCATCACTGGGTTACCGATAAAAGTAACCCGTTACCGGTAAAGCCGTTACTCGTAATGAGTTACCGCCATCACTTCTTCGTCGTGCGCAAAGAGTAGCTGACGATCAACGTTCGGCACTCCTCCTTTGACTAACAAACTCCGTTGCATCCGTAGAAACGAGATATTATGATTAAGTGCAAGCCGCCACGGATTTGCAATTGTCCGTGGAGCTTCAGCGGACAAGCCCCTATGGTGACCGATAGTTTAAAGGGCGACGACCAGACATAAGATTCTGCGAGGCAGAAGATCCTTTTCACCATGGGGGAGGAGGAAGCAGGCAACGGTGGACAGGGGGAGAGGAGGAAGCGAGGGAAAAGTGGAAAGCGCAAACTGGTCGTCGGTCTTCAAGAAAGGCAGGGCGGGTTCGAGTCCCGAGTTTCTAATTATCGCAGCCAATGAGATGGTGGCCTTCGCCGATGAGGACATCGAAGAACCAATCGCGTGATCACGATAGGCTACGACGCCCTTGGTTTCTCAAGCTGCCGGTAACTCCAGAACACTAGCAAGAATGCTCCGGTTCTTTTCTCTAGGAAACATACAAAGGGCGTAAACAACCTCCTTGCGGGAGGCGCTTAGACACCTTGAAAAAAGCCTATCTTTGAGATCATGGTTGCCACTGTATATAGTCAAAAGAACAGTCGTCTCCCGGAAGAAAGTTCTTCGCACTGTTACTGTTACTGTTAAAACATCGCTGTTAAAACATCGTGCCAAATACAGTCTGCAGGCATTGTTTGAGGGATGTTTTTTTTTTTTTTTTTTCCTTATATGACGGTCACGTTGCTCATACAACAACTTTCTGCAGACATCAGTGGCGTAGCAAGGCTTTTATTACGGGATGGGTTCAACGGCATCCCCCCCCCCCCTCAATTACGCAAGGTGAGCTCGACGGTACGGACGCTCAGGCAAAGATTAGGGAAGCGCTGTTAAGATAAAACGGGTAACGCTGCATTGTCGTTTTTCAAAACGGAGCAGGCTTCATTTACAGGAATACGGGCGGCGTGGCTCACGGTTCTACTGTCGTCGTAATTGCGGCCCACCAACTTTAAAAGCTTGCTCACAGCACACAACTCCCTTCGCTTTTCGAAGCAGCACTGCAAAACCAACGCGTGAAGGCCAGAAAAAACACAAGGATAGCTATGCTTTAACAAAACAAATTAAACAGCAAAAACAAAACAAAAATCTTGACACTGAAAAATTAGAGCAACCGACCACGCACAAACACTAGGAGCCCATATTTAGGGCGAAGGTAATTCTAAAACAACCACAAAATCAAAATCTATTATCGATTAAAGGTTTAATAAATTCGTGCTACAGAACCAGATGCCGAAGGAAAGAGAGTGTTATCTTTGCTAGGCCGTTTTATCTTGCAGCCGTGGTCCAAAGGCAGCAGCAGCATATCCTCGGGGTGAGGAGAAGTCATCAGTCCGAACTCGTCTTTCCGTCACTCGGAGAAATGACATGACGCACCACAAAGAAACTACACGTGAACGTAGAAAAGAACTTGACCACCCTTGCGCCTATTCGGAGTGAGAATATCAAGGCTTGTCTCTTCGGAGTTTCTGATGTTCCGTGAAACGAAGAGATTAATCTAATAAGGAATTGCATCGGATGCCACCTCGACATACAAAGCAGAAAGCAAGACGGACTTCATCGCATCCGTGAGCGACGATTTTCGCAAAGTGAGGGAAACTTCGCCAAAAATAGGGAAATTCTAGGCGTCCAATGAAAGAGGGAGAAACGTGAAGCGCCCGTCACGTCTGGTATACAGGCGGTCGCCCTCTGTCCGGAGGCCCTATTTCAGAACGTCCATCGCCTCCTCAAGATCCTAACGACTCTGCCCTTAACAACGGCGGAAGCCGAGTGCTCGTTCTCTTCATTACGACGGTTGAAAACATACCTGAGAGCGTCCGCTTCGAGTGAGCGACTGCTCGGTCTATACTTCGTTTCAGCTTAATTCCAGATGCAGCCGATGCTACAGGCGCCAGCATGTGGCCCTGAACAGTGCTTGCACTGCACGAGCGCGCGTGCTTGGCAGGGACGCTGAAAGCCCGGAGCTCGCGCTCGTAGCATCGGCTGCGTCTGGACCTAAGCTGAAACGAAGTATAGCGCTTTTGAATGTTCACCGCGACATTAAAGTTCAAGCGGTGGACATCCCGGATATTCTTTGCCGTGGACGCAGGCGGCTGCATTTTAATGTGTAGGCGCTTGGCATAAATGAGATGATAAAGAGAACCTGTAAATTGCTTTCGAATATAACTATACTTCGTTTCACTTTATCTGCGAGCGAAGCCAAAGCTAGAAGCGCGAGACCAGCGCTTTTTGCGTTTCTGCCCAGCTCGCGCGCTCGGGCAAAGCCTGAAGGCACGGAGCTTTCGTGCTCGCGCTTCCAGCTTTGCCTTCGCTCGCACATAAGGTGAAACGAAGTATAGTCACAGTTATTTTTTTATTCGCGGTAATTTCTAGTCGAAAGCACGTAATTCTGATCACAAAAGGTGTGCGTGAGCGCAGCGCCACCCGTTGCTTACAGTGCGATTGTTTTTTTTTTTTTTTACAATTCATTCATTGTATCCTTACATCACTGACATTGTTTTATATTATCACCGTGTGTTCGTTTTATTATGTTCACTTTGGTTTGATTGAACTGTGTATTTTAGTGAGGATAGTTTGTTATACTTTGCCTTGAAATCGCCATCCTTCATCCCACAAATGTTCCGAAATATCCGTTCTCTATATATCTGAGATCAAGTTACGCATCCCATCGAATAAACATGAATTAAGCAATATTTCATATTTTATTAATTTGAGCATTTTCTACCCCACAAACAATTTTTCCGAAAGCCTATTAGTTGGAGATGGTCCGTGCTCCCCCGTTGCTCCGTGCCTCGTGCAAAACCGACTGCGTGAGCAGGGGAGCGAGCGGGCCCCATTGGGGGGGGGGGGGGGGGGGGGTTAGCTTTGGCATTTCGGGGGGGGGGGGGGGGGGGTTTCGACCTCCCAGACCCCCCGCCCCCCTCTGCCTACGCCACTAGCAGACATGTTGGAACCACGTATATACACGAACTCAACTCTGTTACGTCACGCCGCGGTGGTGGCGCGACGGGCGCACTTCCGGTCTGGGGCGGTGGGCGGAAGTCACCGTGCAAGACATGCATTCCTGTGTTCTTTTGGAAGAAACCATGCAAAAAACCTGCCTTCTCGTCAAAACGCCGTGACCGGGGCTGTACCAAAAGAGCCTCCGTTCGTCCGAGAACGTGGATACTAGCCGTGAAAAGGGCAAACCAGACGCTGTCGAACTACAATTGGTTGTGCAGGCAACACTTTAGGTTGAATGCACAGATACATGTGGTCGCCAGATGTATTTGTTTTGTTCCAACATGAACGAGGGGAAAATGCCAAGTTGTCCTGACCACCCGGGGGTTCAGTGCGATTTGAAATTCTAACGGCCGCCTGATCGTTCGAACTGTAGTCTGTTCTTTCAAACTTGTCTGCTTTTTGTTGTCTGCTCGTTCAAACAAAAGCGGCCCGTAGACCAAACTTAGACCCGGTTATTGCGATAAGAAGTAATTGCAGGTCTCAAAAGACTTTTAAGTAGGCTCGGTGTAAACAGTAGATACAAGAAGGTGTTGATCATTGTTACCAGTGGACATCACCGACTTGTTACGCCTGATTCACTTGATCTGTTCCCGCTTCCGATTTTCAGTATCGACGTAGATCATCGCCGCTACCTTCTACACTTTTGCAGCAATAGCGACGTCGCGACCGAAAATATCTAGAAGAATCTCATCATGGTTTTGGCGTCCATTCTGCGGCGTTCACGCGAATGAATCGCCGCACGTCAAATCATTTACGCAGAGTTTAGCGGCGTAACGAGCCTCGATAATTTCGCTCGGGCGACTAAAGTGGTAAGACATTGCTATGAGCACGTAGAATCGACAATTCCAACGCGAAAAAGAGTATGCAGACTCACACAGACGCCGACAACGTGATATTCCAATGGTCTGTTGACGCGGGACGCCGTGCTTCTTGCCCACACACCATTGCGCACGCGTTCGAGCTGTCGTCTGCTCTTTAATACTTGTCTGCTTTTTGTCGTCAGCTCGTTCAAACGACAGCGGCCCGTAAACCGAACGTTGACCCGGTAATTGCGATAAGAAGTGCAGGCCTAAAAACACTTTTAAGTTTGAAGGTTGGTTGGAGTAAGTTGGCTCAGTGTAAACCGTAGATACAAGGAGATGTTGATCATTGTTCCCAGTGGCCATCACCGACTTGTAATGCCGAATTTTACTTGCAATTTTCAGTCTCGACTTCCACCACCTCAGCTGCGGTCCACGCTTTTACAGACCGAGCGGCGTCGAGACTGAAAATAGCGAGCAGAATCTTATCGTGGGAGTCAGGTTTTGCGCCCATTCTGCGGCATCCACCTGAAATGAATCGCCGCACGTAACATTATTCACGCGAAGTTTAGCGGTGTATCGAGCCTCGTTAATTTTGCTGAGGCCGCTGAAGTAGTCAGACATTGCCAGGAAGACGTAGAATCAACAATTCGAACGCAAAAAATGGCAGGGGGACATACACCGACGCGGACAACATTCCATTCCAATGGTATGTTTATGGGCGACGGCGAGCTTCTTGCCCACACCCTCATCGCGCATGCGCGGCGCCGGTGGCATCCGCTAGGGGCGCTCCGGTTTGTTTGTAAACATGAGTTGGTCTATATTTGAAGCAAACATACTTCGAACATTCTTGAGGCTCGTCCACAGGTTGCCATCGTGTCTGCAGGCCGTGTATTTTGTGTGATGTAAGGGCAGTGTGTCTGCGGCGCACCCCTGTGTCCTCTATTCCGGAACCAGAGGACAACAAAGAGCCTTTCACCGGTGGATCGCCAGGTTTGTTAGCGTATAACGGACTCCGTACATTCGCGTGATCCCGTCGTGGCTTCCGGGTCCCTTGGCACCGGCCCAAGTGGAAGATTGCGCCAAGGACGAGGTAACGGTAGCGAGTGTTGCAACGGGAGCTCGGTCGGCGCTGGCATAATTTGTCATATCTCGCGAAGACAGCTTACGCCCCTAATGAAACTCGAACCTTGGCGGGGCCCACGGCGGTGCAGTCCTTTTGTAATCGTCTAGCTGACGTCCCAATCCAGTCCTTTGTAGTCCGAACACTCTTCAGATGAGGGCTTCGGCTTAAGGGTCCTTTCAATCAGCATTCTATAGAGGATTATAACAGTCATTGAAATTTTATTTTCAAACTTGGTCGAACGGCTGGCGAGCTATAGAGGGATGCTGGTTTTTTAATCGTATTGGAGGGACATGATTAGTACCGTGTACCTCATAAATGTGAAGTGATGCGTAAGCCGGTTGGCTTGCGCGACATTGACTGTAATTACAATTCATGGCACATGCCTCACGGCGCGTAATGTTGGTAGCTATACGATATAACTCATCGAAGTCATTAGAACCAAAAAGACATCTGATACGACCTGCTTCTTTTGGCTGGGATCCTAATATAATGTGACGTCACTGATGATGTCATCAGTGACGATGCGGATGCCGATGACGTCATCAGTGACGTCACTGATGACGTCATCAGTGACGATGACGATGCGGATGCTGATGACGTCATCAGTGATGATGACGATGACGATGTGGATGCCGATGACGTCATCAGTGACGTCACTGATGACGTCACGCGTCCCATAATGCACCGCGCGGTTACGCCGACGGCGACGGCGACGCCGACGCCGCTCAAGCCGGGAACGGGCGCCTAAGAGCTGCGCTCTAAAACATTACACAGCGATCACTTGTTCGTATTAACAGAGTCATGTTGTGCACATTCGTACGTGATTATGGCAGCTAACATGCGCAAAGAGACAACGATCGGTATAAGTATATTTCAACTTTTCGAAGTACCAATATTCGCCTCCGTTCTGGGTTGAACTTGGGACCGAAAGCGCTCCCACCACTAACGTCATGTAGCACAATACAACGCCACGTTCATTCCGAAATTAACCAACATCAAGTTAACTGGAGTGGTTTAAATATTCCTTGAGGTCACGCGGCAAATACATCGTACGAATTACATCGTGCACTGTGCAGACATTACCGGGGGCGTATTCCTTTCTTTTATGACAGTCCCGTCGCATTGGTTATAAAAAATACTGTCTGAAGACGTGTTTCGAGCAAGCATAATAATGAAGCAAACATGATTCCAACAGGCTCGAGGAGCACATTCTTCCGTCAACATGTGCGCAGAAAAGACCGTGTCTTTCGTATAATGTAGGAGCAGCCTGACTACGGCTCTAAGCTTCACCCCATTTCTTCAACGATCGAACAAAACGAGAAATATCATGGACGAATTAGTAACGAATCGAGCGGGCTCATTCGCGACATAAATCTCCCACGGAGGTGTCAACGAAACCACCACCGCTGTCATCTTTTCAGAACCCGAGCCCCGTCATTTGTGAAGAACTAGGCCAGAACCGGCCGACGTTGTACAGTTGCTGGCGCCCTCCAACCAGAGCGTATTGGCACTTATCGTTATCAGCGTTCCGAGCGGTGCAGCGTCCACAATGCGGACGCAGCGCCCCCTCCCTTCCGACACCCTCGACCGTCTTGTCGGAGCCATTAGACATTTTCCTCGGATGAAAGCGCGGGTGTGGGTCAGTCAACCAGCGAACCAGTTCGGGTTTGTATAGTGTCACGGTCTGCCTTTGCGTCACCCGAGGGCGTCTGCCAAATTGGCGCCGATGTCGCCACCATGCGGCAGCCGCCACTATCGCCCGCCTCCGGCGTGCCTCCATTGCGTCAGCAGCGTCGTCCGCCGCCGGTTCGGAGAACAACGACGCCGTCTGCTTCCAGGGCGGCGGTCACGTGTCCACCCTTTGTGGCCACTTAGTGCTTTTGACGAGGATGCTGTCCGACATCATTACCGTCTGCTATTGTGGTTTCTCGTTTCTCGGCTCGATTTCTTTCTTATTTTGTTGTCTGTGTGTGGGTCCGAGGGACTCGAGTAAAGCTCAGGCACGACGGGTAGATTTCGAAGACGCGGTGTTTGTCTGCTGACGCGATGAGCGATTTATCTGCGGAACCACCTCCAGCAGGTTTCCAGCAGGTGACGCCCGTGTGCTTCGAACGTGTCTCCAGAGGGTTGTATGAGGACACGAGAAAGAAACACGCCTCGGACGGTGTCTGTACACTCGCTTTGGCGTATGATGTATTAGCTCAGTGTGACTGCGACCTTAGTTACGGATACAAGTAATTTTCCTGTTGATGGTTTCGTCAAATGACGTTCTCCTGGTATCAGATGGAAAAAGACCGAGTTCCTCTGCCAGGAATTCAACGGGTTATTTTGCTTCTATTCGCTTATTTGTGGGTAGCGCGAAGTTTCCCCGATGTGTCTTGACATACCTGAATATCTTATGACGTCCATTTGTTCGACATAGTATCCAACACTTTTCTTTTTTTTTTTACGCGGCATTTGAAACACTCGCAAAAGTACACCATATTGCAGTTTTACAACTTGGCACATGTGTATCACTGTAATGCAATATGAATGTATCAAACATAAGCACTTAATATATATGTGCAAGAATACTGTTATTAGTATAATATTAATAATAATAATAATAATAATAAGAGAAATCTTTATTTTATGTTTCCACAAACAGCTCATGGCCTTTTGTGTGGTACACAACACACTTTCGGACATAACCCGGGAAAGTAAACACGTTAACATAAAACTACACGGAAGAAAATGTGCTGAATGCAAAAACGCATGCACAAGCACAAGTTGACCTCACCAAACTATGCAAGTAATAATGTCCTCAAGATTACGACTGAAAGTTGATATGTCACTATATATGTCTAGCCGTGAAGAATTATCGATCTTGTTACATTCCGCTTCCGCTCGCTCATGTATCTATAGAAATATATGCATACGCGGCGTGTTCATCTCAAAGCTATAAGAAAGACGGATGAATACACAAATATTATTCCACGTTTAGGAAAATACCATGACCCTACCTCGATATTTTAACGCCATGCCATGGCTATCAAAGTGGCATGGTGAGCAGACGTGTACGGTACTCCTTACAAGTAATCAAATTACCTTGCAATCGAGTACTTTTTAAAGTAATTTTGGTATTGTTTGATTACTTTTAATATGTAATGATCATAAGAGTATCCTGATTACTTTGGAAAGTTATATTATTATTTGTATCGTTAGTATTTTTCCTCCCTTTCCTAAGGGCGCCCTTTACTTCCACAACCTTCCTATCGAGGAATCATTGAAACAAGTTTCCGATAGGGGGTCGTTATACCAAAGGTGTTGGATTTAGAAGATGAGGAGTTTGTAATCTTAATATTCTAATCTAATCATGTACAGTACCAAAGGTCAGTTTTCAAACCGGCAGAAAGGTATGCCGGCTTGAACATCTCAAGTAACTTAGTAACGGTTACTTTTTCAAGTAACGGTCAATTGCTCTTTTATTTCAAGTAATTGAGCAATCTGATCGAATACTGTTTAACAAAGAGTAATCGTAATTGTAATCGATTAGTTCTTTTGTTTAGAGTAGTGTGTACAAGACTAATAATGAGGCAGTAGCACGTGTTTGCATTGACTGCACACGTGTGGTGTGGTACTTTGAGGAGGCCCCACTCCGTGACCTTGGTCTTAGCGGGAAGCATTTTCCTATCTCTGCACATTTAACTTCACGGCCGTTCTCGTCTCTCGAACGTGTTCAGGCGCTTCAACGGGACAAATTTCAGAAGATATATCTCCAACTGTCGACGACGCCTCGCCGACACGAGCGTACATCGTGTGGACTTTCCCTTTCGCACAAATTCACCGAGTCGACTGTGCCGTCCGTCGAATGAGTCGGCATTCCGTTCTTCGATCTGAATGTAGAGCACGTTCAACTTCGCACCCGCAGCTCCATGCAGCCGGGCAAACGTACAGATGCTTCAGTGTCGGAGCTGGATTTTTTTTTTTTTTTTCGGTTGACAAATTTGACGGCATTTTTTCACCCGAGGGTTGTCTGCTTCGCCGTTTGAGCCGGACAATCTTTGAATGGCATCATCAAAATACCAGTGGATGCACATGCAGGTATTAACAAAATCCGCAAAAAGCAAAACTCGACATTCCAGGACAACTTCATTGCGAGTTTTGTATAAAAACAACTGCATGAAAATACTGGAGATTCCATTCACGCGGGAGCGTGTCCTAGATGCAACAACTCTAAATTCTTAGTGATTGGTTACATCAATTTTTTCTTTCTTCAAAAATCAATAATAGGCGTTTTTTTATTTTTAAAAACACTTGGTGTCTATAATATTTGGTAATTTGAACTTCAGTTATTTTGTCTCAATTTCGACAAAAAGTAAGAATATCTAACGTTTCCAAAACGGTCATGGGCTTTGAACCGCTTCAATTTCATAGTAAAGCTTTTATTACTGGAAACTATTTATGATAAAGCATTCACACATGTAATAGAAAACTGAGTTTATTTAGGAAAAGTTATTAAAACGTACATAGGTACAAACTTTGTTAACTTGGGTGCGAGCCGGATGCCCATCCGACCGCCTCGATGGTCTCGATAAACACAACATGGCGGATACTCAAAAAAGGGATGATGTCCATCACGTTAATGCTGACGCTAACACTCGGCCATCCTGCTCCTTTAACTGTCCTCAGTTAACGTAGTCCTTTGTCCACACAGGTTTACGCTTTGCGCGTTTTGACTGACGCAAGGTACACCGGGGACTACTTGGTTGATCCATGTCACTTGCTTCTTCACAGCTGGAGTATGAAGGGTTAACCGTTTGTCCATCACTGTACATGCTGGTGTGGCCGTCTGGGCACTCGATTGAAGCTTTCTCTTCTGAGGCCAGTTTAAACAGCTTCAGTTGACTTGCATGGGCTGTTGTCGTGTACTGGTTGTTTCTTGGATGTTCGGAAGGCATGTTGCTTATGCGGTAGGTATCCGATGGAAGTACTTCCACAACCGTGTATGGCCCTCGGTACTTAGGCTGCAGCTTGGTAGACTCTCCAGTAGAAACAGGTGCTCGTTTCACCACCACCACGTCACCTACTGCGTAGTGGAGCGCGTCACAGTGTCTCTGGTCATACCGTCGTTTAGCGCTAGTCTGCGAATCCAGAATCGCCTGCCTGGCTTCCTCCCGCAAATCGTGGACACTCCGTTGGTGTTCTGTGTCAGGTGGAACCAGTTCTTGGAGGTTGCTTCCTAACGCTGGCACAAATCCATACAAAAGTTCAAATGGGGAACGGCCTGTAGTTTTGCTGACAGTGCTGTTGATGTCTGCTTGTACCTTCTGCAGGTGATGGTCCCAGTCACGTTGGGTTTGGTACTGCGTTGATGCTGCAACTGCTGGGATCAGTATTCGGTTGATCCGTTCGACTTGGCCGTTTGCCTGAGGTCGCTGTGTCGAAGTCAATGTGTTCTTGATCCCTCTTGTCAGACAGTAGTCCTCAAAGTCTCTTGAGGTAAAGCAACTTCCTCGGTCAGTTATGATCCGGCGAGGGGCACCGTAGTCGCAGATGAACTCGTCCAGGAACCTGAGCACATACTTTGTTTCTGTGCTTGGGTTTGCACGTAGCCGAACAAACTTCGTGAGGTTGTCGACAAGCACCAGCAGGACGTTGTTGCGCTGTGTACTCTTCACAAAAGGACCCAAGTGATCCATGTGGACGATTTCGAACGGTCGCAGACCTGGTCCGATAGGGTTTAGCTTTCCCTGCACCTTGCCACCTGGTTGCTTGAGGAACAAGCATTCGATGCACTGTCGCACATGTTGCTTCACATATGCCACCATTCCGGGGAACCAGAACTTCCCGCGTATTTTAGCCACAGTCTTGTCAACAGCGAAGTGACCACCAAAGTCGTGGAACTTCACCGTGATGAACTTCCGCATACTTCGTGGGACCACGAAAAGCTTCCGCGAGGTTGTTCCGCTTTGGAGCTGGTAGTACAAGATTCCCTCGCGCACTTCAAAATTGTGCACTTGAGATCTTTCCGACGAGGTACGCTCACTTGTAGGTTTGTGCAGTATCTCAAGTAGAGCTCTCAACTCTGAGTCTTGTGCCTGAATCATAGCCACTTTGTCTTCAACCGGTACTGTGTAGTAGACAGTAGGCACGGCTAAGCGCATCCACATGCTCCATTTGAGTTCCTGGTCTGTGCCGTATGACATAGTCATAGTCACACAGTTCTTCGAACCAGCGGGCAATCTGAGGTTTCACAGATTTCCATGTGTTTAGGTACAGCGTATCACTGCAGTCTGTGACGATAGTGAGCTTCACTCCCAGCAGGAGACAGCGCAGTCGTCCCACTGACCACACAACTGCCAAAAGTTCCAGTCGGCTGGAGTGATACTTCTGTTCCGTCTCACTTGTACGGCGGCTAACGCAGTACACCAGGTTCCAAGAACCTGTATCCCCCCTTTGCAGGAGCATGCCTGCAAGTCCCTTGCTGCTCGCATCAGTGTGAAGCTCGGTCTCCTTACGGTGGTCAAATAGTGCCAGCACAGGAGCTGACACCAGCTTCTCCTTGAGCTTGGTGAAGGCTTCATCTGCCTCTTGGCACCACTCGAAAACTGCTCCGGCTTTTAGCAGCCTATGCAGGGGTGCGGCGATGCTTGCATGTTGCGGTACAAACTTTCGAAAGAAGCTCACGAGCCCCAAGAAACGTCGAAGTTCGGTTGCACTGGTCGGTCTGGGCATGTCGATAATCGCCGAGAGTTTTCTGCTTCCTGGTCGGATCCCCTGAGGTGTCAACACCACTCCCAGGTACTCAACCTCTGTCTTCCCAAACTCACACTTCGACAGTCTCAGGGTTAGACCGGCCTTGGAAATCGTGTCCAACACCTGCTGTAGCTTCACCAGCATCTCTGGCCAGTCCTTGGAGGGTACCAAGATGTCATCTAGGTAGCAGGTTGCTACATTCCAGCCCAGTGGTCCTAGCACCCTTGAGATCATTCGCTGATAGACAGGAGGTCCGTTAGCTAGCCCAAAGAATAGACGCAGGGGCTCGAAATGTCCATCTGGAGTTGTGAAAGCAGCCTTGTTGATGGATGATTCATCCATGGGGATTTGGAAGTAACCATGGGCCATGTCTAGAACACTAAAGAGAGTGTTTCCAGCGAGTCGGTCCAATACTTCATCAACCCGTGGCAGTGGAAAGCTGTCCTTCACGGTTTGGGCATTCAGGCGACGGTAGTCGACTACCATGCGATATTTACCAGTCTTTTTCTTCACCAAGAGAACAGGGCTACTGTACTCCGAGTTGCTGTCGCGGATGAGTCCATTAGCCTTGAGGTCGTCTGTAATCTTGCGCAGAACCTCGCGTTCACTCCACGATGCACGGTACGGCGGCCTTTTAACAGGCGCACTTTCAGGCTTTTCTTCGATTTTCATCGTAACCACATCTGTACGTCCCAGTTCAGTCATGTTCTGCGCGAAACATGTTCGGTGCTCGTTGATGACTTGGCACAGCTCACGTCTCTCGTCTTCAGTTATGGTGGGACCAACATTGACCTCTTCTGCTGTTATCGATGCGAGTCTCTTCACCTGTTTTCCAGGCTCGCTTTTGATGACCTGCTGCAGCACGCTGTATACATCAGGTACGTCAGGATTCATCGGTGAAGACTGGCATCGAGACACGACTTGTCCTCTCTCCAGTGTGACGTCGCAGTCCACAGCACCAACGACGGGGATGTCTGTCTTGCCTCCTCTCATTTGGCAAAGAATGTCGATTTCCCCACCCGTCGAGAAGACGTGGGGTCCCTCAGTCGTCTCATTCCCAGTCGTAACTGTGACCCACTGTATGCAGTTCTTTGGGACTGTCACACTCTCTGATGCACGAAGCACTACTCTGCTGTCGTCCATCTCCACGTGAAAATCTTGTAGAAATGGATAACGACGCTCATCCACCAGTGCAGTTTGTCCATGCTTCCTGATCAATACAAGGTGAGGGTGGTCAATGATGTCAGTGCCTATAATCACGTCGGGTCCAACAAAAACGTTGTCTCCGACAACGCGCATAGTGGTCTCATCCACCTCGTGCTCATCGCAGCGAATCTTGACACGCACCTCGCCCAGTGACATGCACTCACCGCCCACTCCTCTTAGTACTTCGGTGTTGCCTTGAATCTCTTTACCGAGACGCCTGGCACACTGCACCTTCATGAGACTAACTTTTGCTCCGGTGTCCAAAAGAGCAATCACTGGTTCTCCCTCGATTTCAACCTGCTTGAAGCTTTCCGGCGGACAGGTCTTGTTTTCACAACGCACTGTGATCACTTGTGGTGCATCCGACTCACGTTTGGGGCAGTTTCTCGTACCATGGCCCTCTCCTCCGCACCTCGTGCACACTCGTCGTCGAGGGGGTTTGTCACAATTCTTCGCGTAGTGTCCCAGCTTTTGGCAATTGTAGCACTTGACTCCGCGTGTTGTCGTTTTGTTCTGTTGCGGCACGGACGGTAGCTCTGCTGATGGCTTGGGTCTCGTGGTTCCAGTTGACGCGAACTTCGCATCTCGGTTCTTCTCAAAGTGCTCGTAGCTTTTTATGTCACGCAGGAGGTCGTTCACAGAGTGGTGTGTTCGATTCCGCATAGCGTAACTCAGCTCTCTCGAGAGTAGTCCTGTGATGATCTCTTCCTTCGTTTCATCCACGTTAAGCCCGAGACAAACGCAGAGTTTTTCTTTCTCGCGAACGTATGTTTCATGACACTCGCCTTTCCTCTGGACTCGCTGCTCCATGATCCGCCACTGTTCCGTCTTGGTAGGTGGGCGCACGAACGCGTCCCGAAACGCGGCCTCCCAGGCAGACCAAGCTTTGCACGCCATACCCGTTGACTGCTGCCAATCGCACGCGGGTCCCGACAACTTGAGCTTCGCCACAGTGATTTTCTCGTCGTCGTTCCATCTTGCCAACTCGGCGACCTGGATGAATTCCGTGATCCACTCGTTGGCCACGATATCACCCTCAAGTCCCGTGAACTTTGAAACCGCTGCCGACGCATCCGGAGCCACCCGCATGGCGACGTCCGAAGGCGCTGGTCGACTCATCTGCGACAGCGTCAGGCGTTCTTGATTCTGGCGAAACACTTGAGCCATCATCTCCATCACAGCCGGAGCATTGTCCTGAACTGACGGGTCGGGCTTGACGTCCTTCCTCGACATCGTAGGTCACTCGTGGTCTCACTGCGTCACACGTGGTTTGCGGTTAGGCTTCGCAGCGTTGTTCTTGTTGTTAACGAACCACCGGAACTCGTCGCCGATCGATCATCGATGATTGTAATAGAAAACTGAGTTTATTTAGGAAAAGTTATTAAAACGTACATAGGTACAAACTTTGTTAACTTGGGTGCGAGCCGGATGCCCATCCGACCGCCTCGATGGTCTCGATAAACACAACATGGCGGATACTCAAAAAAGGGATGATGTCCATCACGCTAATGCTGACGCTAACACACAGCATGTCCTAACGGCGGATTTCATTTAAAGCATAAAAAAAGTACGGTGAAAGCCATTTTCACCAATAAAACGGTCCCGTCCACAAAATGCAGCGTTCATATTGTAATCTAGTGGACAATCGGCACTAGTGTAATTCTCGGTGTGCACACCAGATATTCAATGCCAAGATGTTCGAATATAACGTTAAAGCTCCGTATACAACCAGATGTGGTCCATAAAAATCTTTAAATTATGTAAAATAACCTGAGGCTCGGGTTAAAGAAAACTGAAAAAAAGAACTATAATAGCTGGGTCAAAAAGTGGGACAGGAAGCGTTTCCTTATTTACTTTGAAGTTATTCGCAGTGAGAAGCTCGCTAGGGGCGCTTCTGTTTTCCTCACTATGAGTAGTGCACGTGCTTCCCACGTGGTTATGTTTGAGTGATTATAGTGCATAGAAGCTTGGCATTGCACGTGCTTACACCGGCAGAGGAAGTTGAAGTATCCTCACTCTGGGTTGTGGAAAACTTCCACCAGGCGGCGATACCCGAACTTCTCGCCGCGAATAGACGCATTGCAGCAGCTCAGAGCCGTATATGTAGAGAGTTTGGTCAATGGGAGGCGCGGGCAGAGCCAGGGCGTGCGGCAGACTCGGAAAGAGGGCTTGGCATGCTCTCTTGACCAACCAGAAGCCGAAAAGAATCCCCTAGCGGTGGTAGCGAGAAACAGTTCTGATCAAAGGTCTATGTTTGTATATGGTTTTAATAAACGCGTAAGAGTGAAGTGTAGTAACTCTTCGTGGTTGAAAATAGGGTGCACATGTTGTTTTGATCATAAACATGCAGAAAGATGTAAGAAACGAATGCGCCGCTCAACTCTGTTTTGCTCGGACAGAATGTGACCGCTCGGACGGCAGATTCCCGGCCCTCGGCCCTTGGCGTACGGATTATGTCGATCGTTCCGTTAGTCGCACTCTTCCACCATCATTTTGGATGAGCCTGATTGAAACATCACGTGTACCATATTTTCAGTCATCGAGAGTTACTCCAATGCAGTTATCAGGTTTGTTTCTCGCGACCACCGCCAGGGTATTATTTCCGGCTTCTGGTTGGTCACATTCGAATTTCTGAAGACGCCCTGGAACACGCCCAGCCCGCTTTCGGCCAATGGCGCCTCCTCATTTGTCTCCTATACTTCCCAACGAATTGCCAAACTCTCTACATATACGGCTCTGGCCCGGCGTCGCTCGACGCGCCGCCGGACGGCTGCTTTGGTAACTAAATGGGGATACGTTCGTTTCAACGTTACTAGAAACTATGGTCCCTGGAACGCGTCTCCGACTGGTGTGTTTACCGCCATAATCCGACCTTCAGTTTTTGTTTCCTTTTATTCCGTTTACTTCACTTCATTATTACCAGAGCAGGCCAGATTATTGCCATCTTAGAACTTATTGTGTCCTCCTAAGCATTGACCTTTGTGCAGGCTCGTCAACACCAGTTTCATTCGCTCGGTTTCTCGATAAAACAAGAAAAGGTCATCAATGGCGGCCGTATTGTGGTGAGTATGTAAAGCGTCTATACTAATTCATTAAATTTATTTAGCTCCGATGATCATTGCAGGTGTAATACTTGAGCGAGAAGTTTGTACAATGTAAAATAAAAGCACAAAGACGGATATCGAGCTAAAAACTAAATAAAAACAGAAACACATTCGCCAAATTGAGCAGGTATGACACAGCATGATCAACGATCAAAAATGAACATAGAATCTTGTCGTGAATTCAATAAAACAATTATTCGAATTTTTTTTTTTTCCTTTCTTAAACAACTGGGAGTCTCGTTTGGCTACCGTCTAGTCCGGGAGGGCGTTCCAATTACAGATACTTAAAACGAGCGGGGATGAAAAAAAACAATTTGTACGGGGCACGAAGGGACTCAGAGTTTTGTCAATCGTAGCTTAAATGTAGGCTGCAGGTCTACAGAATGACTGTTTGAAAAATGTATCGCTGTAACAGATGCGGTTAAAGAAAAGACCAATTTTTAGTCGCATTTGTAAGGAGGACGGAAAACTTCTACCACATCGCCTTGATTGGAACTGTTCTTTTTAATTTTTTTTTTATAAAGCTTTATTGTGGTCATTAGTACATACAGGACTTAAGCCTCTTTTCCCATTCCTTTTCAACATACCCCAAGGCTTCAAAGGTTTCAGCTATCAACTATTTTTAGAAAGTCTATTTGATTACCCTCAAGTGAGACTTGTACGGTACACATTTCAACTAACAAAGTAGTTATAATCGATTTCTTTTCAAAGTAATGTTGTAATTATTTGCTTACCTTTATTAGGTGGTAATCACGAGAGTATAATTTTGGGAGTAATAAAATAACTTGTAACCTTTACGTACTATGCCCCCCCCCCCCCCCAATCGCACTTAGTGGCGTCCTTTGTTTCCACAACTTTACCACCAAGGAATTCTAGAAACAAGACTGCGACAGGGGTTCGGGCTACCGAACGTTGTAGATTTTAAAGATGAGTAGAAATACGTGCTCTTTTGAAAATTTGAATTTATCAGAAAAGCAACGGTTGCTTATTGAAGCAGCGGTCAATTTCTTTTCCTCCGAAGTAATCGAGGAATCCATTTGAATATGTTTAACCAAAAGTATTTGCAAAAGCGTTTGCATTGATTGCAAAAGTATTTGCAATCAATTACTTTTTTTGTAATCTGAATAAAACTGCGCATTATGCAGGGCCAAACCATAGAGAAATATAGTACTACGTAAAGAGTGGCCAGTCGAGCCGTTTCGCGGCCCAGGAGTTAGGAACTCTACTGGCCGTTAGTAGGCGCAACAGAGCCACTTATCCTGAACATTTGTTAGATATCTAATATTAATAAAGAACTTTGTTGTATAGAGTAATCTTTTAAAATTATTACGAAGTTTGAAAACTTTCAAAAACGACTAGAACGGCTGTGGCTATGGCTGCGGCGCGACGGTTGGCTTCGGAGTCGTGGAGTCGACGGAGAGCGGATACTTCGGCTGCTTGGTCTGTGTCTCTTGCCTCGTTGTGTGGGTTGAGGTGGTTCCGCGGCTTGTTGTCTCGTGCGGTTTCTAGTCATTCTTCTGTTGCGGTCATGGTATACGGTATACGTAAGAAGTATTGTGACTGTAGTTTCTTTGTTGACGGACATTTTCATTCGGTCACTGAATTTAAAAGTCACTGGGCCAGATTGTTCTTCTATTGTTGCTGTATTAGTCACAAAAGGTCATATGTGCAAGCGCTTTTCATGAAACTTGGACGGTAATTTCTTTAAATGCCCTCCATCATATTGCATTTGTCGCTGTAAGTCTCGCTGTAATACGGTACTTTTTTTTCCAGTGTTGCACTGTTGACGCGTTATCCATACATTTTGCATGTGTATTCTTATTTTTGCAATGTATGAATAACATACATCACTCATCGTCTCCAGAGTTGATGCTTGTATTGCTTGTCATAGTTACAAAAATAAATACTTTTGTGTGTCAATCTCTGGTGTCGTCCCATGTCGTCCCTTCGAGAGAGTTAGCACAAATGTGAAAATATCCTTTTCGGTGTGCGGTCAGTTCGAATTATATGTAGCGCTGGATGACTTTTCTTCTGCAGTACAATTAAGGTATACTTTTTTTTAATTAAGGTAAAAACCATGCTAGTTACAATAACACTGACTCGTTAAACTAGAGGGCGCATGCTACTGCCCGATACAAAAATACCGCCAGAATTCGCCTTGAATCCATTCATTCATCTGGCCAGCGGTTACTGCGTGTATCCATCCATTCAACGCTCAACTAGGGACTATACTGGCCGCTGGGTGCGCTCGCTGACACTGAATTGGGCCGCTGGGGCCTATGGAAGTGTCCGCTCTTTACATAGTATACTATATTTCTCCATGGCCAGACCTTCGAGAAATCGGCGCGCGTCGTCGTCTGCATGTACGCGGCTGCCCGCGCAAAACATGAAGGCGCACTTTAGGATGTCATGGCTAGTCACGCTCCCGTTTCTCGGCCCACAGACAAGACGACGACGGCGATAAAGGGATAAAGGTCTTACACCAGCAACAACCACCGAGCAATCTTGCGTTGTTATCGCATCGTTCCGCCTCCCGTCTGCCACCTCGTACAGGGCACGTGACCGGCGACGTCAGGCTTTTAATTCCGTGTCAGGGCTAGTCACGACCCACTTATAAAAAGAAACCGAGGAGGCCGTTATTTGGAGGAGCAGAGGTCTCCCGGATACGCAGACGGCCGCGTCGTCTGCTAGCTTTTCCTCGTTCATCCCCTGCCGAAATGGCGTCGCGTGCCTTGAACTCGGTCTGCGATAGACCCTCTTCGAAATGCAGTGCCGTCTGGTAACTCGAAAAAGCAGTTTCACTTTCGACAAACTATACGGCGGTCATGAAACTGTATCTTATCGGGCACCGTCGCTTTCGCACACCAATGGCAAATGAGAGTTTGTTCTTCGATCACACGATAATTCTCTCTTGATTTGTTTCAGTTTCGATGGTGAGAACTTGAGAACTGACCACTACGATACGGCGACCCAGAAGCGCCTTGATTCCATTTCCGCCCTCAAAAGACTCTGGGGTCAAACTTGTGCCAAGAGATTGATTGGACCACACTTGGAAATAAACGCTAACGCGGGCGTTGCATCTAATTCGTTCGTCGAGCTGTATACTGACGCCTCGAACGTACCTCGTATATCTTCCGCTCGATAGTATCTTCAACGTCTTCCTTAATCAGCCCCAAGGAGGACGCCATTAGTATGGCACAGATGCCATACCCTGATATTGTGATAATGATCAAATTTCCCAGTCTAAAGTTTTGAAAAGGGTCTATTGGCCACGCTTCTTAGACGCCGTGAAGCTCGAGGACACTTCTGCTGTACGCTATACCTTTCTAGAAGACCGTAGAGATAGGGGCATATAGTTCCTTGGTCGCCAAGTCGCGTTTTCGTTTTAGAGCGCAGCTCTTAGGCGCCCGTTTCCGGCTTGAGCGGCGTCGGCGTCGCCGTCGGCGTCGGCGTCGGCGTAACCGCGCGGTGCATTATGGGAAATATCCCATAATGCACCGCGCGAGCCCCCCCCCCCCCCCGGGGTCACGTGACCCCGGCGGGGGGGTGGTCACGTGACCCTGGGGGGGGGGGAGGTCACGTGACCCCGGGGGGAGGGCTCGCGCGGCGCATTATGGGACATTTCCCATAATGCACCGTGCGACCCCCCCCCCCCTCCCCGGGGTCACGTGACCCCCCCCCCCCGGAGGAATCGAAGAATGAGGGGAGGAGGAGGAGGAGGAGGGGTATACCCTCCCCTGAGTACCCTTCCCTCCTCCTCCTCAAGAGCTGCGCTCCAATTCGGCGTTACAGGGAGTTGTAAACGGCTTTCACTTTTTCATAAAGACAATAGACGCCGAAAATGAGACTGAAACCTCGTATATTCTAAACTGACAATATATTTAATTTTATGAGGAATTTACGATGTAACAAAACCCCGCCGCAGTAATCGATGTTGTCGCACCGACGGAAAGTGTCAGCAATAGAGATGCCATGTCGCGGCTTTACGCACACAGTGACTCGTAATAAATTCTTCGCGGTTTAATATCGCAATGAACGTCATGATGCTAACTGCGCCACAAGTTGGTGATTTTTTTAACTCATTGGAACAAGCCAGTTAATATATTCCTTGCGTATATATTCTGGGCATTAAAAAAATGAAAGCCGTTTACAACTCCCTGTAACGCCGAATTAGAGCGCAGCTCTTGAGGAGGAGGGGAAGGCACGGGGGGGGGGGGGGGGGGTCACGTGACCTCGACCTTTAGGGGGAAAATTTTTTGCTAGACTTAGCGGGAAAACTTTTCCGCTAAATTTAGCGGGGAAAATTTTCCGCTAAATCTAGCGGGGACAATTTTCCGCTAAATCTAGCGGGGAAATTTTCCCGCTAAATTTAGCGGGAAAATTTTTCCGCTAAATTTAGCGGGGAAAATTTTCCGCTAGTTTTAGCGGGGAAAATTTTCCGCTAGATTTAGCGGGGAAAATTTTCCGCTAGATTTAGCGGGGAAAAGTTTTCCGCTAGATTTAGCGGGGAAAATTTTTCCGCTAAATTTAGCGGGGAAATTTACCCATCATGCACCGCGCGGTTACGCCGACGGCGACGCCGACGCCGACGGCGACGGCGACGCCGCTCAAGCCGGAAATGGGCGCCTAAGAGCTGCGCTCTAAAACTCTAATTAGGATCAAATAAAACGTAACCTTCGGTACAAAAGAAAAAACGTACGCCTTTGCACAGCGCCTGCCAACCTAATGAGAAGCCCAAGTGTGGTTAGACATGTACTCTAGCCAGACATGTACATGCCTGACTAGACATGGTCAGACATGTGATCTAACCAGATATTGTCAGACATGTGCTCTAGCCAGACATGTACGTGTTACTAAAACAAAGTAACTAAGTACGTAACTCGTTACTGCAATTCAAAAGGAATGCGTTACGTCAGCTTGAAAGTAACGCTCTATTTTTCATTACTCCAAATGTGTCGCTTTTATGAAGCCTAAGCCGGTTCCAAAATTTGTCGGGATTAATAATTCCTCGCGTTTTACCGCGTTCATTCAGAAATGACTGTATACGATACTGACGTGCATCGGGTTGAAATAAAATGCGACTAGAGACGAAACTTCGATCCCACCATCGGCGCAGCTTCCAAGCATGGTTTGTGCTTGGCGAGGGTCAAACATATCGGAGTAGGACGCACAACCTAGCAGCGTCCTACTTCAATGTGTTTGAACTTTGCCAAGCTCATCCAAAGCTTGGAAGCTGCACCGATGGTGGGCTCCAAGTTCCGTCACTGTTCGCATTTAGGTTGGGTGCTTGTCTTGCCCACGTTGCCCTCCAGAAGCATACCGGCGTTACTCGTAACTTCATGAAATGCGTTCCTTCGCTTACGAAGTAAGTAGCGTTACCTCGTTGCCGAAAAAGTAACCAGGTACGACGCGTTACGTGCAAGCCTGGCTCTAATAGCACCGCGTTGAGAATGCGTCTGCTTTGGACACGCGTCGTCTGCTTCGAAATTGCGCCGTCTGCATCGAAAATGTGTCGTCTGCATCGCCGAGATAGGAGACGCCGCACGCTGGAGAATTGGATTCTTTTACCTGAAAAAGAAAAAAAGAAAAGAGGTGCAGCGAAAGAAACCTATCGGCGGGTGGGATCTTTCAAGAATCTGGGGACGACCCCGTTCGAAAGGCCGCGCAGACGTGCCGATAGGGTGCTGGTCCCCGCTGCTGTCTTCTGAGTTAACTAGATATGCCCTCACCCCGACACCGTTTTCCAGCGAGGCTACTGGAGAAGCGCGGCGACAACGCCATCTTGGCCTTGCAGTACTGCTCGAGTTCTTCTGGTTGTCTCGTTGTTTTCTGAGGCCACCATCTTTGGGTTTTTTCCCCCATCGTAGCTTATTTGTTGCGTGTATGTGTGTGTGCATGCTTGTGTGTGTGTGTGTGTGTGTGTGTGTTTGCTTGCTTGCGTGCATGTATGTGTGTGTGTACATCGTAGCTCTATTTAGTGTGTGTGTGTGCGTGTGCATGCGTGTGTGTGTGTTTGCTCGCTTGCGTGCGTGTATGTGTGTGTGTGTGTGTGTGTACATCGTAGGTCTATTTAGTGCGTGTGCGTGTTTGCGTGCGTGTATGTGTGTGCGTACATCCTAGCCCTATTTTGTGTGTATGTGTGCGCGCGTGCGTGCGTGCGTCCTCTTAGGAGCCAGAGACGGGGTAATCCTTATAATCCGGATTCCCGTCATTTGTCGCCAAAAATAAAAACACGAAGAAAGGAGCGCAAAAAAGAAATGCGAACAGCGTCAGAGGTGCAACCGCTTGGCGCGAGAGCAGAAGCGGTCTTGGAATAGGGCGAAGGAAATGACGCTATCGCGTCCTCTACAGACCACCAGTCCAGAATTTTTATCACGGAAATTAGCGTCAATGACCTTGTCCATTGATAGAGCAAACGTGCGAAAATGGAATACTGGGCCGAGTCTTAGGTAGCAACCCGTTACTGCAACTTTTTCTTTTTTTACTTTACGGTCGCCCTTAACTGTAACGTAGGTTTCATTATTTAATTTAGTTTTAACTGTAGTTTTATTACTTCTTAGGAAGTAACGATGAAACTAACGGCGTTTCTTTTTTCGTTATTTCGCCAATTCGTAGTATCCCATGAGTCGCCACCCGGTTATAGCCACGTATGAATGTGATGCGAAAACACTAGCTATATTTCAGCATGCGCTTGTTCTTTGTAAAACAAATCGTAAGGGTGCAGGCGAGCTGGTGAATATTAACCATGTTGAATTAACCTGAGACTGAGGTAGAGAAGAAACATCAAAACGTAGAAGGGACAGGAAATAGACAGGACGACGTCTTGAGACGTCGTCCTGTCTATTTTCTGTCCCTTCTACATTTTGATGTTTCTTCTCTACCCCAGTCTCAGGTTAATTCAACATGGTTGTTCTTTGTGACCCAATAGTTACATGTTGATAGGAAGTACGACCATCGTTGCCGGTTTTTAACGCAGAATGTGTTTTATCAGTCGATTTCCATTGAAATCGGCAACGTTTGGCTGTAGCGGCCATTACACCGAAAAGAGTTACGCCTATGGCGAACTATGTGACTTCAGTAGCCCGGCAGGATTTGAACTCACATAGAGATCGTGAGCCTACCCTTAGAAAAATTATCAATGCGTTTCAATTGAGTTTCGAATGCATATTGTAGAATACATACGAAACTTCATTGAAACTCGTTGATGGTTTTCGTAAGGGAAGTGCTTTGCCGACTGAACTATCCAGGGTGGGAGACCGAGCACGCAAAGGGAAAGTCACCCGCCCTGGACGTGCGCTTCGCGGCCTTTCTTGTCACGCTGCGCCATCTCGCGGCGTGTGCCAGAAATGAGAGCGAATCTTCGTTCGGCGCTGCAGTTCAGGTGCCCTTCTCTTCTTCCCTGGAAGGCCGAACACACTTTCCGTGATTGCCAGTCTTTGTCAGCGTGTTCAACATTGTATAATTTCATTATTTCTGGTCAATCACTTCTTTGTTCTATCAGCCGTAAAATGACAGATGCGCAGTGACCAATCACTGAAAACAGGACTAATTACAATATGAAGTAATAACACGCGTACCTGCACTCATTGCAAATGCAATAAGCTTGAGAAAGGGGGAGGGGGGTGTTTTCTACTTTTTGTTTCACTTTTGTGTAATAGAAAAGTAACTAAAAAGTAACGCAGTTAGTTTTTTTCTTTTTTAGTAAATTGTCACTGCAACGAGCAACTTCTTTTTTCTGAAAGTAAAGGGCTGTTTATACTCCGACGTTGAGCGCACTGAACGCAGCGTAGCCCAGAACGCGCGCCTTTTATTGGCCGGCAACCAGGAACTCGATATCTGCAACCAATAAGTACCTGCGCGCGCTGCGCTACGCGGCGCCCGACGACGTTACGTTATAGTATAAATGTACCTTAACTGTAACGGTAATGCTCGAGTCGCACTAGACCGACAAACAAAAACAAACGACAGCGACAAGCCTCGAACCCATGCAGCATACTCGCGATGGTACCTTTGCAAGGCGTTTAGTCGTTCGGTGCTCGTGAAGAGAGCACGAGTGATTGCAAGCCTGCCAAAGATACCCTCGCGTGCATAATGCTCGTGTTCGAGCATAGCCTCCTTTGTTCAACAAAAACTCTCAAATCGCGAAAGACTCTGGTTTGAGGCTTGTCGCTGTCATTTGTTTCTGGCTGCCGCTCTAGTGGGACTCGGGCATAAGGAATTACTTTTTGAAAGTAACTTACCCGAGACTGAGTGTGCCTCCATAAATATCAGCAGCATATCGGAGGCACTCGTTTCATTGCATTTACAGCACAAATGCGTTCATTATTTTTCGAAACTCTCGAGCCAAACTGGAGAGTATCGGCACTCTATTGCCCGAGTTTCTCGTGGGCGCCGCCATTTTGGTGCTAAGTGCAGAGCGCCCGTAATCAGATCTAGATGAAGAAAGCCAGGCGGTATCGTTTCGCTCTGTCGCGAACTATTATAACATTTCTGGAGGACGGAAAATCGTTTCTGTGGGTGATAATAAAACTTCATATAATCGGCACCAATGATTTAAAGCACCGAGATATACGGAATCACATTTTTTGGTTTCTAGGATAGGTGGCGCAAGTTACCGTTTGTTATAAATGGTACAGCCATTCGCATCTATTCATCCATCTGATACCTGAAGTGTTGTTACTTTGAAGCGTAACATAATTGGTCGACCTAGACCCAACCACAAACTAACGAGCGCCTGATTTTGTTTTCCAAACAAATAAACCTCTAAAAAAAAATAGGCATTTTTCTGTGGCGTCACGAGAATTAGGTGGCGCCACGGAACCAATCTCGGTGTAGAGAGCCTCGATTTAAGAGAGGAGACAACTCAGAGACTAGGGAGCGTTTGCGTTTTAATGGCGGACGCCTCTGCGTAGGTCGGTCCCAAGTGCGGATTCGCTGCGTTGTCGCGTGGCAGGGAGGAAAATGGACGGAGAGGCGGGGACGCTTGCAAACGATCGACGCTTTCGTCACCTGCTCGCAGCTCGCATTGCAAGCACGGCCCATAAATCACGCCACCCCAATCGAGCAGTTGGAAACACTCTGACGTCTCGGCACACTAGCTCGGTGACTCACTCAATGTGTCACTCCGCGGTGGTTGCGCCACGTGAAAAGTGAGCCCTATGCTCTCGTGCAAACCAAAGCCTCTAGCAAAATTATACGCCCCCATGCTCGTACCTTCCATAACGCTGCACATACCTTGAGAACCAATTGGCATAATGCCATAAGTCTCGAATTCCACTCGTCATATTTCAGCTGTTTGACAAAGCATCTATTTTCCCAAGTTAGGCGCTGAGCAAGTGTCACTCCATAGTAAAATTCTTGGTTTCTGGTGACGTTATAAGCGTTGGAGTTTGGTTCGAGCTTCATTGCGACTCTGCGGAAAACTATTTCCCAACATATGCAAATTTAAAGTGTCGGGGGTCGCTGTTTCGCTTCACTTCACTTCACTTTATTACCTTAAAGACCCCCGTTAGGGAGTATTATAGTACAACGACGGCTGTAATCATGACGGTGATAATGATGATTATAATTATGATGATAATAAAAATGGTTGCAACAATGACGATTATACGATTACATTTCAACAGGTTCTTCTGTCTCCCCTCCCCCCCCCCCCCTTTTTTCTGTCGTAAACGCTTTTGGAATTCCTATGTCCGTTCCTAGTTGAAAGATATGGGTGGGTTGTCCTTGTCTTACATGTTTACACCCTTTCACTCCTGACCCGCATCAACACGCTCTTCGTCCATCAAAATTCTTCTGCCTTTTAGGGTTGAGTTTATACCTGGTCTCTGAAGTTCCTATTTCACCGAAAATAGGGTGTCTCGGTGTTATCGCAAGCGGCCCGCAACACTGAGGCCCTCAAACCGAGAACGTCTTCCAGCGCCATCTCTCGATCACCAGCAAAACCCAAAGTGAAAAAGAAGCCAAAGGCGCTCGCGCCCGTTTTCTCAAGGCTGCGCGCGTGCGCTTTCTGGGACAATCAGACGCCGCTGTACGCGAACGAAAACGAAAACTCGCAGAAATGAAAACCAAAAGCCTTCATCTACAACAGCACAAACAAAAGGGGCAAATAAATACGCACAATTGGCCAGATTAGAATCGAGCGAAACGCCGTTCACGTTCGCTGCCACGGCTCGGCTTATCTCATCTCGAAGGTTCTAGAGCGCGTCGATCGTCTGCTACGCTCGGGAATTCCGTCGTCTTCTAACGCGCGCCCCTATACGCAACTGCGGTCGGCCGCCACTTTATAGCGTTAGTATCGCGCTTGAAAAGTTCGTAGGAAACATTTTTCCTTTATATATATATATATATATATATATATATATATATATATATATCTTACGACCAATTCGTGTTCAAGAAACCGTAGCCAGATAGGAGGCTCACGGACTCTCTCACTACCGGGTGTAAAGGCTCTGAGGGACTTCAAATACATCATATTTAGCGTATATTGCCTCAACATCGCTTCGTTTCACCTGGAGTAACTTCGCACATTGGATGCTCGGAAAGACATGAGATCACGTTCGCTGGGTTCAACCTTTTCCAAGTTTGTTTTTATAGTTCAACTGAACTGTTCGCTCTCATTGTTGCTGTCGTTGTTCTTGATTTTCCTGAATGCAGGGTATACCGAGACCACTACTGCAGAGAGATACAAACTGTATTTCCGGTAAAACGATTCCACGCTTTCCTTCCGGGAGTTCCAAATCGGAAAGTGCGGGACCTCATATGACCAAAAGAAAAATGAAAGCATTTTTATTCTATACTTTAGAATTAGAGACCACAAAGTCTGCAATGTTCAGAAAGAAACAAATAAAAAAATTCGGCGCGCTCCTTTTTTTTTTTTTTTAAGGTATGGGATATGTTGATTAGTGTGGCATACTCTTGCTTCTTAGCTTTCACCTACGTTGCACACGAAAACACTTGCCGTGTAAAATTTCCTCTTTTGAGAAGTCTCCGAGGTATTCGTACGCGATGAGTCGCGCGATTCGCGGGTACAGAAAAATGTCCGCTATTCAAATTGCATTTTTCGAGAGGCCTAAGATTCTCCGCGGAAAAGATTCATTTCTGCAGAGAAGAAGCTTGTCACTCATCCTCGCAGAAATAGCGAGACCAACACAATAGACATTTTTGGGTCCACCTATACTCCTGTGCCGGTGCTCAAAGCCAGGGTGTCGAACCGAAATGTTTTTCGTTCCGGTTTTCGTTCCGGTTCAGGGAAAACGGTTCAGCTCCGGTTCAACTCCGGAGTGAAGAAATAAAGGTTCAAACCGGTTCGAACCGGTTCGTACTCATGTGATACAAAAAAAATTGACGAAAGCAAAAGATAAATAAGCATATTTTATAAAAGTATTATATACAGAAAGTAAAGTCTCACATTACTGTGTGGAACAAACAAGCTAGTGCTGGGGCACCTCGGGACGGGGATGAAAGCGCAATTCAATGTCAGGCAGCTGACCGAAGAATGCATAACCGGGGAAAGACGGCACCTCTAAGACGATAGAATGAACTCCAGTGCAGAAAAAGCTCACTGCACGCTGACCTGGGTCGCAGGCACTTCCACGGCTACATGCGCCAATGGGTAGAGTTCTAAGGGGCGCTCCCCTCCCCCCTCCCGAAACGGCAACACGTTATCGTCCCTTGAAAGCCGCGGCTCCTTGTCTAGCAATGCTCAGAAGAGCTGTGCGCCTTGGTGTTCGTGTTTCTGAGGAGAAAACGTTTTGGTCCTTGCTGTTTCTGCTACCAGAGATTGAAGCTGTTTTGCTCTTTTCTGTAGCTGTAACTGTTGATTGAATCCCCCCTTCCCTACCCGGTGCTATAGACTTTAATTTCGGACAGATTATTAAATCCGCTAGGTTATTTTGAAAGCAGATTAGAGGTGCCAAAGTATGGCAACTAGTGCAGGTCCGAAAACATACATCGGCCTTTTCTTATCCGATCAGTTGCACAGGAAATCAAGGTGTTTACAGTGAATTGCACAAAACTCTACAAAATTGAAGACAAGAAACACAAAACAAAGCTTTAACTGAACGCAAAAAATAAGAAAAAAAAAGGACAAAGAGAGGTATAGCCAACACCAGGGTTGTTCTCTATTCTAATCTTTGTCCTCTTTTTTTGCGTTTAGTCCGAGATGAAAAACCAACTAGCCCAACTCACCGTTTTGCCACCATACAGGCTCATTAATTGGTCACTTTTGCTAACGTACGAATTGGGTACATTCTAGTGTTAAATTTTTTTTGATGAGCCATTTCCGGTCCCCAAGAAAAGGTTGAGACGAATGTGGGCATTTGTTAAGGAAATACATAAGACCAGAAATCCCGGAGGATTTATAGTTAACTGCTCATTTGGTTTCAGTTCTCGAGAGGAACTTTATAAATTATGAAGACAACCGTTATGTCAAAACCTGATAATGGAACGTTACAAAGCTTTCCGATACCTTTTTTTTTTTTTTTTGCTTTTTGATTTTTCACATGGTCGAAACACCGCAAAAATAATTTATCAGTTTTGCCCAGGAACGAAAAAATAATTATTTCGGTCCGGCTCAACTCTGGTTTGCGGGAAATTAATTTTTTTCCTTTCATTTTTTGGTTTACTTTTCAGGTTACTGTGTTTTTCTTCACGCACTTTTCACGCAACCTGACTTCGCGTATGAACCGAAAACCGCATGGAAAACATATCGGTTCCGCTCCGGAGCGAGAAATATTATTTCGTTCCGGGTCAACTTCGGTTCGCAAGAAAATAACGTTTTTTTCCGGTTTTCGGTTCACGGTTTGGGTTCGGTTCAATACCCTGCTCAAAGCCGTTTATACTGAGAGAGTTTTAGGGGCGAAGCTCCTTAGGGGCTAGCCATGTCCGTCCGCCGTCCGCCGTCCGCCGTAGGCCCGGCGTCGGGTGCTCGTGCTTCTGCTCGTGAGATCACGTGCTCACGAGCACGTGAGCACATGCTCACGTGCTCGTGTAGGGCAAAAAAAATTGAAAAAAAAAGATGCAAAAAATTATGAAAAAAGAAAAAGAAGAAAAAAAGAGTAGCGGGTTCCGAGATGCCATCCCATCTGTCTGCTTAAAAAAAGAAAAAGAAGAAAACGACACATTCTCCTACTGACATGAATGAAAAGGCTCAAAGAAAAAGAAGAAAAAAAAAGAGTAGGGGGTTCTGAGATGCCATCCCATCTGTCTGCTTAAAAAAAGAAAAAGAAGAAAACCACACATTCTCCTACTGACATGAATGAAAAGGCTCAAAGAAAAAGAAGAAAAAAAAGAGTAGGGGGTTCTGAGATGCCATCCCATCTGTCTGCTTAAAAAAAGAAAAAGAAGAAAACCACACACTCTCCTACTGACATGAATGAAAAGGCTCGGCATGCTGCGGCTCGGCGTCTACGCAGACAAGCACCACCATAGCTTCGCCCCAAGCAACATCATTCACCACGTGGAAATGCGGTCAATTTTTAATAAGATTTTGACAGCCTGCACCAACCACAGCAGCGTAGTCTGACAACGGGAGATGACTACTTCCGTTCGGCATTTTGGGGCTCTGACTCATAGAAACTCTATGCGATTTCTCGAGAATAAAGAAGACAAAGAAGTAACGCCATTTTGTGTTATCGCGAAATCTGCTGGTTCTAGCGGGCAACAAGCTCCGTCCATTGGCCGAACTCTCTCACTATAAACGGCTCTGCCGGTTCTTGTAGGCTTCTTGCTCCTGACGTCACTCTTTCGGTTAGACTCGAAATCAAAAGCAACATTGTCATCCGCTATTAGTGTCTTGGCGCCATGTTGGAAGCATTCGGCGTCTTATTATTGAAGCAGCAGTAGTGCCGTAGAGAGTCATAGAGCCGTCTTTGTATAACTAAACTTCGGAATATTTTCATGTCCTATTGTATGCTCCATACTATCGATGCTCAAAACAGAATCGTGAAAAAGACGAAATAAGATAGGTACTGAATATGTTGGTCTCGCAGGACGGTGCCCTTCGAAAATGGCGACAGCGGGAAGCCAGACCAAAGGAGAGGGTGTGCACGTGCGCGGAAACCTACTAGACAAAAGATGATTTCTTTTATTTATGGACATTTGAACGCGATAAATAGAATACACGATCAAAATGGTTTATAGGAATACTCAAACAGCGGGAAGTGACAGATCTGACAGTGGAGTAGTACCACTAGAAAATACGTCGACTGCCCGGAAAAAATGTGATTACGTAACCGCATCTCGATTAAAATTATTGGGCAGTGAAGTTTGGCTCGACAGTTTACGCCATCTTACTAAGAAGTCTCGCAACACTGAGACAGGCCGCGGCTACGGTCACTGCACAACTTAGGGATCCTGGGTTCAATCCCCAGCCCCGCCCGTTTCAATATGAATGAGCATCGTACCGGCCTGTGGTCATGTATCCCTACTGCGTGGTGCACGTTAAATACCACAGGCCAGCGGTCGTACTGAACTGGCTAAATTGCTCATCCACAATGGGTAACAACGTCGCCATGTTCTGGCATACTAAACTGCTGCTGTATAAAGAGCTCCCGACTAATTTGTTTGTTTGTTTGTTTGTTTGTTTGCTTGTCTGTGTGGAGATCAGACTTGTACGCGGCACTTATTACAGGTAATCAAAATACTTATAATAAATTACTTTCGGAGTAATTTCTCTCTATTTCTCTATATTTATTAGAAAGTAATCGCGAGAGTACTCATATTTATTTTGGAATCACTAAAATTACTCTTGTCCAGTTCGCTTGCACCTTTCCATTTAATTATAATATCGTCACTCGTACACCCGTTGTTTGTTTCCCCTCCCCTTCCTAATGGCGCCCTTAGTACAAATTTTCTGCCAGGGAATCTTCGAACCAAGTCACTGCCAGAGGGATAGTTTACGAAAAGTGCTGGAATCAGCGGATAAGTAGTTTTTATAGGCCGGTGAACCTAATTCAGCAACAGAGAGTACGAAAGAACCTTTTTTTTTTTATTCTGGTTAAAAGTGCACAAAAGAACAAGAACAAAGTAGAAAACAAGCACGACAGACAAGCGCTAACTTCCAAATGGCAGTTTAACCAAACTTCAGTGACCACATAAAAAAAAGAGAGGTTCTTTCCCTCACCCCACAGTCCATTCGTTTTTTGCGCGCTTTATAACGAGAATGAATACTAACACCAACTAGCCCAATTTTGAACCATTCGACCCTTTTACAAATTGGTGGCAAAAATGAAAAGTTCGAAATAATCGGAAAAGTAACCGTTACTTTCTTCGAGCAACATCCCTTTTAATCTCGAGGAATAAAGTAATCTCATAGAATACCTTTAACCCAAAGTCGTTGTAATTGTAATCGATTATTTTCTTTTCCAGTAAAGTGTATACAAGATTGGACTTACGCTTGGACAGGAGCTGCACTTGTGTCTCATTGCTCGGTGGCACATGTACTGCCCAAAATCACCCAACTGGGCCAAGGGCGACGGAGGTGCCTCCCGCTCACTGCCCACAAGCAACAGATGTGAAATTTGCTCACTTTGAATACTCGACGGCAAACCCGAGGTCTTTACCGTACGGCGAATGACTACGAGGGGCGTTCATAAAGTTCGTATTATTGTCACGAAGGAATAGAGATCCAGCAATCAAACTCAAGTAGGAGTTGAGACTTTCTCTACATATTCGCTACCAAAAATTACCCACTTTTTCTAGCGATGCACTACATGCCGGAGGCCATTGTTATAGAACTCCTCGTTTTGAGGGTTCAGGAATCGCTCCACTTCAGCAATCACTTTGTCGCCGTCCTTGAAATGCTTTCCTCTTATTTGGCCACACTGGAAGCGTCTCCGCCATTTAACCAAAGTGTCATAAACTGGGGCGTTGCCCCCGAACAACGCTCCCAGGTTGGAATGAGTATCCTTGGCATTGCTTCCCTTCAAATGGATAAAACGGATCACTGCATGAGCTTAGTACCGATGGGCGGTGCCATTTTTGTTACGACTCCCTAGCGGCGTTCCGAGCTACTATAGCATGCGATGTTTATACTGTGCGGAAACTAGAAGGACGCGCGCTCATGTTGATGCCTGTTTTGTTCCATTTTTTTTTTTCAATCCTTGAACCATCGCCTCCTCTATACTCCCAAAGCCTGGCAGTTCGACGACGGAGCCATAGAGTGCCCAGTCGCAGATTTGGAGCGCGAGGATCTGGTAGCACAGAACGTCAAAGAGTCATTTCTCGGGGAACCTGTACGTCAGTGCACAGCTTTTGCAGTATCGTCGTTCTCTGAAATCTCTCCGCATTATGCAGCGATTGAGTCTTCCATATGCTTTGCGGTAAAGTCGGCTCTCCATACTTTTTAGAATGTAGCTCTCTCAGAGGCCAGTCTTTGGCCACGGGCACCCACCGTTTTTGTCAAGCTACGGCTACACCCTGAGCCTGTACTGCACGGTTGGTTTCTCCTCACCAAAGGACAATCTGCGAGAACAGACATGTTCGTACACTTAACGGTTCTTACTTCATGAGAAAAAGAAGAAGAAAAAAAAAAGATATTGCGTGGCGATTGCCAAAGCGCCGTATGATTCTTCGAGTTGTTTTCAGAAGCTTTCGAAATACTTTATTCGTCGGCCTGATTTTCTGGCGGCCGCATATTTTTAGGGGACATTCGCGAATCGGACATGACGGCCTGTTACCTGCCCGTTACTCGTTGTCATCCTATCAGAAATGCGTACAGCCTCCATCGCTATAAAATAGCCAATCGACGATACAGTTTCAAATGGCTGCGAGGATTCGCTTCGGGTTGGCCCACTTGAATGTGAAATGAAAGTAAATGAACGTCTGTTCTATCGTCTGTCCGAAACAAACCGTATCTGGCCAAGGCGTGTTCAGCACCAGCATATAAACTGCCACGGCGAATGGTTCTTTCATAGTGAGGGAGACTGTACTAGTCAAATGCTCGGTTTTGGGCGATTTCCGAGAAAGCAATGTTGACGACCCGTAAGGACGATACCGGCATAGGTGGGAGCAACCTGATCACACATCTGCGTTTGAGTGTGCTCCAGAGCGTAGCCTTCACTCATGACCGCTTACTACGAAACAGAACGCGTGCACACTGGCGCCATCTATCAGGCAACCCTGAAACTCTACCATCTATGCAGATATATAGTTTGTTTTAATATTTCCGCATCACTCTTTTACCTGAAGTTCGGAATAATTATCACGATGTTTCGAGCGACTAATTATTATAGACAGCGCGTAAATTTGATCTCGCAAATGCCGCAAAAGCTTCACTCTGCTTGGAGGGATGAAAAATCGTTAACCCCGATAGTAGGGGTGGTTGCTCTATGGAGTGTCGTTGAATAGTTTTGCCAATGCCTGGATTCTGCAAGAAGTTAACCACGGACGAGTTCCAGGGCCACCCGATAGACACGGCGACGGTTTGTTCTCTCTCGTTTTAAGCGCTCACCTGGACACGCAACGCACTCGACACTCCAACGAAAATGTGGGAACCAGTCTTTAGTGGAAAGGGCGGTTCATATATACTAGCGTGAGTCCGGCCGAGTACGACTGCAGTTTGCTTGCGACGTGAATCCTTTTACGGGTGGCTACGGCAACAGCCGCGTCGGCTCCAACGAAGCAGGGTCAAACCAGTTTTGTCGAAGCCGACGCGGCTGTTGCCGTAGCAACCCGTAAAAGGATTCACGTCGCAAGCAAGTTGCAGTCGTACTCGGCCGGATTCACGCTAGTGTATGAACCGCCCTTGAGCGTCTGACTGCGTCATATAAGGGCATTCACACGAGGGAGAAATCCCGGGGATTTCCCCCCGGCACGCGCATCCCGCGACGAAGACGTCAGGCTTTGTGATGTGCAAAAGAATCGCGTTTTCCTTTCGTGATGCGCGCGCGCCGGGGAGAAATCCCCGGGATTTCTCCCTCGTATGAATACCCCTTAATGAACACGCTATAATAAGTGTTCGTACGAGTTGTTTAATGTAGCAGACAGCCCGTACTGTTTCCCTACTGTACCGACGCTAGAGTCTCATACACAAATACACCTCAAGAACCGTATTAAAAGGGTCCGACTCTTGGAGGAACATTACTAATTGCCCCCTTTATGTGTAGAGTTAAGATATATGGAGGTGTATTTCAGATGAGATACATACGTTATCTCAAGACGTGCGCGTTCCAAACGCAGAAAACACCGCTTCTCTAACTGGTCGTGCAACTTCCCTCTCTTTTTCAACACAGGGAAGGAAGACGAAGCTGTGTTTGGAGATTTGTGTTTGTCTTTGTCCCTCTTGTTCCCCTTCTCCGGGATTATTTTCGTCATTCTTGTCCAGCTCGCTTGCACCTTTGCATTTCATTGCATTATAATTATAACCTTAATTTGCAAGCTTCACCCTTGTTGGTGTTAGACTGGTGGCAGCTGATAAAACCCGTTTGCTCTACTGACGTCTAAACCCTGGTTAGCTCAGAGCGCTCCATCTGTAATGGAGAGGTCCCGGGTTCGATACCCGGACCAGGCGGATTTTTTCGGTCGCTCACCAGTCACCTAGCTGTGTTTGGAGATTTGTGTTTGTACTTAGTCCCTCTTGTTCCCCTTCTCTAGGGATTATTTTCGTCATTCTTGTCCAGCTCGCTTGCACCTTTGCATTTAATTGCATTATAATTATAAACAGGGAAGGAAATTTGAACAACTTCCCCCACCCCTTCCAAAAAAAAAAGAAACAAAAAGCCCAAGATTGTTTTAAGTTTGTGATAGGTTGCTGTGTCCTTTTCATTTCTGTATATAGCGAAAGTTTCCCTGTATACAGCGAAACCTTACGAAGTTGCTGCGAATGCTGCGAATCTCTGATCACCTTTCGATTCTGTTCATCAGGCGTGACTTTTTTTTTTTTGTCTTTTTATTATTTGGCGGAGCAGCATTGAAGTTCCAAATAAAGTCTTTTGTGCGTCTCGAAAAACAGGCCGTGCGGATTCAGATATCTCCGAAGGCCTTCTACGGCGCGAAGGACGCCTTGGAAAGAGAGCGCGACTTGTGCCTCTAGATAGTTTTCCTTTCGGTTTTTTTCGTTCTGTATTTCGTTGATGTGACCTCATCCCTCTTAGACGAAACTTTGGGTTCTGTCGATTGCTGCCTGCCGTTAATGGCATCGAGTGTTTCCTTTATCTAATGTGTACGTTGTGCTGTTGCTTCTCAGTCTTCGTCGAAATCCTTGAACACGTTTTTGTTGATTTCATTCGCTGTAACCTCTGAATCTGCTTCGTTTCTTTTATTTCCCCTTCGCTTTCTTGCTGTTCACTTAGGTGACACAATCGAGATGAACGTCCCCTTGTTGCAACTTTTGATAAACTCTGTCGTGAGACGTCGTTGCTTGTCCGCAGTTGGGGCCAAAAGTTTTCGTTACTGGTTCAGTATTGAGGCTGTGCGTCTCCTTTATATTCAAATTTAACTTCGACGATTTTTCTTCGTCGTTAAGTCTTATGGCTCGAGTGGCTTGCTGTTCGAGTAAAGCTCGGAGGGAGTACATACTTTTGGTTTACGATCATTATGCGCAGTTTCCGCGATTTCTGCGTTTTCTTTGGCGTGTTTCGATGTGATCGCTCCACGTTCTAATTTGTTGGCAAACACAGCGTTGTTATCTGAAGCAGGTGTGTTCTCGTTCTTTAAAGCCATGCTGACTGTACGTAGTCTCGCTCTTGATATTCTGTCTATGTCTTCTTAGTACTATGTCGCTGATGGTTCGCGTGATTCTCGAAGACGTTCCACTGAGTTCTTTTCTTGCATACTTCCTTTTCTTGGTTCAGAGACTCAGTCTGACGAGATGGATGGCGATGTTGTCGCTGTACTCGAGGCTACGTGTATATTTTTCATGGAGGTCCTCCTCCTGAACTAGAGGTTCTACCTCCGTGTCTAAGATGGACAGCCGACTTCGTATAGAACCCAGATGCTCCGTTATTTCTTTCAATTCTATGATTGACGTTTGATCCGAAAATGTTAAGTCCATGTAATTTAAAGTGTACTTCGTTTCTGAGCGTAGTCCTCTTTTAACGTTAATTTTTTTTTTTTTTTTTGTGAAATGTAAATATCTATTTTTGTTGAAGATGTTCTCAGTGCTAAGTGAAGCCTCGCGTTAATGTTGTTCGTCATTGCTATATGTTCATCGAAAGAGGTTAGTCGTTGAAGATGCTCTTGCCCGTAGAAGGTTCGTAATTTTCCTTTAGGTCTCTGGGTGAGCTCCGGCTGATCGGTCCGATAATCAAAACCTTGTTCAGCGAGTCCATCCCGAGTTTCGGCACCCAAAATTTGTAACTGTTAGAGGACGACTGATCGTGCTTTTCTATAAACAAACGAGGTTTTATATACAATGCTTACACTAACGATGACCGTTCGGCCTTTGGCTGTCGCTCACACGTTAGTTTTTCCTCTTTCGCGAGTCTTTTCTCTCTCTCTCTCTCTCTAGAATACTTCCATTATCGTTGCGTTCCACGCTGCCAGACTTCTTCTCCACCATCTCTCTTCCTACTCAACTTCCGTCTCTCTTTCAACGCAGGGAAGGAAACTTCAACAGCTTCTCCCTCCGACAACCAAATCTTTTAAGAACTATTTCGCGCGGCGTATGAACAATGCGCAGAAACTTCTTTTTCTTTTTGCTTAAGAAGAAAACAAATATAGACCTTTTTTTTTTTTACACTTATGTTTATTAGAATAACCCACCCTCTAGCATCCTGGGGCCGATTCACTCGACAGCTTCCTGCACGAAAGGACCGTCCTATTGACCGGGCTTACATTTACCTCTGTTTTTATTTATTATTACGAATAGCGCCGGTGTGTTTGGTTCCTTTCTGTTGCCCCCTGTCTTAAGAAAGTAGAACCGTTAAATAATTAGGTCAATAAACGCACGTTCTCAGTTTCTTCGAGGGCGAGATCGACAATGAAGAACGATATGTGCGTATTCTGCTATCTAATAAAATAGTTACTATGCGCCGCTTGTTCTTGCAGCCTTTTTCGTTGAAGTGCCGTAGGTAGAGCAAGATACGTTCACCGAGCCACTCAAAAATTAAGGTTTACACGTTGATCGTGCGTAATGACCGGACGTACCCCACAGTAGCAACTTGAGACAGTATTGCGCTTCAAAATATTAATATAGATGAACGTATAGCTATCGTAGATTTAAAATATAGGTAGTAGTACCACATTATACTTATATATATATCAATAATTAAGTCGGCAGAAGTTGCTCAGATTGTCTATGGCGGCATCTCACCTCACGCCATGGAGAGCGTTTGCCATTTAATAAAGGACGCCTCACGGGCAAATTGGTCGCTACATAATCACCGACAAGGTGACGAGGCGAGGGAGGATTCACTCGACGTGCCGCCTCCGGCTTCGTATACTTTGCTTGGGCGTCTCGTGCATCTCGAAGTGCGCAGCCCAAGCCCGTCGGAAGGCCTGGAGAGCGCTCGAAAGACACGCCCTTCTCCTTCTGTGACGAGTCTATTTGCGTCGCGATACCGAGCGTTGCGGGACGGCGAGCCGCGTCGTACCGCAAGCGACACTTCCAGGACGCAACGCACTCAAACGCTTTCAAACGCGAATGTGCGTATGGGCCTTTCGACAACGCAACGCGTGTGCGTTGCGTTGTCGCGTCGAAAAGTGGAAAGCGGGCGAGAAGGCGGAGCGTGACAGCGCAGAACCAACAAGTGGGTTTAGGGCAACTAAACTATCCTATTTGCACCGAGTTAAGAGAGGAAAGCAAACTTGTAACATCCATCCAAAAGTAACGAGTCGCCAGGTCCGTCTCCTGCACAGCTCAGCTCACTCACTCCCGAAGACAAGGCTTGTGAATGACGTCATCGTTAGTGGCTCTCGGACCAAGCGGCAAACACTCCGAAGTTCGACGAGAGAAAGCGGAAGATGCTTCCATCTGAACCAGTCTTGTACACGTTACTAAAAAAAGGTAATCGATTACAATAACTATTACTCTCACCTAAAAAGTATTCGATTAGATTACTCGATTACTCGACAAAAAAAGTAATTGGACAATACTTTAAGAAGTAACCGTTACTTTTCCGATTACTTTATTGTGTGAAGACTTACACCTTTAGCGCTCATAACAATGAACTACTTCCAACCTCAAAACCTTGCTTGTCACAAAGACCACGTAGGGGAAATACGGGATCTTGACGTGTATTTGAACTGGCTTTATTATATTTTCCATACGCTTTAGACATTCTTCGGTCCTGGTTCTCCTACGGGCTGCGAGTAGGTACGGTAAGCAGGATTGTTTTTTTTTATTTCTGTGTGTGTGTGTGTGTGTGCGTGAAAGGGCTAGTTTGAACGAAGGACTTACAAAGCTACATTCTGCTCCCTCAAACTTCGCCCTGAATGGCCTTTGTCACGCACTGGGGCTTCCCTGGGGCTTCCCAATCCCAGCTCGAAAGAAACACGGACATTCCGCAGTAACTACACATACATACAAAGGGGTTGACCTCGTTTCCTACAGCTCCGAAAAAAAATCTTTTTTTTTTCTGTTCGAAAAAAGAAGCAAATTTTTTTTTGTCATTTCAGAAAAAAAAAAGGTGTGTACGGGGGGGGGGGGGAGGAGAGGGTCTCGTTAAAAAAATAGCAACGGTTAGAAGTAATTTTTATTACTTCAAAAAGTAATCAGATTACTCTTGTGATCACTGCTTAATAAAAGTAATCATCTGATTACAAAATTACTCCAAAAAATAATCGATTACAAGTAATTTGATTACTTGTAATGCGTACGGTACAAGTCTGGTCTGGACCCAGTAATGATGACGTTTGAGGCCTTGTTTTCTAGCTGATATTGGCTCGCAGATCGCAGACCGTGAAAATTGTCCGCTCCTGCGCCGTGCACCAAACGGCACCATCTGCTTCTCTGCGAGCTTCGGTCTCTCGATGTGATGGCAGGAAATGGCGGAGGAAACCCGGGGAAGCCATAGACGGCGAAGATTAGAACCGCCTGCATTCTTCGTTGAAATGTGGTCACGGACGAGCGGCTGCCTGACGTGCCGTTGAGCGGTCAACTTTTCAGTCCACGCTCGATTATCGCGGCTGTGTGCCGATGTCGCAAGCTACAAACCCCGCTCAGTTCTTTCTTCGCAAACGTCTTCAGACCGTAACTGAATCTTGACGTACATAAAGTAAACACAAAATACATCTGCATTCTCGCCGTGTCTTTGCGCGCAGGTAGCGTGCAAAGAGCGGCCTGTGTTAGCACACGGCATGCAGTGAGCGGACGACCGTTAGCAGACGCACTCTTTCCTCGTGCGGCGTCAGCCGACTTCCCACCCGGCAGCCGTCGTTCCGTACTTTTATATCTTTTGTCGACTGGCGTTGCCTGCTGCGGACGTTTCGTTCCATATCCGAATTCGTATGTGACTGGAGCGAGCACTGCATATTCACAGAGTTGGACCTATATATGTAGAAGCTCGCCGAGAAAGCCTTTCTCTTTTCGGCTCGGTGAATCGCATTTTACCTCCTAGATATCCGTTCCGGGTGGAGCATTCTCCGTCAGCCTAAAGCGGAAATAAGGATCAAAGTTGCCGTCACTTTAGGTTTATCAAACCCCCCGGTGAAATAAAACGTCGCTGGCCAACTGAATCCCTTCGTTCGATCAGGCATCAGGGCTTTAGAGGCGAAATTCAGGAAAATCTGGGCCATCCCCGTTTGGTTCTGGAAGTAATCTGGGAACGGAACAACCCCTGAACTACCCAAGAACAAGCACGGAATAATCCTGTAAAAAAAGCCACAGTTCCCAAGAAAGCCCCTAGTATTAACCGTACTCCGGGGGAACATCCTTTGCGGCGACGGAGCCAAAGCTATGGGCCTGAGATGTGAGGGAACAACGTACATACAAAACGTAATTCGTATATCATCCAAATTCCTATATAAATAAACATTTATTCGCAAAAGAAAAAAATAATGGGTCGAAATTGTTGCTGTTGCAACACTGAATTTTCGAAGAAATGCGTTAGCATTTCGCGCTGCGGTTATGTATCTAACAAAGCATGGTGAGTGCAGCATCTGAGCGCTTTTCTGCGGGGTGAACATTTCCGAAACCCGTCTTTTCCCTTCTGCAAGCAGATCAGGCCACCTAGCATGTGCATGAGGGACGGTTGCCGCACAGGATTGGCTCAGCTATAGAGAGCGACGGCGTGACGTAAAACCAAGGTTACTAAAACACTCAGTTCGTAAACTTACCCTTGGAACCTGGACAGCCGGCGTCCAGCGAGACCGAGCTAAATACGATAACAGCGCCACCTTTGAGCGACGAGTTGAAACATGCAAGTTGCTTTTAATGGCTTCCGCTAGAATCACTAAATGTTCCCAGAGTATCGAAACTCCCAGGCTCGAGGTACCAAAATGGTGGCTCAATCTTTTTTTTTTTTTTTTAGGGACGAAGCTCCTTAGCGGCTAGCCATGTCCGTCCGCCGTCCGCCGTAGGCCCGGCGTCGGGTGCTCGTGCTTCTGCTCGTGAGATCACGTGCTCACGAGCACGTGAGCACATGCTCACGTGCTCGTGTAGGGCAAAAAAAAATTGGAAAAAAAAAGATGAAAAAGCTTATGAAAAAAGAAAAAAGGAGAAAAAAAAGAGTAGGGGGTTCTGAGATGCCATCACATCTGTCTGCTTAAAAATAGAAAAAGAAGAAAACCGCACATTCTCCTACTGACATGAATGAAAAGGCTCGGCATGCTGCGGCTCGGCGTCTACGCAGACAAGCACCACCAGAGCTTCGCCCCAAGCAACATCATTCACCACGTGGAGATGCGGTCAATTTTTTCTTATTGTCGTCATTGTGAGCTTTTAGAAAGTATGTTTTCGCGTAAAAACAAACGGAAGAAGCTATTTTTGTAAGATATTTTATTTGAGATTAGTGCAAAATGGCAGGTGTGTGATGTTTTCTAAAATCTTTACAAGTTTTTGCGGCACGATTAATATTGTTTTTATACAACCAATATCTCACCAGTCGTTTCAGCTGCAACCACCGGTGAGACATTGGTTATATAAAAACAATATTAATTGTGCCACAAGTTAGGACGCGGGACGAGCTACCTATACTTCGTTTCAGCTTCGGTCCGAGCGCGGCCGATGTTATGAGCCGAAGGGCCAATCAAACAGCACAAAAAGCGCAACGTCATGGCGTGCTCTCTGCGCTTGACTAGCCGGCGGGGGAGCAGTGAACAGAGAGACGGCGAATACCGGCTGGTCCTATCAACTGCAGAGAGCGCGCCATGACGTTGTGCCCGTTTCGCTGTTTGATTTGCCCTTCGGCTCATAACATCGGCCACACTCGGACCGAAGCTGAAACGAAGTATAGGTAGCACGTCCCGCGTCCTAACTTCGGTGGTAATTCGCTGCGCGTTCGCTTGGGAGACGGTGTTGGCATCCCCAAAACCCCTTCCACCGTATATGTTTCGGAGCCCAAATGGCCGATTAAAACCCAAATAGCACAGTGATAACGGACGCTATCGAATGCGATGCTCCCAAACCAATACAAGCAGCCGTACACTCTAAAACCGGTCTCTCATAAAAAACGCTGTCTCCTTGATTTTAAAGGGGACAACGATGCTTTCAGGGGGACAGTCCTTTTTAAGAGGGAAATGGAAAAATAAAATAGCAACATCTAGAGGGACACCAACATATTAAGAGAGACCAAGGAAACCGTTTCCTTGGTCCCTCTGAGTAGGAAAGACCGACAGAAACATTCACGCGTGTCCTATTATATTAAGAGGGGACTGGTCCCTCTTAACTGGACCAATGTAATTCGGTCAAGAGGAGAGGTGCAGGCGCACTAATCCACGGCAAAGAGTTCAGATGGTGCTAAGGCTTCGCGCCAATTCAAGGAGACGTAGAAACGGTCGTGGCCGAAGAGTCGCAAGCGTCATGCTGCTCGTTTGAATTCCTTCCGGTGAGTAATCCTGTTATATTGACGCTTTTGTTTTGGGTACATTGCGGGTGGGAATAACGAGTCATCAATATTTTCACGCTGGCTGTGAAATGCACGAGCTTTGCATGTAGAGTGAGAGTTTTCAACTGGCTGCAATAATCCGCGGTCGCTTCCTTGATCTGCTCGTTCAGCTAGGACAAAGCGTCGCTAATCGTTTGCCCTGCCGTGAGCCGCGGTGCTGTCTTTCGCACAAAACACTTTTAGCGGGCTATAGGATGTCCCAATGTGTACGCGTCTGTCTTCGGCTGGTGATATCAGACCATTTTCTGTCCTACGCTTTTGTCTACTTCTTAATTTCGAACGCGCGTTCGTTCTTCTGCCAGCTAGAGCTGCTAGCTTTGCCACTGCTACTCCGGCATTTTATTACCGGCAATTTCTTAGTGTTTTATCCGTGAGCGTGCACTGTCGGAATCGGGTACTACAAAGGATGGCATCACCCTCCCTAAGGCAAATCAACACAAAGCTTGGCTCGCCGATTTCTTTCTCGGTGTGTACTCTAAATGCTTTCGGTTGACCGCCCGAGAGCGTTGATTGACGGAAACAATGCTGGCGATTTTGCGCTTGTTTGTCCTTAGAATTAATTACAGCAATTTACACCGATATGTTGTATTGTGGGCATCGTTAACGTTTGCAGTTTGCTTCAAGTGGGAGGTGAGCAAAAAGTGTGTGTGTATGTGTGTGACGGGGAGGGGGGACGAGCTTTTAATTCAAACTACACAAAACATAAGAAAGAAAGGCTTTTTCCTCCGCGCGTTCACGTTGCGTCGGCGTCGCGCCGTCTGTGGAAAGAGGGGAAGGGTAAAGCGGTGGCCCGGGAGTGATTTTTTATATATATATATTTCCTTGGCGTACTTTTTTGTTCGTTATATTTTGACGGTCGCGCCGGCAAAGCTGCTGGCCATTTTTTTTTTCGGCGCGACTATGCTTTTGTTTTGGGGGATTTTATTTATGCTGTTTATTATCCTCTATGTTTTCTCTGGCTGCTTAAAATTATTTTTTCTGTGTCGCACACCTGCAAAAAATGTATGAACAATTTTTTATTTTTATTTTCAGGCGCTTTAGGGCTAGGTTGACTATGGCCGCTAAATAATCGTTAAAAATATTGTTTTCAGAGTGAGGCAATGGCTACGAACGTTGACACGAAGGGAATCAGACGGGGGTTCTGCACGGATTGCTCGTGTAAAGAGCTCTACCGGGACCCCCTGCACGGCGGAACGCACCACTCGGAGTGGTGTGCTTACTGCGGCCACTCGCACACCGCCCACAACGAATTCGGTAATTGTGAACTTTTTGTGTTCTGGTATGCAAGTAGGCTCTTTTTACGTTCGGTTGTCATATGCCTTGCTTCTGAAAAAAGATAAATGAATGGCTTGCGCCGAAATGTCTACAAAAAAATATATATCTTTAGTTGATTATGTTGGTTTTTAAAACACGCATCAGATCTCTTCCGCAGCTTCAAGCCGCAAGTGGAATCCATGTTTTCCAAAGCACATGGGGCTTCTAATATTCATCTACTACTAAATGTGTTTTCGTTTTGTCTTGGTGCTACAAAATCAATTCTCGTAGATTACTTAAAACAGCAGTCAATTCTTGTGTGAAATATTAAGTCGCAGAAGTTACGTCATAAGCTAATGTCACTCGCTATTTCATCGTATACAGATTGGGTTTCGTATCTTTTCACTGTTCGCACTTTATTTTCGCATTTGTTTCCTACCGCCTGCTTGAAAACAGGTGAAAGCGCTTCATTACCTTTATTATAATTCCCACTCTCTGTATCTAAAGGAAAGAATATGGTCCTTCATTCAGCTAAAGGTGGATGCACAGCTTCGGTTCCAAAACACAATGGTCACCATGCTGGGAAAACTGAAGAGGTAATTGGGGCCTTCTGCGGAGACAACCCAACAACATTCTTCAACACTGAAGACCATCCTCCGGTCTCGATTGGCCAGAGGTTCTCTCATCACCTATGGTACGTGAAAAAGCGGATGCAAAAATAGGACTGTAATTTTGACGCTGTTGCAAATTTCTTAACAATTGCTGCTTGCAGGACGACCGAACCCCTGACCAAAGAGTTTCAGGACCCAAGATTTTCTTCGGTTCGGGGAAACAGATCGTTTCTGGGAACCGGTCAGTGAAACTCTCCACTAGCACGACTCTGGAGGAGGCACTAGTCACGTGCTTTTGGGCCCATTACATAACGGGACTCTTCTACCTTGCGGCATATGGACAAACCTTTAAACTCCTCCATTGTCTGCTCGCTGAAAATGACGAGTTTCGATTCAGTTCATGTCGAAGAAGCTCAAAAAATTGCTTATGGCAGCTCAAAAGCAACACAAATTCTGAACTTCTGCTGATGGCAAGATACGCCGAATAATTTGTTTTTAATGCTATGAAGCAGGTAACTACACTCTAAAAAAAAAGCACAGGATTCTACTTTCCTGAACAGCACTTGGATAGCCAATCACCGTAACTCCCGGAGGCAGCTCAGCAAATCACGATGCCAAAACATAAGATTAGACTAAAAAAAACAGTCTGAGTTGTAACATGCAATGCAAAACGTCACGCTTCTATTGCTTAGTGTCACAACTCAGACTGCATTTCTTGGGTATAATCATATGTTTCGGCATCTATATTCGCTGAGCTGCCTCCGTGAGTTATGATGATTGTCTTTCCAAGTGTTGCGCGGGAAAGTAGGCGCACAAGCGTTTTTTAGAATGTACTCTTTTTTTTTTGTGCTATCCGCTGAAAAAGAAAAAAAATCAGCACGGTTGTATTGTTATTGCTTATGATAGGCAAAAGGAGTCCCTTTGCAGCACGAAATATTTTGTGTGATAGTTAGTTTCTAAGACACGTCTTTTTTATGTGTATAAGCTACCAGACCATCACTATAAAATTACTATTTTGATGCAGACATTTCAATATATTTTCTTGTGTCATGGCAAATAAAACACGTGTTTACTTTTAAAGATTGTTACTGTTTTATTTGACATATCAAACATAACATACGAATAAATTTTCAATTCCGTTACGCAGCACAAAATAACTTTTATTAAACAGTATCAGCAAAAGTGCGAGGACTGCATCACTGCAGTGCAGCATGTCAGCTGACAGTCAAAACATAAAGGAGCAGAAACTCACGATATAATAAGAGAGATAACCTAAAGCCGGGGTCACACTGCTTATATATCATACAAAATACATTCTGCAGACATGTTCCAAAGCGTGTCACCGCGACATCCGTGTTTTTTTATGCCATGTGACAAAGTTACCTCTTGAATTGGTTGCCTCGTGGCGTACGAGGCATGGATATCGCGGCGACTCAATTTGGAACATGTCTGCAGAATGTATTTTCACGATGTATAAGCAGGTGACCCCAACTTAAGGGGGAGTATACCCCTGCATTTTAAGCGGGCCACCGTCTCTCCAAATTTAAGAGGGAAATATCTCAAAAGTGTCCCTCTTACTAAGGTGGACTGACCTCAAATATAAGAGAGACGCCGTATCGCTTACTTTAAGAGGGGTGGTGTCTCAATTAAGAGGGAGCATCCCCATGTAATATTAAGAGGTCTGTCGCCCCCCTAAAATTAAGTGGGAAAAAATCGAAGAAATTTCCCTCTTACTCAGTGGGACCGGGCTTAGAGTGTAGAGTTCCTCGAGGGGCCGCTGCGGGAGAAATGGCGGCGTTGCGATCGCCATTAGCTCGATTCTCGAGTACGGATTGGTGCCACTTTTTTAGAGCAGGCTCTATGGCAGTTTCCACCCTGAGTTGTTCTAGTAACGTTGCGTAAAACCTATAGCCAGCAAACCTAGGTGCAGTGGGGGAGAGCGGGGTAGGGCGTACTTGGGCCGCCGGCGGGGCGCCGCGAGGCGGCGTGTACGGGTGGCCCGAGGTGGATTAGTATTTTGTAATGAGACATCCGCAGACTGTCGCCGCAAAGCGACGTGAACGGGGGGCCGGGCCCCAGTGACACACCCGCCGTCCACCACTGCGCGGCGCCGAAATTGGCCAAGGGGGACGCCGACCTTCGGTTGCTCTAGCTGTTGCGTCAGGGTGTCGCTCCCTAGAACCAGCCAATCCAGTGCGGCCTCGGTTACTATGCGTCCTATCGCGAAACCTTTCGAAATACGCACCCCGCCGCCATCTGCCGGCGTTTGCAGGTGTTTCCTAGCCAGTTTTCACAGTCAGTAGAGCTGCGGCGCCAACCCTTTATATATGTGTGCTCCAAACCAGTTCAAATTCAGCGAATACACCTGGGCACTAATGCTAAAGAATTAAAAAAAAAGTTTCATATCTCAATTTGTCCACCTCATTCAAGTGGCGCGGTGCTTGAAGAGATATGCCGTCCATCAGACAAAGCGGAGATGACTGTTCCGCCCAGATTTATTACCGCGTGAATAACTTCCTTTTTCAATTCTTAGTCTAACCTCGGCTCCACGATGCGAGCCCCGTCCATAACGTCACCACCCTTTGCAAGCTTTTTTTTCTTCTTTTTTTCGACAAAAAGCAAAAAGTAAAGATGAGAATGAGAGGGGGAAGAGGTTTCTAGTGACGTCAAAGTTCTTCCATGGTTGCCTGATAAAAAAACTTCGATAACTCTGTACGAAGTCTAATAACATTCACATATCCCGAAGCTCTATAAGATAGTGTACCGTGTCACTCACATCGAATAGTCCGTGATGAGTTTATATCGAGAATGCACTCGCGCCTTGCATTGAGAGAGCGAATGACCAAGAAAGAAAGTGATGAGAAAAGAGCAGCTGGAGTAAAAAAAAGACATCCGCCTTGCGATTCCCCGTTTAGCGTCCCTTCTCTACATATGCCGGTTTTGTAGCGGACTCGTTTCCCGCACTGTTCCCGGCAACTCCAGCTCGCAAACGGGGCACCGCGCGCCAGGATGAAATCTTTCGCCAAAGTCGCTCCACAAAAGCCACACGAGGAAAACAAGATCGGCATAATCACAACCGAGAAATCATCCGCCATTCCGAGCACGGCAGGCATTACAACGACGACAACAGCAGCAACCAGCACAACAACAATTAATGACGCCAACGGCGTACGCCATAAGCGAAATTAAACGAGTAAAAAAACATCCGCCGAGGCGCCTTCCCAGAGGGTGCATTGTATAGAAGCCCCACGTGCGCTATGATCGCTTTCAGGAGCCGCCCACGGAGCGTGGCGAACCTTATGTAGACCACTTCCGCCGGCTATATTTAGAGCATTTACTTCTTGGCCGCGATTGCGCAACCGCGCGAAGACGCCACATTGGGAGGAGTGTCGTCTACCACTCATCCCTGGGCGCTTGGGGCCGAGTCCGATCGTGATCGTGATCCTGATTAGGCTTCGTGTTCGGAGGATTACATCCCGCAGATTGGGTCGCCAGATTAGGGTTGTGAAGCCGTGAGGCATGAAATATAGATTAATGCCGGCCTCCTGGAGTGTTTTCGACGTCTTTGTTCTTAGTTTCGCTTTTTGCGTCCATAGTTTGCAAGCCGTGGTCTGTTTGTTTTGGCTGTTGCTAGTGGCCGGTTCTGCCCCATTAGCTTTCTTTGTCACTACTTTCGAGCGTAAGAATAAGGTTGGGCCGCGTTGTCTCCTTTCTCAACTTTTTTATACTTTGGAATGCACTCGATAATGTGTCATCTCTGCTTCTATGAGGCTCGCAACGATCCCAGAGGATCATTCACGTATGGCTCCGGCATATATAAAGTCCGCAAATACTCGCGATCATATATTCTACCGGAATTCACACTGAGCACGCAAGGACGATAATGAGCCTGAACTCGCAACCTTTCAATACTTCAGTTTCGCTATCTCGCGCGACTGACGCTGTGTTAAAGAATGTCGGCTATTCCAGCGAAGAGCACGACGATCACTTTTCGCGCATTTTAACCGCCAAATGTCCTCACCCTTACAAAAAAAATGAAACGAGTTTCAATTGAAAGTGTAAAGGATTCACTCAATGCACCGCGTCGAGTCTCAATTGAAACTCAATTGTTTTTTTTTTTTCTTATAAGTCATCACAAAATATTTTTTATGAATCGTCATAAAATATTGGCCAACGCGTCTCAATTAAATTTTAGCAATTGCATTTCAATATAATTTTTGGCAATGATGTTTGAATAGAACTTTTGCAATTGAGTTTCAATAGAATTTTGAAAATTGTTTCAATCAAAAGTTTTGCAACTGTGTTTCAATCAAATGTTTTGCCACTGCGTTGAAAAAAATCCTGCAACTTGTTGAGAATTTTTATCTTGTAATTTCTTAAAGCACGGAACACGCGGGAAACGAAGCACACGAAGGAAACGAATACAATCACACTCCACTTGGCTACTCCACCGCCTTATATACCCTGCATATGAAAGGTATTTATTCGGCCGGTGACCACCTCGGCATTTATTAAGGCTCCCAGTATGCTATCCCCTCCTCGGAAGTCTGATAAATGAGAAAGAGTGTTTCGACGTCATTGGACTATATCCCTTACTAAAAAGCAATGGTAATCGTTCGGTGCAGTCGCTAAATCCACAAAAAGCAATTCCTAGCCGGTATCTTATCGCTTCTCTGCATAGCACCACTCGGGCCAATACGAGGCATGGTAGTTGCTCGCTTTAAAGTATTTTATTGGTTCTTTTCTTTACGAAGTAACTAGTGTAATAGGCTCAATGATGTCGCCATATAGTCACTGACAGAGTGAAAACGGCATGGCGTGTTTTTTCAAGCACCCCGACTTCAGCATGCGCTCCCTGCCTTCCACCGTGCTTTGACAGCTCGCGCGCGCTTAGTGTGCACGAGACGTTGAAGCGCCTTCGAGGGGGAGACTCAAGCTTGAGGGGAGACAAGTGAAGCTCCTCCCTGTTGTTCTCACCTTGTCAGTGACCTTACAGTTATTAGAATGCACGCTATGCTCTCGAAAGTGTCAAAAAAGATTTGTATTTCATTTCTTCCACAAAGGAATCTGAGCAAATAAGCTTATCCTGAGAGACATGAGTGTACTCAGGGTTACTTGCAGCTTTGCCCTTGCTGGGTTCCTCAACAGCAAAGGGCGCAAACCACCTGACGTCAACTACTCCATGATAAAAACTCGTTTGAATATCTATAATGAGGAGACAAAGAAATGCCTGTCAAGTAATAAAACTCAAGTGCATGTCCAGTGACTAAGCTCCAAATAACGATTGACAAAATATATTGATATTTTAATGAGTAAACTTAAAATAATCAATTGACCTTTTAATAATAAAACTCATTTTAAAATGTTATAAGGAAATTCAAAATAATCGATATTGATTTTTTGATGATAAAACTTGTTTGCATATTTAATAAGCAAATTCAAATAGATATTGAGTTTATAATGAACAAACTCAATTGCATTCTTAATGAGTAAATTCATATGAATGGATATTGAGTTCATAATGAGGGAACTCAACTGCATTCTTAATGAGTAAACTCGAAAGAATACATATTGAGTTTTCAATTACGAAATTCAATTGCATTTCTAATGAGTAAATTAAATAGAATCAATATTAAGTCTATGATAAAACTCATTAGACGTTGAGTTTATATTGAGTTTCAGTTGACTCCATAAGAATACAATAGAAACTCAGTTGAAACTAATTTATAATTTTTGTAAGGGAATGTATGTTTCTTCGTTTACTTGGTTCGTTAATTCGCTGCCCTGTTTGCGACGAAGATTAATCAATATTTGATCAGAACTCCGGGCGAAGATTAAGCAGCGGTTCGATTCTATTGAGTGTATTTCTAATACGTCACACTTGTCGCACGTTTAAGCGAGAAGTATTAGCAAGGCCTGGTAGAACCGTTCTTTAATAGGGCGGTATCTTGGAAACAGACAGCTTCGGGCTACAGGTCCAAAGTCGACCTAGGCTGCTCACTCGACAGACTTCTACGCGACGGGATGGCAAGTTCGCGTAGCTTCGGATGAACAGCTTCCTAGTGCGGTGCCTATGTTCGTGCTTTCCAGTACCGCTACTAAAGAAAGGCGGTCAGGCTGATACCGCCTAGTAGACAAGGCCTGAGCATGCATGACGTGAGCTTTAGTGGATGCCCGCCCCAAGACACGCTGAGGCAAGCTAGGCTGCGCTGCGTGGATCCACTAGTGATGACGTTTGAAGGGGGAGAGGCCTTGCCTTTTATGTGCTATTGGTCAGGCCGAACCGAGCTGGCAGTCTCGGCTAATTTTGACCGCAAGAAGACCCGGGAACGATCAGTCAAATTGCCGGTCGATCCACGCTGCAGAAGAGCGCTCGTATTCAAATAGCCGCCCCCTTCGTTTTGGTGTGGACTTAATGAGATCACCGAAATACCCAGCGGCTACTATTACTTCTAATCGTAGCCATATTACCTTTTTACCCCGAAAAAAAAAGGAAAATAAAAAGGCTAGGTGGCGCAAGTAACCGCCCGATATAAAGGGCAAAGCCGTTAATATCCATTCATCCATCCAGAAATCGCTGGTTGCTCCAAAGGGTTTACCTTTTCCTGGACATTTAATACGCGCTCCTTGTGGCTTCCCCGACGGCTCCTTTCTATACATACGACGCTCTCCGATGGAGCAGCGCGCAGGAAAGCTGTGGCCGCCGATTTTTAATCACTTCCCGCCCCTGACAAGATGCAGCCCCCCGCTGTCTAGTGATGCATCATCGTAATGACCGCGCAGGTCAAGATCCAACGCCTTGCACCTGACACTGCAGGCCGGGACAAGTCAGTTTCCTGGAACCACTGTGGAAGAGGTCCTTTTCCTCGATCACCGCCCCTCTCTCGTTGGTGGCGTTGGTGTCGGCGTTGCTGCTGGTGTTGCTGAGCTTGTTTGTTGTTACTGGCGCTGTTCATTTATTTATTTATTTATCTATTTCAAGATACAACATTCTGCAGTCAAAGACATTGTAAAAGCAAATAGATAGAAAGCCACCACTATCTAGCATCAGACAGTGCCCTCGAATACAGTACAAAAGGTCAAAAAGCGAGGACGTAAAAAAGTAAGCACCGAAGTAGCGTTAATAGGGCGTCAAGGCAAGTATGGAAAAAAGCTAAAAAGAAAAACCGAACAAAGAAATTGAACATAGTAACGAGTAGTTATTTAGACGATTAGAAATATCGAATGTAATTAATTAACTTTTATATATCTACTTTCTATAATGCTACGGTGTCGTTGTTGTTGGTGGTGTTAGTACATGGAGTCGCTGACAGAGGGCGTGGTTTATCATGTTGATGCATGATAAACCACGCCACACCATGCGGCTGTAATGAAAAATAGAGCACTTTGGAATTACAACAGGTATGAGGTGGTGAGAGAGATTTGGAAAGGGGTCATGGTGCCTGGCTTGACTTTTGGAAACGCAGTGCTATGCATGAAATCCGAAGTGCATGCAAGACTAGAAATAAAACAGCGTGGAGTAGGTAGGCTGGCTTTGGGGGCACATTGCAAAACACCAAACCAGGGAGTACAAGGAGACATGGGATGGGCGTCATTTGAGGGCAGGGAAGCTGTGAGCAAGATAGAATTTGAGGATCGGTTGAGGCAAATGGGTGGGGAGCAATGGGCACGAAAGGTTTTCAGCTATTTATACATGAGGAGTATAGACACAAAATGGAGACAGCGCACTAGGAAATTAAGAGGAAAGTTTTTAGGCTATAGTGGGGTTACGGAAGAGCAGGTCTCAGTTAAGAAGAAAGTTAAGGCCACAGAAAGAGATCGATGGCTAGAGGGAATGCAGACAAAGAAGGCTCTGGAAGGCTATAGATTAAACAAAACAGTTATTGCCAAAGAAAGCATCTATGACAATTCTAGGGGAAGCTCATTGTTGTTTGAGGCAAGGACAGGTGTTTTGCGAACCATAACATACAGAGTGAAGTACCAGGAAATGGACACAGTGTGCGCTGCTTGTGGAGAGGAGGACGAGACGGCTGAGCACTTGATACTCTACTGTAAAGGGCTTCACCCTATGCATACCGAAGACAACATGGATTTAATAAGGTCATTGGGTTTTAGAGACAGCGAAGGAAAAGTGGATTTCAAGACAGTAGAGATTACCAAGCAAAGATTAAGTGAATGGTGGCAGAAAGCGAGAGAAAACTAGGCATTTTCTTATTAACTGATGGCAAGGGGGATTTATAGCCTCACTTTCTTTTCAGTACGGAGTGAATATAGTTTTCACATTTAAATATTCTAAGCTTAAAGGGTAAGACAAAATGGCTAGGTGGCGTAAGCTACCGCCCGATCCAAAGGGCTCAGCCGTATTCATCTATCCATCCATCCATCCATGCTTCGTGATTGGCTTCTTGGCGTACTTGTCGACTGTAGCTGCAATCTGATGCCATACTCCCTAACCGGTACAGCCGTGCAGTTCTTCGAGTGGCCGCTGCGGGAGAAATGGCGGCGTTGCGATTGCCGTTAGCTCGGTTCTGGCTAACGGATCGGTGCCACTTTTTCAGAGCAGGCTCTACGGTAGTTTCCTAACTGAGATGTTCTAGTAACGTTGATCTAAACTTTACCTCGCGCGTGTTTCGCGCCGACGGTACGGGTGCTTCGTCTGGACAGAGGGAATCACCATGTGCCTCATAGAGAAGCATAAATAAACGAGAGCGCGCTTTCCATAAATTCAATCTGGGTCTCGAAGCGAATATGGGTAGATACCCGAGGAAGGGGAGGATCACCGAGCTCTGGTTCGAATGATCAGTGGGTATAGACGCAGGGCTAGACGCCTTATTTTGTCTCGACTCGCTGTCGGAACGCGTTCGAACGAGAACAACAAACGTCGGACTCCGGCGTTCGTCCTTCAAACGCATTCGAAGATTGACCAGAGACAAAGGGAGCTATAGCTTAGCCTCCCACCCACTAATCCTTCCAATCAAATCTCGGTGTTCTGACGATCCCTCGCGCTCTCGCTTCCTCCTCTCCCTCTCTTTTTACCGGTATTAACCCCGTGTTGACAGCGCTTGCGCAGGGACGAGCGTTGAAAGGGAGGCGGACGAGCGTCTGTGCACAAGCCGCGCTGTGTAAGTATAGACCCACTATACTGGGGTGTGACGTCACGAGCGCTATTCGGTCTATCTCTACCCGTGCATTCCGCTCATTCCTCGCTTCCATTTGGCTCCTTGAGCACCCGTGGAAGTGCATTGTTGCGCGCGCACGTTTCCGAATGCGCCCGCGGGAGAAAGCCTACAATAATCGGCTTATAATTACCGGCCTCCGCCGTAATTGCGTCGAACAGGCGCGGGAACCGGGCTGCTGCTCAAACCGCTCGCTGTCGGATGGAATTACGGAAGCGAGGCGCCCAACCCCCCCTCCTGACGTAAAACGCACGCACGGCACCGGTGCACGGACTCGTATCGCACGGAGACGCCCGGCCTGCAGTGGATGATGTCGCGCTTTGCGTAGGGCTTCCTCCAAGAAGAAAATTTTCATTCCGCCTCTCGAGAGCTTTAATTCACTATATCGGCTCTACTGTCGAACAGTTGGCGGCCTAGATGGAAGTGGTAACTAACATTAAACGAAACAAAATCATGAGTTATTCCACTCTGTGAAGGTGGATGACCAGCGAGGTCCTTCAGCACACGACACAGACGTGACAAAGAATTTTGAACAAAAGTACGAACACACTTATTGTTTTGATCGGTGTTCATCGTGATGAAAGGTACGCACACACATGTCGAGGGCTATCTCCGCCCCGAGGAGCCGGAGGAAACTTGACACGCGCGACGGGACATCCACCCTGCGGAAGGAAAGGAAACCAAGCACGCAAGCGCGTGGAACGACGACAAAAAGAAGGCGCTGGTAGCCCACTCTGAGTTTTTGTTGACGCACACGAAAAATCCACGCAACCCTAGCCATTAACAGCTTCGCTGTACAATAAGCCTATAGCAGACAGAGCCCATGTTCTTGAATCTTGAATTTGAGAAAAAATAAAGGCTCACAATTCGTCAGGATATCGCGCTATATCTCATATAACGGCCAAACATCGGAATTTCTGCTGCAAGACTGTCACATCAGCATTGACCATGTTCCATTTTTATTTTGCAAATAGCCGACTCGTGCGCGTGCACCATGCCGCTTTGGTCAAGTGCTTTTCCCGTAACGCGGGAGTGCGCAGCGGTAAAACAAAATACAAAAAAAATGTCTACCGAGCGAGTGTTACTTCGCCGCTGTGCACCAATGTGTGGAGAGAAGCGCACACAACGGAGCAAACTAACCCGTCCAACCATGCCACGAACAACGAGATATACGGCGAAACTTCCGAGTACTGTACGCGTATAGTACGTAGCCCAATTCTAATATAATAGTTCGTTATCCGAAGAGACAATCAAAACTTCTAAAAGCAAACACAAAAAGTTTTTAAAACTATGATCCCTGGAGTGCTGCGGAACCTGAGCTATTAGATTCGGTATTGACGATGTGAAATCACCTTTTTGTGCGACATTGCAGCGCATTTCTCACATCTTGGCGAAATGCGCCAATATGTAGCGAGGTAAGCGCTTTTGTGCGGTTTGGCGCAAACGACAGCTCCACCCAAAGACGGCCGGAGAATTAAAGTCCAATGTTCCTCCCGAGTCCATTTAATTTTCGCAACTTTTAACTCCAATACAGCCACATTGAAAGTCGGACAAGTCCAGCTTTTCTCCCTAATCAATCCTGGCCAATTTTAAGACTCCTTATACTAACCCCCTCCAAAGCCAATCGAATAAAATCGCACGTTTCACAGCGATATCTGCTATGGGCTCTTCCCACTACTGGAAATCATGTCCATCGTTGATGTTGTAGTGGTTGTCGTTGTTGACAGGGGCGGATTCAGAGGGGGGGTCCGGATGTCCTGACCCCCCTCTTGAATTCTGCATGTGTAAAAATTTAGCACGTGAAAATGGCAACGGGGGGGGGGGGGGGGGGAGTCTTAAACATATGATACGCTGACCAACACCTGACCCCCCCCCCCCCCCCCTCAAGAAATACCTGCGTCCGCCCCTGGTTGTTGATGTAATAGTTTATGTTGTAGTGGTCGTTGTTGATGTAATAGTTGATGTTGTAGTGGTTGTCGTTGTTGGTGTAATAGTTTATGTTCTTCGATCAGTTCGGTGCTCTCTTTGATATAGTCATGTTTACTGAGACCTGGGCCGGCTTGCTAGACCAGCGTCTCAGCTGAGACTGGGTGAAAGAAAGCAATGCAAAGGCTGGGGCGCGCGAGCGTCTTGAGACGCAGCTTGAGTCCCGCTCAGCTCGTGCGCTGGCTTTGAAAGTGCTTTCTTTCACCCAGTCTCAGCTGAGAAGCTGTTCTAGCAAGCCGGCCCTGGTATACTGATAATTCAGATGTTTTCCGCTAACCGTCATATGACACGTACGTTTTAAATCGCACTTCGAAAAGCGGGGGAGGATTGGCTGTTCTGGTTAAAGACGGTATGGATTGTAATCTTTTGAGTGACTATTCATTTATCACGAAAGATGTCGAGGTGTTATGTCTACAAAATAATCGGAATATTGTTGCTGTTTTCTACCGCCCACCAGATGGTATTGTTTCTGCCTTTTCTGAATTTTTTGAAATATTTTTGGAGTATGTAATTGAAAATCACTATAACGTCATTTGCGGCGGTGATTTTAATATCGACATGTTTTCGGATAGTGTCTCGCAGAGAGAAATGGAGAGTCTTATTAGTATGAATGGGTGTGTCAATACAATTACAAACCCCACAAGTGTCACTTTACACTCCACAACTATTTTAGACTTATTTATTACGCACTTTCATATAGATCAAATTAAGAGCGGAGTACTTAGTTGTAACCTGAGTGACCGTCTTCCAATATTTATATGCGTTAAAGTTCATGTGTCTCGAAAGACGGTAGAGAATCAACCAATTGTTTTCCAAAATATAGATATAAACAGCCTCGAGGCCTTTAGACGGGACATCGCATCTACCATTTGGAATACAATTCTTTTCGAAGATACTGCCGATGGTGCTTATAACGTATTTCTTGAGCAAATTCTTAAGCTATATAAGCATCACTTCCCATATAAAATTAAGAATGTATCAAAAAAGATCCGTAAACCGTGGGTAACCTTCGATTTAGTTCGTAAAATTCGTAAGAAAGACATACTTTATAAACGCTTTCTTAAAACACGTGACCCCGATGCACTTAAAACATTCAAAACCTATCGTAACTGCTTAACTAAAGAGCTAAGAAATGCAAAAGAAGGTTATTACTCCTCTCTTTTTTTCTTCCGCGAATGGACGCACTGACGTAATGTGGAAACACATAGGTTCTTTGGTGAAAGGTGCTCCTTCGTCAACTGCCATTGAAACGTTAGTGCATAACGGAGTTACATTAACCGGTGAACAGCTTCCCAATATGTTTAACGACCATTTTGTAAATATAGCCGTTCATACCGATGGTACCGACGCTTGCAGATACATGTGCCATAGAAACTGTAGCTCAATTTGTTTAGAACCAACTACTGCCTCAGAAATAATTAACGTGATTATGCACTTAAAAAATAGTAGTAGCTGCGACGCTGATGGTATGCAGATACGTCCAATTAAGTATGTTATTGATATAATGGCCCCCGTTTTAAATCATATTTTTAATCTCTCCTTAGCGTCTGGTGTATTTCCAAGAAGGATGCAAGTGGCGAAAGTAACCGTTCTGTACAAAAAAGGTGATAAGAATGAGTTTAGGAACTACAGGCCCATTTCTATACTGCCCGTTTTTTCTAAAGCGTTAGAAAAAATAATTCATCGCTGTTTGGTAAACTTTTCAAATAAACATGACCTTGTTACTTCTTCGCAGTTTGGTTTTAGAAATAACTGCTCAACTGAAACAGCCTTACTTAGTCAAAAATAATTTATATTAAAAAGCTTTGAAAAGAAAAACTTGGTTCTCGGGGTGTTTTTAGACTTTACCAAGGCGTTCGATTGTATTAGTCATAAGGTCCTATTTAAAAAACTTGAAGTTTACGGTATCCGTGGGCAGGTGCTATTACTTCTGCAATCTTATCTAGAGCACCGACAGCAATATGTATCCATCAATGGTACTTACGTCAGGCGTTCCACAGGGTAGTGTGTTAGGGCCATTCCTTTTTAAAATGCACATAAATGATATAATTAACGTCAATAAGGAGTCAAAATTTGTAATATATGCTGATGATGCAAGCATATTTTTTTCCTCCGAAACCGCTGATGAGCTAATCGATATGCTAACTTAACTTTGTCTAGCGTTAAATCTTGGGGTGATAGTAACTCGTTGACAGTAAATAGTAGTAAAACAAAAGCTGTTATTTTTCGTCCAAAAAATAAACCTGTGGTGGTGTCTAAGCTTCTTCGTTTTAATTCGTCTCGAATTGAAATAGTCAGTTGTTTTAAAACTCTCGGAGTATTTTTTAGTGAAAATATGTTCTGGGATAGCCATATAAACTATATTATTCCAAAATTAGCTCGCGTGGTAGGAATTGTGAACCGCTACCGTTACATATTGCCAACGAATGTGAAACTCTTGATCTATAACTCCTTGTTTTACTCCCACTTAGCCTACTGCTACCTCGTTTGGGGTACATCAACGTTAACTAATATTGAAAAACTTTTCATACTATAAAAGAAAATACTCAGAGGTATAGGTAATGTACCTTTTGATTTTCACACTGCTGAATTATTTAAAACCTATAGGATAATTGATGTTCACAAATTGTATTCATATCGACTTTGTACCAGTTTTAAGAGTGAAAGGAATAAAGGACACACGTTTCTTAGAAAATCTTGTATTGTTGGAGGAAAATTCACCAGTGTATTCTACTCGTCACCCGGAGAAGTGGAAGATGGTTACTCAGAGAACGAACTATGGCTCTCAGATGCTCCAATTTACTCTTCCAAATTTGTTAAATACTTTTTGCGCTAGTAATGTTTTCCTCGAAAACTTGACTTTCAAAGACTTGCGTGGATATTTTTGTACATGATGCATTCTTTTCATAAAACGTTATTTGTTTTCTTTTCTTTTTCTGTTAACAATACCTTCAGCTGGTACATGATGTGATTTTCATCTTTGTTTCTTCGATGCTTGCCGTTGACCACTGTAAGGGGACCGAGGACCAGTCAAGCTGCATATCGCAGCTTTTTTCTTCGGGCTCCCCCATCAAGATTGATGGAAATAAATATATTATTATTACTATATCATTATTATGTTGTAGTAGTTGTCGTTGTTGGTGTAATAGTTGATGTTGTAGTGGTTGTCGTTGTTGATGTTGTAATGGTTGATGTTGTAGTAGTTGATGTTGTAATAGTTTATGTTGGAGTGGTTGTCATTGTTGATGTAATAGTTGATGCAGTGGTTGTCGTTGATGTAAAAATTGATGTTGTAGTGTTTGTCGTTGATGTTGTAATAGTTGATGTTGTAGTGGTTGTCGTTGTTTATGTTGTAATAGTTGATATTGTAGGTAATAGCTGATGTTATAGTGGTTGTTGTTGTGTATGTTGTTATAGTTCATGTTGTAGCGGTTGTCATTGTTGATGTAATAGCTGATGTTGTAGTGGTTGTCGCTGTTGATGTAACAGTTGATGTTGTAGTGGTTGTCATTGTTGATGTTGTAACAGTTGATGTTGTAGTGGATGTTGTTGTTGATGTTATAGTTGATGTTGTAGTGGTTGTCGTTGATGTTGGAGTGGTTGTCGTTGATGTAATAGCTTATGTTGTAGTAGTTGTCGTTGTTGGTGTAATAGTTGATGTTGTAGTGGTTGTCGTTGTTGATGTTGTAATGGTTGATGTTGTAGTAGTTGATGTTGTAATAGTTTATGTTGGAGTGGTTGTCATTGTTGATGTAATAGTTGATGCAGTGGTTGTCGTTGATGTAAAAATTGATGTTGTAGTGGTTGTCATTGTTGATGTTGTAATGGTTGTCGTTGTTGATGTTATAGTTGATGTTGTAGTGGTTTTCATTGTTGATGTAATAGTTGATGTTGTAGTGGTTGTAATTGTAATAGTTGATGTTGTAATAGTTGATGTTGTAGTGGTTGTCGTTGTTTATGTTGTAATAGTTGATGTTGTAGTGGTTGTCGTTGTTGATGTTATAGTTGATGTTGTAGTGGTTGTCGCTGTTGATGTAACAGTTGATGTTGTAGTGGTTGTCATTGTTGATGTTGTAACAGTTGATGTTGTAGTGGATGTTGTTGTTGATGTTATAGTTGATGTTGTAGTGGTTGTCGTTGATGTTGGAGTGGTTGTCGTTGATGTAATAGCTGATGTTGTAGTGGTTGTCGTTGTTGATGTGATAGTTGATGATGTTGTGGTTGTCATTGTTGATGTAATCGTTGATGTTGTAGTGGTTGTCGTTGTTGATGTAGTAGTTGTCATCGTTGAAGTTGTAATAGTTGATGTTGTAGTGGTTGTCATTGTTGATGTAATAGTTGATGTTGTAGTGGTTGTCATTGTAATAGTTGAGTTTGTAGTGGTTGTCGTTGTGGATGTTGTAATAGTGGATGTTGTAGTCGTTGTCATTTTTGATGTTGTAATAATTGATGTTGTAGTGGCTGTCGTTGTTGATGTAATAGTTGATGTTGTAGTGGTTGTCGTTGTTGTAATAGTCGATGTTGGAGTGGTTGTCGTTGTTGATGTTGTAGTGGTTGTCATCGTTGAAGTTGTAATAGTTGATGTTGTAGTGGTTGTCATTGTTGATGTTGTAATAGTTGATGTTGTAGTGGTTGTAATTGTAATAGTTGATTTTGTAGTGGTTGTCGTTGTTGATGTGATAGTTGATGATGTTGTGGTTGTCATCATTGAAGTTGTAATAGTTGATGTTGTAGTGGTTGTCATTGTTGATGTAATAGTTGATGTTGTAGTGGTTGTCATTGTAATAGTTGATTTTGTAGTGGTTGTCGTTGTTGATGTTGTGATAGTTGATGATGTTGTGGTTTTCAATGTTGATGTTGTATAGTTGATCTTGTAGTGGTTGTCATTGTAATAGTTGATTTTGTAGTGGTTGTCGTTGTTGGATGTTGTAATAGTTGTTGTAGTCGTTGTCATTTTTGATGTTGTAATAATTGATGTTGTAGTGGTTGTCGTTGTTGATGTAATAGTTGATGTTGTAGTGGTTGTCGTTGATGTTGTAATAGTAGATGTTGTAGTGGTTGTCATTGTTTCTGTTGTAATAGTTGATGCTGTAGTGGTTGTTGTGTTTATATTGTAATAGTTGATGTTGTAGTGGTTGTCGTTGTTGTAATAGTTGATTTTGTAGTTGTAGCCGTCGTTGATGTCATAAGAGTTGATGTTGTAATGGTTGCGTTGTTGATGTTGTAATAGTTGATGTTGTAGTGGTTGTCATTGTTGACGTTGTAATAGTTGATGTTGTAGTGGTTGTCATTGTTGATGTTGTAATAGTTGATGTTGTAGTGGTTTTCATTGTTGATGTAATAGTTGATGCTGTAGTGGTTGTCGTTGTTGATATTGTAATAGTTGATGTTGTAGTGGTGTCGTTGTTGTAATAGTTGATGTTGTAGTGGTAAGTCGTGTTGATGTTATAATAGTTGATGTTGTAGTGGTTGTCGTTGTTGATATTGTAATAGCTGATGTTGTAGTGATTGTTGTTTTTGTAATAAGTTGCTGTATGGTTGTCATTGTGATGTACTAGTTGAGGCTGTAGTGGTTGTCGCTGTTGATGTCGTAATAGCTGATGTTGTAGTGTTGTCATTGGGATGGTTGTAGTTGGCAATATACTCGAAAAAGATCGCCCACCGCCCGCGGAAATCGAACCTGGGTCGGTTGCGTTTGAAGGGGGGCTTTACAACTAAGCTACGCCGCAGCTTGTTTTTTTTTTCTTTTTTTTTCTTTTTTTTTTCTTTATTTTTGAGCTACGCCGCAGTGTTAATAACCGTTCTATATAAAGCCCCTCGATAAAGGCATTTTGTACAAGTACCGCCAACCATTGTTGTGGAAACACGCGAGACACGTGCTACGAGGAGCCTGTGCTCCGCCGCCATTCGCTTCAAATATGCGCTCATTTCGGGGCTGCGCCGCCATTTTGCTTCAGAGGAGAGCTCGAGACATGGGCCTCGAACACTGGCGCCTTCGACGCTACTTGCGAGACAAACGCACACCTTGAGGGGCTTTTGTTCTATAATTACGTTTTTTCGTAGTACCCAATGACCACTGCACGCGCTCTCTGCAAAAAAAAAAAAAAAAAAAGAAGCAGATAACTAAATGTCGTCGTAGCACTGTCAATGCCAGGAGCTCGGGCCGAGAGACGCAGTTTCACGCGCTCCAGAACAAAAAAAAAAGAAACATAAGCGTTTGGTATCGCTGTGACTCTACTGCGGATTAACAGGGGACTCCTCATTTATTTTTCTAGGGTCAACACTCTCTACAAAGGCCGATCCTGCCATAGGCAAAACTGGAGAACATCCAGTGTTTCTCTCGAGTCAATCCGAGCCAAGTTTAAGACTTTTTAAACCCCGCCCCTTCCACAGCCAATCGGAGTAAATCCAACGTTTTCTCCCGAGCCAACGTTTACCAACATTAAGAATTCATTCATCGTCAAAACTGGCGAGAGTCAACGAAAGTGAAAATATGCGGGCTATAGCTGGTCAATTAACTTCATAACGAAAACCCAAGACCAGAAACAAATAACGGACGAGTACACACACCGTCGGTTGCTGGAACGGCAACCATGGTGTGTGTACTCGTCCGTGATTTTATCTTTTGCACAGTCTCCGGTTGTCATTGTGGAGTAGGGACAGTTCGTCGTTTCTCTGGAGTCAATTCCAGCCAATTCTATAAGACCTTTTAAGATTGGTTCGGTACGATCCAAAGCTGCAAGACATCTTAAGTCTGGTCCGGTACGATCCAAAGCTGGGGGAAGTCCACCGCTTTTCAAACCCAAGTGGTGAAAAAAAAAAAAAAGCGAACAAAGCGAGCAAAAGAAAGAAACAGAAGAGGCGGCGCGTTCCGCGAGCTGTGTGCTTTATGCGTACGCTGGGGGCTTCCTGTTAGGAGCAAGTACCAAAACGTTAGCCAGTTTCCTTCCCCGCGGCCGAGTCGGCCGCAGGCACGGCAGCCACGGTTTCCGTGCACCGAAACACCGCTCGGCCGGCACGGAGAGAAGGGCGGAGTGGGCTCACCTAGAAGACAAGGCCTTTTACCTCAAAACGTCATCACTATGCGGAGCGAAAGTTCGTCTGGTTCTTTTGAAGGGGTTGTGGTGACATCAGAAACACGCCGAGCTCTGATTAAAGGATAGTGGGTAGGCCTCGAGGCTGAGCTTGCTTTGAGGTCTACCCAGTGCCCACCATCTTACAATCAAAGCCAATCAGAACTCGGCGTGGTACTGACGCCACCGGACTCAAAGTGCAAGAAGCAGACGACTTGCTCTCCGCATTGGATCCACGCAGCACCTCCTAGCTCATGTCAGCATCACCGCCAGGGCGTCTTGCAGCATTTCGCACTGAGCATGACGCACGCAGGTGGCGACGCCAAGACGGACGCGTCATTGCGGCGACACACGTCGAGCTTCGTCCTGTTGGCCGCTTGGGGCTCGCTTCACTAACGATGACGTCATGCGCAGGCCTTGTCTTCTAGGCGGTATCGAGTGTGCACTCCAAGTCGCTCTGTTCCAGGACGGCAGAGAACATTTGGACAATCTCTCTGATGGCGTTCCTAAGCGTGAAATGCTTATAAACGCCCGCAAAAAAATCCCAGAATTTGGGCCGTCCGTCTGTACGTGCATTTCCCTCTTAATTTAGCGGTGAAGTTGTCACGCGATCAAAATACCAATTCAGTTTTCCCGGTAAATTTAGCGGGAAAATTTCCGTCACGTGACCTGTGTGGCAATTAACTTTTCCGCTAAATTTAGCGGGAAAATTTACGTGCCGTGACCTGGCATTGCGTGACCTACACACAAATCCAGCTTCCCCGCTAAATTTGCCGGAGAAATTGGTGTCTCGTGACCTATGCACCGAGTCAGTTTTTCCATTAAACTGGTAAAATATAGGTTCCTCAGCCCTTGAAGCGACTGTTGAATGTCTTCCGAACACATTTTAACGATTACTCCTTAAAGGAACCCATGAAATGATTTTTGGGCCGGGATAAATTTGGATTTTACTCATCGCATATCGTTTAATGCGTCAAACGAGAACTAGTACACGAGGGTAGAAGGCCAAAGGCCTCTATTTCGGTATCAAAATTTGAAAATATAGCCAACTATGTCTTACTTCCTTTCCTTCGAAAGCGCTCCGCCTTTTCACTTGATAAAAAAAAATGGCGTCTGTATACTTATACAGCTTGAAGTAAGTCTACCTTAACGGGTGACTTGTCCCAGCTGTAGATGAGCAATTCCGCCAGTGCGGTACAACCGCCAGCCTGGAGTCTTTAACGTGCATCACGCAGTAGTGATACACGACCGCACGCCGGTACGATGCTCATCCAGATCGAAACGGGCAAGGGTGGGGATTGAACCCAGGATCCTGGGTTCTGCAGCGCGAGCTTTCGCTCCACGTGCTCCGAGCTGGTGCACGCACTAGCCTACTTCGAGCTTGTGTGCTCGCTAGCCCACAAGTAGCGAAAATTGTACCTATTTATAAAGGGTGAGGCGAAAAAAAAAATATTAACAATCATAGACCTAATTCTGTTTTGTGTATATTCTCAGAAATATTTGAAACTATCATAAACAAAATAGGCTGGAAGGCTTTTTCACTAAAAGCAACGTCATAAACTCATGCCAGTATGAATTTCAAAAACATAGGTTTCCAGAGCAAGCCCTTCTTGGCATCAAAGAAGAAACTATTTCGAACATTGGAAATCAATAATACACTGTGGGAATCATTCTTGACTTAGAAAGGCTTTTGACACAGTGCAGCACAAAATATTATTGTAGAAACTTGAGAGATAATGCATTTGTAAAGTAGTGCTACAACTAATAAAGAGTTGTTTGACTGATCGTTATCAATATGTCATTGTCAATAAAACAACCTCCTCCAAGATAAAAATACATATTGGCGTTTCCCAGGGATCCACCCTTAGAAACGCTTTCTGATATGCATAAATGATTTAACAATGATACCCAGTCCGCAGAAAGTAATTATGTACGCTGATGACTCGAACATATATTTACTGGATTAACAAAAAAAAATAGTATTGAAAGCGAAGCAAACTTTTATCTTTTAAAGCTCTCAAAATGGCTACAAATGAACAGACATCAATTGAACACAAAAGAAACTAAATACTCTTTGAACCAGCGAATAAACAAAACTCTGAATCCATAAACTTAAAAGTTGAAAACTCAAAATTGGAACAGGTGAGCGAGCAGTGTTTTGGTGTTTGGTTCACGGAGGATTTTTCATGGAATAGCCTTATTGCCAAACAAAAAGACGATTTATGTAAAGCTATTGGCATTGTGTATAAAATAACCAATTTTGTTCCGCGTTGGGTGCAAAAGAATATCTATCACTCTTTATTTTACTCTAAATTAAGTTACTCAATTTTGGTATGGGGTAATAGAACCACTTCAAATTATAATAAATTATTAAATATACAAAAAAAATAGTTTTAAGGATGTACGAAAGCTACTACGGAGATTATAGAAACTTGCGCACTGATCCACTTTTTCTTAAACACGATGTGCTAATTAAAGGCTACTCAGATATATTATTTCAAACTGGTGCAATTAATCCATAGAAATCAATCTTACCTGACACCAGATGATGAACAACCGCCAGTGTATAACATGCGGCGTCCAAAAAGCAAAGTTCCTAGTATAACAACAAACTATGGGCGACAAAGTTGGCTTATCAAATCGCAAGAATCCTAAATCGCGAGGAGCTCGAAATTGATTATCAAGTTTCTATACCGCAGTTTAAACAAAACATTAGAGAGTATCTTGTTGCCAGTGATTTTGTTTTCTCTTAATGTCCTTTTGGGCTTTTTACAGTATTAAAATGATTATCGCATCGTCTGCCGGTATATTATGTGAATTTATGCACAGCTGAAGGTTTCTGATTTTGTTTTCTGCTTCTCAGACCATATAGTGAATTTGCGCATATTTGCATGCGTGCTCTTCGCTTGTCTGTAAAGCTATTTCTTGGTTGTTTAGATCCTATTTTGTTGTGTACGTTTTTTTTTTTTCTTCTAATTTCAATGTGATATTCTTGTTGTACATTTACGTATATTTGATTTTACTTTCATTTTGTTCTTTGGATCGCAGAACAACATTATAGAATAATTTCTTGTACACTAGTATGGCATTTTTTGTGCTTTCCCGTATAGACTTTTATAACCCCTCTTGAAAATTCTTGCTTGTGCGTACTTTGTTTATATGTAATTTGTTGTACTCCAAGAGGGAGCTGAGGCCTTGTCAGGCTTCACGGAGAGAACGGGGGAAAAAATAAGAAAAAACAGTATGCTTCAAATTGGAACTCGGAATAGGGGCTTTTATCGTGACCCAGAAATAGAATGAGCCCTTTGTCCGACCAATTAAATTAATCGGATAAGCGCTACTCCCCCTTCTGTCAATCATTTAAATCTTGAAAGAAAACTGAGAACCAATCGTCCCGTGTCCTGAACAAATAAATTTGTAGAATACCGTTTTTCTTTTCTTTTTTCATTTTTTTTCTGACATTGTAAATTCGAAATTTGGAGTTTATCGGAAAAATTCGAATTGGCGTAAATGTTACAAGCGAGCGTTTTTCGGAGTTTTGGGGGGTTTATCCGAAAACACGGAATGCTAATGATAGCAGTTTAAAGATAAAAGACGCTGCCAATTTACTATTGTTGGTTTTAGAAACCTGCGGTCAGTGGAGAGGATGCAGAAAGGGACGTGACTCTGCCGCTCCAGAGAAGGCGGGATGAATAACCTACGAAACCGCGAAGAAGGAATGGCTGCGGCGTAGGGTTATTTTTGGGAACGAACCTCCGTGTTTTGGCGTGTCTGTGTCCGGCTGTTGTTGTTGCAGCTTTACAATTCGGACCGTTTAAGCGAGGGATATCCGTCCTTTTGTTGTCCATTCGGCCGCACGATGCTATTGTGGTTCCTCCCGTTTCCACGGTTTATTTTAGGGGAGGGCGACCGCGAGAACGTTTGCCGTCGTTTCTATGATTGTTTACCAGTCGTTGCGATTTCCGTTTCATCCGCCTTCCGTCCTGAGTCTAGATACTTTGTTCGCTGTCTGTCGGCGCCTCGTAAAATACTCGCCGCGGCGGGGTGCAATAAAAAAGTACACGAGGAAGGGGGAACGGCTTCGTAGGAAAGCGGAGAAGCGTAATGCTGTCGGGAGTGGAGGCGCTGGTCAGCCTCGTGGGACTTGCTGCTTCGTGACTCTGTAATGGTCCAAACTTTGAATGGGGCCCGCTGTCTCGTGCTGTCATGCCAGTCGGTTTACACGCTAGCGTCGCCGTAACGCCAGCACCGCCCATCTATAGGCGGGTGTGGTTTCGCGAACTTTCTCTGGCTGTTAAAATGTCCCGTGAATGTCCAATAAATGTCCATTGTACCAGGAGCTCCACCAATAGCCTGGACATGTCAGCCGCAGTCACACGTGCTCATACATCACCGACAATAGACGCTGTTGGCTGCAGACATGATTACCGAATGATCCGAGGACTCGCTTCAGGTCCGTTCGAAGCACGAGGGTTGCGAGGGTTACCCTCACAAGGACCACGAGGGTTGCCCTCACGAGGGTTGCGAGGGTTGCCCTCACGAGGGTTACCCTCGTGACGTCACACGTGACGTCACGTGTGATGTCATTATAGGAAACGCGTGACGTATAACGTCACGTGACGTCACACGCATCTAACATTGCCAATATTCCCGCTAAATTTACCCTCGTGACATCACGAGGGTAAAATTTCCCGCTAAATTTAGCGGGGAAGGGAGAGGAGCATACCCTCCCCTCCGTACCCTTCCCTCCTCCTCCTCAAGAGCTGCGCTCTAATTCGGCGTTACAAGAAATTCTAAACGTTGTTAATTTTTAGGGGCGAAGCTCCTTAGGGTCTATACTTCGTTTCACGTTATGTGCGAGCGAAGTCAAAGCTAGAAGCGCGAGCCCAACGCTCTGAGCGTTCCGGCTTCGCACGTGCGCTCGTGCATTACAATAAACGCTAGAGGCTCAGCTGGCGCTAGTGTCTACGGAACTTCCGGTTGCAAATTGAAGCAGACAGTATGCAGTCTGCATTTCCAGCCTCCCTGTGTATTCCTATGGGAAAACGCGCGTGAATTTTGTCTCTTCGCCGGAAAATATCATGAATAACTTTTGTCATTTCGCTTGTACCGGATAGTATGTACAGCATTTTTCTTTACCACTGAACGATGTTAAACTTCGCTCTATTTCAGGCCCCAACCTCTGTTCCAAGGAAGGTATGTGAAAACGAGCGACGATTCTAAGCAAACTAACGATCGAAAGGAATGTAGAGTGCGTTCAAGGTTCGCTAGCATTTCGGTGGTGCTTATATATATTGCTAATATGCCCGTCCTGTCATTGGATGAAAATGACTCCGTCGTGCATCTTTACGATAGGTTAAAGAACATTCGAACGCAAAAAAATAAAGCACGTGAGCTACGAAAGGTGTGTATTTTTATTATATCCTACGTCGGGCAGTTTTTATCGGCCACCTGCTCTCTGGCTCCTCCTATTTGCAAAGATTTGGAGCGTGCGGGTGATGATTTGAACCCAGGAGAAGCATCTTCGCACATATTCATGAGCAGAAGGAATAAAGCAGTACTTTTTTATTGCAAGTCTGACTATATTATGTGGCTTTCAATTTATTTTGATCGTCTGCGTGCACAAGGAGTTACTTACTAGTGTTACTGCGTAGTTCTTGCCGTCTCTCTTGGTTTTTCACATGTCCTTCGTTCGTTTGGCACGTATATCCCCCATGCTGGAAAGCGTCAACGCTGTGTTCGCGCTAATAGTGTCCGACAGTGCACATTAATGCACGTACGAAGTGGTTTTAACACCGTTTTTCATGCCACGAATTTCAAATAAAAATTATGTAACTGACCAATTATTTTGTCTGCGTGACTGAGAAATGTTCCAATCTGCCTAGTACGTACAAATTATTCGGGATATTTGCTCTTATAATCGAGCACAGAGAGAAAATGCACTCGCTTTTTCCCATAGAAATGCATTACCGGAAGTCAATTTCTAACTGCTTGCTGTCTGCTTCAAAAGGCAACAGCACACTAGCGCCACCTGAGCCTCTAGCATTTATTGCAATAACTCTATGCATGCTCGCGCTTGTAGCGTAGGCTTCGCTCGCACATAAGGTGAAACTAACTATAGACCCTTTCTTCAAGGGCGCCGCCATCTTGAAATGTCGTCACTTCCAGTATGGGCGAAAACATTGTTTTGCCGTCGCCACGCCAGTAGAAGACACTTAGGATATAAGGGTAACCGTCACACATTATCATTTTGCCTCCACCTTGTTTTTTTACCAGTTACAGGTTGAAACGGTTTATTATTTTTTCGTCGCCCATACCGGATACGCTCATTAGGTGGTTGGGGACGAGAGTACACAGAAAAGGTCTATAGCCTTGTCCGTCCGGCGTCCGTGCTCACATCGATCTTGCTGGTGCTCGTGGTCGTGCTCGTGAGCTCACGTGCTCACGTGCTCGTGTAGGGGAAAAAAATGATGTAAAAAAATGTTTGCGCAGTCGACAGGATTCGAACCTGTGCGGGGAGACCCCAATAGATTTCTAGTCCATCGCCTTAACCACTCGGCCAGGACGGCGGGACGAGTAGGGGGCTCTGAGATGTGGTGTTAACTCAAGAGCTGGGGATGACAAGGATGAAACGTTGCATGTAGCCGCTCAACGTCTATACATGAGAGGGCGCTGCGGTCAAATGCGTATATAATCGCGTTAAACTTTGCATGCATTGGCTCAACGATTATAGACGAGAGGGCGCTGCGGTCAAAGGCTCAAATGCGTATATAACCACGTTCCATACCAAACATTCTCTTTCTGACATGGATGAAAACGAACGAAAGGCTCGGCATGTACCATTATACGGAGGCCCAGCGACCACGCGGTTTGCACGAAACCGCCGACACCCGGGAAGAAAGATTGGCTCTTCGAAGACAACACTGTGCGGACCCCAGGCGGCGATCGAGAGAAGTTGTGGCGGCTGCATCCGAAACCTCCGATGCCCGGGAGAACAGACTGCAGTGGCTCTCCGATCCCAATGCGGAGCGCAAGTATCGTCTGCTACTTTTGCAAAGGTTGCGGTGACGACAGAAAGCCGAACTCTGCGCGGCTCTGAATAAAGGATAGTGGCTAGACCTGAAGGCAACTTGCTTTGAGGCCTACCCACTATCCTTCAATCAGAGCCAATCAAAGCTCGGCGTTCTGATGTCACCACAACCCGAGGTGGTGCACGTCGTCTGGCTGAAGCCATATTACGAACGATAGAACTTCGCACTCTCGTCGACGAGTGAACTGTGAACTGTGGCACGCGATTCTGCTGTCCTTTTGTTGTGGATATTTCTTTTCGTTTTGTGCTGCTTCGGGGCGATGCGTTTTTTAAAGGGGGGATAATGCCGCGCGCGCAGCTGACCAAGTAGGCAGCTTGCCTTCAACGCGGAAGGTCAGGGTTCGATTCCTGGCCGCGGCTACACATCTTTGTTGACTCTGTAATGTGATGTTCCGGTAAATTCGAGAACCGTCTTGCTGATTCGAGGTTACAATGTTCTACGCACCGAACCTTCTACGCCGAATGTTTCAGAAGTCCACGCGTGTACAAAAGGGGCTCCGCGTGGCGAGCCGCAGTAAGTCTGGCCCCAGCGTTCGATCCTGCTGTTACGTTGACTTCGACGCTCGCGACGCTCCGTTGTTATCTTCTATCCCCTTTTGGTTTTGGGCACAAGTTCGCCACATTAACGATTCTCTCGCGGATAAATCTAAGAACGTTCGTGTTACCTAAATTCACTAGATCCTGGGAAAAGCGCCATTGCCTTGCTTGCCTGCTAGCAGGTCACGAACAGATACTAACATACAGACGATCAAACCTCGCAAAGTAATTGGCTGATCTGCTTCAGCTGCCATGGCAATTGCCATTTCGGTCAACTCAAAACTTCGAAGCTTCGAAGGGGTCGTTCTAAACAAGTCGCACCAAGATCACTATGGAGCATCATCGTACTGTAAGCGTTCCTCGCCAATATAAGCGCCTTTGGCACTGTGCATGCAATACACTTATCACTCATGCTTATCTGCCCAGATCTCTTACAATTATATTGCTTCTCTTGCGTATTTCAACACAGGAAAAGTATTTTTCAATGCCTTCAAGCACTGACGTTGCATGTCATGGCGTTTCGAAGATGTGCGATTGTTTCGCCGGTGCGTGGATCGCAAAATCTCGATATTGAAGAAATGTATTTGGTAACCTGTCACCGGGAATTCGGATCGGCTCACCAAGAATCGAGAGGCAAGGAGAAACTGCTCATTCCAAGAACTAAGATAGCGGCCAAACGGGGAGCTTAGCGCTACTTCCCCAGGATCCGGCGACTTTAGTGCTGCCAACAGTCCTCGCTCACTGGTTTATCCTCAACGAAAACGCCTGCGGCGTCCACTCTACAGAATATGGCCCAGCGCCGGCAGAAAGGACAGCGTCGCCTCCTTCGGCTTCGCCGTCCGTCCGCCAGATCCTTTCGCCTGTGCACGAAGCCACGCACGGCTGACCTCACGTGACGCATGTAGGGTCACGTGCGACCGCCACTTAGCCAATTAAAAGTCAGCGCAAGCCGGAGGGAGCGTGCCCCGGCCATCCACGAGCACTTGGGACTCGCGACAACCACCGGGCAACAACTCCATTCTTTTCCGCACGCGGCGCTTTGAGTCGCTCGCTATTAACCGCAGGTGCGGACCACATCCACCGTCTGAAGCTAACAACAAGCTCTACATTAAACACAGAACGAACCAATCAGCTAGCCGGTTTGGACCACGTGACCACGCTCTCCGCGTACAAACGCGCGACAAAGAGCGCCATCCCGCGGACACAATGCTAAAAATTGATTGGTCACTCCGGTGCAGTTAACTTCCGCCAGGCTGCCAGCTCGAGCGGTAAACGGAAACCGCCGTTCCGGCGGCTGCAGCTGCCGCAAATCTGGGTCAAGTGTCTCCATTGTCCGAGAGCGCCGTCTGCCGGCTAGAGGACCCGCCGCTCCGGAGAGCAATTTCTGGCTTTGGATGCGCGATTAGTGCGAAGCCGATCCCGTGGCTGGACCGTCTCGCGTCCCAAGGTTCGCTAACCGTAGGCTTTGTCCGCTCACTTGCGGCCACACCCATGTGCCTCACGAAAGTGTTTTGATTTCTGACGCCCAAAAGACCTGCAATGCCTGTTGCTTTCCTTCTCGTCTTCCTGTAAAGCAGAAAACTAATAAGGCAGAGGTCACAAAGCAAACGCCAGTCACCCTGCTTATACATCATACGAAAGACCAGTGTTGCCCAAAGTACATCGAAAAGTATTCCAAGTGAAGTACAAATTAAAAGCGGAGGTTTCAAGTAAAGTAGTAAGTACAACCGGGCCCAATGTACTTGAAGTAAAGTACTATAAATATAATGTACTTTCAAAGTAAAATATAAGTACTTTTTAACGCGATCTTTCACGATGTCCTCTCATACCCCTATACAGTGTTTTTTACTGGTCATTGGTCCAGGGATAACCGGAATGAATTAGTTATTTTCGGAAATGGCCACATAGTAGTTGTACTACTCGCGCTGACGAACTATTTAACGCAATCAACTTATAAGGCACTTATTTTTATCGGTCTTAGAGCCGCCATTACTTCACTCACAGTAATGACCAGAGGCCATCTCGAAAGACGATAGATAACGCGTTTTCACATCATGATACGCCATTTTCCCCCCATACTTGGGAAATATATCTTGAAGACGGGATTTGGATTTTCATCGGAAAGTGCCAGAAAAAATACTTTAAGTAAAGTGCAAGTACATACTCAAAAAATGTACTTCAAGAAACGTGAAAGTTTTCTAAACCTACTTGAACTAGTACTTCAAGTACAATGTACTTAAAGAATAACTTGACTCCGGTATATTTTCTCGATTTTAGGGTTACGAGTGCGGGTGAAGAAAGTATCCGTGAATTACTAAGTGTAATCTTTTTGTTTTCGATGTCTTGCGTAGTTGTGTAGATATCTTATCTCAAAGTTTGTTTCAGGGGTCTACAGCGAAACCGAAACTACCGGCTCGAACATGATAGCAGCCCTTGGGATTAGCGGCGTGGCCATCCTGTGAGAACGAATTTCTAACTGCGGTACCGAAAACGTAGTATGATTGGCGTAGTCGGAACAGCAGTTACGATCAGTCAGGTAAGATGCTTCGGCTGTTTCACTGCTTTGCCTCGTAGATATCGAACATCTGTAGCAGATATTAATACACATTCCTAAAGCTGTCGGCCGAAAAGCGAGTTCACCACGAAGAATGCAGGCTCAACGGAACTTCAGAACGAGCCCTCACTTGCCTTCTGAGAACTATACAATCTTGGGTAGTGTGAAAGGCACGTTGTAGAGCATAGTGGAAGCTAATCGTAAGCTCGCGCTGAACAGGGACCATTCGTCTCAGCAGCTGGGACAATCAGCAGCTGAGACAAGTAATCGCTTCAAACGCGCAATCCATCTTGAGTTCCGCGAAGTGCCTCTTCACCTTTCTCGTGGCGAACGCGGAAGGAAATGTCCACGTTGATTCTGCCAAGAGGGACACTTCTGAAGCGGGCAGCAGTCCAGCCACCCGGTGTATCCCGCGAGCTCTTTGGATTCTGGTTAGCTTCGACCTAACCGATCCAAGCGGGGCCTCAAGGTCCTCTCCTCGAGAACTTACGCAACCACACCCAGCAGGTGATCGAACGATATTCCGGAGAAAACCCCTGCAAACAACCATCTCCAGCCAAGACGTGGCTTTGTGTGGTTCGTAATCTGGCCTCGACTAAGCCAAGCAAATATTCAAGGTTTCTTTACTCTAGTTCTTCAGGAACCCCAACTATAGGACCCCCAGTGATAGAAATTATTTCTGAAGTTAGAGTCACCAGATGGTTGCCGGCAGCTGATATCTCTTAACCTTTTATTTTACCGTTGTACTCGATCGCGCAAACATAGAGGCCGTTGCTGATATCAGAGGGAAATTAGTGGACGTTTTACCTACAACTAGAACGTTTGAAGATGTCACTGAAATCGAACTGACAGTAAAAGTAACAATTTCTACGTAGAGAGATTATACTTGAGTTATGATGAGATCTATTAAATGTCAGATCAGGTAATGATGTGGCCTACTAATCTGTGCGTCAATCCATTGCAAGATGCCCAGAAGCCTGCTTTATTGGCTCTTATCGCATGAGTTGAAACTTGGTGGCGCCAGTGTGCAAATAGCCCCCAAACACTTCCGGTTCTGAACTGGACGGCGGACTTGGCAGTATATGCGAAATCAAATTTTCACGCTATCTTCTGGAAATACTTAATACCATACTTAAAGGGGCCCTGCAAGGACTTTTTTGCTGGTTTTTAATTTGTACCGAACCTGAGCGCACTGAACGTAGTAATAATTTAATGAAACTTCTCTTTTCTCGAATTTCGCTTTATTTTAAAAGTTATAGGCAAAGTAAAATTACAAAAACAAGCAAAAAATAACCTCCTTCATGACGTCCTTGTTTGCTTGAGTGGCCGTAAACTAGAGGAGGGGTAGTGAGCTCAGCGAGCGCTCACGGCTGCCGCACTCCATGTCGACGGCTCGAGAGGGCGCCACTAAAGCATGTTCTGGATAGGCTGTATGAAGCGGGCAGCCAGAGCGGCTCGCATTGCATTTTCTGCGCGATTAAACACTAATTCGGCATGACACTTCATTGGCCATAAACGACAGCAAACACGGGGTAAACATCAGTTCAGAACGCGAGTCACTTCGCGCTGCCATCCCGCCTAACGGCCAAACCGCAAGCCAAACCTTCTCGCCGAAGGCCTTCGGAACGCGCGAAACCGGTCGGATCCTCGAGCCCGTATACGACCGCAGCGCCGCAGCGTACATCCGGGACCTTTCTACGCTCGCCGCTCGTCGGGGCCTGATCTCACTACCACTTTCTAGTAAGCGCCGCCTTTTCCACCGCTTGGTGGCGGGTATTTCGACGAGTCATTTCTTGTTTCCGTACTTTATAAACTGCATTTGTTTCTTTTCTGATCTAAAATACTGAACAAAAAATACTTTTATAACTAATTGAAATGGTTCGCGCCACTTATATTTTGTATTTCGACTAAAAAGAATCTTTTAGCGGCTCTGACAAGTAGTAAGGCCAGGACGCCTAACGGGATACACGAGGCACGCGGGTTGAAATGTTCCTGTCCGATGTACAGGGTGTCACCAAAGAAAATTTACACGGTCTTTTTTACCGCAAAAATAAACTAGGCATCGCCGAACGCTCATTCTCCGCCCAAAGGTAGAGCTAGAGGTCACAACCAGATGCCAAAGTATCAGCCCGATCCGATAACTTAATCAAAAGTTATAAGTTATTTTCTGAAAATTTCAATGGGAAAAAGGAGCCCATTTTTGCCCGTTTTCGGTTTCTGGTGCCATAGAGCCCCATGTGTTTGAAAACTCCGTCGGCCGCCATTTTCCCATTGAAATTTTCAGAAAATCACTTATAACTTTTGATTAAGTTATCGGATCGGGCTGAAACTTTGGCATCTGGTTGTGACCTCTAGCTCTACCTTTGGGCGCAGAATGAGCGTTCGGCGATGCCTAGTTTATTTTTGCGGTAAAAAAGACCGTGTAAATTTTCTTTTGTGATACCCTGTATATCCCTAACGGATACACATCGGAGAGGCACGGGATACACGAGGCACGCGTGGGACACAAACGTGTCCCCCGCGTGCCTCGTGTATACTGTGCCTGTCCGATGGCCCCATTGTTCGCTTGGCGCCATCTGGGAAGATAACGATACACAACACCTCCCTTTCTTGACAAACGAGTCGCTTGCTTACAAGTTTAGGCGCTGCGGTGGTCTCACTGCTCGGCCACTGCGTGTGGTTCGGCAGGCTTCTCCTGAACTGCCTGCTTTGGCATTGCTGGCATTGTTTCCCTGAGTCGCTGTCTGTAGGTGTGCTCTTGTGCGACGCAAACTTCCACCAGCTGTCTGCACTATGTAAGATCTCGGAGTATGTGCAGGTCCCACACGGTTCCTTGTTGATGGGCCCCTTGTCTGATGTAAACTGCTGCCCCTAGCTGCAAGGGTGATCTCTCTATCACTCGGTGCCGAACATTGTAGTTCGCTGCTTCATTTTCTCGGAGTGCTTTGTTCCGTTGTCGGTACCTGGATCCGTATCTCTATTTTGGTTCGAGTCTGTCAGTATAGTCGGAACATTCGTTTTTAATTTTCGTCCCATGAGAAGTTTCGCAGGTGAGTAACCCTCGGGACCCGGCGTTGCTCTGTGTGCCAGAAGACCTTCGGCAACGTTGTCGGATTTCCTGAGGATGTTCTTGCTGTTTGAAGCGCTCTTGAAGCGTGTTCCTCTCCTGCCTAAAGTGGAACATGAACTGGAGAAAATGAAGAAGCTAGGAGTCATCAAGCAAGTTGAACATGCAACGCCTGATGTGCACCTATGGTCATCGCCAAGAAAAAGGATGACGAGATTAGAATCTGCGTGTACTATACACAACTAAACCAGAAGGTAATCAGGAAAGAGTCATCATGCCAACAGTTGAAGAAAACTTGGCAAAGGTAGGAGATGCCAAACTGTTTAGTAAGCTGGATGCCAACGCCGCCTACTGGCAGACACCACTTGCTGAGGAATCCAATCTGACTACATTCATCACGCCGTTTGGGAGATTTCAATTCCTGCGGCTACCCTTTGGCATCGCAACAGCGCCAGAGTTCTTCCAGAGAGAAATGCTTCGTATCCTGGAGGACTGCCTGGACAGGCTTGCCGCCAAGATGACATAGTCGTGTTTGGGAAGGACAAAGCGGATCACGACGCTAAGCTCGTTGCCGTGTTTCAGCGTCTCAAGAAGCTGGAATGACTCTCAATCCACGCAAGTGCGAATTTCGGAAGACAAGTGTCAAGTTTCTTGGACACATCTTGAACAGTGATGGCATTACCGCCAATCCTGAGAAGACTGAAGCCATCCGGGAGATGCCACCCCCAGAGAACACAACTGAGCTCAGATCCTTCCTGGGTATGGTCAATCAGTTGGCAAAGTTTCTTCCAAGAGTGGCCGAAAAGACAAACCCACTTAGAGAACTGCTTCTGAACGAGACAAGTTGGTGTTGGCACGAACCTCAACGAAGAGCGTTTGAGGAGATCAAGCGAGACTTGACGACAACTCCCGTTCTCTGTTACTACGATCCTCGAAAGCCTCTGACAATAGCAGCGGATGCGTCGTCGTATGGCTTAGGTGCCGTGCTCCTCCAAACAGACGATGAAGGGAAACGCCAGCCAGTTGCATATGCTTCAAGAGCGCTGTCGCCTACAGAGCAAAAGTATGCTCAGGTTGAAAAAGAAGCACTCGCTGCAACTTGGGCATGCGAACCTTTCAGAATGTACGTGCTCGGATTACGTTTCCACATCGAGACTGATCATAAGCCATTGGTGTCTTTGTTCTCGACGAAGCGGATTGACGAAATGACACCTAGACTCCAGCGGTTTCGCATGCGAGTACTTGAGTACGATTTCACAATCTCGCACATACCCGGTAAGGACATGCACACTGCTGACGTGCTGTCACGAAAGCCACTACAGTGTTCTGGTGAGAACCTTGTTTCAGTCATCGAAGAGTATGAACTTTTGACAATCCAGCAGCTGCCAGCCTCGTCAGAGATGCTAAACAAGACCAGAGCCGAGTTGCAAAAAGACGCAACGACTTCACTCGTCATGCACTACTGTGCAACAAAATGGCCAAAAGCAGAGACATTAACGCCAAAAGTACGTAAATATGCGAGCGTGGCCAGCGAACTATCAGTAGTAAAGGGGCTCCTGCTCAGAGGTACGAGACTCGTCGTTCTCCCCACACTACGCCAGGAAGTGTTGAAACGCCTTGACACAGGACACCAGGAGATCGTCAGATGTCGATCAAGGGCGAGAGAGTCTGCATGGTGGCCCGCAATCAGCCAGGATATTGAGGTATTTGTGAGCAGATGCCCTACCTGTGAGAGACACCGTTGAGTACCAACCGAAGAGTTGTTGCAGACTCCTCTCCCGGAACGTCCATGGCAAGTAGTTGGCAGTGATTTGTTCCACCTTGAGGGAAGGAATTGCATCATAGCTGTTGACTATTACTCCAAGTTCTTTGAACTCGAACAACTTCATGGGACACAAACGAAGCATGTCATCCATTTTCTCGATCACCTGTTCGCTCGTTACGGCGTCCCGGATCTGATTCGGTTGGACAACGGCCCACAGTACAGTTCACTTGAATTTAAACGATTTCTGAGTGATTGGGGAGTAGAACAAGTGACATCTAGCCCACATTACGCACAAAGCAATGGCGAGGCGGAGAGAGCTGTTCAAACAGCCAAGAACATCCTCAGGAAATCCAACAACGTTGCCGAAGGTCTTCTGGCACACAGAGCAACGCCGGGTCCCGAGGGTTACTCACCTGCGGAACTTCTCATGGGACGAAAATTTAAAAACGAATGTTCCGACTATACCTGACCAGACTCGAACCAAAATGGAGATACGGATCCAGGTACCGACAAACGGAACAAAGCTCTCCGAGAAAAAAAAAGCAGAGAACTACAATGTTCGGCACCGAGTGAGAGAGAGATCACCCTTGCAGCCAGGGGCAGCAGTTTACATCAGACAAGGGGCCCAACAACAAGGAGCTGTTGTGGGACCTGCACATACTCCGAGATCTACATAGTGCAGACAGCTGGGTGGAAGTTTGCGTCGCACAAGAGCACACCTACAGACAGCGACTCAGGGAAACAATGCCAGCAATGCCAAAGCAGGCAGTTCAGGAGAAGACTGCCGAACCACACGCAGTGGCCGAGCATTGAGACCACCGCAGCGCCCTAAACTTGTAAGCAAGCGACTCGTTTCTCAAGAAAGGGAGGTGTCGTGTATCGTTATCTTCACAGATGGCGCCAAGCAAACAATGGGGCCATCGGACAGGCACAGGATACACGAGGCACGCGGGGGGACACTCACGCGCGGGCGATCGAACTAGGCGGAACGATCTGCGATGCTGCTTAGTAAAAGCTTGTTTTAACCTTCGAGCTCCTCAATTCCTGATCAGAAACACGACACAAAGACTTCACACTTGGCGCGCTTTCGGCACCGCGGGTCGCCCCCGTAGGTGGAGGAGGTTTCCGGTCAATCCGGTTAAAATATGACGCACTGATATTTAGTTACTCTCTTCGTGCCCGCTGGCTTGCCCGAACCCCAAGAGACGTGGAAACCGAAAAAAAGGTAGACGCTTAAATATGATTGCAGTGCCCCTTTAATTCACTATTGTGATAAAAAAATGATGAGCAAAAAAATTAGGAAATATTCGTGCACCGGAAGTGTGTGGGGGCTACCCAATGAATGGCGCCACTAAGTTTGTTGCCAAGCAAAAAAGGGAGAATACAAGAGCAGTGGCGTCACTAGGGTCAGCGACACCCCGGGCTGTGGCCCTCGGCGACACCCCCCCCCCCCCCCCCCCCGGCTCGTTGCCCGCCTCCAATCTCTCTCCTCCCCCCCCCCCCCCACCCCGCTCGCCGCCCGCCGCGGACACCCCTTCCCCTCCTTCTCGTGGCCCGCCACGACACCCCCCGAAGCGCTGCACCCGGGGCGATCCGCCCCCCCCCCCCCCGTCCCTCCTCCCCTCTCGTGACGCCATTGTACAAGAGCCAAGCCTCTGCGCGCCCTGTGCCGCCGTCAACCCCACCTTTTGAGCGTCATGCCAATTTCAACTCGGGCAAATGACACCAAAGGTAAAGCGCTCAATGCACACCAGGTAGCGCTCGGGTGCAGGGTGAAGTAAAGTCCCTCAATTTGTTTGCGTTCGTCTAGCAAGTAGCGTCAAGTGCGCCAGTGCACGACGCCCGTGTCTCGAGCGGACCTTGGAAGCAAATGGCGGCGCAGGACTGAAATGAGCGGCCCTTGGAAGCGAATGGTGGCGGAGCACCCGCCCGGCACGCGTCGTACGCGTTTCTACAACAATGGTTGTCGCGGTACACGTAAAAAAACGCCTTTATCAAGGGGCTTTAGGGTGAAGTGACAACTCGTTGTCACCTCCAGAAGAAAACAAATTTTGCGCATAGCTCATACACTGGGCGAGGCAGCTCGTACCTAATTTGGTTCTTGGAGAAATAAAAACGATTCCTTTTGCGCTCAAAACCAGTACGTGTCGGGGACTTCACAAATAAAACCAAGATCTAAATTTGACGTTCGTGTCTAGAGAGCTTAGAGCAATACCGCTTAGAACGGATCCCTGACGTTAATGACCTATGAAACACGCCTTCGTTTTTCACCCGACGCATTAGAAGTCCCAGAAAAAAATTAAAAAACAACGAGCAGCGTTCACGCCCTCAACTCGCAGCCAGAACAAGCGGCCACGTGATCTGGAGCCGATTATATGCCGCCATGTTGATCATAGCCACGCGCTGGGGTTGGCAAAGCACTGGACACGCGCTGAGTTCCAGACATTGTTATGGCTCGGCTATTGTCGTCGTTGCAGCGATTGGACACGGGCCACTACTCGAATGCTTCTCGAGCTATCAATTATCACGAGCCTAAATCGAGTGCCCACGCAATGCTCGGGTCCAATCTATGAACCGCATTCAAATATCGTCATACGGGTGTACTGCGATCCCCGCGTTACGTCATCGAATTTTGCAAGGGAGAGATTGAATGAAAATGATCGCTTTTGTCCTTGAAATTACACCGCAACAAAGGAGTTTCTTGGCGACAGGTTTGCGGTAGGACGAGAAATCTAGCTAGTGCTGTACCACTGTGTACCACTGCAAAGTTCCCTTGGTGTACGGGAAAGGTAAAGCGCAGCTTTTCCTAGGGCATATTCGGCGGCACGCTCGTGATAGAGAGCTCCCAAGTATGAGCTCGCGATTCAGCCTTGTTTGCGGTACAACATAAGGTGAAACGGATATAGACGTTCAGGCAGTGTGCATGGCGCCGCTAACAACCTTCAGTTTTGTTTCTTTATCGTTCGCTCCATCATTACCACAGCAGGGCAGGTAATTGCCATTTGGATTTACCGTGCTCTCCATCATCTTGTGGAGATCGTCAACCTTCAGTTGATCGGTATTCGGTAAGCAGAGAAGGTCGGATATGGCGGCTCAATTTGGCTGCGCGCTGAAAGGTCATAGGAGATCACTGGCGGCCATAGCTTGCTGCTGATGCGTGCTGAGGCGAGCTTCCACAGTCTTGTAACTGCATCCACCATCAAGTGCGGTTTACAACTATGTGTTCGTCGAGCTCGCTCTAAACAGCCTCATATGGCGTCAGTGAAAACTCTTTATAGGTTGCGGCCTTGAACGTGCATCATCAGCATGTGATAAAATGACTGCAGAGAGGTACGATGCTCATCAGATCAAAACAGGCGGGGGTGGAGGTTGAACCTAAGATCCCCGGGTTCGGCAGCGCGAGCTTTCCCTCCACGTGCTCCGTGCTGCGGTGTGCTAACACATTCGGCCACCGAATCCCCGAAATAACAAACAGTTCTCAAATCATTATTCGGAATCCAAATCTGCAATATAAGAAAGAAAATTGGTAACAGTCCACGAGCAGCAAGGTTCTCCGCAAGACAAAGCAAAAGAATACAATGGTTGTGTGTTTCTTCTTGTTTCTTTTTCGTCTCGCTGGTTTATCCGGAGATACCTCACGCGTGGCACGGTCACGACACAGATGGACGGATAGACGGATAACTCGTGACAGTAAGACTAAAAGCTTAGCCCGGAGGGATTATAGCCTCGGGGACCATGACGTGCCTCGAAGGAGGATCTGGGGATCTGGCCTTTTATCCTGCGCGACCCTCTGTGAACCAGGAAGTCACGGGACATATTTATCACGCCCCTGGCACTGTGGAAGGGATGCACTATAACGTCGTGGCACACGCGCAGAGATGGTGAACTCCCAGCTGACCCACGGGCAGATACCGTCTCCCGACGATGTTCTTCCAATAATCTCTTCTGGCGCATCCCCCTGCATGCTCGCGTCCCACAACCTAGAAGACAAGGAATACGCATGACGTCATCCCTAGTGAATCCACGCAGTGCCGGTGTCGCCGCCAGCGCATCCCCCAGCGACTCACAACGAGCGCGACGCTAGCGAGCGGCAACGCCAAGACGGATGCGTCTGCCGCTTTGCGGGATCTCTCGTCGAGCTTCAGCGTGTTAGCTGCTTGGGCCGGGTTGGGGATGCACTAAAGATGACGTCACGCGTAGGCCTTGTTTTCTAGGTGGTGCTGGCCCTGCAGACTCAGCATCTCGGAATGCGGTCCTCGGAACTGGGAATTAATTCATAGCGCCCAGAGTTTTCATTCGGTATGCGGACTACGGTCTCGTTGTTATCGGATTCGGACGCTGGCGACCCCCTGGCCCTAATCAGCTGGCCCGAACCAAAAGTGGATGGGTGGCGGCCAACAAAGGTTTCCGGCGTCTGAAGAGCTACGCTAGAGTGCCTGGAACGTGTCTCCGACTTGTGCGATTACAGCATCCAAGAAAGTGTTCCCACGATTTCCGCCTGATGACGTCATATAAGTGTCACGCTAAAGAGCCTAGATTGAAGAGAGGGTCCATCTCATACCGTGGGAAGCGTTTCAAATTTCATAGCGGACGCCTCCTGCGGTGATTGGTCGCAAGTGCGCATGCGCTGAGTTTTCGCGTGGCGAGGAGGAAATTAGGTGGAGAAGCGGAGAGGCTTGTATACGCAACACGTTCGATACCCCCTCGCAGCTGTCGTTGCAAGCGCGGCTCATAAACCCAACGAGCTTGAGTATCACCTTAGAGCGGTAAACCGGAACCCGCGGCCTGCAGCGGAAATATCACCCCCCCCCCCCCCCCCCCGGCTGCCGCCATCTTGCCTGTTTGCCACATTAGTGATCACATGACGTCAAGATGGCGGAGCAGGTCAGATTGGCCAAATCACGGTCAGCAGATGGGCCCTCTGGGTCTGTGTTCCAATCTTACTCGAATGAATCCGAGTTATTCCTGCATATCATGTCACGTGACAAGACAGATAGAGCAACTGGACGCGAGTGGGTTTTCGAACGCCAAGGTACAGAGTCGTAACCCTAGAGCGAGATCGAGTAAGTTTTGAAAAACGGCCCTGCTGACCGTGATCTGGCCAATCGCTTCTGGCGCACCTCTAGGCGCAGACATATTGACGTCACGTGATATCGCTAATGTGGCAAGACGGCGGCAACCGGGGGAATGCCATTTTTGGCCTCTGGTTTACCGCTCAAAGTTTACTCAAGCTCGTTGCATAAACCACGTGACTCCGATGGAGCAGTTGGGCACTCTCTGTAATACAGGCACTAAGTCACGCTGTCGCCGGCCACGGTCCTGGCGGTGTACCACAGCAGCGTTGGCGGATGTGGCAAACGCCTGTTCTGCTGCAGGTCGCTCTCCAGATGAACAGTCCACGGAAGCTTCGGCAGCCACGAGTTGGGACGGCGCGACGAGCCGACAGCATGCCACTCCGGCTTCTGTGACGTCAATCGGTTCGGGACCAAGCTCGACGCATGGGCGGAACACCAGTCGGGGAAGCGTTCCAGACACGGCAGCCTAGCCCCGAGCTGGTTCACAAAACGGTTTGCAGAAACGCGGGCCTATCGGGCTTTCTTATTGGCTCATGCAGCAACCTCATTGACTGCGAACCGATTAGAAGATGGTCGGAACATTCCACGCACTCTATAGACCAGCGCTTATCAAGGCGAAGGATGCTGGTTACTGGGTTGTGGGCGCATGCGCAGCGTCTCATATTTTGTAGAAGAGAGCTACTGCGCACGCTCGAAACACAGCCCAGTAGACAAAGATATGGCAGCGCCCAGGATGCGATTCAGATATCACTGCCGCTTTGTCTATACGTTGTTTCACCTTAGGTCCGAGCGTGGCCGACGTTATGAACCGAAGGTCCAATCTAATGGCGAAAAAGTCGCACCGTCATGGTGTGCTCTCCGCAGTTGATAGGACCAGCGGTGTTTGCCGTCTTTCTGTGCGTGCTCCTCCGCCGGCTCGTCCTATCAAGAGCGAAGAACGCCATGACGTTGCGCTTTTTGCGCTGTTTGATTGGACCTTCAGCTCACAAGAACGGCCACGCTCGGACCTAAGCTGAAACCAAGTATACCTCTACTTGTTCCTGTTCTTCATGCTATTCCTGTTTTCAAGATAGTTCATATAGTTCATCGTCCTATGTCCCCGAGGGGCTTCGGGAGAAATTCTAACCGTGTTTTTCTCACCGCAGAAGATAAACTTGTCGGCGCCAAACGCTCAGTCGCAGGGCCGGTCGACGTCAGCTGCCCAAGTTTCAGGTTGCACACGGCGTTCCCGAGAAAAGAGAACCATGTTCTTCGGACCGCCTAAATAAACTGCGCATCGCAGAAAGCTCTAACTGACATTGTGGACGCATGTGGGATTTATATCCGTAAAAAACACTTGTCAGCAAGAAAGAGCATATTGTTGTTGTTTTTTTTCTTGCTCGCAGATATTTTTTTCTCACTGAAATAGATAATACAAGCGCCCACAACTCCTTTTTTTTTTACAATATTAAATTTAGGTGAACGTCGGTTCATAAGGGAATTTAGTCTTTCGTATTTATCTTTTCATTCAGGTATCAACGTCATGTTCTCGAACTTTCGCGTTCTACCACAACCGCTATACTTCGTTTCAGCTTCCGTCCGAGCGCAGCCAAAGCTACGTGTGGCCGGAGCCAATCACACGCCGGTAATAGGTCACGCGATCTCGCCTGCGCTTTTGTATCACTCCGCTGCGCGCGCGCTCGCCGAGTATTTCGTCTGCTACGGATGTATCAACGGTGTCGTCTGTTACAGGTTTAAAAAGTGCCCTTTTACGTTCTGAAATTTAGTCACAGGGGATGTCAGTACGTAGACTAGCCGCTGACGTCAATGTCCAAGTTTTCCAAGTGTTCGGCATTACGGCATAGTTTCGAGATGTAAGTAAACATTGCAATGTGCCGGATGACTCGGCCGTTGATGTTTCCTTGTATTGTCTGGATATAGCAGGGCTCGAGGCGCAGTCCTTTCCACCAGCTTCTCGGCGTTCAATGTGATCGGCAAGTAAAGGGGTGCCCTGATTTCGCCGCGTACCAGTGAATTGTAGTGGCCCGGACGTTTTTCTTGTTTACAACGCATTCGTGATACGACGCGGCCGGAGTCTCCTGCCGAATTTGAAAGTAGACATTCATCACGACCTCCCGCGCCTGACGCCCAAATGTGCCTTTGAGAAAGGATGTTTTGAAGCGACTCGGTGAGGAAAGCAGTTAAGCACATGATTCGGAAATTACGGGAACGAAATCACACAGAAAAACCGAGCGCTGCAGCCGTGTTGCCAGCGGATGTACGTGTTTTCACCAAACCACACGCATTTACTTATATTAATAAAAACAAAAACTTCAGATATTTAATTCCTTTAGTTGCAAATCATTCTCAGCAGTACACATATGGAATATTGTGCAATGTTTACGCACAAAACAGTTATTTAAAAAAAAATACTTTTGCGGACTACTTTGTGGTGCCTAGGAATGCTCTTCTCGAAGTGGCGAACCGTCCCTCAGCCTTCGGCTGCGCTCGGACGGAAGCTGAAACGAAGTATAGCGTCACACTCTCACGGAGTTCGAGTTTTCTGCGATACACAGCTTATTTACGTGAGCCAAAAAACACGGTTTTCTTTTCTCGGGCATATCATTATCCGATTCGAAAGGATAGAGGCAATTTGGAAAAATGTTTAATGAGAAAATAGAGCCCGTTCCCTCTAGAAGAAGCGCTTTATATCTGTACATTCGCGAGAACCTGTAGCCGCCATTCTGTCATTTTCTTTTTTAATCGATTTCATCTTTTTTAATCGGCTAACAGTAGGTCCCGAAGCTTGGAAGTGTAGTCCCAACCACCAGGCCTACAGTCGGGCGATGATTACGCGTTCGAAGATAAGCAGTTCAATTTTGCGGAGACAAAAATGTTCGACGTTTCCCTCAGACGCCATGCACTTTGTGATCTTCCATGCGCTCGAGCATCAACTACCGGCGAGATAAGATAAGCGAACAATTTAGAGGTCATTCGGGTCGAACTAATTTTGCCGCAAGCTATAGCGGTATTGGCTGTCCGTTTTTTAAAGTCAGGGCCACACTGCTCATACATCAGAGAACAAATAGTCTGCAGACACGAGTCAGCGCAATATCCGTGGTTCGAGTGCCGCTTGCCAATCCTCCAACTCATTGCCATGGGGCATTCGAAGCAGGGATCTCGCGGTGACTCACCTTCGAATCTGCATGCAGACTGTCTTTTGTACAATCAGTGTGGCCCTTCACGTGTTCTCCACAGACATGTTGACAAAATTATATGCGCCCCAACCATGTTCGAAGCCTTTACAGATGCTGCCGACAGTTTTTGTACGACCCATGTAACCGTCACACAAGGAACAAACTCAGACAGTCTTTTTTTGTCTCGTATTAGCATCGTGATCCCTGTTTTAGGGGGACCACTGTGTGAGCTCTTTCCCAGAACCGTGGAGCTACACAATCAACGAATTCAGTTTACTTCTTACTCAATCCCGAAGCAATAAAAACGTAATTGTTGTTGTTCTTTTGCTTTTTTTTTTCGCGAGCGCTTACCTGCCTACAAACGTCATACATGGCTGCATATTGTATAGATGGCCATACATAAGAATATTATATAGATGGCCATAGATGGCCTCGTTTGCCCAACTCTCGATATGGCCATATGTGGCATTTTCGTGCGAGCTTCTGCTTTACTCTTTTTGGTACACCCTTGCCAAAGGAAGCATCAACCAGAAGTCTCGCTGCCGGACCTGCAGATTGCGCTCTTCCCTGTCCCACCAGGTGAATGGCGTCGTAAAGACGCGTAAGCAATGGGCTCCCCTTTATCTTTGAGCTCGGGCAAATAACTCGAGAGGCACACTGCAGGGGGCCCACTTTGCGGCTTTTCTAGGGACCAAGCGACGCCTGTTTGCCCAGGGGCTTGACGACGACGCCCCTACCATCTGGTAACAGGACGGCGAAGCGTTCCTGCTTCCGGAGGCGGTCATCCTCGATTTTACTGACGCTAGGTCTCACCGTTCGACCCCGACAAGGAAAATATAAAATGTGGGCATCTTTTTCTCTTCTTTTCTTTTTTTTATGGGATACAAACACGGTGAAAGGCTCGCAACCTTGTTGCAATGTTGGCTTGGCTACTGAATATCCGGGTTCGAGATGTCAGCGCATCGCAACTTTCGTCAGAGCTGATTGGATTGGAAAAACGCGTAACATATAGTGGAGTCGTGAAAAATGAAAGAACATTACAATTACAAACTCGCTTCAATGTCTGCGGCATCTCTCCAAGTTACAAATCATCCATTGCAGCAAACTGGTAATCTAACTGGAAAGCAATATTACGTACGGAGTGCGCAGCCCCGGGTCCTGGAGAGTGTCACGCCGTAGAACGAACTACGGATGCTCCAGTACACCCATACTATTGAACTTTTTCAAACGTGCACGGCGCTCCCATTGAGTCTGCAAACAGATTGGCGTTGTACCAATTTTATTTTTATTGCAACGTTTGCCCCGCTTCTCTTACCCTTGTTTTGTACTCTAAGCGTAAGATAAAAATTGAAATTGAAATTCAGAAGCTCGGACCCCTTCAAAAAAAAAAAAAAACTGCCCGTGCTGAAGCAGAGTTGAAGCGCAGCGCTGCCAAGCCGGCGATTACGGACACAATGATCCGCCCGTTGAGCTTCGTGAACCCCGGACATCGGCGACATCGAGAGACGACATCCCTCAGTCTGTCATGCAAACCAATACCACCTATACTTCGTCTCACCTTAGTATGGACTATTGTTAGCCGCGCGTGCTAAAAGCGCGAGTTAGTCGCTTTGAATAAAGCCGCGGCGGCTGCACGAGCGCTCGTGCTGCAAGTGCTCTAGTCAAGGCAGTCAAGGCTGGCCGCTCGTGCTAGCACAGCCTTCGCGGTTAGTCCATGCTAGGATGAGACCAAGTATAGAAGAAAGGCTCCCGCATGACGACATGGTTAGTGGATCCTGCCCCAAGCGGCAAACATGCTGAAGCTTCCGGCCGTTTCTGGGCCGGCTTGCTAGAACAGCGTCTCAGCTGAGACTCGGTGACAGAAAGCACTACAAAGGCTGGGGTGCGCGAGCGTCTTGAGACTCCCGCTCAACTCGTGCGCTGTCTTTGAGAGTGCTTTCTTTCCCCCAGTCTCAGCTGAGACGCTGTTTCTATACAAGTCGGCCCTCTCGGCGCCAAGGAACATGGCGCCTGAGGCATCTACATCGTCGGCGGCCGCAACCTCGGCAGTAGCGAAACGTGGCCGTCGACATGCTTTCGCATTCACAACTCATACGAAGTGTTTAGGCGTCCTCGGAATTTTTTTTTTTTACTTTTGATCGGATCCCCTGCAGATTACTATACAGATTGAGAACCATGAATATAAACACACCTTTTATTCAGTGGATAAGTTCTTTTTTTAAGAAACCGCTCTCAATCTGTTGTACTCAGCAAGTGTGTCTCCTCCCCTATGCCGGTGAAGTTCGGCGTCCCTCAGGGTTCTGTCCTCGGTCCGGTTTTGTTTCTCTTATATATAACTGACCTTCAATCTAACATTCAATCTACCGTACGTCTCTTCGCGGATGATTCCGTCACTTATCGGCTCATTTCTAACCCTTTGGATCCTCACACACTCCAGCGGGACCTAGACATAATTAAAACCTGGTGCACCGTAAGGTTGATGCAAATAAACACTAACAAAACTAAAGCTGTCACTTTTACAGCGAAATTACAAACCACTCATCACGCGTACATGATTGGAAATGACCGGATCAAAAACATTACGTCAATACCTAGGCGTCCATTCTTACAACTAACTGATCATGGAGCCTTCATATTGAACCCATAACCCGCAAAGCCTCAAGAACTCTTGGTTTCCTCGAACGCTCTTTATTTTAAGCTAACAAGGAAACAGAGCTCCTCGTCTATAAACCAACACACTGTTTACAAACAAGCCCGCTTTGCCCACAACAGGTGTGGGCACTGCGCATGCGCAGAAGCCAAATTTGGGAGGAATGAAGCATTAGCGCATGCGCAGTACCGACAGCAGCGCCACCGCGGTCGTATGACGTCAGCAAGTTGAGTTGGTTAATACTGCTCTCGTCAGGTCACAGTTGGAGTATGCACCCAACATATGGCACCCTCATCTGATTCATTTAACCAACCCTATCGAGGCAGTTCAATATAAAGCTGCAAGAGTTGAAGATTTATATCCCGCGACATCTCTCGAATTTCCAGTGTCTATCACAAAACGTGAATTCAACCTAACCCAACAACAGTACAAAAAAGGTATGCTCGCATGCCTTTTTCTCACAAGCTCTATCATGAATCATCCCCTTTTAGCACATTGTTCATTCAGCCGGCCCATCGTATTTCGTCTCGCGTAGATCATCAATTTAAAGTATCACCCATCTTAGCTCGCACTAACTTGTTCAAAAACTCCCATCTGGTTCTTGTCACCTCCGAATGGAACAGCCGGCCCAGAGAAATCGCGTTAATCACTTCACCTGAAATGTTCTTTAGTTCTTTAAGTAATATGCATCAACTTATGTAGTTCTGTTTTGTATTATGCTTTCATCGAAGTGTTTTTGTTATTTATATTGGTTTAGCATTGTTTATGCCGACAGTATAATCGTGTATTCCCGTGTTTATTTTTTCTTCCCTTGACCCAATTGTATAAAAACCTCGCACCATCGCTTCTCCTCTATGTAATGCCCGTACAGGTCTTCGGGGTAAATAGATAAATGAATTGTATTTCTAATTAAGCCAAGCCGGCAGCTGCCTAGTCAAGCGCGCTTTTCTGTGGGGTAAACGGAGGCTACGAGTACGAGTGCGTAGCCAAATTGGATCACAAAGCCTCCGTCAATCGTCCCGTGGACACGGCAGCTTTTATCAATGCTATCGCGGGAAGAAATCCATGACCTACTGATGTCCAATGCACGGCGACAACTTGGGCGATTTGTTCGAAGAGTTGGTCGTCCATCGGCGATGAACTGCACGGTTCCAGAACCGTGCAGCTCGTTTTGTAACCATGTAACTATGATTTTCGTTCGAGCATCACTAACTTAAAAGGCTTACTTAATTGGAGTCTCCTTTGCCAACGAGAAAAGTTTTACGGTTAAAGCTATTTTACGCTATTTATAATGATCAAACCGGAATCGATAAAAGTATGTATATGCTGGCACCGAATTACGTATCAAGAAGAACGGATCACCAGATGAAAGTTCGAGAAATTAACTGCCGAACGAATGTTTTTGCCCACTCTTTTTTCCTCCATACTATTTCCGAGTGAAATCATCTGGACAGCTCAATTGTCGATTCTCCTGAAAACATGTTTTTCTCAGTTTTACAAAACTTTTGTTTCCAATAGGTATCTGCAACCTCTATGCTATTTTAGGTATTCTTGTTATTTCACTTGTTTGTCATGTATTTTCTTTCATGTAACCCCCCTACAATAATGCCCCCTGGGCGATGTAGGTATGTGCATAAATAAACAAAGAGGCTTAGCGTTGACCAGGTCGCAGCGTTCACGCACATTGCGAGCGGCGAACATTTTCACAATGCACTCGATAACAAAATTAAATGCAAAGGTGCGAGCGAGCTGGACAAGAACGACGAAAATAATTCCCGGAGAAGGGGAACAAGGGGTCAAAGAACAAACAGAAAAATCCAAACACAGCTAGGTGACTGGTGCGCGACCGAAAAAAAAGTTCGCCTGGTCCTGGAATCGAACCAGGCACTCCTGCTGCACTGCGATCTGAGTCGACTGCAGTCGGTCCCGGAAATAATTGCCAAGCTCAACACCACGTAACTTTATGTAGCACTGAACTTCGCGAACACCACGTTGCCCACGCTGCGCCAGTCGAGGTAACCGCCATCTTGAAAATGGCGCTCTCGGTGGGACCGAGATCTCTCGAGATCTTCCCGCAAAGCCCGCTACCGCAATTCGAAATCCCCAGCGTTGCGTGCGTACGCAATACGCTAGCCCTTCTATTGCGTTCTGCGCTTGCGCACTTTCGACCCACAATTTCGTCGCGTACGTGCGAAGATTTTGCGTATGGTCCACTAAAAGTCTCTTTTGTTTTCTTTGGTTATAGCGTCGGTTGTTTTATTGCAAGCTTTGTCCTTTTTCACGTGATGGTTGGCACGTCTTGGATTTCTTGTTACTTCCCATGAAGTGTTTGGTGTTCGCATTCGAACAGTAAGTAAAAACCAGCCTGGTAGAGACAAACCCAGCAAAATTTGCGTCTATCCATTAATTGGCGGGAGGTAGAATGTCCAGTTTACAGTCATGGAGTCGTGCGATGGTTCAGTTTCCGTAGGAACGCGTTTAGAATTTCGTACATTTTTCTCGATTTACCACTTCTTTATGCAGATTGTCCCCCGAAGTACGTGTTGGACATTTCCCGACGGTTTCCGTACCGTCACCCTCGGGAATCCCTTAAAAACATTGTGCGTTAAAAAGAAGAAACGCTACAAAAAGAGGACGATGGTGACGCTATTAGCCCCGTGCGCGACCAAAAGCGTCGCTGTGGTCGGCCTTCCACGATTGGCCGAACGCTGACTATGACGTCGGAAAGGGGATTTATCATCGACGGAAATAAGAGGGATGAAAGAACTTCAATTTTGACGGTGTTGGCAGTGTTCCTTTGAGAGCGCAATGATTTCAAGCTTCCACCATAACAAACACCATCGAACTTGTTGTTTGCACGGTAATGACGTCACAAGGGGGAACCACAGGAGGGCGCCACCGAAACTTCTCGCCGCTAATAGACACGGCCTCGTGTGCGTGGAAAGCTGAGAATTTAATTAACGTTCGTACGTTCCTCATAAAGCGAAATTCTGCATATGTCGGTTTGACCGATAGATCGAAATACAACAGCACATTTTTAAACACTGGTATATCTATTTTAATGTTCTGTTTTGGACATCGGTGGAACCGGAGTGATGTCGCCGAAGTGTTGTAGGCGTTACCTCAAAAAAAAAAAAAAGCAACGAAATACGTTGCTCGTTACTCGCAAATAAAAGTAATTCATAACCGACCTACGTTACCTAAAAAAAAAAATGCGGCACTGTTACCGTTAAAAAGTAATACAATTTACTTTAGCGTTACTTTTTTTATTATTATGCATTAACACATTTACTTTTTGACGTCACAGGTATGCATACGCGCCGTGTATGAAGAAACGTTATGTCCATCCAGGCAAGAACTGAACATAATTACCTTATCTTTTTTACGGTTACACCTAAATACCAACGAGCAAAAACGCAAAGAAAAACGCAAAAACTCAAAAATCCATATGGCTTGGCGCCTGAACCACGTAAAACATGTAAGTGTATTTATTTGGGAAGAATATGTAACGAGAAACGTAAGTACGTTACTCGAAATAAGTAACATCAGTAAGTTACCCGTTACTGTTTGGAAAATGTAACGAGTTCGTTACAACGTTACCGAAAAACGTAACTCGCTACCAGTAACGCCGTCACTTGTAACCCTTTGCCGCTACCACCGTGTCGCCGCCCCAATAGCAGACAGCAGAGTGCGGATTCCACATTGCAACGCGCGATATGCACTTTGCCCCGTTGACGCGGAGACGCGGCAGTACCGCCAACCGCTCCGCCCTTTGGTGCTTGTAAAATGGTGACCTCGCGGCTTCGCGTGCGTGACGGGTCAGGCCGCTCCGAGTGGCGCAAACGCCGAGCCCGATGAAGCGCGGCCCGGTTAGCAGTAGCGCAATTCACGCGAGGGCCGCAGTTGACTAGTCTCTAACCCCGATTACGGCGAGGGCCAGATCGGTTACGCGCGGTACTCTTCAGAGGCAATGCGGCAGCGTCACGACAGACCCAGATGGAGCCGATAAATGCGGATCCTTGAAAACCCGCCGGTACTTAGGGCTGGCGTACAGAGAAGCAACAACAACAACAACATCGGCGTCGTCCGCCCCTGGTTGGTCCGCTCTTTTCTAGCTTACTCGAGCTCCAATTACGAGCTGGTCTGTATACACTCCGCATCGCCTTTATCTGTCCGCTCATTGTTACCAGCCAGCGTCACCTACTTCGGGGGAACACGTGACTCGCAGTCCAAAACACGTTGGCCTTGCACGCAGACGCGGGTCTCTCTCGGCGTTGCACTTTCCTCGCATCGCGTGCAATGGAGTCCGCCGCCCGGACTACTTTATCAAAAGCGGGCAAAGAAAACAAAAAGTAGTTCCCGCTGCCGCGTACAAAAATTCGCGGGGACGCTTTTCTTGTTTCTTCTTTGTAGATTACGTGACTTACGCATGGGTGGGAAACCTTGGGTATCAGCGTGCGACTGTATGATTTTTTTATCGAGTTCGGAAATTGGCGAACGACAATTGTCGTCTGCGATGTTGTGTTCGGCTTCCTCGCGTATTGTGTTCCTCCACCCGCGGTACTTCCGCTCTGTTCGTGGCGTCTGCGTGCGTATGTGTACGGTTGGGAGTGTGGCCAGCTGGCATAGCGTGTACAGTCGATACGCTCGGTGACTAACGGGAATCTCGTTCCATTTCGAATGGGATTGTCAAAGTTCTCTTCGCGTGCGATAGTCAAAAAAACATATCGACCTGTGCGTTACAGACAATAGGGAGTTTTCGTAGATCGTTTTCGCCGTCCCGCAACGCTCTCCGCAACCCGCTACGATGCCCGGAACTGTACAGTCAAGGCTATCGGCGCGCAGGCGCGGTAGCGGCTTCTTCGTTGCGGAGGCCTTAGCGGAGAGGAAAACGCGGTCTACGAAAAGTCCCTAATCTCCAACAAATTAGCGCCGCAATAAAGGGGACACGTGATTTCCTGGTACCATCTACAAAATGTGTAAATCAGCTTGTCTCAGGGCTAACACCCAAAATGCGTTAGGTTACATCACCACCCTTTGGATCATAATACTTCTTTATTTGCTCCGATACAAACGGCAGAGGAAGCAGTAATGACAAGTTTTGTTATCACTCATTTGAAAAAAATGAAACAACACACACAAAACTACACAGATACAATAAGAATGAGGCAGTGGTCAACCAAAACGTGTGGGTTAAAATTTGTTAGTGAGTGGCAGCGAACGTCATAAACAAGGACATCATGTGGGACATGGTGACAACTTCAGGTATGACGTGATATGGAATCAATTCGTTTAGTAAGTGAGGTAGATTGTGTCCTGTTGAGTGATGTCCACATGTTGTGCGAGATGTCGGCACGAACCATCGTTCTGCATGTCGTGTTGATGGCTTGTGAAATGCTCGTTTAGATTAAAAAATTTAATTATGGAGGTGTTGTTTGCGAGTAGGGCAGATCTGTAAAGGCACGTGAGTCGGAGTTTGTAAAGGAAAGATATATTTAGAATGTTTAACTGCTGACAATAATTAGCGGTGCTCTCATTCCATGCGAGATTTGCTGTTATTGTAATTGATTTTTTTCTGGGCACGAAGGAGGTTAACTATGTTAAGTTTTGTACACTCTTAAAAAAAAAGCTAGTAAAAAGCTAGTAACTGCAGCAGTTACTACCCCTTTCTGACCGTTACTACATTTCACTAACTATTTACTACCTCAAAGGCGCGATAAGTAGTAAAAAGTTAGCAAATGCAGCCGTTACTAGCCTTTTCTGACCGTTACTACCTCAAAGGCGCGGAGAAAATGGCGGCGCTTGCTTCATACCCGATTGCCGGCGTTAGCGACGTACTTGCTGTTTCGGATCGCAGGGGGAGGTATCCACACGCAATGGTAGCGTCAAATATTGTTTGAGGGGGCATGTTTAAGGGTTGGAGCTGACTTTATAACGATCGCAGCCTCCGTACCAGCCCGACGTGGAAGCCAGCGCTGCAGCGAGCGCAGCAGCCATTGTTGATGCAATGGCCATGCGGCTTACTTATCTTCCTTCTCGTTTGCATTCGTTTGTGAGCGTTTATATTTTCATTTTGGTTTTAACTGGGATGAAAATAGCCACGTAGCACACACTAAAAACGTTTCCGAAAACAAATGAAAAAGTTCATTCCGTTTTTTTTTATATTTTTTATTTCTGTATTTTTTAAAACTAAATGTTTTTCTTTCACAAGAGACGCTTGGCAACATTGTACGACAAGCAAGTTGGGGCCAGTCGGAGTTCACAAGACGCTAATTTCTCCGATGTCAACCCGCCGTTTTTGCCTTGTGTCTTGTGCAGTTCTCGTGTTCCCGTGTTGGAGTGCATAGTTAACGTTCGTGCGCTCGACGGGGCGAGTGTGTGCGTGAACCTGGACTGCTCTGAGGATAGTTCTAACGAGCTGGTACCGCTGTCACTGGATTGGGTTTCGTCGTCCAAGGAGCTTTTCTCTGCCTCCTCCTACTTGACACTGAGAACTTCTTCACGGTTTGTGTGTGCTCGGTGGTTGAATGATTCTGATTGAGCTGTCTTCGGTCGTGACAGTGCACTGTCACAGCCGTTGATGTGCGTCTTAAATTGTGTATGTAGCTTTAGGACTAATAGAAAAAAACTGTTTTGGCATTCTACGAGTCTTTCTGAATTTGGTTATATCTTCCCCAAAAACGCGAGCATTCGTCAGTGTACTACAAAAATTAAGATGCGAGCTGCACGCGGTAATAATTTTGTATGCAGTTTTGTAGCGCAGCACGCGAAAGGAATTCAGCTGCCGTCGTACTCCCCGTCAATTACAGCCTTCGTTCGCCGCGGGAGACGGCAAGAAAGCACTCTCTCGCCGACGGCGACCACGTTCGTTTTAAAAGCTGAACCGCATGTAATCGATTTAGCAAGCGACGAGACTATCGACGGAGACAGCGACGAGCGACGGCGATTTCTCACGGTCACCCGTCGCGTCGCTCGGTTTTGTTAATTTCTAGGAAATGTCGCTCATTGCCTTGGCCGCTTGTTCCCGTCGCTTTCATGCGGTTTGCCTCGTCGCGCAACTGACCTAGCGACTGCGAAGAACTGACGTGGTGATACGCGACGACAAGTTTGCGCACTCAAATGGTCAGTATAAAAGACTTAAAGGCAGTCAAGTACGTCAGCAGGGCCGAGTGGGCTAACGCGTCTCAGCTCGTAAGCTTGCTGTGGGAACCTCCTGGGTTCGATTCCCGCTGCCCCCGCCCGTAAGTTAACGATTAGAGTGATCCTGTGTTTGTGCTGAATGTATTGTGTCGATTGTTTGCTAAAAATGTGGGTGTGCATTATCTACTTGCGAATGAGGAAGAATTGAAATAAACTATAAATAATTGGGGTCCTTTTTGTGTGCATTTAATTGGGCGTTGACTAGCGCCAGCTGGATTACTCATTTCCAGTTACAATTTCTGTTGCGCCTGCCATCTGGTGGTAAGTGGCATAACCCCACACCTTTTTTTTTTTTTTTTTCACCGGAAATCACGTGACTAGTTGCGTTTCCGCTCTTCCGTCGGGAGGTTGCGCTAGTTACTAGTTAGAGGTAGTAAAATACATGGATTCTACTTTGAGGCTAGTAACAGTTACTAGCTTCTTGACCTAGTAACCGTTACTAGCTTGACCGTTACTACCTAAGGTTACTAGGTACCTAGTAACATATGTGACAAGTGGTTGCTATCTCTTACCTAGTAAATACTACTAGCTTTTTTTTTAAGAGTGTAGTTGTACCCCATATGAGATGACAATATATTAGGTGAGGAATGACAAGGGCATTGTATAAATTTGTTTTTTTAAATACTGCGTGGTAGGCTGTATTTGTTTCTTTTGTCAGGGCAGGGTCACGCACGAGAGAGGAACCATGACACTTGGTGACTGCTCTACCACCTCAGCAATGACGAAGATTACAAGTACGTTGCTTCGTTCTCGTCAATATTTCACGTAATGCATATCTAAGTTCAAAGAATCTATCTCCAAGTAATGAGCATTGGTATATGAAAGAATTATCCGAGATCGTCGCTAGAACCTTGCCAAATAAGGTTTCAGTGCGGCGAATGCCCTTCATAAATGGTGTCCGCCTCACTTCAGTCTTTTCCCCACCATTTTTACATATTTCAAAAATTAAGAGTGTTCAATGCGGCAGCATTCTATTTTACGATTGAAAAGGGTATATTATGTTGAAATAAGGGTGCTGAAAGGGTGTAGTCATGGTGTAAGTATCTGGAACAGCGTTTTTTACCCCCTTAAAGGGATACTTCAACGAAATTTGAAATATACCCGCCGTGTTCACAAATAGGCTGATTATGATCCACAATAACCGTAAATGACAATCGCACGTTTGTATTTTGAGCCTGGTGGCTGTATTTTTCGTTATAAACGGCCCACTTTGGCAAGCGCTCAGAGAGCAGCCAGCGGAGAGCACGTGACATCCCCCGCAATCGTGACGTAGTTTGTCTCGGGACGAGCAAAGCTGCGGCGAGGCTGACGTCGAGAGGATGGTCTAGTCGTTCCAGCCACCGAAGCGGCTGCTTTTGTACGAATTTTGCATGACGGGTTAATCTTCTATAATCTTCTAGAGCGACAATAGGGACTTCTGGGACACACAAAAACGATTCTCGGCGAGAGAGAGGGGGGGGGGGGGGGGGGGTTCTTCCTTCAGCTCTTCTCTCGTCCTGGCCGGAGGCGAGACAGTTACCGTCACTACCTGTCAAGGTTCCTAGACGGGCATTACAAAGGAGGCGTTAGCGACATCCACCAGGTGCTCTTTGCTAATCGTTTAATTCGTTTTAAAATTCCTTTTCGTGCCTCTTTTAACAAGATATTGGTGTGTCAGATGTGATACTGCTCCTTTGAACACATATTGACCAAAATATAAGCGCCGAAACTTCGTTGTAGTATCCCTTTAAAGGGGTCAAAAAGATTTTTCAACTTTTTCCTTCTTAGCTTTCCTCCTCAACTCACAAATCGCGCATTATACCAAACAGTTCAAGAAGACTGAAAGGAGGGACTCCCCTCTTGCTCGGACCCTCGTTTGTGTACCCGGACACCGCCATTCTTCCCCTAGAAGAATAGCCCGTCGCTCAAAACTCGTACAAAAGTTGCTTTCCCCACCCCGTTTAAGCTGACAGTGCTGTAGAAGCTACGAGCTCGTTCGACCAGCCACAGTTTTGCCACGTGATCACGCTCCCTCGCGCTTACCCATGCGCAGAGAATGACGTCAGATGATGAAAGGGAGCCGGCTGACTGGTCCGGCAAGCTCATAGCTTCCACCGCACTAACAGCTAAGGGGCGAAGGGAATAAGTGAGGTCCGGTGTCTTGTGACGCGCGTTTGGGCCCGGTGACGCGCTTTGGGGACCGCGGATGTATCACAGTGAAAAGGCAGAGAGCTTGCGAAGGGAAGGAGGTACGAAATAGTCCGCTGTGTTCTCAAATTTTCGAACCGAAAATCAGGCTTTTGACTTTCGACCTTCTTTCTTTTGGCCCACTAAGCGATATGCTATTAGTAAAATCCCAATTAAAGTTTATTTATCCCAGCCCAAAATTCGTTTCATAGGCACTTTAACCCTTTGACGGTCATTGCCGTACATACGGCAGCAATTACAAATTTGAAAGTGCCCGCCTAAACAAGAAAACCGCGCGCACCGAGGGAGGTATTGCTGCTTATTATGTCTGGCAACGTGTAAACGTTATATTTAACGTTTACGATTTGTGAAACAAGATGATCGCTTCGCATGTCGGCTGCTCCGGCGCTAGTGGCAACCGGAGCGCCGGTTCTTCCCGATTCAGACTTTAACGTCTTCCAAAATCGAAGTGATCGAGCGGCATAATGCCGCGCAAAGCATCTCGGGAGCCTGTCGGTCATTAAGTTTCGGTGTCGATTAGTCAACCTCATTTCACGACATCACGTCAAGACTATAGAGTGCCTCAATGTCCTTATGTTTAGGGTGATGCCATCGTTTGTAGTACCCGATGCCGACAGCACGCGCTCACAGGGAAAATACAAAGAAATCGCAGGAAACAAAATGTCGCCGTAGCACAGCCAGCGCCACGAGCGCGTGCAGGGAGACGCTCTTTCACGCGCTTCAGAGCAAAAAATAAAAATAACCGTTCGAAACAAAATGGTCAGATGCCATCACCCCAAGCAAAGCGCACATGAAGGCACCCTAGTCAAGACCAAATGCAGTGCTTTCATTTTCAAATATCCGACTTTTTTTTAATATTATAATACTGTAGGCGTTGTCTAGCAATAGAGATGGGACGCTGGGGCACGTTTTTTCGGGTTCCCGACGTGCCGGAAGGTCGTTCGCGGGGAAACATAGGACGACAATGTATACGGTATACCCTTCTGCTGTATATGGACTGCCGATTGCGTCCCAAGCGACTTCCGGTCGCGCCGTCTTTGCAAGCCTCTCAAGCTTGCTTAGGTCACCAGTGCTAGAAAGCACGAAGGCTACACGGAAAACAAAATTGGATATTTAACGAGGGCCTTCGGATGTACAATATTACATCTTGGAGGATGCAAGTTGTTTTACGAGAATACTCGAAACATTTTAACAAATTTCGCACTCGTTCGTTCTTTTTGGCGTTCACCTGGAGCATTGGTGGTTAAACGTTTCATCTACATTTCAAGCAGTGGTGTTATGGTCGCGTTACAGTCGAGCTTTACAGCAGTGGCCTGCGTTGTTATAATTTTTTTAAAATAAAACAAAACAAAAAAAAATAGTAAATAGCGTTTTGATGTAACGCTGAAGGCTCCAGTTTCACTATTCTTTCGTTGATTTCGAATATATCGTTTAGTTCTTTCGCGTGCTTCGTAAGCGCGCGGGAACAGACGCTGACAGGGATGAACGATGAGACGCTCGCTGTATGACTGGATTAAAATGGTCGCCACTCGCGGGGCTACAGCGCCCCCTCCTGTGGTCGCGTCTTGCGGACGCTTCAGCGCCTCCTGGAAACGTGCCTATGGCGGATTAATTAGCCCGCGGGGCCTAACCTCATGCGCCGACCTCCCGCGGCCAATCAATTGATCACCGATGCCTCGTTACGAGCCCCGATCACGTGTGCCTTGGTATCGGCTCTGCCTCGATGTCAGCATTCAGAAAGGGGCTCTAAGTACGCACCGAGGTCCAATTCCTTTTCTGTCAATAGCAGCGAGAGATTATTACTGGCGTATATTGTTGGGCGCATTTAGAGTCTGGCACTGGTGGGTAGCTAGAGATATGCACGATGAAAAAACAGCGCGAAACACAAGGACACATTCTTCTAAGCTATAGATATATCACCGTTCAATGCGGTCACTTTCTTCTTTTCTTTTCGTACTCTATGGAGGCATTTTAGATTCCCCATGTCAAAAAGCTGTTGATAAATAAAACTACGTGTGTAATAATTTTCCTATAAATATTTTTTCCCGTTCAGTTTTGTTACTTTGGGTGCAGGAATGTTAATGTAAAAAACTAGTTTTTTTACTTTATTTTGTTTGTATCTATGAAACTAAAGGTTAAAGGCCGGTATATATTTTTTCTAGAATGAGAGTAGTTGTTTTTTTGTGTTTTTTTTTATCAATCGAGATAAATAAGTGTGAGGCGATTTCAACCGGCGGACCTAATTGCATCAATGTGATATTTAATTTTTTTTTTTTATATATTTTTCTTTATTTTTTGAAATGCGTCAAATTTATGTGAAGCGAAACTGAGATAAACAGGAATGTGTGCTTCTAGGACTAGCTTTGATACATGTTCCACGGCCACCTTTAGATTTATTTTTGTCGCATAATATGGCCGATTTCAGATTAATACATTGTGGAAACGATGGATCTTCAGATATACTTCGAATTTCAACCGAAATTGGCTTAATTTCAGTTTCCAAAATTAACTCATTTCGAAAAAAAAAAAATCCTTATTGTTTGTAAATATTAGTGACTTTAAGAAACGCAGAGCGTAGCGATAATATCATTATCGATCCTTAGTCAATGCTACTATTTGGCAAGGAGGCCGAAGAACCGAGCGTAAAGAGTATAAGCCTGGGCTTCTTAGGCTGTCGGTGACTATGACCGCCGAAAATTATCTTAATAACTCTTTTTTTAATATATCACAAAAATACAAATCAGATTTGTAGCCTGTCGTCACGACAATTTTTCACCTCTATACGTGATTTGCTATTATATCTCTTAAAATTACAAAAATGTCATGGTGGGTATAAAAACGTGTACCTAACAATTGAATCGTGCCTGTTTATGAAACGCTTCAATACTTTGCACCCCATTTGGTTTGGTGTGTTGGGGGGCGACCATTTCGGAATATCACAAAACGTAAAGAAGGCTACGAGCTTGTCCAATTCCAACTAGAGGACAAGGCCCGCGCGTGACGTCATCGTTAGTGGATCCCCGCCCCGCCCCAAGACACGCTGAAGCTCGACGATAGTATAGCTGCAGAGCGTCAGGCGCGTCCGTCTCGGCGTCGCCGCCTGCTAGCGTCGCGATCGTTGCAAGACGCTGCGCGGCCCTGCCTGGATCCACCAGTGATGACGTTTGGGGGGGGCCTTGTCTTCTAGGGTGGTATGGGCTTGTCCGAGGTGTCCTTATGACGCAGGGTCTCTCTGTGAGTACGTTGCGTTTTCAGGCATACCGCAAAACGACGTAACGCATGTGAAGAGTCAAGCTCGCATCCTCACCTTTTAATTACTCCGTGACGTCACGTACGGAAAACCAGGGACCCTTCCGTTCCTGATGCGAGAGTCTTTGGCCCCGCACAACGTCCCCAGAAATGAAAAGGCAGCCGTCACGCGGCGCTCTTCAATTTCACCGGCTTGGCCCACACCCCCAAAACGACAAGGCCTGCGTCTCCCCCCCCCCCCCTCCCTCCCCCCGCCCCCCCCCCCCCCCCCCCCCGCCACCCACCCAGACGTGATCGCTAGTGGATCCAGGCAGCGCCGCCTAGCTTACGTCAGCATCAACGCCAGCGCGCCCTGCAGCGTCTCACAACGAGCGTGGCGGCGTCGCCAAAACGGACGCGTCTGCCGTTTTCGGCGACTCTCGTCGAGTTTAGCGCGTTTGCCGTTTCGGGCGGGTCGGGAATTTACAACCGATGACGTCACGCGCGAGCCTTGTCTTCGAAGTGTGGTTGACCGCTGCGTAGGCGCACGGTCCGGCCATAGCGGGAACGCGAAAGTGCCCGGTGTAACGCAAGGTCGTCGCCCGACTCGCGTATTTCTGCGTCGGGCCATTTGCATGCCGACCCAGCCCGATCAAGACCAGCCTTTAACGCTATATCACCCGGGCCGTTCCCACGGAACCGTCGTCTGCTACCATATATCCCTGACCGTTGTGCGCCCATTCTGGATCTGCAGATAGCGCAGGTGCCTTTAGCACCTTTCTTTTTTTCTTCCTTCCATCTAATTTCTAGAAGGCTATTTTATGTGCAGCGCAACGCGGGAGCAATTGTTTACCTCTTTTTACGCGGCAGCGCAATTTGAATCAGTAACATTGGGAAAGTATTTCGTTGTTGTTGTTTCCTTAGAGGGACATTATTCGTTGATCGAGGTTATTGTTCACGAGCGAACGCCACGGGGCATCCGGTGCTTGATAACATCGTCAACCTTATTCGAAGGAATATGAATCCCCTCGTCTCACCTGCCCCTTTACAGCGTCGCTCGGGTGATTAATATATCCCTGATGCGTCTCGATATTTAAACGAGGCCCTCGGCCGGTTCCGGCGTCTAGTCGGTACCACCTAGAAGGCAAGGCCTGCCCTTGCAGGTCTTGCGTTATAGGTAAGGCCTGTGGGGGCTTACCTAGACGTCAATGCTAAAAGCGGGGACGCGAAGACAGACGCGTCTATCGCGCTGCGGAGTCTCCTGTTCAGCTTCAGCCTGTTTGCCGATAGGCGCGGGTCGGGGATGCACTGACGACGACATCAGTGATGGAAGAAGCATTTGACTTTTTCTAGAGGGTCTTATGGCAGGCAAACTGTTGGTTAGGGATTGGGACAGCCGCTGACCCTTTTGGGGCAGATCCCAACGTGCGTTACCACATCGCACGAAAATTAAACTATGATTGCATCGCTAGATGTGTCCATCTTTGATAATGAAGGGTTTATCCTCGATATTTGAGCGCATTGCGTATACCTATTCTAATTATAATACGTATAAATAATCATAAAATTTGACCGCATCTCCACGTGATGAAGGATGTTGATTGGGGCGAAGCTCTGGTGGTGCTTGTCTGCGTGGACGCTGAGCCGCAGCATGCCGAGCCTTTCGTTCGTTTTCATCCATGTCAGAAAGAGAATGTGTGGTATGGAACGTGGTTATATACGCATTTGAGCATTTCACCGAAGCGCCCTCTCGTCTATAAACGTTGAGCCAATGCATGCAAAGTTTAACGAGATTATACGCATTTGACCGCAGCGCTTCTCCTGTATAGACGTTGAGCGGCTACATGCAACGTTTCATCCATGACATCCCCAGCTCTTGAGTTACTACCACATCTCAGAGCCCCCTACTCGTCCCGCAGTCGTGGCCGAGTGGTTAAGGCGATGGACTAGAAATCCACTGGGGTCTCCCCGCACAGGTTCGAATCCTGTCGACTGCGCAAACATATTTTAATCTTTTTTTTCCATCATTTTTTAGAGTGCAGCTCTTAGAGGCCCGTTTCCGGCTTGAGCGGCGTCGGCGTCGGCGTAACCGCGCGGTGCATTATGGGACGCGTTACGTTACTGATGACGTCATCGGCATCCGCGTCATCATCACTGATGACGTCATCGGCACCCGCATCGTCATCAGTGATGACGTCATCGGCATTGTCACGTGACACCCCCCCCCCAAGGTCACAGTGACCAACCCCCCCCCCAGTACCCTTCCCTCCTCCTCCTCAAGAGCTGCGCTCTAATTCGCCGTTAAAGGGAGTTGTAAACGGCTTTAACTTTTTTTTTTTTTTGCCCTACACGAGCACGTGAGCTCACGAGCAGGAGCACGAGCACTGGACGCCGGACGGACGGACGGACGGACATGGCTAGCCCCTAAGGAGCTTCACCCCTAAAAGTACTCCATGACTCCGATCAATGAACTGTAGGTTCCGTTTGGGATGGGGATGAAGGAAAAAAGTTATTGAAAACTGAATCGCAGTAAGACACTCCAGTTGAGATAAAGCCTCTCCCGCTCCCCCATAGTTATCGTAGCCTGTCAATATCGTGCATTTATGTAAAATTCCGCAAAAACCAGCATATCCGCTAAAACGCCTGTCAATGAAGATGCGTTCCACCAAAATAAATGAACCTACAAAACACAAAACCCGCCCAAATATTACTCAAAATGAAAGTTGAGCTTTTACCTCTGCAAGAGTTAGCGGCATTGGAGCCAGAGTCCAGCCGCAGTTCGGAGCCCTTTCGATCGACCGCTGCTTCTCGGCACCGCTCTTTATGATTAGAGGTCTACCCTCAATCAAGACCACAAAGGTCGATCTGTCCATCGCGCTAACCCACGGGTTATTCCCCCGCGTAAACCGCTTCTCTTAACACACCGATGCGACGCGGTGCAGCTCGACGCAGGCGCGCGTAGTTGTTGTCGTTGATGAATTGTAGTTGGTGATGTAGGGCGTCCGTCGTCGATGTTGCCAAATCCTTGAAAGAGCGTTAACAACCCTTTCTATACTTATTGTTTTTGTAGCACTCAATGCCTACTGCACGCGCTCTGAAAACAAAACGATGTTTTACCTTCTTCCTTAGCTGTAATCCTCAACTCAAAAGCGAACTGTGTCGTGACATGCTAGGGCACCGATGCGATGACCCCGAGCTTCCACCGTGCTTTTTAAGCCCACAACAGAACTTGGCATTCGCAACTAATGATAAGTTCCGTCAGGGCACTTATTGGCCACGAACGGGAATTCAAATAGTCGTCGACGCATTGATCGTTGACGAGCGCGTATGCCCGAGTGACGCAGTTCTCGTGTCCAATGCGTAAGCTGGGGTCGGCTGACGTCATTTTGGCACCGCTGACGTGCTTTTGGGTACCGCGGATGTATCGTAGCGAAAGGCGGAGAGTATTCGAAGGAGAGGAGGTACGAAATAGCCGGTTATATTTTCGAATGTTTTTTTATCGAAAAGCTGGCTTTTGACTTTCTACCTTCTTTCTTTTGACCCACTAAACGATATTCCGATAGGTAGGTCCCAATCTTAAATCATTTATCCCAGCTCAAAATGCATTTCATGGCCGCCTTCATAGCCGATAACAAAATGCCGTCGTAGCACTGTCAGTACCAAGAGCTCGTGCCGAGCGACGCGCTTTCACGCGCTCCGGAACAACAACAATAAAAAAAAAATCAGCCGTGTGTAAAAAAAATATATATATATTGAATGTATAGAGTAAACTTTTAAAATTATTATTAGCCTCAAACTCTTAAAAAAAAAAAAGAAAAAGAACTTTCAGCTTTTCCACTTTGGTGAAAAAGGAAGACCAGCGGAGGCTGTACAATATGGAAAGTAATCGCCGGCCGCAAGTCAGCAAGTCGGAGTGGAAAGCCTGCCGCCATCTATGAGCGACGGCGGCAACCAGATGCGTGGCTTGTCGCCGTCGCTCATAGATGGCGGTAGGTGTCCAGAGTTCGGTGTCGATATTTCTTTGCGGGGGACACGATCCTGGGGAAAACTAAACAGCTCCGCTGCAAAAAAAAAATAAAAAAGTACAGTCAGAGCCGTGAGTAGAGTCAGCCATGGGTGCGACACGTCACGGCGAAGTCGTTGCGCACCGGCGTCGCGTTTACGCACCGTCGGGTGCGGGACAAAACAGACATCTGTTTTGTTCCGAACGCCTTTGCTTCGTTCCATTTTGTTCCGAACGCGACTACTATGATACTCCATCCTAGAGTGCCTCAATGTCCTTCTGTTTAGGGTGATGCCATCGTTTGTAGTACCCGATGCCGACAGCACGCGCTCACAGGGAAAATACAAAGAAATCGCAGGAGACAAAATGTCTCCGTAGCACAGTCAGCGCCCGGAGCGCGTGCAGGGACACGCTCTTTCACGCGCTTCAGAACAAAAAATAAAAATAACCGTTCGAAACAAAATGGCCAGATGTCATCACCCCAAGCAAAGCGCACATGAAGGCACCCTACTCCATCCCACACACGTCTGCAGTAAAGACAAAGGCCCAGGCGCGTGAGCCGAGCTCAGCAGAATGCTTTTGTTTGTACGAGAACTCGTGCATAGGAGGCACTTTTCAAAGTCACGCGCTCGTGCCCTTGCCTTTGTCTGCACTGCAGATGTTTCTGAAGCATAGACTATTGTTAGCCGCGCATGCTAAAAGCGCGAGCTAGTTGCTTTGGATGAAGCCTCGGCGGCTGCACGAGCGCTCGTGCAGCGAGTGCTCCAGTCAAGGCAGAAGCCCTACGTCGCAAACTACGCCATCAACAACTGCAACATCAACAACGGACGTTTCATTTCCAGTGGTGGGAAGAGCACATAACAACACATAAAAAAACAAAAGCGTTCGAAACAAAATGAAACAAAAGCGTTCGGAACAAAGCAATTGTCTATTTTGTTCACGAATGCGACGCCCAACGACTTGGCCAAGAAGTGCTGTAGCACAGAATGGAGCCCCACATGGGGACAGCAACATACCCTAACTGCATAACAGAAGGCGCCAAATGAGAAGGAAAACAAAGGTAGGGAGAGAGTGAAAAGTGAAATAAGGGACAGTAGAACAGGCAACTGACTATGGAGCTTTCGTAGACCGCGTTTCCCCCTACGAGCCTTCAATCCACAACGAAGGAGCCGCTACTGCGCCTGCGCGCCCATGGCCTTGACTGTAGCGTTCCGGGTTTCGTAGTGTGTTGCGGGGAGCGTTGCGGGACGGCCAAAACGATCTACAAAAACTCCCTACTGAATCAACTTTTTTTTTTTTTTTTTTCCTGACCAGGACACTCGTCTGCGAGAAACGGGTGCCGAAGTGGTGTATTGCTACGCCCGGGGCGGGGGGGGGGGGGGGGGGGGGGGGGTCGGGGGTCGAAGGGTACAAACCTGCCCCAGGCTTAGCTCAACCACTGGGATGCCCTTTTCCCCGCCGGGCATATGCCACGCAAAGCCAGGCGTAAATGGGTGAACGCACATGGATTGGGGTCCGTGGTGACGCCACTCACCAGACACCCTCTGCAAACATTTACCAACGTAGGTGTCCCCTGCGCAAGGAGGTTATAAGTACTAGGACGGGGCACGTTGCAATATTGGTGAAGCCTAGTCAAAAAATTGACCGCATCTCCACGTGGTGAATGATGTTGCTTGGGGCAAAGCTCTGGTGGTGCTTGTCTGCGTCGACGCCGAGCCGCAGCATGCCGAGCCTTTTCATTCATGTCAGTAGGAGAATGTGTGGTTTTCTTCTTTTTCTTTTTTTAAGCAGACAGATGGGATGGCATCAAGCACCCCTACTCTTTTTTTTTTTCTTCTTTTTCTTTTTTCATATTTTTTTCAATTTTTTTTTTGCCCTACAGGAGCACGTGAGCTCACGTGCTCGTGAGCACGTGATCTCACGAGCAGAAGCACGAGCACCCGACGCCGGGCCTACGGCGGACGGACATACGGACATGGCTAGCCCCTAAGGAGCTTCGCCCCTAAAAAAATTTAAACGATGTTGTGCCCAACGTGACCACAGATTTCTCTGACGATTGGTGCGCGTGACATCATGTCACGTTCGAGATGAATGGTTGATTGTAGTAGGATACCTTGCAGGCTTGCGCGCGCTCCGTCCGGTAGGTTTTATCAGATCGAAGGCTAGTTACGGTCACGTGATGTGGTCAACTTGGGCTGATAAGTGAGGAGAGTAAGGAGGATAATGAGAAAGAGGCGAGGCGTCAAGGGAGCATGGCTTGTGGAGACTAGGCGGCTGACGTCATGCCCTCTCCTACCCTTCTATCCTCCTTGCCCCTGCGGGAGGAAAACGGTAGAGTCGCCATCGTTTATCCCGTTTTTAATAGCCAAATCGAACGTATATTGGTCGTTATACTAAAAAAATTTAAAAAAGACGGGTTGAGAAAAAATTGCGAGCCTGGAAACCAGTGAAGGGTCCATTTCAACCCATGGGGAAGCGTTTGCAATTTAATGGCAGACGCCTCCGGTGGAGATTGGTCGCAAGTGCGCATTGGCAGACGCCTTCGGTGGAGATCGGTCGCAAGTGCGCGACGCATGCACTGCGTTCTCGCGTGGCGAGGAGGAAAGCAGGCGGAAAGGCCTAGACGCTCGCAGACGATCAACGCGTTCGTCACCTCATCGCAGCTCGTGTTGCAAACGCGGCACATAAACCACGTGACCTCTACCGAGCAGTTGGACACTCTCTGCAACCACGATACTTCTATATCCGCGTTCCAAACCGCATACTTTGGAGCAGAGACGGCTAAGGAAATCTGGAGGCTCGGGGGATCCCTTGGAGTACCGGGGAACCCATGCAGTGCAATGTCTTCATGTGAAATACCACCCGATGCAGAGGACGACACCGATCTTTGACTGGAACGATTAGTGGTAGACGCAAAGCTATTAGCCCCGTGCGCGACCGAAAGCGTCGCTGTGGTCGGCCTTCCACGATTGGCCGAACGCTGACTATGACGTCGGAAAGGGGATTTATCATCGACGGAAATAAGAGGAATGAAAGAACTTTAATTTTGACGGTGTTGGCAGTGTTCCTTTGAGAGCGCAATGATTTCAAGCTTCCACCATGCTAATAACAAACACCATCGAACTTGTTGTTTGCAAGGTAATGACGTCACAAGGGGGAACCACAGGAGGGCGCCACGAAAACATCTCGCCGCTAATACTCAAAGCTAGGGGTGTCGCGAACCGGCCGAGGTTCGAGTTCGACCAGGTTCGACTTTTTCGAACTTTTAGCGGAAAATTCGACGAACCTTGTATTAAGGTTCGACTCGTGTGCGCATGCGCGACAGGCTGGCCAGTTGGCTTCGGATTGGATGGTGATGGCTAAGGGATGAACTAAGGGCAGCGCTGATTGGTTATTTCAGTTAATACAGTACAAAAAATTAAGTTATTAACTTCTTCAGTGATTATAATTAGTTTCTTTTAATTGCAACTGTTTATAAAATAAAATAACCCTTTTCATAAAAAAAAATTCTCCAGACCTAGACATGCTTGTGTCAAGGTCTGGCCACACTGTCCACAAATTCGAACCGGTCGAATTTGGTGAAAAGTTTGAAGGTTCGTCAAACCGGTTCGACCCAGTCGAACCCCGAAAGTTCGACCTAAAAATCTGGTTCGACAAAAGTTTGCGACACCCCTACTCAAAGCTACTGGCTCCAGTGCGTACCTTCATCTATGGTTTCATTTGCGCGAGAATGCGTGCAGATGCGTCGATGAAATCAAGCCCCATGCTCACGCCAGCAGCTTTGACAGTGTTGTATGTACATTAAGTATGAAACATAGCGGCGAGATGTTTTGGTGGCGCCCTCCTGTGGTTCCCCCTTGTGACGTCATTACCTTGCAAACAACAAGTTCGATGGTGTTTGTTATTAGCATGGTGGAAGCTTGAAATCATTGCGCTCTCAAAGGAACACTGCCAACACCGTCAAAATTAAAGTTCTTTCATTCCTCTTATTTCCGTCGATGATAAATCCCCTTTCCGACGTCATAGTCAGCGTTCGGCCAATCGTGGAAGGCCGACCACAGCGACGCTTTCGGTCGCGCACGGGGCTATGTTTCCACTCACTCATCAAATGCACTCGAACGCCGGCGTCCAGAGTTGTCCCAGTATTCCAACGCATTGAAATACCGAGTAGAGACAAAAGCTTCTAGCTTTCCATCTACCCACTTCTCATTCCAGTCACAGCTCGGTGTTCCGACGTCCACTCTCGACTCCTCCTCTCATTTTTACCCACATAGTCGATGACTGCGTGCGCTAAACACTTGCCACGCACACAAACAGTCCGTAATGTATGTTGATGAATGGTATAAGTTTATTTGCACGTTTGGTGGTGATGGTGTCGTTACATTTTGTTTTCCAAGTGACACGCAACTCTCGCGAGACAAACTCGTAAAGGCGCTCTGCGCAACCAAACACACAAGCGGAGAGGGGCACGCAAGCGCCGGCGAGGAAACCTCCTTCCAATCTGCCAGAACGTCGTTCATGCATTTGGGTCTTACCTATTTTTTTATTTAATGGCGCAACATTTCATGACATCCGTGCCTAGTTCAAGTAATGCAGGCACCCGAATAGCCACCCTCATTTCATACTCCAGTCAAGTTCGTAGGTTTCTTTACTTGTGCACCTCTCCAAAAGCCGAGAGTATGAACTCTTATACAACGGGCAGTATGTCGACCTGTACATGAAACCTTGATTCTGGGACAAAAGCTAACTTCTGTTCTTCAGCACTCCATTAACTCCAGCCGCTTAGATTTCGTTGGATAGACGGATTTGGACCCCTGTTCCCTGGGGCAGCCCAAGGGCAGAGACACGACCACGCTGTTCAGCATCATCCCCAGCACTACAATCTCAGCAGAAGAGGACCACTGAATGCCGGAACCACGTCCTCCCATTTTTGCCACATTCAGCCTCAATTCCACCCTCGAGCCACTGTTTTCCTGTCCAAAAACCCTTCAACCATAGAACGGGTTATGGGCATTGAGGAACTGACAATAATGACTTGCGAGTGGCTCGAAGGCGAGGAAATTCAATTTGGTACCATAAGGTCAAAGGGGTCGAGGGAGAATGAACACATTGAGTTACGACGCTGAACACGCCGCAGAAAGGTTGGCATCATTTCTTCAGGTTGCCCTTCATGTTCAGGTCGACAGCTTTCCACGGTCCTTGGGGGACCCATGCTCTACACGGTCGGTGGTGTCCAGATGACGCACATGGTCCAGCCGACATCCCTGGGACATCTGTGGGAGGTTACGAATAGGCCGTAGACTTTCCAGTGTTTATTTAGGAGGCAAATCACCAGATGTGTTTTGGTGTTTGTTCATTTTTCAAATATTGGTGCATTTCGTCGATCCGTTTTGAACCAACGCTAAGAACTGCGATTATTGGTGGAAAAATTTGAATGAAAAACTGAGAAAGTCCAAGAGCTTCAACAAAAACGGTCTAGCTGGAGCAAAGTTGGTATTTTCCAGTTTTAACCGACTTTGCATTTTTGACACCAACAGCTGTTTCCATAGTAAAACCGAGACGTAGGAAAAATAAAAAACGGACAGAACAACAAAGTCTCTATTTATTGTTCCTACATCCCAGGGTTACTATGGATGTCATTCACCAGCACGCCTGCGTTTTTTACCTTTCTTCAACAGTTGTTTACTGCTGTTTTTTTGTTAAACCGATCTTGTATATATAAAACCGACGGACATTTATCGGCGTTTCTCGGCTAAAACCGGAAAACCTACAGCCGAGTTTTGATGTCCTGGCGATATCCACTGGACCGTATGTGCAGTTAGGATGCCTTCTTTCCAAATACACTACAGATTAGACCCACAGCTTCGTACAGTGGTGACCGGAATGAAGACGAGCTGGCTGCCCTACTGTCCCCAGAATTATAAATAAGCCAGCTGTTAAGTAAACGCTCACCCCTCCTCGAGCATAATGATTCACCCAGCAAAGAAAGGGACGCCAAATGACAACTGATAAGTAAACGCGACACATCAGCGAGTAGTGAAAAGAAATAGGCCCACCGTTTTTCACAAACTTTGCGTGCCCCCTCCTCTTCCCCTCCCCCTCCCCCCACAAGAAAACGACTAACAGACGTTCATCATGCTACAAAATCTCTTAGAAAAAAGAGGCAGGGCTACGCGGCAACTGCCACGACGACACGAAGCTGGCACCCAAAACGTCGGCTCCACAGCAGACTTTGGGCCGGCTCAGCTGTATTTGCCGACTTTGGGTCGGCTCCAAAACAAACCTCCAAAGTTGGCTCCAAGGCCAACTCCAGGTCGACTCCACAGCCAAGCTGCGAAGTTGGCAGTGAAGCTAACTCCTGGTCGGCTCTAAAGCCAACCCACAAAGTAGGCCCCACAGCCGACCCGTAAAGCTGGCTCTAAAGCCGAATCCAGGTCGGCTACAAAGCCAACCCGCAAAGTCGACTTGGCTTTGGAGTGTTGCAGTGCAGGCTGACGCCCACTTGGGAGAGAAGGGAAACTGCAGGTACCGTTACAAAAGAGACTAGACCGGCTAGAGCTCTGCCGACGTTCGACCGACATCCGCAAAGCCGTGCCAACGTAGCCATTGCGATGGAAACGTCCGTGCCGTGCCGGCAGCGTGCCGGCAAAAAGTTTGTGCCGCGTTTGCGTCGCACAAAAGAATGCAAAGGTCGCCGCAATGCCGATCGACGTTGCCCCAATGTCCGTACGACTTCACACGTATGACCGACATTACAGGGACACTGCAGGTCGGAGCTCTCGCTCGAGAGCACCCGCACTGCGGCAGTGTAACGTAAACGTTGGAACATTTCCACACACGCGCGACAGTAGCCTTAATTTCGCAACAGCACGCTGGCAGGTGGCGACGCACGTCGTGCCAATTTCGCCACCCGCCCGCAGACAATGTCGCGCCGGCAACATTGCCGAAACATTGCACCGGTGGCCCGTCACCACGCATTCCCGTTTCCCATCGCCTAAATTAAGTACGCTTCCCAACGTGTTCCTGTTGAGTATGGGGCCGCAAGGTCGGTCGCCCGACAACGGGTTGCGCGAGGGAACGTCGCGCTCGCGTCGGTGGTCCGCCCAGGTTGCCACGACGCACGGTCGCAGAAACTATGTGCCCGGCGACGCTGCACGCCGGCCTTGGGGTTGAGGGAGACCAGAGACGTTGAAGCCCCCCTCTGTGAAGTAGGCGAGCAGGCTGCCTTGCCGAAGGTGGTGGTGGTGCTTTGGTAGAAGAGAGTGCGACGTTACCACGGCGGCTGGCGCCAGGGCCGCTCCTTCTCCAGTGCGCCGCTCCGTACGGCTTTCTTCACATGCGGGCAGCCTTCTGCTGGATGAGCTGCAAGAAAGAGACGAGGCATCGTTCGCGAGCCGTCCGTCAAGCACTTTCTGGGTCTTGGACCCAAAGCCTAAGGCCCACTTCAAAGGGGGCAATGTTTTATAATAATAATAATAATAGCTATGATTTTCTGTCAATTTCCCCAGAAATTTTGGCATTGCTGGTCAGTTGTTCCCTAGCTTTTTAGATCCTTGTGCCGCAACACTTGCGCTGCAACAGCTAGGATAGAATCCTTGCGCTGCAACAGCTGGGATAGAGTCCGGCTCGAATTGGGCGAGCAACTCGGACAACTCGGAGACGTTTGAGGCGACAGCAGCCAATCGGGGACGCAATATTTTCAAGTGACACCCCTGTGGTGGCAATGATGACCACTTAAGGATGGTGAACCGAAATTCGGATTTCAAAAAAACAATGCAGGAGATGTGGGCGGGACGCTACAATCCCTACAACACTACTCGTAAGGCGATACAGTCGCCGACCGATTTTTCGGACTCCGATAATTCGGACTTGCTCGATATTTCGGACCTCTTACCCCATAGAAATAGTGTATATTCACGACCAATGTTTCGAACAGCTTGAAGTCCGAAAGTTTGATTATTCGGACAAAAATCGTCGCGAGCGATCGGCGGAAAACACCACCGAGAAGCGGCCATTTTGAATTCTATGTTGGTTGCAAATGGATTGGCTTGGCTTGGCAGCGCTACTTGAGTACTCTTGAGTTTTATTGCTAGGTGACACTATGCTAGCCCTTTTTTCCATTTAGCTGCACGTCATCATCATCATCATTATCGTTTTGCTTCGTTTTTCCGTTCCTTCGCGTCGCCAGTCGCCATTTTGCGCTCGTGGATTTGCGCCTCTCATCTTGTTCGGACAACGCTGGCTTGGACGTCATGGCCCCATCTGTTGTACTGCCACCGCGATGTGTCGTTAAGAGGCGCAGAAAGTACTCGGCCATAACGCTAGAAAAGAAGGCAGCGATTTTCAAGCTAACAGAAAGTTGCCGAACGGAAACGGAGGTGTAACCTGAAACGAGGCACCATTTACGGCTTTTTTAAGCCCACTTGGAAGTAATAAAGGCAAGTTTTTCAATCTGCCGATTTTTCGGACTGCTCTATTACAGTAAAACCTCGTTAATTCAACCCCCGCTAATTCGGAAATTCGGATAATTCGAACTGCCGATCCGGTCCCGTCAAACGTATGTATTAGTCAATGGCAGCAAACGCTCATTAATTCGGAGGGAACGCGGCGCGCTATGGTTAATTCGGACGAATTCGGCAGGTGGCGCTAGCTACCATCCGTTCCAGAGGGTATGACCGCTATCCATCCGAGGTGCACACGTGGTTTTTCCGGTTTTCCCATGGTTCTCCGCTCTTCCGGAGAAGGTTCTCCGTGTTTTGCACCAGTTTTGCTCTGGATTGACGTGCTTCAGCGCGCTACCCACTACTCTCCTGGCATGGAAGCGGCAGAAGCATAGCAAAGGGTAGCACAAGTGACTGACGACCGGAATGGCAAAATCGCGACACGCGGGGCTATCGTTCCCGAGCGCGCCGATAGCGAGAGTGACAGTCACGTTTCATGCCTCAACGTGGGGATCCTAAAGCCCGCCATTTTAACCGGCCACCCTCGCGTTGTAAAAATGCAACGTGACTGGCACTCTCGCTGTCGGCGCGCTCGGGAAAAGTAGTGCCGGGTGTCGCGATTTTGCCGCTGCGATTATTGGTCAGTTGTGCTACTCGTTTTCCGTTGCAGCTATACTGGCTGTACTAGGCTAAGAATTTAGCGATGAAAGTGGAAATACTAAGGGTCTTGAAGGACGGCGTCTCTCGACAAGTGATGGAAAGTTACGACGTCAAGAGAAGCAGTTTGGCCACGAACGTGAAAATTGAGGCCGATATCCTACGGGCTTTCGAGAGCGAGAAGTTCAACGCGAAAAGAAAGCGGCCGTGGGCGGTGGTGCACCCGAAACTAGAAGAGGCCCTGCTGTGCTAAATCGTCAGTGCACGGGATGCGTAGCTCCGACAGTGCGAGTGCGGTGGAGCACTCGATTGCGCTAAGGAAAGTTGCCGTCTCCGCCCCGGTGTCGTCCAGGAAGCAGGCGGTAATAACAGAGTTCTTCTCAAAATAAAGGTATGTCACAGGGAAACGTTTTCGTGCAGTTTTCTTTGTCCTTTCGATATTTCGACTTTCGGATAATTCGGACATTTTTGCCGGTCCGATGAGATCCGAATTAACGAGGTTTTACGTATTCGGACGTTTTTTCGGTCCCCGCGAAGTCCGAATAATCGGTCGGCGACTGTATCTCAAATGGACAGTTGTATTTTTGGAAAAAGTCGTGGAGATTGAACCAGGGCGACGAGGCGCGTGACGTAGAGATATCTCGTTTCCTCCTCTCTTCGCTTCGCTCCCTCAAGGCGGCGAGGCGGAGAAGACGCAAGGCCGTTCCCTTTCCTTCTCCGAGAAACATGACGTGAACATTTCTGTCAAATGCGCCTCCTTTTCTCGAAAAATACGGTCATCCGTTCGAAATATTGCTGTACGAGTGATGTTTTGGTGTTTGTAGCATCCCGTTGCACGCTTTTGCCTCGTGCTTTGTGGAATCCAGATTTCGGTTCAGCATCCCTTTAAGACTGGTTCTGGTTTGGAATGAATAATTTTTAGGAAATGAATAGTTTCAGAAAGATGAATTAGTATTCTAAATGCCATTTAAAGATATAAAAACAGATTTACTGTGATTTAATTGGTTCGAGTCATTTTGTAATCTTTTGAAGCAGCCAAAGGTTCATTTTGTATCAGCAAAAGGAACCTTTGGAGCAGAACTGTCAATTTCATTCGCATTCATTCTACTGTGAATAACATTTTAAAAAGTCATGTATCGGCCCGTCAAATAAAAATACATTTCCTCTTTGCTGTCACACCACTGTACAACTACTCGTAGGTTCTTTGCAATGTAATTTTCCCAAACACTGAACTAGCAGTTCAGCACTGCCTTAAAGGGGCAATGCAACAATTTTTGTACTTTGCGCAAATATAGCTTAGAACGGATCCCTGACGTTAATGACCTATGAAACATGCGTTCGTTTTTCACCCCACGCAATAGAAGTGCCAGTAAAAAATTAAAGAAAAACGAGCAGCGTTCACCCCCTCAACTCGCAGCCAGAGCAAGCGGCCACGTGATCTGGAGCCGATTATATGCCGCCAATGTTGATCATAGCCACGCGCTGGGGTTGGCAAAGCACAGGACACGCGCTGAGTTCCAGACATTGTTATGGCTCGGCTATTGTCGTCGTTGCAGCGATTGGACACGGGCCACTACCCGAATCCTCCTCGTAATTATCACGAGCCCAAATCGAGTGCCCACGCAATGCTCGGGTTCAATCTATGAACAGCATTCAAATATCGTCATATGGGTGTACTGCTATCCCCACTTTACGTCATCAAATTTTGCAAAGGAGAGATTGAATGAAAATGATCGCTTTTGTCTCTGAAATTACACCGCAACAAAGGAGTTTCTTGGCCAGTGGCGTTGCGTGCGAGTAACCTTGAGTCCCACTAGTGCCAGTAAGCTCATGTAAAATGAAAAACATTCCAATCTAATATCGTTGCACCGCCCCTTTAAAGCACCAGGCTAAGAAATAAAACAGTCTTATAATATGTATGTTTTTGTTCTCTATTAGCAGCTGCATCTTTTTTAAATTCAAAAAGCTGCAATAGCAGTGCAATTTTTATTTCACTTCTAACAAAGCTTTCATCATTCTAGCACACCAATAACCTTTTCCATGTCGACAGCTCAATGGCTGCAAAATTTGTATGTAGGTAGCAAACATGTTTATTTAAAGGGCAACTTTAGTTGAAAACGAAACAAAAATAAATTATTGGTATCGCTTTAGTGGGAAACAATATCACAGCCGGAATATTACATCAAAGTGAAGTCGCATACTCCACTAAACCCGATTTCAAAGATTTTTAAAGACGCGACCAGCTGCTCTTTAGCGGGCGGCAAGCGGGTTAGCTTTTAGTCAAGGAATACTGGAGCAGCACCCTCGTAATGTCACGTCGTAGTGGAGCTGCGGTTGATTGGTTGTATCGCATACAGCAGCACCCTTACAACCTCACATCACGGCTTTGGATTTGGATATGCTGGCATCCCCTTTGTATCGGGTGGCCGCTCGCCAGAAGTTCCGATGAGGGCCTGCCAAAGCCCAGCTTCGCTAGGCTCATCAAGTGCCCAGCCAAGACTAGCCGGATCTCTCTTTGCCTCCTTGGCCTCCTACGTCTGTAGGTAGGCATCTGCCGGAGCAGCTGGGGGCTGCAGGTTTGACACAGTCCTGTGTGTCCAGGCCTGTGCGCCTCTGACTCTCCCACCTCTGCCAGGAATGCTTTCACCACTGTTCCAGCCTTCGCTTGGTCGTCTCGACTTGTTCCCCGTTGTTCTTTTCACAGTCTGGACTTGCACGAACAAAACTTTAGCCCCAGTCTGTTGCTTTCCTGTGTATACTTATGCCCAACAGCTGCTGTAGGTCCCCATACGAGCCTGCGGTCAGCACCAGATCATCCGCGTCTCACAACTTGCATGCCGACCCTGTACACTGTGGAGGTCCCAGTGATGAGTCGATAGTTTGTCAGGTCTGTTCTCTCCCCCGTTCCTTTATGAATGAGCTTCCCTCTCCCATGTCTCCAGTCTCGAGGCCCCTCTTTATCGTGTAGGACATTTCCCAGTGCACCTTGGAGAGCTCCCTTCATCTTGGGTCCCAGCTTCTTCAGGATGCTCATTGGTGGTCATTCCAGCATGTCTAAGCTTTCTGAAGCGTCTGCCTCCCTGCCGCCGTCCTGATTCGGTCCTGGCTCTTCTGCATTAGCTGTAGTAACAGACCATGCACCCTCCGGCTGTGCATCTTCTTAGGGCGGTTTTGCCACCGTCTGTGTCACTTGAGTGAGGCACTGTTTGACCTTGATGATTTCCTGAGTCTGTGGACTCTTTAGGTGCTGTACTGCTGTTGGTCGCCTCCTGAGGCGCTTCATTTGCCTCCAGGATTTCTTGGGTGCTGCTCTTCCACCTCGCCTTAAGTCCTGTAGCGTATGGTTTCCCACTGGTCTTCTCATTTGGACCGCTCGTTTGCACTTTTGCTTGCTTTCTCTGTACTTCTTCCATAGTTTGTTTTTCACTTTCTTATCTCTCTCTCTCCCTGTGGCACCTGCAGGCCTACTGGCGAACGTCAATGGCTCGCTTAATTTCAGAGTGCCACCAACTTTTTAGGACCCTACTTGTTGACATGCCCTTTTTAATCTTTATCATTTTTATTTCTAAGCTAATGCAGTTCACAATGCTCTCATAGACCATGTCTTTGTCTGCTACCTTTTCTAGCTTTCTGGCAATCTCTTCAATTGCATCCTCTCTCGAGTACTCTCCCTCGGCAAGATGGGTACCATTTCTCTGGTTCTTGGTCCGCCAACCACAGTCAGGATCCTGTTGTGGTCGCTGCCAATGCTTGCTACATCCTCCTCGTCGATGGTCCACTTGGCCAGTTTCGTGCTGATCCTTGGTTTCATGAGGAAATAGTCAATACACAACTTTCGATCTCCAGACACCCAGGTGTACTTTCCTTCCCATATGCCCCGTGTGTTTTCGAGGACTAAGCTCTTTGTTTTAACCAAGTCCACTAGATATTGGCTGTTCCTGTCTCTCCTACCGTGTTGTTCCTCAATGTGTGCGTTGAAGTCCCCCAGGAGGATAACGTTTTCCCCATTCTTCCTCATCTCCTGAATTTCTTCATCCAAGCATTCAGCCATTTCCTCATGTTTCTCCTTCAAACCTTTCTCAGACCACCAGAACACCACAGCAACCGCCACTGGGGTTCCTGCTACTATGTCCCTGATCCACACATGCTCGCAACACTCCACTTTTGCTCTTGTCCATTTGTCATTGTTTCAAAAGAGAACTCTCCCCCCCCCCCCCCCCCACCCCCTTATTTCACGTAGCCTGTTGCAGCCCTCCCAAACTAGGCCTGGAAAAGTGGGTGGAGCTTCCCCTCCTCGCAGATGAGTCTCCACCAGCCCAAAGACAGATATTTCTTCCTTGTCCATCATGGCTGCCACTTCATTCCACTTCCCGTCCTCCTTGCATATTTAGGAAGGCCACCTTTGTTCCCTTTCTCTACCCTTTTCTGCGTCACCGTCGTCTTCGTCTTTGCTTCTATGGTCTCTCCGCCCCCCCCTGGTCACCACTGTGTCAACTGGAGTTCCTATGCTGATTGCCAAACCAGGAGGCGCCCCACCTGGCACTTCACCATATGTCCAACCATTGACACCAGGTGGAGGAATGGAACCACCTCAGGGTGCCGTTGAACTGGCACTGGTGGCTGCCAGCCCCACTGCAGGGGAGGGGGGGTGCCAGAAGGGGTGGGGGGCTTAGGATGAAGTACCGCAGGCGTGTGGAGGACTGTGCTCTGCTGGGAGCTGCAGGGTTGGGTTGGGGGGGTATGCGGGCCATGCTTCCAGAGCCGGCGCCTCTTCCTCGTGTCGTCACTCTTGGCTTCCAGGGATGCACCTGCCTCGTCTGCGTGTGCCTAAAAAACGACTTATCGCACGAGCCAGGTGGTCTGACTTTTCCTCGCTCCTTCTTTCCCATAGTGAAGTCTGCCTGCGGTCGTGTCCTCACCGTGGAGGTCTTTGCTCAGGTTTATGTAAGTTGCCCTCAGTTCTTGGCAAGATCTCCCAGCTTGGCATTCAGGGACATGGCTGCTGCTTGAACAGCCTTTCCTCTGCTAGCAACCTCGGGCACTGCACATATGGCCAGAACATCACCTCGTTTCGACCATGATTTCCTCAGCTGGTCCACAATTTCCTCCAGGCTCCTCCCTTGCAGTAAGTCATTGATGCCACCGTGGAGCAGGTATAGACGCCGTACTTGTTACGCTTGGCTCTCATAATTCTCAATTAGTTTGTGAGCCACCTGTGCTGTTGCGCCTCTGTTGTAGAGCACCTTTAGCCGTTGGCTGTCAGCTTCTTCCCTGTCAAGCACTCGTGCGAATCGAGAAACGTTGTCGCCTCCCCCGGCGACAATCGCCTCCCGCATCTCACTTTGGAGAGGTCGCTGAAAGACCACTGGGGCGTCACCCTTCTTCACTACTTCCTTTGCGGGTTTCCGGTTGTCGGCTTGGGCTCCGTTGAGGGGCTGCTTCCACACTCTTCCGGGAAGGCACACCCCGTGGGTCTAGCTGTTCATTGCTGTCTTGAGTAAGCTGTTGTGCCCCGCTGATCCGCCTCTCCTCGTTCGCCGCTGCCCTGCCTTGCAGAGCGTCGCAGTCGCCAGACGGAAAACCGCCATCGTGTTGTACTGGCTGTCCAAGCCCCTCCCGTCCTCCTTTCCTGGGTGTGCCCACTGCTCCTCTAGTCCCGTCTCCTTCCACGCCGCCATTCTTTGTCCCTTCATTTCCTTTGTCGCTGTTCTCTATCCCAGCATTTTCAGTCCCGCTGCCTTTCTTTCCGCCATCTTTCGTTTGCTTGGGCACTGGCTCTGTGGTAGCTGCCCTCGCTACTCAGTCCTCCAATTGTCGGACCTTCTTGCTGGCCCTTTTGGTTCCCCTTTGGCAGTTCTATCAGTTCCGTCTGTTTTCGTCCACTACTGCATTTGTGCCTCATCCCCATGTAGAAACATGAATTAAACTGGGTACATAACAAACTTTCAACAGCCCGTACGGCCGATGATCAGTGTTCCCATCCCTCTAGCAGATAGTTTCGGTTTTGCCATAGACGTCCGAAACCGAACTTTGAGCCGTGATATTTATAAAACTATACACAATATCGAGAAGAAAAATGATATCTTGCGATTCAAGGACACTGCTTTATCCAAAACCAGTCGCAATTCCAAATTAAAAAATGTCAACCAAAGTTGCCCTTTAAACAAAATCTTGTAGATTTCGTTCGGTCTATTGGCAAGCTTTCATTCGTCCGTAGCCAAAGCTAGTCTAATTTTAATTTAAACTACCAGTACTCATCGATTGACTGTCACTTCAGAGTCATAGTCCTACAGAGAGGTGGGAAAAAAACGTGAAATTTCACATAGGAAATAAACCTAAAATGATATGTTCTTATATCTGCTCGGATTTGTGTCAACCCGTTCGGATACTCAAATAGTATTGCTTAAATCTCAAACCTGAAGAAACGACCTTCGACAATACCAATTATATTTGCAGCTATTCAAGACATTGCAATCATGTATCATACCTGTTTTTGTGAGTGTTTTTTTTTCTTTTTTCTTTTCAACTTCGCTGCGATGTTGCATTGTCATACAGGCACGTAGCCAGGATTTTGTTTCGGGGGGGGGGGGGGGGGTGCCCGCCCATGACAAAATGCTGTATGAGGGGGAGGGGGGAGAGGAGGCCCCAGCAAAATGGAAGATTTGGTGTTTTTCCCAAGAACAGATTTGCATTGCAGTAAAGCACAGGACGTAGAATTGCTGTGCCCAAAATATGGTTGCTTCTCCATTGCGCACCACAGCCTATTAAGAAGCGCACTTGCCGGAGCTAGCAAAGCCACGCAAACGACGAGCAATTAGAACTACACATGTTGGAGAACTTCCAACAACTGTCATGTATGATGAGAAGGTCAAATCGAACAGTACATAATCAGAACTGATATTACAAATCATCCAAAATAGGCACCCTCCTACTGTAACTGTCCGGGAATGTACCGAGACCTGAATTATTAGAAGGCGGTTAAGAACCAAAATTAGCTTATGGCGCAGCATCGACGCAAATTCGTCACATTTTGGTGAATTGTGGCAGCATATAGCGGGGTGAGCCCATTGGCGCAGTTTGGCACAATTGGTACAGCAATCACGTCCCCGTGTTTACAGCGCATAGCAGTGTCTAAATAATGCGAGAAAAATCAAATTTAATTATGGTGATGGCAAATTGTAGCGATTCGGTTGCTGCGTGTGAACATGAGCGGCCCCTGTGCCTAAAGCCCGCTTCAGAGAGGGCAACTTTTACCCATGTCTTGACGTCACAACACCAGCAATACGGACCTCCCGCATTCACACGCAGCAACTCCTGAAGATCCAATTGCTGTGTTTTGTTATAATAATCATTAAAATTTTAAATCAATCGCACTATTTAGATATAAAGTTACACATTAATTACATGTTTCTATACTTTTCATGGCATTGAGATTACTATTTCATCCCCCTGAAACCATTTAGTCAAGAAAACTATCTATTTCAAAACAAAATAAAGTTAAACCCTCTCTAGTTATCATCATCATCACAGCAGAAGAAGTCACGTGATATAGTGTTTCCGAATGGCTGCTGCTGCCTCAACCGTCTAAGTTTTTGGAGTTGCTCATCCGATTCGAGCCAGACTCAATTCCAGCACAACTCACAACTCACCAGCGACCTTGAAATTTCAGGAAAAATTGCCCCGTCTGAAGCGAGCCTAAGAGAATTGAGGAGTATGCAAATTTTTCCTTTTTTCAAATATTCTTTCAGGAGAATTTTTGTTCTTCCAGGGAATTTCAGGGTTTGGAGATGAGTCATACACAAATTAACAGTTGGCTGTTAGCTAGACCAGCTTGTTTTGTCTAGCCTCAGCCTACACGGTAATTTCACACAATGCATGAGACTTCTCGAGCCCACGACCATCAAGTTCGACTTCGACCTCCTTCGCGGTCCGTTCGAAAGCGCTTGTTCGCGAGTGGAAGAACTGAACTGAACTTTGCCCAGAGCACCTGCCTCTAAACAAGAAATCCTCTCGTCGGCAGAACGACCCGATGCACGCCACGTAATGGACGTGGACGCCTAACCATGTAATCAAAGTTAATCCAGTCATATAAACGTCATTTCAATTCCTTCACAAATCAATGTAGCAGTACTAATTATTGAAACATTGGCACCCTGCCACCGCTGACATTGAGACTATTCACCACCCATAAGTTGGCCAATGTATCTCTCTTCAGGGGAACTCTTAGGTTTGGGGATGGAGCCTTTGAAGTGCCAAGCTCGAAAATTCCTCAATAATTTTTCCTTCTAGGGAACGTTTCTCCTTTTTAGAGGAACTTCTAGGTAGGTTTTGGGATGGATCCTTCGAAGTACCGAGTTGGAAAGTCCCTTTCTCTTTCTGAAAATTTTAACGCAGAATGTGTTTTACGAGTCGTTTCCCACGAAAAAAATGGTCACAAACGAGCGTCACAAACCAACGCCACAAATGAGTGACACGCTTAAAGCGTAGCACAACGTTAAGGCCATATATAAAGTCTACATACAAAGTTTGTGCCCTGGCAGGGCTCGAACCTGGGTCGGTGGCTTGGCAGTTGGATACTATAGCCACAGAGCTGCGTAGCGCAGCTGCTCTGAAGGATTTGGCTCCAGGCAGATATGCCAGCGAAAGCGGCGCGACGTCATACTGCGTGACCACTCGCCTCATCGACGTCGCGCATCGCGAAAGCGCCATATAAGGTAGCGCCCGTGCGGCACGCTTGTTCTCACCCTGGCTGACATCTGCGGTGCACAATGAAAAGACTGGCACAAACCAAGCATGAAGTGCCGTTTGTGCAGGACATATTCTAAGCTCCCTGGTTTTTGTCAGCAAGATTAAGCGAAACAATCCTTTCTAAGGAAGTTTTCCTTGTCAAGGGGAATTTCTAGGATTCGGGGGCCAAACTCAAGGAGACGATCGGGAAGTTGTCGAGCAAAGGCGCTTGCGGCCTCACCTGGGCTCGGTCGGTGGGCTCGAACTCTCGGTCCGTGGTGTGCGAAGACGAGCTGGGGTACTCTCTCGACACCACGCACAGGAACTCGGCGTGGTCGTCATTCCCGTAATTGTACGATGACCCAATGTTGATCAACTGCGGAAGAAGACACGAGACAGTTTGCAAGACGTGAGCGCGGCAGCCATAAATATAGCAGCGTGCATGACCGAGAAGGAACGCTTTTCCATACTTCTAGAAGATTCGAGTTTACTCTTACTCTGAGTGTAAAAGATAAGAAGGCCGACGCGGCCTTGCCAACTCACTTTCACTCGCATTCTCGCTCAAGCCAGCTGTCACTACTCCTTTCTCAACGCTCTTTCTTTTTCTTGTTTCTGGCACAAGTTCCCCAATTCAACCTTCATTTTCAGTTTTACTCCGGTCGATTTGTTCCCATCTGCGACAATATGGTGGGATGAATCGATAGTACCTAGAGGACGAAGCCTTTCCCCCCAAACGTCATCGCTACGTCATCACTAGAGGATCCACGCAGTGCCGCCTAGCTCTTGTCGGCATCGCTGACATCGCGTCTTGCGGCGTCTCACAACGAGCGCCATGTTAGCACGTGGCAACGCCAAGACGGACGCGTCTGCTGCCTTGCGGCGGCACATGTGGAGCTTCAGCGTGTTTGCCGTTTGGGGAGGGTGAAAGATAACGATGATGTCATGCGCAGACCTCGTCTTCTAGATTGCGTCGGATAAATGTCTTTTCTTGCATTATGGATGCCCGATCATGTTTATGGTGCTTTTGTTTTGTCATTGCCAATGAGAAACACTCTGGCGCCGCGTATCGGGTATTACCATTATCTCCTTTTTCTTTTTATCTTTTTTGACTTTTGACAATGTTATAAACAACCATTTCACAAGACAGTACATAAATTTGATCTCGCAAAGCCTTCGCTCTACTGAAATGCACTTCTAGGGTCACCTCCACGGTGGCGCCAGCATGTTCTGTCGTTGCAAGAGATCACAAGAACTCGGTCGTAAGCAAACGCAAGTATGTGAACGGGCCTTAAGGCCACGAAAGTTACCCCCACAAAACAGTAAAATTATTTCAGATGTCTCTGTATTCTAGAGTAAATGTGTCTAATAATCAACAATAACATTTATGAGATATTTCCTCTCTCCTTCAAAGAATGCACAATGACTATCTCCCAATAACCATTCGGGTCACTGCAGGAAAATGTCCGCGGGACGTCCCAAGGACATTTAATGCCCAACAATTTCCAAAAACCCCGGAATGCCCACACTGTCCCAAAAGGACAACGGGAGGACATCCCATCCGGATAATGTCTTACCATATATTGTAGATTAAACTTCCCGGGTAACACGAATCATGTAAAGAATGTCTGCAACATGTCATTATCCGTACGAATACGGGTTTTGGACATTTCCGGACGTTGTGCATTGCAAAGGCTGTGGGACTTCCCATCCCGAGGACAATCCACGACTCGCCATCAGCCACACTTCCCAGGTAACACGCATCGTGGAAGGAACGTCTGAATTGCGTCGTCATCCGTACGACTACGTGTTTCGGAGGTTTCCCGGACATTACGTTCTGCCAAGACTGCAGGACATCTCGTTCAAATTAATTACTATGATTCACTGTAAGTCACACTTCCAGAGCAACGCAGATTGCATAAAAAATGCTTGCAACACTCGTCATCCAAACGAATATGCTTCCAACATTTTTTGGACCTTGCGAATTGCCAGGACTATGGGAATCCCATCTGGAGGACGTCGTATGGTTCATCGCAAGTCGCACTTCCCGGGTAGTGCACATCTTGCAGGGAACACCCGAAGTGTGTCGTCGTCTTTACGAATTCATGTTTCAGACGTTTTTCGGGCATTACGCATTGCCAGGGTTGTTGTAATCTTATCTAGAGGATGACTTACGATTGACTGCGAGCCACACTTCCCGAGTAAGGTGCATCAAGTAAAAAACGCCGGAAACGTGTCATCGTCCGTACGAATACGTGTTTCGGACATTTTCCGGACGTCACACAATGCCGAGACCCATCTGGAAGACGTCCTATTGCCGGGATTGTTTGAAATCCCATCTGGAAGAAAGTCTTAAGGTTCGTCGGAAACCACACTTCCCGGGTAATGCCTGTCGTGTAGAAAACGCCTGAGACATGTCGTCGACCGAACAAAAGCGCGTTTCAAACGTTTTCTGGGCATTACGCATTACCGGGATTGTTGAAATCTCATCTGGAGGACGTCCATTGATTAATCGCTTGCCGCACTTCCCGAGTAATTCACATTGTATAAGGAACGTCTGAAGTGTGTCATTGTCCTTACGAATTCATGTTTTGGACGTTTTCCGGACGTTACGCATTGCCGGGGCTGTTGGAATTCCATCTGGAGGATGTCTTACAATTCATTGCAAAATCACACTTCCCGGGTAATGCGCATCGTGTAAGAAACGCACGAAATGTGTCGTCATCCATTTGAATATGTGTTTCTAACATTTTCCGGACGCTAAAAATTGCCAATACTGTTGCAATCACATCTGGAGGATGTCCTTAGGTTAATCGCAAGCCGCACTTCCTGGATAATGGACATTGTGTAGGGAATGCACGAAGTATGCCGTGTGTCGCCATTCATACAATTACGCGTTTCGAACATTTTTCAGAAGTTACCTGTTCGAAGCGCCATCCGTCAGACATGGTGGAGACCATTTGGGTGAGCTCGTCCTCGTGGCACTGGAGCACTCGGTAGACGTGCTTGCGGGCATCTCGGGAGCGGTGGTCCCGGTTGCGCTCCTGGATGTGCCGCTTCACCAGCTTGATCAGCTCCGTGATGTTGTAGAACTCCGCCTCCTCCAGCACCCCTGCAGTATGCGAGGAGGACATCAGTCCCGCTCTGGCAACCCCAATGGTGCCGCTAAGTCCAGTTCTTTTTTAACTGCCCGATACAAAGGGTTAAACCACCATCATCCAATTAAATGTTTTGGCACGGCAGAACCATGGCTTCCTTCGTACGAGCTGGCGCTGTCACCAAGGTGGCATTACTGCATACCAGACAGAGCAGGCAAATATCTGTCAAGCTGGATATTTGGTTTAACCGAAGGGAAGCAAATCCAGCTTCGAAGTCGGTTATCTGGATTTTTGAGTAGGAATACCTAGTTTGCCAGACTGGTTATTCGGTTTTACCTCGTGTATAACCATAATAAAGCTTTTATTTTATTTTTATTTCATTGTCCTAGAATCCCAAAGAAAGCATCATGTTCCTCTAGTAATTAAAAAGTAATAAATTTATTAAGTTCTGTACATATGCTTGTGACATACTCGCAAATGCAGCCTCCTCGACTGCCAATTGAGGCACGTGTTGTAGCACACATGGATGGATCCCGCATTCAAGAACCAAACCTGCTTTCCATCGTAGGGATGCACCGCTTTCCAACGGGCCCCGAGCAAACGGCGTCGTGGCTTTAGGCCATGAAGAGAGTCGATTGGCGACCCAAAGACAACAGCCGAGTGTGTTCCGCACATTTTATAAAGGGTGAGCCACGAGGTTTCTATCTCCACCAAGCGGTGTTTCGAACGCACCGTGGTGCACAATCAGACCAACTTTGTGGGGTGCCCAAGCATACTGGTGTATTTTCAGAAAGTTGGGACTTCTGATAAATATGAAGTTGGTGGCTTTTCAGAAAGTTGGGACTTTTTATAAATATGAAGAAGGGATGTGCACCTCATTGACAGGGGCTTCTGCTGCCAAGAAACGTTTGCAGCAAAAAGTACCAAGTTGCTACTACCTGTATTTACAAAAGGGAAGAGGCAGCCTTTGGGTGCTGAACCGACTCCCTCGCGCAAACTGTATCGTGCACATATTTATGTGAAACGGGCAGTGAGGCGACAAGTTTTCCGCATTTGTAAGACAGTGGGGCCGATTTCTTTAGTCAAAAAGTTTGAGGATGGTGATATGTGCACTATTGACAAGGCATGGATTGTTTGTGCAGCCTCGACAAATACGCAACTAGCTCTGCTCGAGAGATTCCCTGAAACATTTCAAGTTGAGCAGCAGTAATGGATCTTCTGGATCCTAACACATCCAGTCCTGTTGGTCGGCAGATAGCCGACAGCCATGTTGCGAGCGTTACAAGGTGGGCTTTTTGTAAGAGATAATGGAGAATGTAGCTAGTCCCTTACCAAAGAATGTTTCAGTTTGTTCCATAAATTTTATTTCATCATTTTGTTTGACTAGCATTGCTGTTCTTCATTTCTTTTTGCAAGCAGTCTACGGAGGTCCTTCTCTGTCATGCTCATTTATGAGTAAACAACGTTAGGATTGAATGTTATACAGTTTATGTAAAAACACCGACACAAGTGTGACACAAGCATACTCACACACATTGCCACTGAGCCAGAGGTGTTTTGGTCACTGTGTAACTGAAAGAATTTAATTATTTTTGTCGTCCATAGCACTGAGTGGCTTAAGAGGAGTGAATTAGTTTACTATTTTGCTAGGCTTTTCTAAGCGCGTTGCCATGCCCCTTGTGAGCGCAAGAACATGGCTTTTTCTGCATGTGCATCGCATACAGAAACAAGCTATATAAAAAGTAACAAACACCATATTTATTAGGAAATCAAACTGTGAGAAAAGGGGGCAGTAGGGGGGGGGGGGGGGGGGGGTCGCGCCGGCCCTAATGACGCCACTGCCCTGGCACAAGTTTCTACTTTTGCCCCAAAGAGTATTATCTTGAACAAAATGTATCATCACAGCATCACAAACCTGAATGGAATGGAGGGAATGGTTTCTGCTACTATAACGCTGACAAACAGCAGGCCTACTCTTTATTTTGGCAAACTGAGCACACCCGTCTTCTTGGTGCCTGTTGTCTTAGCTTAACGCGTTTGATGCGAACAGCCGCGTCACACGAGCTGCATCGCAAGTCAGATCCAGACTTGCACATCTTACAAACACATATGGCTTTTGCATCCTCCACTTTTTCTTTTTTTGTTTTTCATTAAATCTCTGCAGCGGATTTCTGCAAAGAAGTGAGTAGTGAAGTAGAACTCTTCAGCCTGCTGACTGCACTGTTCCACAAATGTTCATTAAATTATACTTCTTCCACGTTCACACCTCCATTCGTGTACACTGCAAAGTATGCTCTGTTTGGTGCCAGTGGCATCTGCATTTGAATCTTTGCATACTGTGTGGGGCCCTCTCTTAGATGGGCATCCTCGAGGTATGGCTGCGTCGATTGCCCGGTTTGAGCACGAAGATAGACACATGATTTCCAAAACTCTTCTTGGCAACATCTACAAGACAACATGCCATCAGAGGGAGGACCTCAGCATCCACAAAAGAGCCGCCGTTCCTGACCTCCAAGCTCGAGTGTTTTCCTCGCTTTCACTTCGCTGTCCCCAGCTCACACTAGACACAATTGGAGTGTGCGTGCAGCACTTTACTTCGGAGACAACCCCATCTGCTCCAGTGCGGCACAAACGTACCGGACATTCACGAGAAAAGAGAACCGTGTTTTTCGCCCGACGTACACAAACTACGAAGCTATGCGTCGCAGAAAGCTTGAGCCCCGTGAGAATGTTACGCATGCGGTTGGGATGGAACGCGAAAGTTTGAGGACATGACGTCACTTGGATCAAAAGATAATTGAGAAAAATTCTCTACCACCCGGCGTCCTCGTAGGCCTAATTATCAACAAAACAAGAACTGAGATTCCGGACGCCTGTGGCATTTATGCGTTGAAAACACCCATCAGCTAGAAAGAAAATATTGTTTTCTTTCTTGCTAATAAGCTTTCTTCACTCAAATAATTATTAAGGACACCCACAATGTCATTTCTTGTTTCAACAATATTAAACTTAAGTAAACATCAAATCATAAAAAAAAAAAATTAGACTACCTTGTGAAATATGTGAAGTCCGGTTCTCAAACTTTCGCGTTCCATCCCAACTGCCGACGTCACGTTCTCATGGAGTTCCAGCTTTCTGCGATGCACAGTTCATTTACGCAGGCCGAAAAACGTGGTTCTCTTTTCTCAGGAATGCACGATACCTTCTCCACGATGGACACTGTGATTCCGCCCCTCCTGCGTCTACACCATTTGTCTGAACAGTGGGCGCTTTCCCCAGTTTGTTTTCTACAAAGCTCAGTGTTTACCCGACACAAGGGCTCTGGGCAGGAGTAGTTTGACATCTGCGTCGATCGAGCCCAGGGCACAGAATTGACATGAGTGCTGCATCAGTGTTCGATTGGTGCTTCGCCAATTGAACGCGAGCCCGAGCCAAACACGCAAGCGGCGTTTGGTTACGTCGGTCCCCCCCCAAGCGCTGCGTTAGAAACCCAAACAAATCATTTATGATCTTGTTGTCCCCATGGGTGTACAGTCATGTCTCGTTAATATGGACCCCGTTAATATGGATACCCCGCTATATGGACACCACTTTGGGGGACACATTGGGAAAATACATGCATTTTTGTCTCGTTATTATGGACAACTCACATTATGAACGATTTTTTACGGGAACGGAGTTGTCCATATTAACGAGACATCACTGTAGTTATCAATTTAGCCACTCGGGGCGCAGTGGTTGAATGGTTGAATGAACTCTCGAAATCCCCCTTAGTTTCCAAAACATGCAGGCAACAGAAGTGAGACCGCTGGGCAAAAGGCTGCAGGGGCGAACATTTATTTTGGCCAAACAATCTCGATTACGGTACAGAATAATGTATACAGATATTCAAATATCCAGATATTTATGTAACCGAATAACCGAGCAATGTAACCGGTTATTCGAATATCCGGTTATCTGGTTTTCAAATTCGAATAATTTGCTATTTCGAATAACCGGATAACCGATTATCTCAAAAACCGATCTGTATTGCTGCCACTGGCACCATCAACTGGGAACCAGAACCACAAGAGTTACCCTTGAGAGGGTAGCTAATTTATAGCTGTTCGAGCCGACAGGTAATTAGGACATAAATACTGCAAACGATTTCCTTTTTACGGGGTTCATATCTAGTTCATTTTGAAGAGTGCCGGTTTCAAAGATGTTTTGCTATCAGAATTGGTTTACCACTAGTGTACTTAATATTTTGTTTTTGTTTTTTATATTGCAACAGACATTGAAGTGTGGTGCTTGCAGAATGCCTCTCTTCCACTTGACTTTCATAGAGTGCTCAAAACAACAGAATGTCAGGCAAGACAAACAAACCATAACCACACAAATAGGCTGTGCTCTGCAGAAACCTCGCACATAGCTAGAATGTGAGCCAGCAGTCGAAATAAGGTGCCGGAATTGCAAAGCTTACAGCTGCCGGAGGAGAAAGTTGAAAGCAAAAAGCTGATTTTGCTTACGAGAGGACACCGCCGGGCACCAGACGAAGACTGAGTGTGCCCGTTATTCGCCGCAGCCCTCAGATGGTACCATCGCCGATAACAAGCAGATGCGGACACAGGAACGAACGTCTACTTCTGTGTCCATATCCGTTTCTTAGTGCCCGCAAAAACCGGCGTCCTACTCTGAAGAGATTCGGGCGATACGGCAGAGCAAAACAGGAAAAGTCCATCTCAAACGCAATGGCAGTGTCCCTGCCGTGAAGGCCCTTCTGTGCCTTCCCACTCTCAGTACTCACCACAGAATAACACATCTTTGTCTCTTCCATAAGATTTTTTGTCACCACCCTCAACTAAGATAGCAGTTAGACCCCATTGTTCACCCCGACGACATTTTAACGGTGTATGTTGCGCACCTGGTTCCCACTGTAACTTTTAACAATTGATTTCTTCCTCTTGCCATAACAGGATGAAATGACCTGCCAAATGACACTGAATTGATCAGTGACCACGATATTTTAGAAATGTTGTATCATCTCATACTGTTTCGTATTTAGTCATGTTCTCAAACATGGCCGCCGCTTGGTGTACATCCAGAATACTTTTTTTACTCTTTTACCTTTTTTGTTTTTCTCTGTACTGTACACTAATGTATCACATATATATTTTTTTCCTGCATTTTTGCATGTTTGGCTTATTGTTGTATGGCAATGTTCCACACAAACATTTTTAGGGGCGAAGCTCCTTAGGGTCTAGCGTTGTCCATCCGTCCGGCGTCCGTGCTCACATCGATTGCCATCCCATCTGTCTTCTTAAAAAAAGAAAAAATGTTTGCGCAGTCGACAGGATTCGAACCTGTGCGGGGAGACCCAATGGATTTCTAGTCCATCGCCTTAACCACTCGGCCATGTGTCATCCACCTGTCTGTCATGGATGAAACCTTGCATGTAGCCGCTCAACGTCTATACAGGAGAGGGCGCTGCGGTCAGATGCGTATATAATCGCGTTAAACTTTGCATGCATTGGCTCAACGTTTATAGACGAGAGGGCGCTGCGGTCAAATGCTCAAATGCGTATATAACCACGTTCCATACCACACATTCTCTTTCTGACATGGACCGTTGACTTAAGCGGTGGAGATGCATTCCCACGGCTTCTAGCGGGTCCAAGCTGATCCGCTAGAAGAACCACTGGCTCTGCATTTCACCGACCATAAAGCAGTAATAATGAAGTCGAAACGCAACCCGGAATTCAGCACTACCTATGAGCAATAAAAAAAAAATCAGCACCATCAGCACTACCTATGAACAATAAAATCAGTATCATCAGCACCACCAGAGCTTCGCCCCAATCAACATGAGTCACCACGTGGAGATGATTTGATTTTTTTTTCTTATATCGCCCCTTCCGGGGCCCTTAAAGGCCGACCTGCAGAATCGACTTCTGCCGGGCAGAAAACCGGTTCCCAGTTTCCTCCTCTCCATTCCCTGTCGCACTCCTCCCGCAGGAGCGGGTTCTGAGCTACTCCCCTCAGAAAGGGTCTCCCTCTTTCTTTTCTCCAATGAAAAAGTGGATTTGAGGGACAGTTTCCTCCTTTCTGGCTGCTCGTCAGCCTTTCAGGAATAATAAATGAATGAATGAATTAACGAATTAATGAAGCGGTAAGAGAGGGGGGGGGGGGTGCTTACCCTCCTCGGCGAGGTCCTTGTTGATGACCAGCTTGCCATGTCGCAAGTAGTTGAGCACGGGCCCAAAGTAGGTCGGGTCCCTGTCTATTAAGTACGCCCCGCTCTCGTCCTGCGTGCAGACAACCAACGCGCACCGTTTGCACTCATATTTCATTCATCGTAACGTGCAACAGGCCCTTTCAGTGTTTACAAACACCAACAGCTTCCCCAGCACTTTTCGGTCACTCCGTTTCGGCAGAGCTCCCAAGTCTGCTTATGTCACCATTTCCAAGGACACTCCAGTGCTACAGAGGCAGCAAAGATGGAGATTTAGTAAGATCCTTATGCCGCACTTTTCAACATATAACAAGGGATCGGTCATTGGCAGCATTAAGAAATCTTCAAGAAATCTCTCGCTAGCCGATTCTTTGGTTAAGCAATTGGACAACTCGAGATGAAATCTTTCACGGATGCTGCAAGAAGTGGTGTTATTCTTCCTCCTATTTGACCGGCAATTTCCGGGGATGCAAACTGCAACGGCGTCTCCCTGAGGCACTCTTACGGAACTGGGTTACATGCAGTACAAGCACCCCGTGGCAACCGCCTCTGCCAAAGCTGAGAGCTATTGACCCGGTTATGAGGGTTCAAACCAGTCTGACAAGGTTCAGCGGAAAGTCAGTGGTTCCAATTTGTATCTACGCCAAAGGAAAACGTTTTTGGAGCTGTAATTCCAAACGGAAGACTGGCACCTCCATCTATTAAGACTCCTTGATCTCAACTTTCTTGGCTTCTTTTGTGTTTGAAGCACTCTGTAACAGCTGCAGACAGTTCGCTATGAGACTTCGCTCTTCCAGGTAGCAACTGCAAGGAGTCCTAGCAGTACTACTATTAAAAAAAAGCTGAGCCCTAATGTTTTGTACATCAGATAGAAGTTAACAGTTGGTATTGAAAACACTGGCTAGGTAACGCAAGTCAACACCTAAGCTGAAGGGTTCAGCCGTATGCGTCCATACATACGACGAAATGCTGGTCGCCGCCTCGAGGTTATCTAGGAGGTTTGATTTTAAGTTTGAATGAAAATGTAACGAAGGATTAGGTTAATTGACTTTCATTGCAACTATCAAAATTTTTTATACTCAAAGTTTAAACAATGGCAGAGCTGCATAGATTCGAACAAGCACTCAGTCTATTCCCTTTCTCTCAAACGACGCAATGACATTCACATACAGTCACACAAAGACCAACTTTTTCGTAGCCACAGTACGCTACCACTTAGCAGACAGACAACTGGCTGCTATGTAAGGTGCGAGGCAAACAGCTTGAAAAGGCCAAAAAATCATAGTATGCAATGTAGTACAAGCTCGATACGAGTGCTGCCGACAGTGACACTAAACGTCCCGACAACGTCTAGCTGCGTCTCAAACCACCCACACACCCCCCCGAAATGTGCGTCTTCTGCTTAGTTCAAGCTTTGCATGGGATCCACGGGAATCTTGCAGACGTAAGTATAGTCGTCGGCTCATGAAGGCGACATGAACCTACGTTTACCTCGAATCAACCTTGGCCGGTAGCCAGCAAGAAGCAGGCAAGAGCAGTGAAATACCTCCTAGGACGCAGCTTTCTGGTGACTCTACCACTCAAATCAGCATAAAGCATTTGAACTAAAAGGGAGAAAGCAAGTACACCCTGCGCAGCATTCGACGCTTGAACGCCCAGAGTGCTCGGCCCGGAAATGCGAGCGTAAACACTAAAAACTAACTCTACAGAAAAAAAAAAAAAAAAAAAGTTATGTCGTTCACGTGACTGAAACCCGGCGAAAGGAAGTGCTGCTAATCGAATAAGCCGCGCCCACGATCTCTTCCCGTCACATGTGGGGGCGTCCGGTGCAGCTAAGCTGGCGTCACCCAAAAGCCCTTGTTTACTACCCCGTCCACTGCCTTCACAAGTGTACAAGCATTACACTATATACAAGTATTAATTTCGTGCTAATTCCACTTATTCCTGCCTATTTGTGCGCGGCCACCCAAACGAGCGCAAACGACTCCGACGTTCGCCCCAACCAAAGCATCTTTCGGTGCTTCATGTGTTTCTTTTGGTTGTTGTTTTGTTTAAGCGTAAAGCATTTAGTGATGCGAGAGAATTGCACTCAAGCAAGTTATATTTTGATCAGGAAGCGAGTTTGGGGGTCACTTTATACTTGTTTTTTTCTTTGGCTCATCTGTGTTAAACTTTTCGGTCATAAGCAGAGTTACGAAACGCTAGCCTAAGGATAGCCTAACCGAGCGCGAGCTAATGCAAAGAACGCTGTAGTGATTCGTGCAGTGTTCGCCAAAACCCGCTTCCCGAACGACGACTCTCGCTGACTAACATCACATCACACCTTCTGTGGTCGGGAGGGTTATTGTTCCCCCTGTTTTAAGTTGTGACCAAGTTTGCCAAGACATGAACGGATGTTTCAAACGCGAACGCGATCATTAAATCTGCCCAGAGGCCGCGCACAAAAAGAAAAGTTGAGTCGGTGAGTGAACCCACCTTGTCAGAATGGAGTTCGGGGTCTTCTTGACATAGCCGGTAGAGAAAGGACTTTGGATCTCGGCAGAGCGTCGTCCGGGTCGTGAGAAAGCAAGTGCCGCCGACATTGAGCTTGACCCACTGCGTATTTCGGGAGGATTTCGACGCCGTTTCCTGGCTCTGATCGGATGGGACTTCGCCGTCGACCGAGGCCCCAACCCGGTCGGCCATCTTTAAAAAGATCGCTTCGATTCCCCGCGCTTCGCGTTTCTTTCCACAGGCGGCGCCACAGCAGCGCAAAGTGCATTCGATTAGCATTTGTTCAAACGTACATTGTTAAGACAATTCAACTCTACGTAGACGAGAATACTAATGTGACGTCATACATGTTTATGATAAGCAATTATAAGGTACTTTAAAGAGCTGCTTCAAAATTAAAATAAAATCTAAGTTTTATTTAAGCAATAGCAACTTTTAATAGTGATGAGTATTGCATTTTTTATTAAATTTGTAAAAACAAATGTAGCCCTGCTGGGTGAACCCAGGGTGAACCAACAACCAAAATCGAACTTCAAGTATATTCATTTCATAATTAAATTGTATTTTTTACACATAAACGCTTCATAAGGTTTCTACGTTTAAACTTCTCATAACCTCGTCAACGTTTCCAACGCAGTCTACAGAACAGAGGCGTCTGCTGTCGAGAGTAGATCGGTCACCTTTCTCGGGGAAATATGGCTGCGAAGAGGATAGCAAAGTCCGCTTTCAACTGGACCGCCTTCGCTGAAAGGGTCCCAGAAGAGCAACAACACCTGTACCAAGCTTTTAAAGTCAAATCCGATGGATACCTGCGAAAGTAAGCAAACCCGGAGTTCTTGCACAGAGTTCACAACGTGCAAGCGGTCAGCCAAGCCCGGCGGGGATGGTGTGGTCGTCGTCGGCTTGATCCGTGTTGTCCCGAAACCTCTTCAAATTGTGCTCGCTTAACCTGGTCTTGATGGGCAGTTTTCTTCTCCCCGTTCCTTTAGGGTCTTCAGCTACCCGGAGAACCCGCCGCCGATCGATTTCGCCATGTACAGGTCCCGTCTTTCCAACCCGGCCCTAGTCGACCACTTCGAGAAATCGGTGAGTCTGAAAAAACAGAAAAGAATGCCCGTTCGATGCGAATAACTTTCGCCCCCGGGTACCGCGGGCTTGGGCTGTCTTTTCTGCTTTTGTTAGTTTTGCGAACCAGTCAATTGTTCAATTGACGTTTCCCCCGGTCCTGATCAAGGTCGTGTAATAGTTGTAAGTTGCTGGAACTGTAGATTTCAGTGCAAGGATAAGTAAAAAAAGAAAAAAAAAAGGAAGGTAATAATAATACGTTGATCTTTGTACAATCTTGTAAGATTTTGAATAAGTTCCAGTTACGTTGCAGGAATTTTGAGGTAAGTTATTGTAAAACAAAATAAATTAATCTGACTAAAACAATTAAAATAACCATCTTGGCCAAAATCTATTTAAAAAAAAAAAAAAAAAAGATTCATTTGTAGATTTTTATTTAGGGAGTGTGGTAGCATGACCCTTGGAAACGCCACACACGACCCCCTTTGGGGAACGCTAGCGTCGACCCCTTCACTTTTGGCTTTTTAGAGCGCAGCTCTTAGGCGCCCGTTTCCTGCTTGAGCGGCGTCGCTGTCGGCGTAACCGCGCTGTGCATTATGGGTAAATTTTCCCGAAGGGACTCGAGGTCCTCCTGGAGGACCTCGGGTTCCTTCGAAAGGACCTCGGGTTCCTTTGGGAGGACCTAGGGAGGACCCCGGGTTTCTTCGGGAGGACCTCGGAGGTCCTCCCTCTTTCGAGGTCACGTGACTTCGGGGGGCCACGTGGCCTGGGGGGGTCACATGGTCACGTGACCCCCCCCCCCCCCCCCCCCACCTCGAGGTCACGTGACCCCCGTGAGGGTAGGAGGAGAAAGGAGGGCTATACCCTCCCCTCAGTACCCTTCCCTTCTCCTCCTCAAGAGCTGCGCTCCAATTCGGCTTTACAGGGAGTTGTAAACGGCTTTCATATTTTCTTTTGCTTCCTCTAGTTTTTGCTGCCTCTTTTTGGCCTCTTTACGGAATCAGCATGAGCGTTTCCAAAATGGGGATGTGTGTGTGGCGTTTCCCAAGGGTCATGCTAACGGATTTCCCCAGAATCCACCAATGAATCTTCCTGTAGTTTTTTCACCCCTTTTCTGTACTCTACCTGTTGGAGCACGTCGACGCCCTTGGATAGGGTCATCCATATCACTCGTGGAAAGAACCACATCCATACCGTTGGTGGAAGGAACCGCATCCATCGTTTTATCTGCACACACATCACAGCTAGGGTTGCCACCTTTCCCCGAAAAAAAAAAAAAAAAAAACGGCCCTTGGGGGGTATATTTTTAATTCTATAGACCAGTGTCTGCTCCGTTCCATGGGCGATGTCATGTTTGTTTATGCTGACGTCATGACAAAGTAGGGGGGCTGCGCTTTTTGCAAGACTCCGTTTTTTTAGAAACCTTCGCAGATATTGTAGTGCAAAAACGTCAGAAATGCACAGTCACAAAGCTCCAAAAACAACACCGATGCCAAGAGCGTTGTAAAAAGCAAAAAGATTGCTTTATGCGCAGCCCCTCTCTTCACAAGAGCCTGTGTTTGAGATTAATTATTTCCCATTTTTATCGCTGGGGGCTAGAATTTCGGACACTGGTCTATAGGAGATTGAATTTGTGTTGAAAGGAAGATGCCATTTTCGTCTTTGACAGGCAGTGCAATTTATTGTAACGAATGATTTCCTAGAGAGGAATTAGTATAACGTACATGTACACAAATACACAGCACTGAGCTCAATAATATGTGCAATTATATACCCTCTTTAATGAAAAATAAAGACATTTCTGACTAACTTGCTGCACACAGCAGATGGAGAACCAACTAGTCTGCTGGTTGGCATAAAAATATCAGTGAATGGAATAACATTGGTACTAAAAGTGACTGAGGTTTTTGTTGCTGCTGTCAGAAAGCAATTACGCTCGTGTAGACTGAGCGCAAATCCATATTTTTTCTAAAGTCGACAGCTCGGGGTTTTGGACAAGTAGATCACGTCTCTTCAAATCAAATCAACTTTATTTATGGCCTTGAGCCAACGGTGCCCCCAAACAAAAAGCTGCCAGAGGCAGCTTGACAAAGTCTGGGGTCCGTCTCCAGTTAGGCAGTACGACAGAAAACCACATGCACACATTAGCTATGTACAAAGGAGAGAATACTCTATGTGATCAAATAATCAAAAGCGCTTCTTTGAAATAAAACATTTCTTGATATATGTTAAAGAAAATACAAAATTCACATAACGTCTTGTGACAGAAACAACATACTACAGATACAAAAATACAAAATTCACATAACCGCTTATGACAGCTCTAAAAACAACATACTACCAACACAAAAAAAGGTAACATGCTGCCTTGCCACTCGCAGACCCCTTTCGAGAAATTGCAATTACTGGCTCCCCATGTGCGGCACTGAAAAATAACCGCACGTACTTCGTCCATAAAATGCTCTTCGTGACTAAATGCACCAAACCAGTAGCATTACATCCGTTAAAAGTATACCGTGCATATGCCACAATGTATCGAATATTATCATATATACATACATGCGCAATAATATGCAATACACAAAACATTGCAGAAAAACAAAAAAGGTAACATTCTATATGCTCGCCTTTTTCTATTTGCGGAATTTGAATGTATATTTCGAATTCGACTTAGCTGCTCGGATGAGCTGCTTGTTTTCTCTCGCCATCTTTAGAAAGTCTTCTCAGCTGTACACCAGATTATACCGCTCACAGAGCTCGGCTTTAACTATTGGGACGCTTAGCTGATTTCTCTCATCCGTTCACAAGTTCCCCATCACGCTAAAGACGCGTTCCACAAACGCGTTGCTGCAGGGAATGGAGAAAACATGCTCCATTAGGTTCTGCAAATGGGGGGCACCTCACCTCTCTCAAGAATTTGAGCCAGATCGAGCTCAATTTCTCGTCAAGCTCCGAGTACAATTCATCACCTTCCTCTTCAAAGTTGTGGGAATTTGCAATTAACCCCATTGTCCTCATTGAGGTACATACCCACTCCGTAGTCCGCTCTTTGTGCGGCTACGGCCGGGTCCGTCCATAGACTGCCTTTTGGGGGCACCGGTGGACGAGAGACAACACCAACACAGTGAGTCCGTTTTCGACGTGTTTATTGACTCAGATGCCAACACGCTTCGCTCTTAGACAGAAAAGTCTGGGCGCTGGCTCAATTGCCAGTATCACCCGGTCGGTTTCCCGCGCTGCCGCATTAGACAGATTCACGGGAAGTCGGAAGCCCACAAAGAAAAACCGAGCTCCGTAGAGCCGGGGCTTCCGCCGACGAGAGCCCCTGGCCCTCCTTCGGGGCCAGCTTATGTAGCCTCGGAGAATGGACGCGCCCGGGGAGGCCGCTAGCAGTCGCGTCCATTATAACTCTCAAGGGTGTGCCGAAGGCGCATTCACCCAAAATGGGCAAGGGAGAGCCGGCCCCTTCGGGGAATTCGGCCTCGTGGTTCCTTGTATCCGGGAGGCCGACGCCATTGATGACGACGACTCCCACGGCCTGCTTGAAGCTAGGCCTAGATAGGGATAGAGGGAACCCCAGGGTTCCCACACTCCCCCCTTCTCAAGGCTAAGGTAGGCCTAAAAAATAAAATGGCCTACCGGCTCTCAAAAACAAAATAAAAAAACAAAACGCTGGAGCGAAAAGAGCATGCCGCAAAGAAAAGCACAAAGAAATAAAAAAAACGATCAGCGCGGTACATGCTGAAAAACACTAGCTCGCTGCTTGCAAGCGGACGCCGGGTGCAGTCGAACTCTGCAGCCCACGCTTCTTGGCAGGCTTACCGGGAGCAGCGTTGAAAGGTCCGCGTAGTGGCCTGGCTTGGGCAGGAAGGACGGCCCGGTCACTCCACGACGAAATGTTCGCAAACCACGGGAAGGACGGCGGCTGGGCGTCTCTCGGGGACACACCATGTGGCACGGGCACTGTCACTGGGTCCGTGACGGGATGCGAGCTGCTTGTTGTCGGCACGGGTCCACAGCTTGGGTCCGCGACTGGATGCCACGTGTTGCTGGCCTGGAGACGAGTCCAGGCAGCGGGAGGGTGGCTGCCGCCATCTTGGTCAGCAGCCGAAGAGCCGGATCTTCTGGGCATCGGAAGGGGGACAGGCAGGCCGGCGACGCTGCGGCGACGGCGACGATGACGCTCCCTGGCGTCGATGCCACCTCGATGTGGCCCCATGACTCAGGAACCGCCGGGCACTGGAATGCAGCCTGCGTTCTGCCCCCCTCTCCCGTATTCTTTCCCCAAGAAGGAAGCTTCGGAAATTCCGAGCAAGGTCGACGCCGTCCAACTGAGGACGCTCGACCAATCTCTGGATGCAAAAGGCCCCAGAGATAAAAAGAGGCAGAGACAAAGGTGTCTTTTCTGCCGTGAGTCACGTGCATCGCACTGGCTCGGCTCGCGAAGTTATTGTGAAAATAGTTCCACGACTCCGCTTAATGTGAACACGGATGTCCACATACCAAGCTGACTCGCGTCACCCCGGACAATGGATTTGTTGGTGACAGTTCGACGAGGCAAAGTTCTTTGTAGCTGCTTTTGCTAACGATGCCTAATCGCTTCGATTTGCGGGCGCAATGAAATCTCAAATGCGCCACCCTGTCCTTTCTTGTGATATTGAAACGATGCAGGGCTGCAATCGGGCAGGCTCGCCAACATTGTTATTTTTCAAACATGTTAGCTTTTACCTTAGGCTAAAACACAAATGCCTGTGGCCAGGTGTAGCACAGCGACCTAACTTCGAAAAGTCTTGGAGCCGCGTGCTGCCCTGGCCAACGCGAACAAAGGAGAGCACCGAATGCACCTCCCAGCCGCGCAGGACAGCCACCTTGAACTGCAATGTTCGTAGAGGCCAAGCGCCATAGCACGAGTTTATCCGCATCAGCAAGAACAGAAACCGATCCCAAACAAAAAAAAGAAAACCCCGTGCCAATAGCAATACAAGACTATTTACGGCACCGATCGGCAACAGCACGAGTTGCTCGACCCGGCGAGTACGCTGCCCGGCTGCCAAAGCCCGTCTGCAACAATACGAGTTGCTTAGCGACGTTAGTGGCGAGCGTACCGCCCGGCGGACGCACCGCCCGACTCCGCAGACTCTGCGAAAGTATTTACAACTATTCACATATTTACACCCCGGATCGTTCTGCTGAGCGATCAAAAACTCATCGGTGCTACGGTCGATTCCCAACGAACACCTCGAGTGCCGTGGTTCACGATATCGTCCAGTGACCGCATGGCGGTCACCTTAATCGACACGCAATCATCTCGGGACGCTGTTCAACCTGTTGCACTGTCCGGTAGCACGATTGAACTGCTCCCGGACCCCGCGGCGTTTTCACAAGTAACGTCGCTTTTACGGGGTCGCAACTCGTTAGGTGGCCCTCAAAGGTTCCTAACGTTATTGTTGCATGCGACGCTCACTGACTTTTGGCCGGAGTCGATCGCGGGTAAACGGAACATACTAAATAGTTGCCGAAAACCATGCTCACGCCAGTCCTCTGTCCCTTGATAGCGGGAAGGAAAGACGGAGTAAAAAGGAAATCATTTTGACTCACTCAGTTTTCCTGCAGGGCCTTTGTTCCGGGGGTCGCTTGGTCAACCTGATGGCTACTGGTCCGTCGACGCGGCGACGAAGGGCACCATCGGCGGTCTCCGCACCCTCGCTAGGCTGGGACCGGTGTTGTTCGCAATCACCCGCGCTGCGTAATCTAGCAGTGGGCGATGCAGGCACAGCGCATTTTCTCGCTCCGAGATACGCTTTTAGTTTGTGCGCTGACGGGGTGTCCACTCTGGGTGGGCCCCGCGAGCCGTCTCGAACGCAAAAAGCTGCACTTGCCTCTTTGTTCGAAAACGGGGTTGACCTCGAAAAGCGCAGGTGCGCTCTTCCCAGCAAAGTAGGCTGGCGTCGTCCCGAAAGGGAATGCCTCGGACGTATTCCGGGCGTTAAGTCACCTCCGTTTGGAAGCGAGCTCGGCTGAAAAGACACTGCATTGTGTCCGTGCGTGGCTGACGTGGCCACTAAGCCGTTGAGTGGCAGCGGGTGTCGGGCGTTCGCCTCTCCCTTTGTCCACCTGTTTGATCCTTGGCCGGAAATTGACCTGGTTCGCTATCTTAGCGAAAGGAGATGGATGCTGCTGTCTTTGCAGTCCATGGAAAGCCGCACGTTGGGGCGCCAAATGTGGGATTTTGCAATTAACCCCATTGTCCTCATTGAGGTACATACCCACTCCGTAGTCCGCTCTTTCTGCGGCTACGGCCGGGTCCGTCCATCGACTGCCTTTTGGGGGCACCGGTGGACGAGAGACAACACCAACACAGTGAGTCCGTTTTCGACGTGTTTATTGACTCAGATGCCAACACGCTTCGCTCTTAGACAGGAAAAGTCTGGGCGCTGGCTCAATTGCCAGTATCACCCGGTCGGTTTCCCGCGCTGCCGCATTAGACAGATTCACGGAAAGTCGGAGGCCCACAAAGAAAAACCGAGCTCCGTAGAGCCGGGGCTTCCGCCGACGAGAGCCCCCTGGCCCTCCTTCGGGGCCAGCTTATGTAGCCTCGGAGAATGGACGCGCCCGGGGAGGCCGCTAGCAGTCGCGTCCATTATAACTCTCAAGGGTGTGCCGAAGGCGCATTCACCCAAAATGGGCAAGGGAGAGCCGGCCCCTTCGGGGAATTCGGCCTCGTGGTTCCTTGTATCCGGGAGGCCGACGCCATTGATGACGACGACTCCCACGGCCTGCTTGAAGCTAGGCCTAGATAGGGATAGAGGGAACCCCAGGGTTCCCACAAAGTTAATGCCAAAAAGCTCCCCCGCATTCATTACGACTGACATGCTAGGTGCACCTTTGCGCAGGTCCCATTCGGCAGGCCTCTTAAATGGGGAATTCTCGACGTCAAACCACTTTCCAAGGTACGCAAAGGCCCTGTCATAAACATTCACGAAGTCCAGCGTTGCAGCCTGTCCACCCGGAAGGATTATTAGCCTTGACACTGAAGAACATATCATCCTCCCGGTTAATCAGCTGCTTCCTGAGCTTAGTCATTACAGCGTAAAGTTTTGTTGGCTCAAGGTGACTCTTTTCGAGGGTGAGGATCGTTGAATGAAACATTGCAAGGAACGAGTGCATGAAGTGCAGGTAGCACTCCGGAAGCGTGATACACTCCGAAAGTCCATCGGCTTGGTTGCCAATAAATATCCAGATTATTTTTTTGCACTCCTCGTCGCCCTGACTCAAAAAGTAGGACTCGATGGGAGCCAGTTCTTAATCAGTCTGTCTAAAGGCCTGTTCAAACAGGCTACTACAAAAATCGTCAGGCCACACGACTCCTGCAAAAATCGTCAATATCGAAGGGTCTGGTAGTCGTTGGTCGTATGTCTGTTTGGACACCGGCCAAGCCAAATGCACGACCTTCCTCCTCACTTCCTCCACTTTTCTTCGACGTTGGTGCTCGTCAGACTTGACGTCACACGCCACCTGCCAATGGTGTGCCTGCTTCCTGTCTATGTCCCGCGGCTCACGAAGTCGCCGACCTCGCTTCCGACCTTGGACACGACGCACGCTTGCCTGGCTTGCCCTTGAGTCTTCCCTTTCCCGGTTTCGGGACTTGCAAAACGGCGGAGGCCTTGAGCGATTGACCGACAGCTAACAGAGCGTGTGAGTGGCTCTCCGGACCCACGTGATCAGCAGAGCAAGGCCGCCGTGGAGGAAGCAAGGGAGAGATTTGACGGGGGAAGTTTCACCCCGGCAGATTTGACAGGGGGAAATGTCCCCCCGACGGCCGGAAGCGGAGCGCCGCACGATTTGCCGGAGTCGTATGTTTTGTATAGCAGGTTACAAGTCAAGAAGGTAGCGGCAAATGCCCCTCAAAGGGAATCATATATCCCTCCGCCACCTCCGCATCCAATAGCGTCCCATCGTTTCCGTGACGTCGCGGCCAACGTGCGAGGAGGGTCTTGCCTTTCTGTACATATTTGCTTTATCTTTCGACTTTGACTTAGCATTGTGGAAGCCACGAGAGGGAGATTAGAGTCTTCTCCTTCCAATGCAAACAAAGACGACTTTCGGGGATTAGCGTCCCCCTCCGATTGATACAAAGGCTGCTTTCAGGGGCTCCGTTCCCTCTCCGATGAATACAAAGGTCGCTTTCTTAAAACGTGGGGGTCGGAGACAAGTTGCCACCACTCTGTGGCCATTATCTATCCATTGAAGCGGAACAAGGAGCATTTCCAGTGAACTCTTCGTTCGATTGCGGAGGGATTTGAAACCGGCGCACCACGCTTGTGGGAGGAGCTTCTCCTACCTTCTTAACTGGTAACCGACTATAGTATCCTGTTTGGACACCCCTTAAGGCCGTAAACAAGCTTAACCAACGGACAGAAATATGACTAGGGTTCGGAGTTTTCGGTTTAAACCGATAAAAGTATGCGGAATCCATTTTCGGAAATTCGGTTTTAACCGAAAAAGGTCAGTTTGTAGGTTAAGCGTTTTCGGTTTAAACCGAAAAAAGTATGTCTAATCCATTTTTTAAAATTGGGTTTTAACCAAAAAATGACACTTTTTTAGGGCTGCGTCGAGGTGGCCGGGGGAGGGTGGGGGGGGGGGGGAGAGAGAGGGAGGGCTTTGCAAGGTTCGACATTGTGTGACCTCTTCGTGATTGCAATCTTCTGAGGTCCAACGTGCAACAAAAGAGGTCTTGGATTGGCCTTCGCGGGACATCTGTGTCCTTTCTGTGATCGGGCTTAGCGTGTCAAGTTCCCGGTCATCAAAAAAAAAAAAAAAAAAAAAGTTTGGATGTGGGCCAGTACAAGGTTTTCCACTTCATGCATTTCAGAGGACATCGAGGAAAGCCGTTAATACCTTTCTTAACACCCTCTTTCAAACTTCCCTCTGGTTGAGAACATAATACAATGAATATTTTTGCCATTTGGAAAGAAAAAGGAGCGCGCTGAAGATTATGCCCGCGAATTCTGCGATTTTGAAGTGTGTCCTGATGGAAGTTGTACCGAAGACCACGTATGTGTCTGTGCCGTTATTCTTTGAGTGATCACAAATATCAGAGCTACATAGATCATCTGATCTGGTGTCCGATGGTGTTTCTTTCATATTCACCGAAAAGAACCGGTAAACTTTCGTGGGCATAAATATACACCGAAAAAATCCGAAAATTGAATTTTAAAATAAACACCGAAAAAGGTACGCCGAATTCTGAACGAATAAAAACCTAAAACGCGGAACCCTAAATATGACCCAGCACCTTGCTATATTCCTGATCACAGAAGTCAAAAAAACGTTCTCAATTCCTCTACTCATTTCGAACTGGAAGAACACTCTTTGAAGACCTTGAGTACGAGGGTTTCCACATCAAACTTTAAAGACTTCACTGCGTGCTTGGCAGCATTGTGCACTACATGGCAATTACAATTGGCCTTCAACAAGTGCGGCTGATCTTTCTGCATCTTCTGAAAAACGGAGTTGTGTTTCCCATAATTTACAGAAGCGTTATCTGCGCTATACGCTACAGCTCGCTCTAAAGGAAGACCCACCTTCTCCAAGCTTGTTGCCAAGAGCTCGCAGATGCCGCCGGAAGTCTCGTCCGCCTGCTCACAGAAGTCGATGAGAGTGTCCGTTATTCCGGCACTATCCACGTCGTAGAAGCGCGCGGCGATGGGGAAAAGTTTTCCATTTCCCTTGTTGGAGGCGTCCGTGGAGAGAGCAAACGGGTGGTTGCGGCCTGCTGGGCGAAGTTTCTCGACTATGCACTCCACTGCATAAAACGCCAGCACATCTTTTTTGAGGTGTTCCATCTTCGTTCTTCCAAGTCGCATTCTGCAAGGGACGTCGGAATCCGGGAAGATTTTTGACGCTAACTTGCTGCCACAATCCATTGACAGGTAACTGTAGTTGTGCTTGATGCCGTGGAATATGGTGCCCAGTTCTGCAGCAGTCACCTTACCTTCTGCGCTAGAAGTCGCTGGAACGAAGAACTTCGTGAGCGCAGCCGATTGTTTCGAGGCGAGGCTCTTTTGCTTATGTTTCTGCGTTGACGCGTGATGCTTGACAGCGTTGACGCCATCAAATTTCACCGTAAACGTGCTTGCGCATAAAGTACATCTTGCAGCTGTGGCATCGTCGTCCACGGGTAGGAGCCAATTCTCGTACTCGGGTTGAGATCTCCAGTCTTTCCGGAACACGCACTGACGTAATTTTCGCTGTTTCGAAGGCAGAGAATTCGCGCTCATGATGCAAGCAAAGGAAGCGCGTAATCACTGATGCAGATTTTCGCTCTCCCAATCATCAGTATACTTGAAGGGACCTTGCTTCCAGTATTTATGGGCACAACATAAAAAGTGGTTGACAAATAGTGTGGAAGTTTTGGTGATTGACGTCGGGCAACGCCTCTGTACAAACCAATCACGTCCCTGCGCACGGTACTGCCCTTCGAGACCCAATCTCCAATAGGATATAGCAGAAAACGGATAGCTTTGCCCTCGGTTCCGCCTCAAACCTCATCTGTGTTTAATGTCCCTTTGGAAAAAAGACAGACACGTCTCTCGGCACGTAATTAATTTATGGCAGCCATTTGGAAATAGTTCGAAAGTAAGCCTGAACATAGCAGCACATATCGATGCTCTGAAAGAGTGCCGAAAAAACGACACTGTCGGTGTCTTTCTTTGATCCTCTGCGATGGCTCCACTGGCAGTGCACGGTAGCACAGACAATGAGTCAGCACTCAACGTGCGGCTCCTATTGCGCACATTCTTTGTCACTTTGGAAACGCAAGCAGGCCACCAAGTAACCCCAGCTGCCAGAGCCGCACATCCCTTCCTAGACATCGTCGGCGCGTGTCTGGCTTGGCAGGCACTCGAGCAATTAACTTAAATATCTCCTTATGCTCGCGCAAAGCTTTCCGAAGGGGAAAGAATAGCGAGAACAAAAGAAAAACAACTATGGAGGTCTGAAGGGAAGGGAAGGTTACTTTTGGGACACTCGCTTTGATTGCACTTGCCTGAAGCCAAAGTTTCTTCTACTGCTCTTCTCTCTAAGACATCTGTTCCACATTAATGTTAGCACTTGTAAAAAGTACAAAGCTTGGTTTGCGTGGAGTGGCTGGCTCTAGGGCAAATACAATGGCACATTCTGATCTCCTTTGACCCTGACTGCACTTGTGTCTGCTGGTCGAGTGGGTACTGTTGCATATGCTGTTTGTTCGCTTTATAAATATTGCTGATCTCCCTTCCCGCAGTACAAGAGCTTTATGGTGCCATTCCCGAAAGAGCACCTCAGTCCCCAGATTGATGCCGAGGAGAGGCAAGCGGTAGGTACCCTTCCTTTTTTTTTTTTCTTTCTTTTGTTTATGTTGTTGGGGTAGAATGGTTGTTCATTTGTTCTTCCCTTTTCAGAAAGATGAGGTGGAAGGTTTTATCCGGGAATCGAAGGAGCGGATTGAAGAATACAAGCAGCAGGTAAGGTCTTCTTTGTGCAATGGCTCCTTCCACACCTTTGCAGGGTAGAGCAGGTGTTGCAGTTGTCTTTCAAACTGGGATTACCGAGGAGACAGGAGATTGAAATGTTTGTGACAAAAAAAAAAAGGGCGGGCTTTCTGGCATACATTTGGAAGTTAGTTCTAACATCCTTTTAGAAGCTTTTGGTGCGTCGCCGGTTTTGGCAGAGAGTCGAGGATCGTACAGACCCCAATGTGAGGCCCGAGAATGTCACTTATTGTCACACTGATCATTATCATAGTCTGGTTAATATACAGATAGTTTAACAATGGTGCATAAAATATATGCGGAGCAAAAGTGCTTGCACTCAAGCGGATATGTCTAAAGCAGCCTTAAAGATGACAAATGAAGTCCAACCCCCCCCCCTCAAATCCCGAATATATCCGTCTGTCCGGGCATTTCCCACCAAATTTAGCGGGGGAAATTGATGTCGCTCGACCTATACACCATTGCAATTTCCCAGCTAAATTTAGCGGGAAAATTGAAAATTGATGCCACGTGACCTACGCACCGATTCAGTTTCACAAATAAATTTAGCGGCAAAATTGGCATTGCGGGACCCATACGCCTATTCAGTTTCTCCGCTAAATATGCCGGGGAAATTAACGTCACGTGACATACGCACTGAGTCAGTTTCCCCACTTAAAGGGGCCCTGCGAGGTCTTTTTTACTGGTTTTTAATTTGCACCGAACCTGAGCACACTGAACGTAGTAACTTAGTGAAACTTTTCTTTTCTCGAAATTCGCTTTATTTTAAAAGTTATAGGCAAATTAGAATTGCAAAAACAAGCAAAAAATAACCTCCCTCATGACGTTCTTGGCTGCTTGAGTGGCCGTGAACTAGAGGAGGGGTAGTGAGCTCAGCGAGCGCTCACGGCTGCCGCACTCCGTGTAGACGGCGCGAGAGGGCGCCACTAAAGCATGTTCTGGAAAGGCTGTATGCAGCAGGCAGCCAGAGCGGCTCTCATTGCATTTGCTGCGCGATTAAACACTAATTCGGCATGACACTTCATTGGCCACAAACGGCAGCAAACACGGGGTAAAGATCAGTTCAGAATGGGAGCCACTTTGCGCTGCCATACCGCGAAACGGCTAAACCGCAAGACAAAGCTTCTCGCCGAAGGTCTTCGGAACGCTCGGAGCCGGTCGGATCCTCCTGTCCATACGACCGCAGCGCTGCCGCGTACATCCGGGACCTTTCCGTGTCGGCGCCTGATCCCACTACTCCTTTCTAGTATGCGCCACCTTTTCCACCGCTTGGTGGCGGGTATGTCGACGGGTCATTTCTTGTTTCCGTACTTTATAAACTGCATTTGTTTCTTTTCTGATCTAAAATACTGAACAAAAACTACTTTTATAAATATTGAAACGGTTCGCGCCACTTATTTTTTGTATTTCGACTAAAAAGAAGCTTTCAGCGGCTCTGACCAGTAGTAAGCCCAGGACCAAAGACGTCACATATCGTGCGCTTTCGGTACCTCGGGTCGCCCTCGTCGGTGGAAGAGGCTTCCGCGTCGTCCGGTTAAAATATGACACACTGATATTTAGTTACTCTCTCCGTGTGCTGGCTTGCCCGAACCCCAAGAGACGTGGAAACTGCAAAAAAGGTAGACACTTAAATATGATTGCAGGGCCCCTTTAATCAATTAAAATAGGTTCTTCCCTCCCAAAAACGACTGCTTGACGTCTTGCTTGATGCAAAAAAAAATTTAAAGGAATGCTACCTAAAAGCTCCCTAAACTTTTTTTCCCTCGTTTTTGTGCAGCTGCTGAAGTTCCAGGCAATGATTCCGGCGGTCCACATGACCTTGGAGGACTACGCCGACTGCTTCCCCGAGCACGCGCTCAACGTGGACAAGCCGACGTACTGGCCGCACGACGGAATCTTCGAGGAGTACGACAAGTTGCCCGACGAGCCGGGCCACCACTAGGCGGAGCCACCTTAGTCCCAGCAGACGACGCCCCCTCCGCGCGTCTGCAAAGCCGAGGAATAAAAAAGTGTAGTTCTTTGTTTGGGATTGACCTCGTAGCGTGCGTGTCCACTCGAGCGGATCTGGGAAAAGTAATCAATCATAGCAGACGTCGCGCAGTGCACATGTCGTTCAGGGCAGCATGTACGCGCTTGTAGGTTTGGTTGCACTCTGACATGTGCCCGCATCCCACTGCCGGTTTTGGAGGAAGAGGAGGAGGAGCGATCTTAGCATAACAATGTTGACGCCGAGTATAAATTAAGCTACTCCAACGACAGACAGCATTTCGCACCCGAGATCACGATGTAAGGAGAGCACGCACGATCGTCCTCATGCTCGAAACGTGCGTGCCACTTCTAGTGCGCCCGTTCGGATCTTTCTGTGTTATGCTTTTCCATTTTCTTAACGAGCACATCGACGTGCTCGTCTAAATTTCAATAAAGACTCGTGCTTTGCACGAGTGATCGCAAACAGAAACCGCTTTTGGAAACCATGCACCCGCATCTTTGCTAGCTCTGCAGCCAACAGACGCAACTACATCACCCCGTCGTCTTTAAAATTTCCGGGCACCGAAGGACGGGGGATTGAGTTTGATCTGACGCCGGTTTGGTGTTCGTTTCGACCCAAGAGCACCAAAGTGTGCAGGGCCTGTTTCCTAGGATATATTTTTACATAATTATTTTATGTATTTTGTACTTCAAAATACAAAAATGACACATTACAACATTTATTAGGGTTGGCCACTGCCAACAAGCCCAAAGGCTGCACCCTGCATTGCCTTTACAGGTGTACACTATGCTCCAGACAGTACCACTGGTTCTTCACAGGTTACTGCAGCACAAGACCTGCAATATATGAAAATGAGTGTGCAGTGCAGTCGAATAAAATCACAAATCAAGCAAAAAGGGTAAGTAATTGTATCGCCTATAATAGCTAGGTGCATATACTTTTCCTCACATGCTCGTGTGACGGTGAGATAGGTACTCGTAGCCGCTATTTTAAAGGGGGTTTAAAACAGGCCAGCCTAAATAACCTTGTGGTGACTACATTTTATATCTTGACTCTTTCTATAATCAGTGACAGGTTAAGAACTGAGGGCGACGGGAGAAAAGGCGAGTACTAGGAAGGCTGGAGAAGAGAGAGGGGAAACCTCCTCTTCAGCCTTTCTAGCACTCAACATTTCTCCCTTCGCTCTCTGTTCTTCTCACCAACTATAATATAGGGTGTCCCAAGTCACCAGGCTCAATCTAAAATGGACCGTAAAAATCGACGCGGGCACGTAGCAATCTAAACTTTTCGTCAAAGGTGTATTTCAGAGGTCGGTTTTTTCTTGTAAAGTTAGAAAGCATAACCCCTTTCTGTAAGAAGAAATAGGGCCAAAAAACATGCCAGGATCAACGGCGGGCAGCGACGCAGACGACCAAGTTTTTTGCTGGTCAACTGCACCTTCCGACACTGCTCCCGACGCCATCTATCAATATGCACGCCGAACGCGCCCCACAACTCGACTCGGTCGTCTGCGCCGCCGTCCGCCGTTAACCCTGGCAAGCTTTTGGCTTTATTTTTTACACAAAGGGAGCTACGCTTTGTAGTTCGACAAGAAAAAAACCGACCTGTGAAATACACCTTTGACGAAAAGTTTAGATTACTACGTGCCGGCAGTCGATTTTTATGATCCATTTTAGATCGAGCCTGGTGACTTGGGAAACCCTTTATAATAATATAATTTGAAAGCAACATGTTCATCCTTGCTAAAAGAAAACTGCATAATTAAGGGGGCACAACTTTCCTAGGATCTAGTGCAGGGGTGGCCAGGCTGACCCGGCCTAAGAGCCGCAAACCAACCACGAAACTTCCAAGAGCCGCAGGGGGGGGGGGGGGGGGGGGGTAAACCTTTGTAGAGAGCAATAAAAACTCGAACTACTTTCAATCTATCCGACTCAAACACTGTTCAACTGTACGTAAGGTAGCATTAGCACAAGACTACTAAACCGCAACATGTCCTTCGATTTGAAACTCGTTCCATTTCTCTTTTTGGGGAAGTGCTCGTGTGACTGGGAGGGAGGCGGGGAGGGGGGGGGGGAGGGGTAGGGGAGGGAGCCGCGAGCCACACTTTAACACGCAAGGAGCCGCATGCGGCTCGCGAGCCGCAGCTTGGCAACCCCTGATCTAGTGGGTTACAGTTAGGACAGCATGAAATATAGACTGCACACTAAAGAACAGTACCAGGGAAAATGGCAAGTTAATAAAGATGCCCTCACCAGTGAAACCACTCCAAACATTGCTCACAGCAGACCATCTTCAGTTCTCCATCATCTTTTTCCTTGCAAAGACAGTTCCTTGTTCTTCTTTGCAGCAACTGTCAGAAGAACAAATGCTGTTCAAAGCTCCAGCAGAACACAAAAGTATGACACCATGGAAACAATTATGACAATGCATACCTGAGGAAATCAAGAGGGACCGTGGATTTGGGGTAGAGTATTTCTTGAGCCTCGGTAGGGAAACCCTGCACTCTAGCAGAGCACTGGGCAAGGCTTCTGGGCGAACTTCCATATCAGTGTCCTCCAGCACTTGTTCACAGAGGCGCTCGTCAATAAAGCCAGTCAAGAGCACTGGAAAGATAAAATGCAAAACAGAGTTAAGAAAAGATGAATACCACAGAGTGGCTTTTTCTTTTTACATTTTGCTTGCGCCTTTTCAGGCAGATGCTTAATTGCCACATGCCCGTCTTCATAGAGTTCCCTTGCTCGCTTCAGTCGGATCTGTGGCACTCCCTTCGATGGACGTCCTCGGCTCTTCATCTCGGAAAGTCTGATCTGATAAGCGGCAGTGCACCCTCGGCTAGCACTGCTTGGTGTGTCACTATCTGGAACAGGTAAATTGCTGCTGCTGCTAGCACACCCAGTGGCCACGCTGACTTGTCCCTGGTCAGTTTCCTGCTGTTGATTGATTTTAGACACAATGGCTGGACAAACATCTTGTATAGTGACATTTTCCGCTACGTCAACATCTTCATACTCTTCATGGGAAACGCTTTGCGTTACATCCTCTCTCCTCGACCAAGAGGCATTCACAGACTCCAGGAACGCTAGACGTGTTGCAAAGATGTCTGGCTGGCAGTCAGCCAAGTTGTCTGCGACAGCTGTAAGTGTTTGCATTGCGTAGTCGTATCGCTGGTTCCGGTTCATCTTGTCAAAGGAGGGCCCTGGCATAGATAGTATTCTTGGTTCTTCGGAACTGCCAGCTTCAGGGTTGCATTCCGAAGAATTGCTGAGGTTGTGAATAGCCTTTTCAAGGAATGGGTTTCTGCCGCTATGAGTCAGATTGTAGAGGTCTTTTGCGATCACTGCTTTTCCTGCACATACAAGCAACGAAGAGAATGATGATCAGGCACACAAGAATATCTACTCTCACCTACCACTTTGTTCTCTGAGCTTCTCCGCGATGAGACTGGGCCGCACATTCAGCTCCATTAACGACTTGACAAAATCTATCTCTTCGGCATTCAGCTGACGGCACTCGGGGTATGTCCTGAAGATTTCATGGCTCACTTCGTGGTTGTGTTCTACTTTCAGTTCCGTGATCTCCAGCTGTTGGCAGGCACGTCGCGCCGCTAGGACAACTTTTGCTGGGCAGTCGTTTTTCCTTGTACTAAACAGAGAATACACCTGCGTGTGAGCCCTACACGTCCCCGCCAGTACATCGGGATCCAATAGAGCGGCCCTGCAGAAAGGGCAGGCGTTATGAGATCTTACCTTTGGTTCGGACGAATTCCTTTCCCCGTGGTTCTTGCGGCACCACCGTGTTTGCACACGTATGTTACGTTGGCGAACTTGAGTTTCCCATCAAACGGGGTCTGGCCAGCCGTAAGGCGCGCGTTCGCCGCGCCAACAGTCTTACTTACTTTGGTGACGAAAAGAGTGTTGGTGGTCACCTGAAAGACTCGGAACTCTTGTTCGAATTCCGCGAAGCTGTTAAACTTGGCACCGACATGGATCGCCATAGTCGACGGGTTCACGCGGAGTGGTGCTGGCACCACACGCTCGGTCTCAGGGATGAATCGCCATAGTCGGCGAATCCACGCGGAGTGGTGACCACCCTAGTGGTGACTGACCAAGTTGACTGACACACCGTTGGACACACAGACCAGCGCCTCCTCTATGGGCGCACAGGCGCATACGCAAATTTCCTCGGGCAGAGCGGCATAGCCCAGTGTTGCCGCACTGCCACTTCGGATTTTCCCTCGTCAAGCGGCGAAAATTCCCTTTTTTTCCCACAACACCATATTAGTGACAAAAGTAGTTTTTAAGATACGTATGTTGCCACGTATATTTAAATACAGCAACACCTCACCTATGTTTTTGTTTTGTAGAAGTTTGCATCGCATAAATTACAAAATGTAGAAGTTGACATTCGGCAAACTGGTGTCCCCCCCCTCTTTTCCGCACTCTACATTGGTTGAATGAACCAGGGAAGCTAAATGAAGGCAAGCGGGCCATTAACTAAACTATAATCGCCTGCTCGTTTTCGTGATGTGAAAGGGACCCCACCCACTGTGCAATCCATGATCCATCGCACTGACAGAGGACGTGGGTGCGTAGCTAGCGGTGAGGAAAGCGCGCGAACCGGCAGTACTGTACCGGCAGGCTTGCACCACGCACACGAAGTCGTGATGAATTCGATTTTGGCTCTTCAAAACAGGAAACAGTCTGAGCAGCTAGCGCCACTTCCTTTCTCTTGTTCGATGTATATAAGAAAATTACAAAATTTCGTTTTAGTTTTTTAGTATAAAAATATTTCCCACGTTTTACATGTGTTTAAATTCTGGTTTCCCTTTTTTCCTAGCTGTCATGCTTTTTCCCACAATATGGGAAATTTCCCACGATTCGGCAACACTGGCATAGCCGTGCCGCTGGTGCCGCCCAGAGCCGTTTATTGAGAGAGTTTGGCCATACATTGGTTTGAATAGGCGAGCATCTCGGGCCAACCACAGGCCGCGAAACAGCCCCTAGCGGTGGTCGCGTGCTCTAAATTTGTGCCACGACTATACTTCGTTTCACCTTATGTGCGAGCGAAGGCAAAACTGGAAGCGCGAGCACGGAAGCTCCGTGCGTTCAGGCTTTGCTCGAGCGCGCGAGCTGGGGAGAAATGCAAAAAGCGCTGGTCTCGCGCTTCTAGCTTTGGCTTCGCTCGCAGGTAAAGTGAAACGAAGTATAACTTGAGCCGTGCCGAGCGGAACTCCGCGTCTCAAGACGCTCGCGCACCCCACTCTTTGCACTGCTTTCTTTCAGCCAGTCTCAGGACGCTGTTCTAGCAGTGCAGACAAAGGCATGGGCACGAGCGCGTGGCTTTGGAAAGTGCCTCCTATGCACGAGGTCTCGTACAAACAATAGCGTTTCGCTGAGCTAGGCTCACGCGCCTGTGCCTTTGTCTTCACTGTTGACATTTGTGAGATGGAGTATAGGTCTCCTGATTAGTCGACGCTGTGTCACAAATTTAGTTTACGCTCTAAGCGTGGGGGGAATATTCGGCGCTGGCGGCGGCCTTTGCTCCGCCTATTGTCCAAACTCTCCTTCCTGCTCCCCCGGCTGTCCGCGAGGGGCACTCGGCTCGCATCCCGGAATCGTGTGGCTGTTGCAGTGGGCTGTTGCGGTGAGCCGGTGAGCGGACGTGTTTCCTGGTTCTCCTCGAGCATCCGAAGTTTTTCTTCTTTTCTCTCTCTTTTTGAGAGTTGATAGGAAGTGACTATGCGGTAGCAGTGTTTTAGGTTTGAACAGCAGTTGGGATTAGTTGAGGCTACTAAGAAGTTAGTTTCGTAGGCTCTGTTTGAATTTTTGGCGGGAAGTGACGGTTTGTTCCCGGTCTAGGTATGGGTCTAGATTTGGGTCGGCAGGACAAGGGTGGGGACGCGTTGGTGCAGTGCGAGGGGTGTGGGCGGTGGTGTTACCTAGAGGAGACGGGTTTCGGGAGTCTCTGGAGGAGGCGGCGGGGATGAGTTTCGAGTGTCGGCTTTGTGTTAAGCAGGTAACTGGGGAATGGGAGGGTAGAGTTCGGGAGATTGAGGCCGAGCAAGGAGAGAAGCCGGTGGGTCTCGAGGCCCAGGTTGAGGAGCTGACTAGGCAGCTTAATTATGAGAGGGAGCAGCGGGTCGGCCTCGAGAAGCAGGCGGAAGAGCTGGGGGAAGTATGGAAGACGAGTTTAGAGGAGTGTAAGGGGGAGTGTAACAGTAGGGTAGAGCGCCTGGAAGGGGTAATTCGAGCGAGTGAGAGTAGCAAGGGAAGAAAGGAGGAAGTGTCAGTTCTAGCGGGACGAACCGCCGGTCCGCAGGCTGGGGTCGCTGGTGGTCAGGAGTCCAGCCTGTTGACCGACGGGCTCGACGACGCTGGAGAGCTTAGTGTCCCTCAGCTCAATAGCGCCTTCGAGCAGCAGGCGTCGGGCAGTCAGGTGACAGCAGATAAGTCGCAGGACAAGGGCGCGCAGGTACCAGGGGGATCTAGGGTACTGGTAGTGGGGAGCTCTAACGTAGCACGGGTTAAGAGGGGTGTACTGAGCAGGGTGAAGGGAGACCAGAGGGTAACCGTAGAGGTCCAGCCAGGGAAGTGTATGGTGGATGCTATGACCGCAGCACGTGAGGGGGTGTGGGATAACCGGGAGGGAAGGAAGCTAGTAATAGTTCACGCGGGGCTTAATGATGTGCTCCAGGGTAGGAGCCAGAACCTCGGAAAGCAGCTAAACGTGGGAATGCGTAAGCTGAGGGACGTGTCTGAGAATGTGCACGTGGTTGTGTGCACCATTCCAGAAGTTCGGGGGCAGTCCGGGGTAACGGAGAGGAGGGTTGTCGAAGCCAACAGAGTAATTAAGGGTATGAGTCGACAGCTTCGGTACGACGTAATGGAAGTAAACAGGGAGGTGTACGAGGCTGGCTCCCGCCCTTTTGCAGATGGCATTCACTACAGTGAGGCCACGGGTTACAGGGTGGGGGATAGGATGGGCCGCACGGTGACTGCTTTTTTGGGGGGACCGAGGGCCCTGGGGGTACTGAAGTAACTGAAAACCCAACAAAGTCAGGAGAGGCACCCAGGTTAAAAAGAGGAGAAAACGTAAGAACAGGTATAAACAAACAACACAATCAGACATTGGATATATTAACATGCAGGGTGGTAGAAATAGGTTAAAATGGGAAGAGGTAGAGGAGCAACTAAGAAAGGAGGATTTAGTGGTGTATGGGTTTGTGGAAACACATCTCAGAGACATGGAGCAGCCACCTTGCAACCCTGACTATGTGTGGGAAGAATGCAACAGAACGGAGGGAATGAGGAAGGGAGGTGGAATTGGAGCATTTATTACGAAGAACATGAACTTTCAAAGGATCAGAAAGGAGTGCGCCGAACACTTGTGGCTGAAAGGAAAAGTCGCTGGGGAATCAACACTCTGGAGTTGTTTACTTATGGACAGGGAAAGGTGCTAAAGAGGAAAACAGAAAAATGATTGATTGCATATCAAGAGACATTAGTGAGCTAGGGGAAGGCTCTGATCTGAAATAATTATTATGGGAGACATGAATGCCCATATCGAGGGTCTGGATGGGTATACGGACTCAACTGGAAGCATATTACTAGAACTGGTGGAAAAGCATGACTTAGTTTTATGTAATACCAGTCAGAAGTGTGACGGGCACATAACGTGGGCAACTGGCAATCTACATTCAACTATAGATTACATACTTATGTCACACAAAATATATGGTAAGTTACAAGTAATGAAAATAGATGAAGAAGGTTCCAAAAGTCTTGGTAGTGATCATAAACGTATTAAGCTGAATTTTGCCAGAGAAGTAAATGCTGAAACTAGACAACATAATTCAAAGCACACTTCCTGCAGCGACAAAGAGTTGGAAATAGTTGCTGAAAGAATAGAGGAAGCAGTTTCAGGGCAACGGTATACAGATTGGACCTATGAGAGCCTAACTGGGCTTTTTGTTCTGGAACTAGACAAAGTTCAGAGTAAACGAAAGGGGAAGCGAAGACATAGACCAAAAAGCTGGTGGGACAAAGAAGTGAAGCAAGCGATACAAAAACGTCAGGAAGCCTCTAGAGAACACAGGCATTCCAAGCGTAGTGGGGAGTCGGAAACGGAAGTAAAAAGAAGATGGGACACTTTTATAACATGTCGCCGAGAGGCATCCAGTTTGATCAATGCGAAAATTCAGAGAAAGGGTGAAGAATGGATGAGTAATGTAAGCAAGAAAGATAGAAACGCAGCCAAGAAGTTTTGGGAGCACTTGAACTCACTCAGTGAAACGACGCAAGCTAGACAGAGGTTCATACTCTCGCATCAGGGAGATCAATTAGAGGGAGATGATGCGATACGATATATAGGAGCAGTGATGGAGGAGAAATTTCGGGAACGGGCACATGTGGAAGATAGGAGAACCAAAGGCAGTATCAGTCCAGCTTTTGACATCGCGGATTTTGGACAAAGAGAATGGGAAAAGGCGGAACGAAGAGTCCCTGGCACGTCGACAGGCACAGATGGTATCCCAATCAAGCTGGTGAAGAATTTGGGTCCTAAATCTAAGGCAAAACTAAGGGAGGTAGTGAGCACTATGGTAACAAAAGGAAACATTCCAGATGAATGGAGGCTTAGTAGGATGAGTATGATATATAAGGGAAAGGGAGATAAGTCTGATATTAGGAATTATCGTCCCATAACCGTGACACCAGTTATTTACAGGTTGGTTAATGCAGATTATAAAGAACAGACTGGAGGAATGGGTAGATTGCGAGGGCATACTGGGCGAGTTACAGAACGGGTTTCGGAAACAAAGAAGGTTGGAGGACAATATATTTTCTCTAACAAAGCTCTGGCTGGCATTTCTGGATATCAAGGGCGCCTATGACAATGTGAACCAAAAAACTCTGTGGGACATAGTGGAGAGCTTAAACCTAGATGAAGGACTAACAGCAATATTAAGGAACATTTACAAAGATAATAAGGTGATTATAACATGGGAAGGAAAGGCAACGGGGAAAATAGAGGAAGTACGAGGACTTAGGCAGGGGTGCCCGTTATCGCCTTTGCTGTTTATGTTGTATCTGAGAGGATTGGAGGATAGACTAGAGAAGAGTGGGCTTGGATTTGACCTTTCGTACAGTAAGCTAGGCCAAACAATTCAGCAATCCTTACCGGGGCTGATGTATGCGGAGGATATCATACTAATGGCTAACAACAGGATAGATTTGCAGGAATTAATGAGCATCTGTGGTAGCGAAGGAGAGGAATTAGGTTTAGAATTCAGTAGTGAAAAATCAGCAGTCATGATTTTTAACAATGATGATGTTGAGAGACTGAAGATACAGAATATTACAGTTGAGAGAGCTAGTAAATACAAGTATCTAGGAGTATGGATATGTGATGATGCAGAATATCTCAGTGAGCATGAAAAGTATATAATAGGTAAGGGCAACAGAAATGCAGCTGTAATGAAATATAGAGCACTTTGAAATTACAACAGGTATGAGGTGGTGAGAGAGATTTGGAAAGGGGTCATGGTGCCTGGCTTGACTTTTGGAAACGCAGTGCTATGCATGAAATCCGAAGTGCATGCGAGACTAGAAATAAAACAGCGTGGAGTAGGTAGGCTGGCTTTGGGGGCACATTGCAAAACACCAAACCATGGAGTACAAGGAGACATGGGATGGGCGTCATTTGAGGGCAGGGAAGCTGTGAGCAAGATAGAATTTGAGGATCGGTTGAGGCAAATGGGTGGGGAGCAATGGGCACGAAAGGTTTTCAGCTATTTATACACGAGGAGTATAGACACAAAATGGAGACAGCGCACTGGGAAATTAAGAGGAAAGTTTTTAGGCTATAGTGGGGTTACGGAAGAGCAGGTCTCAGTTAAGAAGAAAGTTAAGGCCACAGTAAGAGATCGGTGGCTAGAGGGAATGCAGACAAAGAAGGCTCTGGAAGGCTATAGATTAAACAAAACAATTATTGCCAAAGAAAGCATTTATGACAATTCTAGGGGAAGCTCATTGTTGTTTGAGGCAAGGACAGGTGTTTTGCGAACCAGAACATACAGAGCGAAGTACCAGGAAATGGACACAGTGTGCGCTGCTTGTGGAGAGGAGGACGAGACGGCTGAGCACTTGATACTCTACTGTAAAGGGCTTCACTCTATGCATACCGAAGACAACATAGATTTAATAAGGTCATTGGGTTTTAGAGACAGCGAAGGAAAAGTGGATTTCAAGACAGTAGAGATTACCAAGCAAAGATTAAGTGAATGGTGGCAGAAAGCGAGAGAAAACTAGGCATTTTCTTATTAACTGATGGCAAGGGGGATTTATAGCCTCACTTTCTTTTCAGTACGGAGTGAATATAGTTTTCACATTTAAATATTCTAAGCTTAAAGGGTAAGACAAAATGGCTAGGTGGCGTAAGCTACCGCCCGATCCAAAGGGCTCAGCCGTATTCATCCATCCATCCATCCATTGCAAGTAGCTAGGCTAGGGGGCGCTAGGTACCGAGAAAGAGGGGACTCCCCTCTTTCTCGGACCCTCGTTTGTGCACCCGGATACAGCCATTCTCCCCTAGAAGATTAGCCAGTCACTCAAAACTCGGACAAAGGTTGCTTTCCCCACCCCGTTCAACCCTAAGCTGACAGTGCTGTGGAAGATACGTGCTCCTTGGGCCAGCCACACGCTCGTCACCCCACGTGTACTTCGAACGGCTCGGTTGTAACGCGTTGACGCTACTGACACCAGCACAACGCTGACAACGCCACCAAGGAGCGCACATGAAGGCTCCCTAAACCACGCCAGCCTTGCTACTTCACGAACGCGGGAATCTTTTCTTTTTCTTTTTGTTTGTGTCGGATATCCCATGACACATCGCGCTCTCCGTTCGCTTCTCTTCGAGCAGTTGCTCGAGTGCACCGTTTAGAACGAAAGATATGGCCAATCGTTCAAAATAAAAACGTGAGATTATCATTTACGGTTATTATCCGTCATGCTTGACTGATTTCCGAACGAAATTTGAATATTTCAATTTTTGTTTCCGTACCCCTTTAAGTTTCCCTACCTTTTCGTGGTCGGCCACCCAAAGGCTTGCTCTGGAGCTTCGAAGCGGGCGCACCACTACCGTCGCCATGCCAGACGAACAACAAACTACACCAGGTGAACCCTCACGGCCGCCTCCCAACTACGTGAAAAACCGCCAGCGGGACCCTGCAACCTTCAGCGGCTCCCCCTCAGGCGACGCCGATGACTGGCTGAAACACTACGACCGCGTAAGCGCCCATAACCGTTGGGATGACTCCCATAAGCTGGCGAACGTAGTGTTCTTTCTAAAAGACACAGCCTTTCAGTGGTTTGACAACCACGAAGACGACATCAACTCGTGGGATGGCTTCAAAACATCGTTTTCAGAAGCGTTCCGCAAGCCGGAGAGCCGCAAACAACAGGCAAAAGAAAAGCTATCACACCGCTTCCAAGCTGCAACCGAGACTTCCACAAGTTACATCGAAGACGTCCTTCGTCTCTGCCGACGAGTGGATGAGCAAATGTCCGAGGAGGATAAGATCCGACACCTATATAAAGGTCTGTCCCAGGAACTCTTCTCTGTTGTAGCCCCGAAAACACCCGCGACCGTACAGCGACGCATATCAGATTGTAAAACGCATGAAGAGATGCAGAGCTCCCGGATCAACAAGGCGCCTTTCGAACGCCTTCCTGAAGTTTCCCTTAGCCCCGTTTCCAACCTGAACCTCCCGCACCTCATCCGGACCAGTAACAGGATTCTCATCATATTACCTTTTGTACGCCCGTGATCCCCTGACAACTTTGGACACAATTTTGCCGTGTGCACCCCGACCTCTCCCAGGATGCCTACACTTCAGATGTCAGTGGTCGAGCTGAAGATGCCCGTCGAATCGCCCACTTTCAGTCTCTAAGATCACAGCACCACCATCAACTCCGTCATGCAGAGAGCCATCCTAACGTCTCGTACAACATAGGCGACGAGATTTTACTGGCAACCCCTCTCCGCCAACTGGGCCGATCGGCGAAACTGATGCGCAAGTTTGTCGGACCATATCGGGTGGTCCGCCGCCTTTCTGCAACCAACTGCGAGGTCGTCCCAGTCCAGCCTCCCCGTGACCGTCGCTCCAGGTCCACGGACATTGTCCATGTAGCCGGTATGAAGCGCTACCATCGCCAAACCTAAACCCAACAACCAACACCAACGTGCCGGATGACCGGCCCTCCAGCCCCCCGGGGGTATTGTGAGGAAGATAAAGGAGAAGTGTCGAGGCACGCGCCTGGTCGACCGAGGGAGATTTGGACTACATTCAACCGGCGGAACAGTTCCCTTTTGGCCATTCATTACCATCTTGAACAAGGCGTTAGTTCAACCGATAGATGGCGACACGCACCCGTTGGGTGGCCGAAACATTGGTTCACGGTGGGATGGCTCGAGCACCATCACGTTCCCCTCGTGGCCTTGCTCGCCACTGCCATCAATAGACCTTTCCAATGTTTACAAAATCACAGTCCAGCGTGCGATCTTCACAGCCCAGCACGTGCGTGTTCGTCGCTTCGGAAAGCGAGCAAAGCACGCGCCATACGCACGAACGCTCAAAATGGCACCGGCCACAAGCTCGTTTTTGGAAAGGTCTATTAGCCCCGTGCGCGACCGAAAGCGTCGCTGTGGTCGGCCTTCCACGATTGGCCGAACGCTGACTATGACGTCGGAAAGGGGATTTTCATCGACGGAAATAAGAGGAATGAAAGAACTTTAATTTTGACGGTGTTGGCAGTGTTCCTTTAAGAGCGCAATGATTTCAAGCTTCCACCATGCTAATAACAAACACCATCTAACTTGTTGTTTGCAAGGTAATGACGTCACAAAGGGGAACCACAGGAGGGCGCCACCAAATCTTCTCGCCGCTAATACCTTTCACAAATTCAGGGCCATCTAGTGTCTGAAATAGCAGTTCAAATTGCTGTATGCTAATGGCGGATAAAATCTGGTGCCTTTTCATCAACGGTAGGCGTACGAAAGTTAGGGTGTTTTCCGTTGAACGGTTATTTCTCTATCTGCTTCAGTTTCGATGGTGTCAAGAAACTACCGCTCTGCACAAGGCGCTTATAGTTGAGTAAGCCTCTCACTAAAACTAACATTTCATTGTCATGAGCTGTCATGGGGCGTGCTGAAGCCGAGCATTCCAAGGACTTGCATGACATCCTCAAATGCGTAATGCATATAAGCTTATAAGTCTAGATGCTCAGGCTCCGCATCGGTTTCTGTCTTCAAATTCTTCCTTCACCAGCCATCGAAAGGCCGCCATTCGCATGTACAGATGATACACACTTAGGTGATGATAGCTATCGAGGTGGCCAGACTGAATTTCTGGAAGGGTCTATAGACCTTTCCAAAAAAGGGCACTTGGCAGGTTCCATTTTCACTGTTCGTGCGTATGGCGCGTGATTTGCTCGCTTTCCGAAGCGACGAACGTGCGCGTTCTGGACTGTGATTTAACACGTGTGGACTGTGATTTTTGTAAACAGTGGAAACGTCTATAGCGTGGCCCAGCAAACGCATGTATGCGAGAATGTCAGGCTTTGTATAAATTGTTCTCTGATATAGGGAGATGCGGTTCGGCGGTTGCCACGGCCTTTCGCAATAAATCTTACCAAGAAGGAATCAATTGTTGATTGACGTGTCAATATTCTTTCAATGAAAACTTCTTCTGCAGGAATGCACGCTCAGTAGACTCAATATTCCAAGACACCAGTGGAAGCGGACGTCAAGTAAACTGCTTCGCAATTTACGGTACTTACCTCACCATTATAATGACGACCGAAAAGTGACATAACGAAATATTGTGTTTCATGGGATCCGGAAGATTTTGTAAAGGTTGTTACATTATAGTTCCCAGAAGACAAACGCCGTTGCAATATTTTTGGAAGTACCGATATAATGTTGTAAGTACAGCTTAGGAGGAGTATGATGAAAACCATCAGAATAAATAGGAAGACGCTTATTTGCAATGAAGACGCTATGAATGAACGGCGTTTAGCGACGGCAAGTTATGAGCGTATGGGAATTTATAAGTTCACGTGATTGCTAACTATGGACATGTGGACAATGACGACCTGTTTTGTCGGGAGATGGAGTAGCGGTGATGACCTGATATCGGACGACTCGTGGCAGACGAACAAGCAAGTTTCTTCTCAGCGAATGGTAAGCGTCCAGTGTCAAGCACAGCACGTGGCTACCGACGTTGTCGACGTTTCGAACACTTACCACTTTCGACAAAAGTGCTGGCACCTGGGCTAACTTTGTGGAAAGAGTCGAAGGCTTCCTCGAGTCCAGCGCCATCATGAACTGTAACTGAAAACAATCCACTATTCAGTCTGTGGGTGGCGAAACGTATCCGCATCTGCGGAGTCATGGTCAATGCGTACTCTAAGTGGTTGGAAGTTTACACGATGCCTGCCACGACGTACAAACGCGTCATTGACGTTCTACGCTCTCTTTTCCCTACTTTTGCCTTACCGAAAATACTTTTCTCTGATAACACGCCAAATATTGCTTCAAATAAAATAAACAAGTCCCCCCCCCCCAAAAAAAAAAAAAAAAAAAACGGCATCAGGCATCACATTAGTGCACCATACCATCCTGCAACTAACGGGCAAGCAGAACAGATGGTGTGCGAAACGAAAAAAGCCCTCTTGAAGCTTACGGAAGAAGCAGTTCAGTGAAGAATCGCCAGGTTCTTGTTCCAGCAACACGCGACGGTCTCATCTTACACGGTAAAAACACCCGCCGAAGCAATGTTCGGCGGACGAAGAGCCACACCCCTCGATCTCATATGATACTATGGCCATGAATGAAGATCGAGAGATTCCCAGATCGGGAGTAATGGCAGATTATTCGGTCGGACAACTCGTCTACGTGAGGAATTTCAGCGGAAGACGGGCCTTCCATGTAAAACTTGAGTAGAAAAGGCTCTATGTTGGTTGACAAGAAGGTATCATCCCTCTGAAGACGTTGGATATCAATGCCCCTGTGTGTAAATATAACGAAATCACAAAACTCTCTTTGTGTATTGTGTAACTGCCCTTGTATTGGTAGTAGAGGCTATGGTGGTGATTTGGACCTTTCACGCCAGGCTCCTTTTTCTTATTTTTCGCCTCATACTCCTTTGCGGTTTCAGTAGGCTTCAAGAATCTTTTGGAACGGGGACACTTTACGTCAATGAGGCCATTTGTTCCAAGTAGTCAATCAGGGAATGCTGCTAGAAATCCGTCCTTCATATTAACAAATAAGCCGCACTTCTGCACATTGCAGTTTTCCTGTTCCACGTACAGTTGTAAAGCAGCATCCTCATATATTCTACCATATTCTGTTGCGGGTGAAGAAAGGTCTTTGGGTACACGATACTTGAAACAAGTCTGGCACTGTACGTTGTGGTTCGACACCCACTAATATTGTAGTTCCTTATAGAGCCTCATAATTTAATCATTACCTTGTCACCTCATATGGCTCTTCATCAACAGTAAGTACAATAGGCTACCGCCATATTACAATCCAAGAATTGAAAAATGGAGTCCTTCAATCCTTCAATATGTTTATTATTTATATAATGTTATTACGTTACATTACCTCGAGACGATCGACGTCCATCGTCGATCTACAAATACTTATATAAGGGTAGGGGGGGGGGGGGGGGGGGGGGGGGGGCGATTGGTGGCCTGAGTGCATGTCTAGCGCACATCCAGCTCGGAGCACGTGGAGCGAAAGCTCGCGCTGCAGAACCCACCCCGCCCCTGCCCGTTTCGATGTGGAAGAGCATCATACCGGCGTGTGGTCGTGTATCACTACTGCGTGGTGCACGTTAAAGACCCCAGGTTTGCGGTTGTACCGCACTGGCTAAATTGCTCATCTACACCTGAGACACACGTCCCACTAAGGCAGACTAACTTCCGGCTGTATTTAACATACACACAACAATTTGCAATTAGACGCACAATCACAAAGAACACAGCGTGCCGCCTCTTTTCTTTGGACAGTCTTTTTTTTTAACCAGCGCAAGCCCGCGCGTTCTCTCTTTTGAGACGGTTAGAACTAACGTTGATTAGAACAGTCGCACATAAAACCCGCGTTTCTCCTACCCGGCCGCTTCCTCCTCTCAGTATGTGTAGGTGGTTAAAACTAAATAGGCTATAATAATGGTGTATTATTGATATTTAGTTTCAGGTTCAGTCAGGGGGGAAAGGAGGTCCGCGGGAAGTAGGGCCAATAAATGAGCTGCGCTTAGAGTATCGGCACTCTCTTGCCCAACGGTGTTGTGGGCGCCGCCATTTTGGTGCTTGTGCAGAGCAGGCGCAACTGCCGATCGTCATGATTCAAAATTGCGACTTCCTCAGCATTAGATTCGGTGTTAGGAAGCTCATGTAATATTGCTTTGCTTTGTCGCAAACTGTTTAAAGTGGAGGACGGAAAAGCGTTTCTTGTGATTTCAGATACAGCTTCAAATAACTGGCAACCATGATTTTAAGCCACAATATGGCCAAGTGTCGCTACTCTGAAGCATAGCTTATTTAATGACACTATTCATGCCCTTGTTCAAGAAGCTTGTAATACCTGGAGGGGCCATGACGTGAGCCCCGTGGATTCCACAAGCCACTACCTTTTGACACCTGCCTCTTCCTCATTGTTCCCGCTAGTGCCAGTAAATTAGCTACGCTTCAGAGTAACGAGACTTGGCCATATTGTGGCTTAAAATCATGGTTGCCAGTTATCTGAAGCTTTATCTAAAATCACAGGAAACGCCGCGTCCTCCACGAATGTTTAAACAACCCGCGACAGAGCATAGCAATATTGTATCAGCTTCCTAGCACCGCATCTAATGCAGAGGAAGTCGCACTTTTGGATCATGAGGATCGGCAGTTGCGTTTGCTCTGCACAAGACCCAAAATGGCGGCGCCCAAACAATTTTGGGGAACGGAGTGCCGATACTTTAAGCGCAGCTCATTTAGTGACTCTAGGCATGAAGTGAACTCGGGACTAGTTATGGAACTTCCCATAAACGATGTACATTAGAGGGGGTCCGAAACCGTGTCCGATTTTTTTGCAGCTAGGTGGCGCTGCCGGCGCATTAATCCACGCGTTTTCGTCTGCTACTGCTCCGCGGCTACTTTTGAGTCCCGACTCCTCTCGAGGTTCAGCATGGTTTTGGATTAGTTTTTGCCCTTTCGCCAGTAAAAAGTAAAAATGTGACTACCAACAGCAGCAGAAACAAATTGAAAGTTGTCTGCTGCTGTTATCCGTAAGAAAGGACAAAACCGCGCCGCAATGATGATGATAGCGAGTATTAATGCGGAGCGCAGGCGCCACGCAAAGGGACCCCCACCGGAGCGGAGTTCTAGAACTGAGTTGTTCTAATAACGTTGAACTCGGGTGTATTCTTTCCCTCTTTGTCTTTATCGTTTATTGATTTCAATTATATCGAATAATGAACACTTTATATCACGCTATGCTTGTGTAATTATTTGTCTTAGATTTATTAACCTGACCCAGTACTTAAACCGTTCATTTATCGATAGTAAATCTTCAAATATATTTTCTAAATGTGAAGGTAAAACGACACGGAGATTGATGATGATACAGACGCCAACGCCACCCTCGAAAACTTTATGAACTTAGAAATCAGCAGTTTTGTCTGCCATCCGCCAGGTAGCGCAACAAAACACCCAAACAGTTTTTAATTATTATCTAAGCTCTGCAACTATCAAGAAACCAAAGCAAGATCATTGGGAAAATCTAATACATCGCAATGTATATCTATTCCATAAAATAAATGTTATTAGATGCCAATAAATATGTTTGATGTCCACAAAAGATGTGCGTCAAAAACAGGTAAGTTTGAAAGGCTCCCGGAGCGTTATGACTTTGAAAATAAAAAAAAGCCACCGTCCACCTCTTGGACAACTATTGTAGTTCTAAATGTTATAAAAGATTTTACCATAGTTTAATTATTTACTCAGCGGCATTTGAATTACCATGACTCGAAGCACAAAAAAGTGCTACGTTTGATATAGAATATCTAAACAAAAAAATTTTACACAACATTAAATTTTTTTCTGCATATTACCAATTATAAGCACTACATCTGTAGCTAATTTCATTGCCCTAGCGCTTGTCATTAAAAACATATTTTTGCTGAAAAATGTCAATTTTAGGGCAATATTTGGAGAGCTGAAAAAAACAAAGTAGTGCAAATATCAAAAAAGTATACCGTTACATTCTGCTCCGACATCATCTTAACAAAACTGCTCTATTGGAACCGTGTTATCTTTAATGAATTGTTCATAAAACATGAACCAGCGGAGCAAGTGAGGGTCCGCGCCATCATATTCGCAACGCTACAAATGCGCATGAACAGTATAAACCAATACATACATAGTATCAAATGAAAAAAGGATTGCATTGCCTTTCGAATGACATCAATCCCACAAAACAGTATTTAAAAGGAGATGAGTAATGACCTGCCAAAAAGTACCTAAACTGCCACATTCAGTGGGACCGTGGCCTTAAACACCCTCACAATATATATATATATATATGGGACCGTGGCCTTAGAGCTTCATATGACCAGCACGTGAAAATAACTAAGAGTTCGGGTAATATATATATATATATATATATATATATATATATATATAATGACCTGCCAAAAAGTACCTAAACTGCCACATTCAGTGGGACCGTGGCCTTAAACACCCTCACAATAATATATATATATATATATATATATTATTGTGAGGGTGTTTAAGGCCACGGTCCCACTGAATGTGGCAGTTTAGGTACTTTTTGGCAGGTCATTATATATATATATATATATATATATATATATATATATATATATATATATATATATATATATATATATATTACCCGAACTCTTAGTTATTTTCACGTGCTGGTCATATGAAGCTCTAGCTACGCAATAGGTGCGAACTTTGCATGCCGAGCCATTTGCGTCAGCGTCAAGTCAATGTCACCTCTTAATGCGTTTTTGATTGTGGCATTATGGCCACGCAGATGAGCATGGACACGTGCAATCTTAATGGGGCTGTAGACAGCGAGGGCAACATTAAAGCATCTCTGGAAATTTTGATATTGCTCTTCATAAAGTGCGTTGCGAGAAAGATTAGCCGAGTAATACTATAGTCCGTTGCAACTCAAGAAGGTAGGGCGAGGGTAAGACCGGCCGCGGAGGAGGAAGCAGATGAAACGTTAAAGAGAGAAGGAGGTTTCCCCCTCTCTTCTCCAGCGTTCCGTCTGCTTCCTCCTCCACGGCCCGTCTTACCCTCGCATTACCTTCTTGAGTTGCAACGGACTATAATGCCGCAGCTACAGCCGGTCGAATGTGCGGTTTTTATTGTCTTCGTTTTATTAGGGACAAGAGTGTACCACGTGACCAGTGGCGGAGTCAAAGGGGAAACTTGTGGGACTCAAGCCCCCCCCACCCTCCGCACCCCAAGTCACGGACACCCCAGCATAGAGTGCCTTCAACATGACCACCCTCGTAAGAGGGCCATCACGTCGTCGTGACTGCAGGCGGCGCTAGAGCACTATATAGCTCCTACGGAGCAGAGTAGCGCAATCCTTTGATCCGCGTGTTTTGCCGACAACATGGCCGACAGAGCAGCTCGGCGCGAGTCACGTGGTACTCAGGGTTCCAGGAGGCACGCCGCCCGCCCTATGGGAGAACACATGGAGATCGACGCAACACGGCTGATTAAAAAATAAACGGCGAGTTCACACTTTTCAAAACTAGTCTGTCGTGAAGTTAGTAAAGCACTAAACACTTTATCAAAGTTTTAATAATATCGGATGCGTGTGCAAATTTTGAGAAGGCAATTTCCAAGGTAATGGCGTTTGAAGCAGACGATTCTTGCTCGCAGCGGAGATGGGCTTTTTGGGTTGGCTGGAGTGGGTCACGTGAACGCTGTGACGTCGCCGCGTCGTCTGCTGCATGATGCCGCTCATGCAATGTTTTAAACAAAATTACGTCCTTATTTGGCACACAACTCAGCGCAAATTATTCTAAAATGTTCCTTTATTATTTCAAAAACTATTGTCGTTCCGTACATCTCCACAATATTGAAGAAAGAACGATTTTCTCACGTTCCCCATGCATTTCTGACCGGAGTTGGAACCTCCGGGCGTTCGCCGCTAGTCGCCAAGAGATGGCGTTCAGGATTGCGCTACTCTGCTCCGAAGGAGCTATATAGTGCTCTAGGCGGCGCTAGAGAAGTCTTGCCACCCTACCCTACAGGAGAGCTTTGGTATGCAGGTTGAACGGCTTGGCGCCTAGGGTTTCCCAGCTTGTTTTGTTGGCGGTGGCGAAAAAGCTACTAAGGAAGATAAAGACGGGACCCAAACCACATACCGAACGACCGAATAAGAGATCAGAAGAAATCCCTTATATACACAAGATCTCTCATAACGTGAAAAAATAGCGGGGCGCTACGATGCACCTGGTGTCTTCTCGGCGCCCAGTAAGATGTCGCAACTGTGTCCCCGAGTGCCTGGCAGAGGTGGGTGAGGAAACCAATGTACGGTAAATCACTGGAATAAGTACGCTGAGTGCGTAGACGAGGTGGTCTATCGTATTCCACTGAGCTGTGGCCGAGTATACATCGGGTTATGTCCATGACCGAGCACGCGAACATGCTCTTTCGCTGCGGTCTACCACTGGTGGGCAAATTCCTTTACAATGTGTCGCACGCGTGCGTCAACCAAAATTTGACAGCATCACGATTTTGGGCAAAGGGGCTGACAAAACTGCGAGCAAATTGCTGGAGGCATACGAGATAGGAAATGAGGGTGATAACTGTCAGCCAAACATCGGCTTATATATGCACAAGAAATATATAGACGCTTTGCACACACGCTAGATAACAGCCGCCATTGCTGGCCTTCTCTTGTCTTACCGAGATACCGAGCCACTCAAACGGGTGTTGACGATACTCCCCAAGGGTCAATGCTGGGAAGAAGGACACAATGAAATATATAAAGTGGCAACAACCTGATCTACTATGGTATACTGACGAGGTGAAGTAAACGGAATAAGAGGAAACAAAAACTGAAGGTCGGTTCTGGCGGCGCCCATGCACAGCTGCTGCAAAGCGTGTAAAACTTTTAATGCGAAAGCATTAACTGTCCCGTGTAGCGGAGCTGGCGGCGTCTGTAACCGCAGAAAAACGGCACCTAAAACCCGTAACCGCGAAACACGGCACCGAAAGTGGCTGCAACGCGTCAACAGAGATGCCTCGTCACGGAAGCTGTCGTGATGCCGGCAGGGTGCGACGCGCCTGCGCAGTGGGGGAGCGTGATGTCACAGCCGGAGCGCCGTGTGCGATTGGAAAATGTGGCGCGCTGCTTGTACGAAGGCGCTGCGTGTAGGAATGCGAAAACATCCCTACACGTAAGCAGTCTTAAAGGGCCCCAGCAATCATATTTAAGCGTCTACCATTTTGCGGATTCCACGTCTCTTGTGGTTCGGGAAACCTAGCGGACACAGAGAGAGTAACTAATTAGCAGTGCGTCATATTTTAACCGGACGACGCGGAAACCACCTCCTTCTACGGGGGCGCCCCGTGGTGGCGAACGCGCGTGGTATGTGAAGAAATCGTGACGTTGTTGGTCCTGGTCAGCCGTGGAGAGAGCTGCCCCGTTCCCGTGCAGCTCTCTCTTTCTCCATCTTGACCTCCTCTCCCCACATTCCCCTTACCCAACACCTCCTAGAAATAAGGCCGTAGCGCTCCAAGTGGTTACGTCACAATGTCGGAGAAGGAAGGCCATGGCTCAACTCATAGAGTTATTACAATACACGCTAGAGGCTCAGCTGGCGCTAGTGTCTACGGGACTTCCGGTTGCAAATTGAAGCAGACAGCATGCAGTCTACTTTTCCAGTCTCCCTCTGTATTCCTATGGGAAAATGCGCGCGAATTTTGTATCTTCGCCGAAAAATAACATGAATAGCTTTTGTTATTTCGGTTGTACCGGATAGTGTGTACCTTTATTAATATTGTGGAAGTGTAATTGCTTTAGTTACAGCATTTTTTCTTTACCACTGAACGATGTTAAACTTCGGTATATTTCAGGCCCAAACCTCTGTTCCATGGCAGGTATATAGAAACGAGCGACGATTCTAAGCAAAATAACGATCGAAAGGAATGTAGAGTGTGTTCAAAGTTCGCCAGCATTCAGCTGGTGCTTATATATTGCTAATATGCCCGTTCTGTCACTATATGAAAATGACCCCGTCGTGCATCTTTACGAGTGGTTAAAAAAGCGTTCGAAACGTAAAGAATAAAGTACGTGAACTACTAAAGGTGTGTTTTCTTATTACTTCCTATGTCGGGCAGTTTTTATCGGGCACCTGTTCCCTGGCTTATCCCTATTTGCAAAGATTTGGAGCGTGCGGGTGATAATTTGAACCAAGAACAAGCATCTTCGCACATATTCATGAGCAGAAAGAATAAAGCTGTACTTATTTATTGCAAATCGGACTATATTACGTGACTTTCAATTTATTTAGATCGTCTGCAAGCACAAGGAGTTACTTATCCAGAGTTACTTCGTAGTTCCTGCCATCTCTCTTGGTTTTCCACATGTCCTTCGTTCGTTTGGCACGTATATCCCCCATGCTGGAAAGCGTCGACGCCGTGTTCGCGCTAACAGTGTCCGGTTTTAGTACCGTTTTTCATGCCAAGATTTTAAAATAAAAACGCCGTAACTGACCAATTATTTCATCTGCGTGACTGGGAAATGTTCCAAAGTGCCTAGTACGTACGAATTATTCGTGATATTTGCTCTTATAATCGAGCGCAGAGAGGAAATGCACTCGCTTTTTTTCCATAGAAATGCATTACCGGAAGTCAATTTCCGACTGCTTGCTGTCTGCTTCAATTTGCAACAGCACACTAGCGCCAGTTGAACCTCTAGCGTACATTATAATAACTCTATGGCTCAACTACGTGAGAAAATATCTGCTATCGGCGTGAAAAAAATGTTTCTTGTCAAGCGGCGCGGTGGTGTTTGTGCTCGTTTATTCGACATTAATATACGTTTTAAAAGCGCAGTATTGTACAGTTTCTTATTATATATATATATAATATAAACGTAATATACAACGCGTTACCTAGGTTGAAAGTACCAAATCATAGCCTCCTTTCCTCCAAATTTATATTTATGATAATCCCCGTAACCGCGGTACTACGTGCAGTTCCGCAGCAACCCCACACTTTTCGAATGAACCGGCTCCGATCTCCGATGCGACATTTTCTTCCCTCATACGGGCTTCGATTCTGGTAAATTTACGTTGTGTGTGAGCTGCTGACTCTCTAAAAAGGAACGCTGAGACATTTCAGAAGGGAATGGAACCGAAGAAAAATCCAGTCATCGCCGCAGGGAGCGCACACGAGCAAGAGATGGGTCGACAACGTTAACCCTTTCGTTCCACACTGCTGCCGCCGCTCTCGTGTGTGGCTCTTTTGAGACTTGTTTCCTTCTGGTCATTTTTCTGTCGTCACCATACCTTGGCAAACCTCACTCATGAGGGCACTCACTCACCCTCACTCACCCTCATCCTCACAGGTGGGGTGAAGGGGAGTGAGTTTCTGAACCAGGAAAATTCATGAGTGTGAGGGTGAGTGACGGCCGTGAGGGCCATGAGGGCTGTGAAGGCCGTGAGGGCCGTGAGGGCGGTGAGTGCGTGAGGGGCGTGAGGGCCATGAGTGCGTGAGGGGCGTGAGGGCCATGAGTGCGTGAGGGGCGTGAGGGCTGTGAGGGCGGTGAGTGCGTGAGGGGCGTGAGGGCCATGAGTGCGTGAGGGGCGTGAGGGCCATGAGTGCGTGAGGGGCGTGAGGGCGGTGAGTGCGTGAGGGGCGTGAGGGCCATGAGTGCGTGAGGGGCGTGAGGGCCATGAGTGCGTGAGGGGCGTGAGGGCTGTGAGGGCGGTGAGGGGCGTGAGGGCCATGAGTGCGTGAGGGCGGTGAGTGTGTGAGGGGCGTGAGGGCCATGAGTGCGTGAGGGGCGTGAGGGCTGTGAGGACCGTGAGTGCGTGAGGGCGGTGAGTGAGTGAGGGTGAGTGAAGTGCTGAAGGTGAGTGTGAGTGTGAGGGTGAGTGAGGGGCTGAGGGTGAGTGTAGCTGTGAGGGTGAGGGTGAGTGAGGGGCTAACGTGAGTGTGACTGTGAGGGTGAGGGTGAGTGAGGGCGACCTAAAATGCCGACCTCTGGTCGTCACCGCAGTCTCGGGTAGTTTTTTTTTTTTTTCACTTGATACTGCGGCATTTACGTGGATTCGCGGAAAAAGTCCTGCTACGGTTTGAGCGACGTGTGGCAACTAGTCAAGGCTGACACTGGTCGATTATCGATAGACCCCTCTCTCGACAAAGAGACTTCTTGGAGTTCGTGTTCAGATGTTTTCGTCGCAGATATTGCGGGACGTATGGATACGATCGACAGGTGAGGAACAACTTATTTAGGGCTTTCTTGGTCATGTAGGACGCGAATAAAATGCTGCAGTAGATTTTTTTTTTAATTTTGCGTTAGATTGGAATTGTGTTCTTCGTCGCTGTCCGTGTGCTGTTGCGTCGACATTCGTAAATATGCGTGTTAATATTATCGTTCTTACTAGAAGATGAATAACAAGTTTGTGTGATTATTGAAAGTGCGTTGTTTGTGCTTATACGTTTATTTATACTAATGTTATTTTATTGCTTTTACCGCGTTTATACTAGAATCTTAACTGTATTTAGGTAATAGTAGTGAATACAAAATAACTTATATTTTGTTCTAAGGCAGCTCGAGCCCATAGGGAGAAGTTAATTACTTGACTAAATAGTAAGTTTAGTACCCCTCCCGATCGAAAAGATCATCAATAAAATCTGATGGTCCATCAAACGTTCTTGATGGTCCATCAAACTTCCCTGATGGCCCATCAGGTTTCCTTGATGGCCCACCAGACCTCCTTGATGGTGCCTGATGGTCCATCAGACACTCCAAATAGACCATCAAAGGGATTTTGATGGTCCATCACGCCTCCTTGATGGTATATGATGGACCATCAAAGGCGTCTTAATGGTCCATCAGGAGCTCCAATGGGTCCCCCAGACTTCCCTGGTGGACCATCAAAGCGTTTGACGGTCCGCCAGAAATTCGAAACCGCAATTATTACAGTATTAGTAATTCCGCTCATACCATCAGAATTAACTGTCCATTGTCCGACAGGCTTACTTGATGGTGCCGGTGAGACCATCAAACATTTCCTGATGGTGGCTGATGGACAATTAAAGTCTTCTGTTTGTAGCTCAGAGACCTTCAAAACGTTTGTTGCGGCGACTGACGGACTATCGAAACGTTTTGATGCATGTCGCCCGGTGAGACCATCAGAATATATCAATAGACCACCAGGGTCGCTAAACTCGTCAAACACAAAGTTGGGCACGAAGTTCGCGGAGCGTGCTGATTGGACTCCCGCGACGTTGGCGTCACGCGGGACGAGATGTCAATCATCTAAGCTCTCTCGGTGCTCAAATTCCAGCGAGAATGTATGGCACAAAGTTGTAGCGAGCTTCATCGGAGCGCGCGCGAGCAACACCGTGGGGCCAGCCGATTGAACGGCTGCACTGATGACGTCGCGCCCGCGTGTCCCTACATCCCTACGCCGCGATAGAATCAATGAAACGTAGATTGTACCTAGGCGGGCTGTAAATACTCTGAACTTTCTCGTCGCAAGATCGTCGTTTGTGGAATTTATTGCTGACGACAAAGTGACGTTTCACAACTTTGGGAAGGAGTTATTTGAGGCCAAAATCTTCGCTTCGGAATCGAGGCGAAGATTAAACTTTGTGATATTGTGGAGCCGTGCGCGGTGTATGCGGTTTTAGAGCTCATCTTCCGCCACTCTCAACAACGCCACCGGGGTCACCCACAGGCGTTATGTATAGAGGCGTCGGTAATGACTGAGAGATGAGGAGGCGACGGGGAATGGCGAGAAAAAGCCGGGGAAAGGGAAAAAAAGATATGACCAACACAAACACACACGCAAATAGGGGTCAGGAAGGGCCGTAGAAATTGTTCGGGAAAGAGAGAGACAGAAGGGGGGTGGGGTGATAGTAGTGAAGAAGGGGAATATCCCTTCCCCCGAATGTTTAGAGCCCCTTTCGAGCTTGAGCAGCGTCGCCGTCGGCGTAACCGCGCGCGCGTTGCATTATGGGACGTTTTTTCACTAAATTTAGCGGGAAAATTGACGTCACGTGATTTTGACACCAATTAGGTTTCCCCGTTAAATGAGAAAGCAACAGGATAGGAGGAGGGGGGGCGGAGAGGCATACCCTCCCCTCCGTGCCCTCCCCTCCTCCTCCTCAAGAGCTGCGCTTTAATTCGACATTATAGAGAACTGCAAACGTCTGTCATTTTTTTTTATTATAACTCTCTAAAATGCTATAATCCGGGGCTGGGGCGATATCCCCCCCCCCCCCCCACTTACACCCTTATGCTTTTTGCGCCCCCTTTTTGAACGCCACTTGGGGGGGGGGGGGAGGGGTGAATCGCCCCCCTCCCCGTTCTTCTGTTTCGACGACCCTGCTTAGTGGCGTTCCAACTGAGCGATGACGAAAAACAGCACAGCGTGCAATTTTCTAAATTATGGTTCTAGAGATTCTGGAATTAAAACGGGGCGCGTTCCATGAACTTACGAGCGGCCATGACAGACTTTCAATCGAGAGGCTCGTGCCAGGGCTCGTTGTGTGCAGGCGCGTTCAGTGACGTCCTTTTATAGTTCATAACTTTGACGTCAGGGTCAGGATGATCAGTTGTGAACGACAAATTTGATGGTGCGTGTTCGAGTCGACGGTGAAAAGTTTGGTTGTGTACGATGAAAGCTTGGTGTCCTCGCGTTCTCGAAACATCACTGTCAATATTGAACAAACTGACATTACTCTTATTTCAGTTGATGAACGCAGAATTAATCCCAGTTTGGCTTATCTTTGAAAGTCTATCATAAAATGATTTTATCTCCCGCGGATGGGGGACAACTGCCTGTAAGCGAAATCCGTCCAAAGGTGGACAATGCTACTCGGCTGGTTGTGACCACGGTGGTTGTGACCTAGCCACGTCGGGCTACACTCTGATCAAATTCAAAAGGCCGAGATAAATAAAAGGGACGACAGGGACGTTTTTTAGTAAATTCTGCTTTATCGGCGGAAATAAGAACGATATCAGACTATCAAGTTCGACGGTGTTGATTTTAGAATGCAATTACCCAAGCCTCCGCTGTGCTTTTTAGAGACCATCAAGGTCGCAGCTGAAAATCTTCATCGTGGAACATTATACGTATACGAACCACGTTCGTCTCCGCGTGCTTTCTCGTGCTGCTCTTGTTCGGCGCCTAGGGAGTAGTAGGGATTTTTCCCCCTTTCAATGAAAAACGTCACGACGATCTACGGATCTGAGGGTTTGTGAGAAAAGAAAACTTCGCAGCAATCTTTCGGCTCCTCCCCCCGCTATGTCATAACACGAAGAAAGTTGTATCTGACGAGTTTAGCTACCCTGGAATGCAAGGGTGCGAGTTATTAAACCCTCGAACGAGTTGGATTCTATATTCACTGCATGTAATATGTCATCATGGAAATGGTGCAGGGCATTGCGAAAGCACTCATTTAAAGTTGTTTTTCTCCTGTGCTGTCCGCTGTCCTCTCCATGTTATGCAAGAATAACAGATTAAAAAAAAAAAAGAAAGAGTTTAACATAAATGTATGCTCACCTGCAGTGAGAGAGAGACTTCGTGTTCTCACTTGTGTCGTTCTGAGACACAACCGTCACTGCTTTGAAGGCAGCCTGTTGTGAAAGCTTGTCATTGTCAAGTGTAATTAGTTTTCAAACACCTTTATACTTGAGAATCCAGAACTTTTAGTGGTCTTCGTGACATTCCGGCATTACTGAGTTGGAGCTTAAGCTTATTTCTACTGTTTTTGTGTCTTTATAACACTAGCTTGTATGGCAGTTTTGGTCGGCTTTTAAGTACAATTGCTAGGAGCAAAATTTCATGTGTCGGAAATGAAGGAATGAAATGGGACCACCCAGCCACTCCAGGAGTGGGAATAGGCTAGGCCTTTCCACTCTGAGGAATTAAAAGGAGTGGAATTGCAGCAAACCTCTACTCGCCGGAATGGAATGGGAGGCTCCATTCCGCATCTCTGATATCAAGTCACGCCTTTATTTGTTTTTCAGACAAACTGGCAGTGGCCGCCCTGCAGGTCATCTCTACCGCTGTGAAGGAACCAACCGCCTTCGAGTGGATGTTTGTCACTGAGGACGTAAGTGTAGACCTTATTATAATAGAAAATATAGAGTTAAATTGAGGAGGTTAGGTTCGACTTTATTTGTGTGGCACAAATTCCTCACTGCCCTAGAGTGACGAAATCTAACACAAAAAACAAAAATAATATACAAAACAGTTCAGTTCCTCAACATACAAAAAATGTTGAGGAACTGAACCATAACCGTTATGTGTTGCTGCTGTTCTTACAACAATGCTAGAAAACAAATCTTCGCTCAAATCTAGGCCATGCTATAAACTTTTGCATTCCACACTACCAAGCTTCGAATTTACCGTTCCAACCGAGCAGGCATGTAGCACAGTTTTAGTAAAGTTGTCTTTCACATATAGCATTCATCAGCTACTTGTAACGAGTGCTGCTTAAATGTCAGTGATGCTCGAAACAGGTTCTCTGCTTCCCTTTATTTTGCATGGTTTTTCATGTGCCTTGGTCTTAAACAAGACATTTGTTTTTGCCTTCTGCTTAGACTACGTAGCTCTTAGACAGGACCAGGAGATATGCTGTCATACTATTCTTATGCGGCTCAGAGGTATGGCAAGCAGGAAAATAATAAATCATGCTTATTTTGCGTTATTATTTGAAACCCCATTTCGACGAAAAGGCGGCGGCGTTGTCGGTGTAGGCGTGCGGACCCTGTAACCCCCCACCCCTCCCGCCCACCCCCTCCTCTCCTCCACCTCCCCCGCCTGCTTAATGACTAGTATGTATAAGATCGCATGTTAACACATTGTCAACCCTTAATGGGAATTAATTGTGTTACTAATTTTTTTTAATATTAATTCCTTATGTGTCACTTTGCAGCTTTTTGTTTTGTGACTGAATCAATTCTGCTTTTATATATGCAGGATGGAACCATTCCAGTGACACCATGTGTAGTGTACACTGGGTGCGACGTGGAGGGCGCAGAGACCATGAGCTTGTACGTGGATAGAACGGAGGTCTTCAAGGTGGCAAATACCGAAGAAGGATTAGCTGCCATAATGGCAGCCTACTGGCTCTTCGGAATTGCTTACGGGAAGAAGATATACAACACCGCATGCCTCTTAGAGAGGATCTGCCTGAAGCTCAGCTTCTCTCCCTTACGTGCAGTCGCAATCAAAGTTGTGAACAAGATGCTGAAGAACTAGAGAATGGTTCCCTGATTGAATGAATAAAGAGTGGTTCAGGTATATTTCGGCTCAGTTGTGGTCATTTGCCGTACGTTTTGTGGAGGTCCGGGCAGCCAATACACCTCCTTTTATGGGCGTTAGAAAATCACACCCTTGTTAGAAAAAGGGGTGTTAGAAAGTAACACCCCCTTTTTGGGGTGTTAGAAAAGCACACCCCTTTTTAGGGTGTTAGAAATCACACCCCCTTTTTTAGGGTGTGAGAAAATCACACCCCTTTTTTAGGGTGTCAGACAATCACACCCCTTTCTTAGGGTGCTAAGATTTACACCCCTTTCCCAGGGTGTTTGGTTACACGAATAAGGGTGCTCCCCATAGGACAAGCCATTTACACCAATAAGGGTGTTAACATTTTAAGTGTGTACTAACGGCCAGTAGAGTCCCTTACTCCTGGGCCGCGAAACGGCTTGAGTGGCCACTCTTTACGTAGTACTATATTTCTCTATGGCCGGATGTAGAAAACCCATTCGGCAGCCCACATGCTCGCTTGGCGACGTGCGTTTGAACATTAGTTGCGTACCATTAGAAATTATTCTTAACGTCTAAAAAGCACGAACGGACATGATTTTGCAAATTAGTCTCAAAAACAGCAGCGGAGATATATGATAAAAAACAAATGAAAAAATGCATGTTATCGATTTGTGTGGGATAGTGTAGTTGAATAAAATCTACCTGCATTTTGTGGCATTTTAATTTATTAGCGCATATGCCTGGCTTTTGTCAAGAATCTGCGAGATGTGCATCTAAGACTACATCTTGTGCATATAAAAGAACATTTCCAAAGCTACGACGTTTGTGACAATATTGGAAAGGATCCTACTGAAAATATAAAATGAGATCGTGTTTTTTTTTGTCTAATAATACATCGTACATTGCGATAAACTCATATACTATCCGTGGTGGGAATGCCTCAAAAAGTTTATTTGGCTGAGAAACCTACTGTTTATAAGCTACCATCTTGATATCTCTGCACACCAATTGTGGTCTATCATAGCTTAAAGCAGTGGCTCGGCAAATTGTTCAAAACGCAACGTTCAGGGGGTATTCTCATATCTTTATATTAAATACGCGACCTGTTATGGAAGCTACTTCATAACTGTCTAATTGATGGCGCAAGCATGCAATGGCCAAATATCTGGGGTGTTTCCTGTCGCAGTCGTGTTTTCTTTTTCTTTTCATGACGAAAACAACTCATGTAAATTCCTACTGTGGGCAGTGAAACGAACAAATCTCTTGACTTCAGATGAGTTCTGTTTTGCCATTACTGCGAACCCTAGCGCTTTCTTTTTCTCTGCTGCTTGCCGTTTTGTATATTTTTCATTTTTATTGTCAATGGAATCGCTGGCCGTGCCTTATATTGTTCAACATCTTTTTTTGTTCTCAGATCCTGATGATGAACAAAAAAGGCAAATCGGAAAAACCCAGGCAAATCAAAAGCAAGATATTTGAATGAAAGTTGGCAGACACTAACTGTATCACCTAGACACGAACATTTAAGTGTTAATAGTAACTTGATATATAAAAAAAAAAAAATTTTCGTCAAAAATGGCCTTTTTATGCTTAAATGATTGTTAAGCGTAATATTTTTGCTGCTTATTCGGAAACACAAGCTACTTTCAACAAGCGGCTATACTTCTAGGGTAGCTAAAGCACGCTCACTTTTTTAAATGAATAAAATACGATTGCTTCGATTTGACCTGGGTGGAACATAAAACTAATCACATTATTGCTGTTATGATGCCTGTAGAGAATACATGGGTAACCTTCTTTTACGCCCAACGGTACAGAATCTTGAATTTCCTTTCAAACGATCTTCGAAATTCTCAACCATGGCCAGAAATTTGTGACAAGCTGTTCTAGTTCACTTATTTACCGACACGTGGCGTATTCACCTTTAACTTTTACGTCGTGTGCAAATTCCCGCCAAACCGAAATGCGTTCCGCGTGCAATGAATAAAATTGTGAAAAATAGAAAATAGAGCTACGTTATCAGAGCTTCTCCAACAGTACTACAGAAAGGGGGAAGATCAATTGATGGACAGCACAAAGAACACGCAGAGAGCGTGCTGACGCGGCAGTAAAACCCGCGCCAGTGTTGGTGGTTAATTCGACGAGACGGGTTGTTTGTGTGTGTCAGTGTGTGCGTGCGTCCGTGCGTGCGCGTGTGCGTGTGAACGCGCGCGCGTGTGTGTGTGCGTGTGGTGGGGGAGAGTGTAAAAGCAGCCTGTGAGCGCATTTTGAGGCAAACAAACGCAAGACGGGCGCAGAGAGCGGACGAGCACGCCGTATCAGCGCCTCCCGGTTGCAAGAAGTCGATAACACTATCATTCCGCGTTTTTATATCTAGCGATATGGAAGCAAAAAAGTCAGATCTGCGGAAGAATTCCGAACAAGTATTCGAAAAACTACCCGACAATACATATGCGATATTTTTGGAAAGTTGTTTGCAGATTGGCGAGTGTGTCGAGTAAACTACAACAAAAAGGATCCATATTTTGTGTTGCCTAAATTAGGCTTCCATGAACTCCACAACCATCGATCGCTACACTGCCTCCGCTGAAGTCATCAGGAGCGAAATATTCTCTTTGGTATGACCACTCGCTGTGCTGATGTCTGGCTTCCTTTTTTCTTGGGATTTTTCTTGAAATTGGTAAAACTGAAAAACTCCGAACTGAAATTTTTGAATTAAATGAAACCCCAGGTTAACTGGAAAAATTACTTTATTTCTGTTGACCCCGAAAACAAACCGCCCTTTTCCGCGAGGCTGCTTCCTTCTGCTGCAATTATTGTTTCTACATGGGCCACTTAGTGATAACTGGCGCGAATAGCATTGTGTGTTGTAAAAACGCGATAGATGTGCAATAGCTTTTACGACGTAAGCCCTGATAAACCCTGATTTCTGGTCGACACCAGAAATAGATACCTAAAACAGAGAACTTTGAAAAAATGAACACCCAAAGACACCCTTAAATTTAAAAAAGAATACACAAAAATACGGAACCCTACCTATAAGTTATAACGAAATCTAAAAGCTGCACCAACATATACGAAATCCAGCTTATAATTAGGATTCTGCGTTTTCGGAGTTTATTTCTGCTTAAAATCGCGGAGTGTTGTTTAGTGCTTATTTTTTACCATAAATTCGGAGTTCTTTGGAGCTTTCTTTCATCGTACAGAGTTTTTCGGCTTTTTCGGTGAAGTGAACGAAAGGTTGAAAACAGCAGTTTGTGAATTTAGTAAAAGTATCCTTTTCAATGAGAAACGTGTTCGACGATTCCCCTTTTTTAAAATAGAAGCTAAACGGAAGTTCTTTGTGGTCATACAAACGGTGTGGTGTGGTGTGGGAAACGGTTAACTCCTTGTCGGGAAGAGAAAGCATGCGTAGGCCAGTGCAAGAGATCAAAATAGGGGACATAAGGATTACTGGTCAAGAGCTTGTAGATACAATTAATGAGTATTTCACAACTGTGGGTGTTTGTGCAGAATTACCAAACGTGACAAATTTCGAATCAACACGGTACGCAACTGCGTCTTTAAGTTCCATTATGTTTTTTCCCACGACACCGAGCGAAGTAGATGGGATGATTGCAAATCTAAAAAATTGCGCTGCCGCCGGCTTTGATGAAATAAAATCTCTTCCTATTAAGAATGCATCATTGACACTAAGCCCAATCATCTCATATTTAATTAATCAGATGTTTATTAAGGGTACATTTCCTGATAAACTAAAAATTGCTAGAATTACCCCAATCCACAAGGGTGGTGATGAGACCGTTATTCAAAACTACAGGCCAATCTCGGTCTTACCAATTTTATCTAAAATATTCGAGCGTGCCATTGTCAACAGGCTTGAAAACTTTTTCGCAAAACATAATACAATAACTAAAGCACAGTATGGCTTCCAGAAAAACAGATCTACTGATCAAGCCCTTCTTCATATAAAAGATACAATTATAGATAACATAGAGAACAGGTTATACACACTTGGCCTTTTTTTAGACCTTAGAAAGGCGTTTGATACTGTGCAGCACGATATTTTACTAAGAAAACTTGAGTACTGTGGTATACGCGGAGTTGCTTTACAATTACTACAAAGTTATCTAGAAAATCGGTATCAATGTGTTAAAATTGAAGAAATGTCGTCAAATAAATTGGTAATTAGATACGGTGTCCCGCAGGGCTCTATTATGGGACCGCTATTGTTCTTGATATATATTAATGATCTTGTCAATATTCCCGGTTCTCCGAACGTAGTTATGTATGCAGACGACACGAACGTTTTTTTCACTGGTACGAACAAACAACAACTCGAAGAAATGACCAACAGATACTTGGTCAATTTGTCTGAGTGGTTAACAACAAATAAATTACAGCTTAACGAATCCAAAACCAAATATGTAATATTCAGGCCTATAAACAAGCGGGATAATGACGCTCTCAAAATAGAATTTAAAAATACAACCCTAGAGCAAGTAAAAGAACAAAAATTTCTTGGCGTTTGGTTCCATGAAGAGCTCACGTGGAATGCACACGTTAGTCACATCAAAACGCAACTATCCAGAGCTATTGGGTGCATGTACAGAATCGCAAACTTAATTCCGCTCTGGCTAAAAAAGTGCTTGTATCATTCCTTGTTCTATTCCCACCTTTCATATGGCATTTTGGTCTGGGGTACCACAACAAACGGAAACTATCATCAACTATCAGTGTTACAGAATAAAGTTCTACGTATGTATGCTGACTATCATGGAAACATACAGGACTTTCACTGTGAGCCGCATTATGAAATACACAATATGCTGAAAGCGGACCAGGTTTATTATTTTACATTAGCAAAATTTATTCATAAAAATAAGCTCTACGTAGAATTCAGTAAAACTCGGGACGATAAAGCCTACTCTTTTCGGCATACGAAAAGACCAATGCCTAGGATTCGAACGAATTATGGCATGCAAAAACTTAACTACCAAATAACCGGTCTTCTCAATACCTTGGAAGGAGAATGTAATTATTCAGACAGTTTTCTAAAATATAAGACCAATGTCAAACGTGTTCTCATAAGTAAAAACATAGCTTTTAAAAATTAATAGGAACGCAATCAGGCATTATATCGAGTAACTGCATATAACCTGTGAATACTCTTGTTGTGTTGCCGGATGTGCTGCTATGAATACATGTAAATGATTAATGCCTGTATTTTTGGTACATATAGAGTGCTTCTATTTTTGTTATGTAAACTTTTTTTTTTTTTTTTTTTTTTTGTATAGACGAAACCTGTTTCAGGGTAAATGTTTTAGGATAGTGTAATCCCCTTTGTATGTGCGTGCTTTTTGTGATGTTTGCTCGTGTATTGTGTCAACTATTTTTTTTCTGATAGAATAAGTGTGTCCAGTCATTGGTATAGCACTTTGTTGTATTTTAAAGTGTTCATTTCTATCATATGATGTTTATTCTTGTGTTTTTTTTTTTGTGTTTTCTTCAATGCTGTCGAACTGTAAAAGGGCGGAGAGGGCTCGTCAGGCAGTAATGCCTTTTTCCTCTACCGCCCTGCCGGCCACGGCCTGCAAAATCAATAAAGAAAGAAAAGAAAGAAAAAAAGAAAGAAAGAAAAAAGTTGATACTGCGAGGGCCTGAAAAAGGCCTGCAGTTTTTCAAATAAATAAATAAATATTAGATATAGAGAAGTAGAGCAAAACTTGTTCGAAGATCCCTGGAAAATATTAAGACCAGGGGGGCTATGTTCAACAAATGTTTCGTTTCTCCTAAAAAGAAACGGAAATGACGGAAGTGACGATATCGCGTCTGATTGGTTAGACGCTCAAATGACGAAAGTTTCTACTTTCGTCATTTGAGCCTCTAACTAATCAGACGCGATATCCTCACTTCCGTCATTTCCGTTTCTTTTTAGGAGAAACATAACATTTGTCGAGCATAGCCCCCCAGTAGGATTCATAGCAGTTGGCGGTCCTGAAAAATCTGAGTTTTTTGGGTAAATATAAATATTAAAATATTTTACAGGAAGTATTTTTTCGATTTTATCGAATTTGTCCGAAAACACAGAAGCATACTTATAGTACTCACGTCCGCCCCAGAAACCGGAATACGCCTAATATATTTAGAAGCCTTTATTAAGTAAATGGAGGAAGGATCTCCACGGTGACGATAAAAATAAAAAGCCGGTTTAATTATGCGAACTGTGTTAAAATAGAAGGAAATAATGAACTATTTATTTTGGAGGTATTGTTGAACTGTACCCGACCGTCATCTCGATCCTTTCAGTGCGAGCGCTCTCTCCTTCCTCTTTCTTAGTTTCTTCCGTGTCTATTTAGTCTCCGGAAGCTTGCACCTTCTTTTTCTTAGTCTACAATACTTAATGATATCTCCAAACGTACAGAATTACGCATTCAGAACCCGTCTAAAACTGTACCGCGCTATTCATATAGTCTCATTCTCGATTTATTAGCGTGTCAGATCTTAGGCAATGTAAGTTCATTCATCCTCTCCAGACTCGTCGACTAATCTCGCTCTTTTGCTTACTTCATCGGTTCCTTCAAAACTTCGGTCAGTCCAGTTCACCCCTTTTGGAACCACTGCCGAGCGGGACAATGCCAGCTCCAACGGCAAGGCTAAGTCCGTCCTGATATTTTTGATAGCGTTGCTCCCCCCCTCTCTCTCTGTCTGTCACTCTCTCTCTCTCTCTCTCTCTCTGCCTCTCTTTCTTTCTATTTTTTTAAGAACCACCGGATTCTTTTCGTAAAAAGCAGCGAAAGCTTCCAGCGAATATTTCGTTCAGCATCCATCCTTTTAAAACCTCAGCACTTCCTCGTGCCATCCAGAACTCAAACGATCTTTCCGACAATAATTGACACCATATCAGATCGCAAAAAGTTGCGCGGTGCACTGGTTAACAGTTTCTTTCCACCAGGCTGGCACTCAACAACCTGAGTTTTTTCTTCTGTTGTTGAGCTATTGTAACCCTTACATTGCGTTCTTGCTCCCAAGGGCTTACTTATCAAAGCACGTTTATTCCGATTATCACAAAACGTTCGTCTGCCGTCGAAGGAATATTCTAAACTGTATCTTTGTTTTTTGTGTGTCACTATTGGGCTTATTTACATGTCATCACTTTTTACATTAGTGCTACATACCTCTTCCGCGGCAGACGTTTTCAGCGCTCAAGAATAAATAAAGTTGTGGCTACGCTTTCCGTGAGAAAGTCAGGAAATGCATGAAATACATTTGTTTATTGTTCATTTTTGTTTATTTATTACCTACTGTTCGCTCTTGGGGCATTATTATTTTTGTTTATTTATTACCTACAGTTCGCCTTGGGGTATTAATATTTAAATGGCGGGGAGAAGTTCGCACAAATATGTGGCCGAGGACTCGAGATTGCCTTTTCGAGTAGCCAGACACTTCGTTAAGTTTTGACGTTCGCTCGCTATGTAATACTTCACCTCTCTCTCGGATTCAGTCATTATATAATGCCTTTGCTCCTCCCTATCTTGACATCTCAGCACCAATTTCAATGTACCGTCACCATTTGAACGATTTTGTACTTGCCTCTTAGCATGATCATTTTGTTAAATGTTTTACAGCGAAGCTGTATATGGCTAGGTTCTGAAATTTTTTGCGTGCGCGGACAGAGCGTGTAGATCGAGAATTTCTCCCCATACGAATATACAGACCCATTGTTGGCAGCGCGGTCGCTCGTGCTCGTGCTGCGCTGTCGTCTTCTAATATTCACCAGTAGTCATCGCCCTAGCGACGTTATCAGCAGTTGCACTTTGAACTTGCTATGAGCAAGACGCGCGTAGTTCACTCTGAAGAAGAAGAAGGTGCCCTCAAAGAGCGACAACGAGAGCAAAAGCGCGAATGGGCGCGAAAGCGACGAGAAGCCGCCGAACGCGCAGCGGCCGACGGGTCGGGAAATCGAGTAGCTGCTCTCTGACCGACGAAGAACAACAGCGTACCCGTCTAGAGCGTCGGCGGCAGCAGAAGCGTGAGTGTGATTGTCTGTATCTGTAATTGGAAATAAATCTATTTTGAGAAACCTCGCTTCAAAGTGGACCTGGTGTTTCAGTACTGACGGTTTCGTCCCATTTTTAAAGTTTGAGCACCCGCGCCTTCACAGGGAACTTTTGGAGCACGGCTCATGCACCCATTCTGGGCGAAATATATAATTTTCATCCCTCTACTACATGCTAGTGCCATGGCAAATACTTGGAAATAAATCTGTCTTGAGAAAAACCACTCCGAAGTGGACCTGGTTTTTCCGTTTCGACGGTTTCGTCCCATTTTTAAAGTTTGAGCACCCGCGCCTTCACAGGGAACTTTTGGAGCACGGCTCATGCACCCATTTTGGGCGAAATATATCATTTTCATCCCTCTACTACATGCTGGTGCCATGGCAAATACTTGGAAATAAATCTGTCTTGAGAAAAACCGCTTCGAAGTGGACCTGGTTTTTCCGTTTTGACGGTTTCGTCCCATTTTTAAAGTTTGAGCACCCGCGCCTTCACAAGGAACTTTTGGAGCACGGCTCATGCACCCATTACTGGCGAAATATATAATTTTCATCCCTCTACTACATGCTGGTGCCATGGCAAATACTTGGAAATAAATCTGTCTTGAGAAAAACCGCTTCAAACTAGACCTGGTTTTTCCGTTTTGACGGCTTCGTCCAACTTTTCAAAATTGGGCCTCCGCTCATCCACAAGGAACTTGTTTAGAACATTCGGGTCTTTAACTGGGAAAAATGATAAAATTTAAGTCCATCAAATCAATCATGGTACAACTGCATATCCTTGAAAATAAACTTTCTCGATGGGAATGGCGTTCGAGCGAGGACGTTACGTAGTTCTCATTTTCCAATGTTCTCCTCGCTGGATCGACCGACATGTCTTTTATTTGATATTTTGAATTTATGTGCTTGACGTGTCATGAAGAGACCATCAAGTACAGTCAGCTTCCTTGCCAAATAATCACTCAATATTCCCACTTTATTCGCCTTAAATGTAGCTTCGCCAAGGTCAATAATTTCTTAATGATTAATAACAATATTTCTATACCTTTTCTTAGCCATGATAAAATTTCTAAATGAAAAAAACAAATAGTTGCTTTCTTTGTTTGGTAGTTTAGTGATCCCAGCAGCAGAATGCAGGAAACGATTCTGAACAGCTGGCTGATCGATTATGCGCCTGGTTCGACAAACTGGTCTCAGGAACCCGAGCAAATAAGTTTGAGAGAAGACAGAGCGTACACAACGCTTCCTGGATGTTTTTGCCTTGTCGCAGTTATATGGCAAATCTTGTATCTTTCTGTATTTTTAAATTAGGGAGGTTTGAAAATCACTTTGTGTGGCACGTTTGGGAGAGGTGCCCCAGAAGGATGTTTTTTCTACGCATTACAAAACATCATACAAATCACGAAACTTTGTCATATGATTGGGGGAGGGTTGTATTTATAATATAAAATTAAAATTTATTTCACTCACCTAATAATATATTTTAAAAAACGATCAAACCTGATACCACCCATAGTGGCTATGCATCAAATAATTTACTCGAATGAGGAACCTGCAGTTTATGCGCAGTAATCTTGACTTTTTTGCGGAAGGATTGGATCGTGTCAGAGATTGGACGGGTAGCATGGCAAATCTGAAAAAATGTGATGTTGAGCAAATATTGCCGTATTTCTATATTTAATACATTGCTTCTATGGGAGCGTTGCCATAATCCGCCAAGAGATGGCGCTAGCATGCGATGGCACAGATTTCTGGGGATGCACACTAGAGAAGCACTTGAATGCTACCCATTGTATCTAATATCTTCTTCCTCATATCATCTGGGCTTAGTAAATTTACAATGAATCCTATAGGTATAACACTTTTATTGGGTAAATGTTGTCTCGTAGATGCTTGAGCTTGTTCCTTTAAAACGTACATTGCTACCCTATTAAAAAATCCGGCAAAAACTTCCAGTGACATGCTGTGAGCTTTCAGTGACATACGCTGAAAACTGGTAAAGTTTCACCCGTCTTCATTCGAATCCAGCATAGTTTACCAGTCTTTGCTGGAAGATTTGCCGGAAGCTATTCTCGGTTTTCAGATTTCGCTAGAATTTTACCGCAGCCGGTTTCGTTTACCAGACGACCCAGCTTTGGTGGAAGTTTTGCTAGAAACGAGTGATTCATTTCCCCATTTACCCAACTTCACTGGAACCCGACGCGAGGGGAGGGGGAAGCTGGACAATTCCCCCCGCACCCTCTCTCTCTTGCATTGACTTCATGCAAAAAAATGCGAAAGGGTCTTCTTGCTTTTTTTAAAATTAAATCCGTTTTTTTTTTTTTTTTTTTGTCAACCAGCAACGGCCGGGAACGGATGCTCACTGTCGGCTTCCCGTTCCACGTGTGCGACCTGTATCTTCCAGCACAGCTGAGTATGCGGATAAAAAGAAAATATATTTCAGTGACCTGTTTCTTATGCCTCTTTGTCCGTCCGGGTTCAGAAGCATACAGCGAGCAAAAAAAGGCGCCGGAGACGCCTGTGTGACGGCATCAAGGACGACACCGTGACTGTCCCCGAGATTTGTGAACGGCGGCGGATGTTCGTTCCGCGCGTTTGTGGTTTTCGCTAAGCATGCTACTGACAGCTTATATGTGTCCGCGTGGTGCACTCGTGGCGACGGTATCAGGAACGACTCCGTGACTGTGCCCGTGATTTCTCAATGGCGGCGGATGGTGATGGCGGGTTTGTGGTTTTCGCTAAATGTGCTACTGACAATGTGTGTCTGTCCATGTGATGCACCTGCTCGATTTTATTAGTTGAACAACCGTACATCTAGGAATTTATTCAGCGGCAATGTGAGGACCTTGAAAGATATTTTTTGTGACAAAGAACCTGGTTGTTCCTATTTGGTTAAATTGCTTTTGTCAACAGTTGTGCAAATTGTTTCACTGGTATCGACCTGTGAAATAAAGATATAGAAAATTTAGGTCTATATAGTCTAACCGTTTTAATTGTTACCAAATCTTTCAGCATCCGGTAAACATACACCACTGACGATTCACGGGCTTCTTCCAAAATGCTTTCCGTTGACGTCCGAACGTATAAAAAACACGGTAAGTTCCGGTGAATTGCAGCTAATCCGGTGACTCCCGGTAATGTCTGGTGAATCCAGGCAAATCCGTTGACTTCCGGTAAATTCCGGCTTTACCGGAAGTGAAAAGAGTCCCGTAATCCTGTAAAATATATTTTCGATGAAAATAAAATTCCGGTAAAAAATATTTTTCAATGATGTATAATTCACGTATCAGACGTCATATTTTTAAACGACACAAAATAGCCAACTACTAATGGGTTTGTCTTAATTTAATTAACTTGGGATCTTTTCTTCTAATACAACGAAGTGAAGTGAATAACAAATATACCATGAACAACGTATGCAATTAAAATATATAGTTCTAACAAATGTTTAAGAACATAAAATATGCGAACGCTTCCTCCCTATTATACCCGATGATTAAAAACCAACACGCGCTCACCAATTACACTGCTATTTTTTTAATTGAATAACGATTTAGTTTTACAACGATGCATATCGCATTGTTGCACATATTTTAGCGGCTGTAATAAACATATATTGCTTCTCTTGATAATAAATTAGAGTTGTTTGATCTGAAACGAATCGGCATAGGTTCTTTAATTCATTAAGGCTGATGCCGTACATATAATAAGCACGTTTACTAATGTTAGAAAACAGTCCTTAAGTTACTTTGGTCAAAATAATGAGTCTCCTTAGGAAATACCTAAGATAGTTGCAAATGCGGCTTACCCCTGTGATATCGACTGAACATTTTTCATGAAGCCGTACCGGGCATGGTCGCTTTAATCAATTAACGCATGAAATGTCACGCATTTTGCCGGAACAATCGTGCAATCACTACTTCTAACTGCATTGCAAACTTCTAAGATAAAAGTTTGCAGTAATCATAAATCCGGATTCTTATACTTTTCTAGTGGCAGCCTGACACAAGAACGCATTACCTGGCACCAACAAAGAGCGAACTGAGCTTGCAATCTTCCATCGAAGCATGACTTTCAGTCAAATCAGCAATACAACGTCCGTACACCTTCAGAAACTTGCACTGATTTCATCTGCGCTGAGTTTATAATGAGTGCGAATCGATAAACACGATCGATGGTAGACAGCTCGAGTGGTAAAGGAGACATGTACAAAACGGCATAGAAAGGCGACAATATAACAATTGTACCCCCAAGTTGACTGTGCGGCGGGAGCTGCGTGCTCGGTGGACTAATCAACCGTCTCATTTTATTACTTGACTCAGCTATCTGCGTGTGGTTATGGGGCTGGGACGATATCACGCGGTAAAGGATACGCACATGAGTGGTCCAACTAGCTCGTTGCTCGCACTGTACATTCAGCTTACCTTTGATCAGATCTAATGAGGGTCTGCAGAGCCTAACAAGTATCTCGCGGGACTCCAGCGTCAAAAATGAGAACAGTAGGCACGAAAACATTATAAGTTGCTTCGAAACTTTGAGAATAACTTGTGGTCAGCTGGTTGTTGTTGCTAACGTTATCTCCAACTCCGAGGTTGTGGCCGTGGTAGTGTTCCACATCGGGACATGTCAATAAATTAGCTATTTTAAAGCACGATATGATTTTTAACCCTACAACCAATCCCTTAATTTTGTTCGTCCATTCGTCCGTCCGTACCTTCGTCCGTTCCATCCGTCCGTGAATTTCCCTATAAGTTTAGCAGAAACTTTCATGTCACGTGTCCTATACGCGAATTTAGTTTCCCCGCTATATTTAGCGGGAAAATTAATGTCACGTGATTTGACGTCATGGGACCTCCCTACAAGTTAGTTTCTCAGCTAAATTTAGTGACGAAAATGACGTCACGTGATTTATGATCCAGTTGAGTTTCTTGATTCAGAACCCTAATTACAGAGTATAGTCACCAACACGACAGGGCGGCATTGACGCAGTGCCCAAGAGCCAATGTTTCCCGTATGCTGCAAAGCGGTTTTTTTTTTCGTAGATATTGAGCCTGGCCAGTCTTGCGCGGGAGTCTTGCGATATTGAGCCTGGCCAGTCTTGCGCACATTCCGCTCGCAGATCTGGCTCGAGTTGGTCATCTTCCGCTCGTAGATCTCTGGCAGCGCCCGCTCCACGGAGCGCCTCAAACCCCGCCGAACTTGCTCTGCGGGATTTCACAGATCTTTCCGGAAGTTGACAGAGCGGCCCACGTGATTTCCTTCTAAATCGCCAGTGCGCATGCGCGGCGAGGTTGGAGAGGTTGGCGGGCCGGTCGGGCCCATAGAGTTATTATAATGTACGCTAGAGGTTCAAGTGGCGCTAGTGTGCTGACGCAATTTGAAGCAGACAGCAACCAGTCGAAAATTGACTTCCGGTAATGCATTTCTATGGGAAAAAGTGAGTGCATTTTCTCCCTGCGCTCGATCGAAAGAGCAAATATCCCGAATAATTCGTACGTACTAGGTAGCTTGGAACATTTCTCAGTCAGGCCGACGAAAGAATTGGTTAGTTACGGCGTTTTTCTTTCGAATTCATCGCATTCAAAACGGTGCTAAAACGGCTCCGTACGTGTATTTATGTGCACTGTCGGACACTGTTAGCGCGAACGCGGCATCGGCGATTTTCAGCATGTGGGATATACGTGCCAAACGAACGAAGAACATCTGGAAAATCAAGAGCGGTGGCAAGAACTACGCAGTACCACTGGATCAGTAACTCGCAGTGCATGTACGATCAAAATAAATTGAAGGCCACGTAATCTATTCCGATTTTAAACAAGTAAGTACCCCTTTATTGTTCCTGCCCTGAGCGAAGCTGCTTGTTCTGCGTTCAAAATATCACCCGCGCGTTCCATATCTTTGAGAGCAAGTGCGCGATGAAAGCTGCCCGGCAGAGAAAACAATACGAAGAGACACCTTTCAAAGCCCACGGACTTTATTCTCTACGTTTTGAATGTTTTTATCCGCTCATGCACGACAGGATCATTTTCATACAGTGATATATCTGACCTATTATCAATATATTAGCGTCACCGGAATGCTGGCGAGCCTTGAACTCACTTTACATTCCTTTCGAATGTTATTTTGCTTGGAATCGTCGCTTGTTTTTACACACCTGCTGCGGAACACGCGTTTGGGACTGAAATGTAGCGAAGTTAAACATCGTTCACTGATGAAGAAAAATGCGCTAACTAAAGCAATTACACTTTTACAGTGCTAATCAAGGTACATACTATTCGGTACGACCCAAATAACCAAAGTGTTCCGTGTTATTTTCCGGCGAAGAGACAAAATGCACGCGCGTTTTCCCATAGGAATGTACCGGAGCACCGCAAAAGTAGACTGGTTGCTGTCTGCTTCAATTTGCGTCATGGAAGTCGCATAAGCGACAGTTGAATCTCTTGCGTACATTATAATAACTCTATGGTCGGGCCACAGTGGTGTCGTCGAGTTGGATCTGTTCGTTCGGGTGCGTCGGTTGTTGACGCGGGATTGTGACGGCTCGAACGCTTCTACCTCGCGTAGATCAGGGAAACAAAAGCCGGGACTTTGGAGCGTGGTAAATCGTAAGCGCTGACATCTGTGATCGTGAGAGGAAGAACGAGAAAAAGAACGGGGACAAAAATGCCGGAGGCAGACGCAAGATTAGGCCTGTTCATTCTGCAGCCAATGATTGTTTACCTTTTTACACTGCATTCCGCCGGCGTTTTCCCGTGCAATAAAGCAAGAAGACATTAGGCTACGACCGTGCAAGTGATGGTTTGTTACCTCTGTGTTTATTAAAGTTGTACCAAAATATGAACTCCACCGCTGGCAATCGCTGTTCGTGCCCGCCGCTTGGAGGCGGCCGAAAGGTATGTGACGGTGCCGAATGTAGACGTCTTCCTCGTTATTTGTAACATGGGCTCCGTGGTGTGGATATTTTTGCACGTCCTGTGTCGTGTGTTATTTCTGCAGCTAAGCAGTGACAGTTGTCACTGGTCATCGGAAAGATCAGTCGGCTAAGCGTTGGGGGGCTCGTCAGGTTTGAGCGCAGCGGCCATTTTGAACGGCCGAGGGGGAGCAGGGGAGGGGTCGCTCCAAAAGGCGAGCTCATCTTCCGCTCGTCGATTCGAAGCGTGTCTTACGGAGCGGAATTTTTTCTCCCACGCGGATTTTGGAAAGCGCTTCGGATCTACGAGTGGAATTCACCATAAGCTCCTGTAGATTACTTCGGATAACGAATTGCTTACTGTTTAGAGAGGAAGCTGATCTCTTATTGAGTCTACTGAAAATGGGCGTAGACCTAAAAAAATTATGCTCCGCGACAAGGAGCATAACAGAATCACGTGATATGGGATTACTATTGTAACCGCGCCGACTTTTTTTTATAGATATGAACGAACTGTTAGCCGTATTTTTTGGTGAGTTCCCTCCGTACATTACAGTGCTTAGTTCTTTCGAGTGCTTTGGGAGAAAGTAGATGAACTGATATTATCTAGTGTAGATCTAGAACAGCTATTTCGAGAAGTTAGGATTGTAAAAAATATAAAAAATATTAGCAACAGGCAATATTATAAAAGTAGTTCAATAAAAAACACTCAGTGTTACGAAGCCATCGCTCCGTAGCAAAAGTATAAAGTTTCCCAAGGTAGAGCAAGTCCCAGTGATGTGACTGTCGCCAAAAGTTTGTCTTGGAGCAGCAAAAAAAAAACATTTGTAGAATAAAGGGTTGTTCAAACTGGACGCTTTAAGCACGCGTGAAGCGACGAGTCTCCACAGTAGGGCGATCCGCTTCCGTCCGTCCTTTTTGCCGCGCGGAGTGCTTCTCTCCGCAAACGTCTGCTTGTGTCCATCACGAAGGTCTAGGGCACGCTCATCACGTGGGTCCGGACGGACACTCACACGCTCTTTTGGATGTCAATCGCTCAAAGCCTCCGCTGATGTTCAAGACCCAAAGAACGTGAAAGGGAAGGATACGAGGGCGCGGTAGAACAGATGTATTTATTTATTTGTTTTATGTCCAGAAACAGCCGAGGCCTTAGTACTGGTACACACTCACGCACCACATACACTTTAAAAAGAAAAGAAAAAAACACGTACACATAATGGCTGAACACATCTAAAAACCGAACACTGATGTTAGTAAATGTGAATGGTTAGTGCGCTTTTAAAATCCCACTCACTCCCGAAAGCGTCAACCACCGCGCTCAGTGCATTAAAATTGCTCTGAATTCGTAAAATTGGGGAAAATGGACATATGTCTTGCACGTAAAACATGTTGTAATGTCGACAGTTTACTCGAGGGACATGTATTGAAAGAGGAGAAACAAGCCTAGGGCTACGTAATCTACTATGCAGTTTTATACAAAAATACATTATCACATAAACTGCGACGAGCCTCCAGCGATTGTAGGTTTAGTTGATCTAACAAGGACTCGTAAACAATGCGTGCCAACTTTCTCTGCACACGTCTAGGAAATCAGAGTGGGGCACACCCAGACAGTTCCAAACTACTGAGCCAAACTCCAGTTTTGAGCGCACAATCGATGTGTAAAGAAAGCCTGACAAGACAGGACGGCTCTGAGGAATGACGGGTAATACGTGAAAACAAACATAAAGGTCGCAAGCAAGAGCTAACCAAATTAGACACACGATTTATAAAACTAAGGAATGAATCAATATACACTCCTAAGTCTCGTACGCAATATTCGCGTCGCAATGGTTGATTGTCTAGAATATAAAAAAATCAAGCGCACACTTCTTCCTTCATAAGGAGATAACACTTTTTTTGGCGTTTGGACGTAATTTATTTTGAATTCATCATAGTGAAATAGCAGTGATATTTTCTAGTAGCAACAATCAACATGTGATTTTATCTGTTTGAAGATCTTAATATTATCATCGAACTGCAACAGATTCGAATGTTTTACTGCGAAGAGAGACGTCGTTGGCGAAAATATTAAACAGCAAGGGTTCTAAAATAGAACCCTGAGGAACGCCTGATGATAATATGTATGATCTCGTCAAAACACCGTTCACACGAACGTTGTTAACGCGCCCGGACAGATATGACTGGAACACAAACATAACGGCAAACACACTCCATATTCCGATAACTTGTGTACTACTAGGTAATGGAGCACAAGGTCAAAGGCCTTGTGCCACACTCAGGTCTCAGACTCAGGTCGAAATAAATGGCGTCAACCTGCCCATGGTTGGCAACAATCGGGCCGACGTGACTCAAATACTCAACTAAGTTAGTTTTAACACTTTTAGATCTAACAAAACCGTGTTGAGATTAATTTATTATTTCTTTGAAATAGCTAGAAAGATGCCCTTCTACCACAATCTCATACAGATGAACAGGCAACAGGCATACCATTAGCAGGTGGCGTTTGACGTCAAGTCTGACGACCATCGAGGACACAAAAAAATCAAAGGGGCTGAGGAGTAAAGCTGTGATGTTTGCCTGGTGAATGTTCAAACAGAAGACGAACTATCGGACTTCAACATGCACTTTATATGGCGTAGAAGTGTCGCTTCACGCGTCTTGGAGGATCCTGTTCGGACACCCCTCAAGCACACCTAACATTTTTCTTCATACCACTGCAAATATTATTTTAAGACTCGTGTGTTGGTCTGTCGAACTGAAAGAGGATGTCTGCTGTGCCTTCGCACTTTTTTTAAACAATTCCTTAACGTCAGTTGCGAGGTAGGTTTGATTTCCTCGAACACAAAACAAGCCACTTAGTTGTGCGTAGAAGCAAAAAACACGGCAACTATATACAGACTGCTGAATGCCAGTATAAACCGTATTAGATAGTTATTTTTGGTACAGAATTAAGGATAAATCAAATAGTATATTTACTGAAATAATGTTTAAAATAATAATGTAGTGCACCCATATGAATGATCTGTTTAAATACTAATAGTTCTAAAAAACTGCAATTTTAGAGCGGAGCTAGGCGCCCGTTTCCGGCTTGAGCGGCGTCGCCGTGGCCGTCGGCGAAACTACCCAGGCAGCACACAGTATTGGGCCAACATTGGATTTGATGTGGCAAAGAATGGCCCAACAATGGTCCAACTGAGCCATATGTTTCCCAATATTGGAATCACATTGGACAATAATAGACTATCAGCGCCAGTGGTTTTCCAGTATTGGTGATGCGTTGGCATAGGTTGGTCAACATTGGAATGTCAAAGCCAATAGCTTTCCAACATTGGATATACGCCGGCATAAGCTGTCCAATATTGGACTGTCGGAGCCACTGGCTTTCTGATATTGGCTTTGCGCCGGCATAAGCTATCCTAGATTGAACTGTCAAAGCCAATAGCTTTCCAATATTGGATATACGCCGGCATAACCTGTACAATATTGGACTGTCACAGCCAATTGCTTTCCGATATTGAATATACGCTGGCTTAAGCTGTTTAATATTAAACTGTCAAAGCCAAGAGTTTTTCAATATTGGTGATGTCACGGTATAGGCTGGTCAATATTGTACTGCCATAGCCAATGGCTTATCGATATTTGTGTCGCCTAGGCTATAGACCCGCGATCCTCTCTTTTGCATTGCAGAGATAGGAAAGCGGAAAAGAGTCATTCATGCGCTCGCTTGGGGCGAGAATTTTATTTAGCCAACTTCATGGGGCGTACGTCGCCGGTACTTTATAACCGCGATCACAAATACGTCCTTAGCTGCCTATAGGACTATTGCAGTTTTTTCGCCGGCTGCTCTCCCTTCGCATTGCCTTACCTCGGCGTTGACAACTTAATTCCGTTTTTTTAGATTTAAATATTTTTGTCTTTTGCAGGGTATTTTGTATGTATATTCATTACGTAGCGTTAACGTCTTCTACTATGTCCGTGCCCCTGCCATGTTTGTATTTCCTTCTGCGTGCTCTATCTTTTAGATTTAATGTTTCTGTGCATATTTCGTTATTGTCGACGCAGGTGTCAACAAACATAAAGCCGCCGCTTACGCTGCAACCGAAGTGACATCTACTCAAAGTTTTACGAGAGTCTATCGCGCTATTTATTCGTCTATTGGACTCGAATGAAGTAACGAGAGGGCTGCTTCGACTGCCAGTGTATAAAGCCCCTCTATCCTGGGAAAAGTGGCGCCATTCTTTGAACTAGCCGCCGCGCACACTATTGGCCGGTCGTCACGTGACATCTGGCTTTCGGTTTTGGACTTCCGCTCGCCATGAATTTCCCAAGATGCTACTACGCCGCAGCTGACGAGCTGCTGCGCCTGTAGAGATGTCGGCCGGAAAGCTTTTCAGTGTTCCCTCTGGAACGGAAAATGAACCTCGGAGGAAGATCTTGCTTCATCGAATCGATCGAAAGATTTCAACCCGACGGGAGACGCAAAGTTATGCGAGGTGAGTGCTCCGCATAAAGCTCACCAGCATGGCCAGCGTGAAAGAAGACAGCTGTTTAGAGCGAGCTATGCACTCCATTCCACCGTAAACGCGAGCGATGTAATAGCGAGCACAACATTGCCAACTTGGCATGCACGGACGCCCGTGCCGTGGAAGTAAAGGCCCCTACGCACAGTCAATTGCGTTTGAGAGCGTTCAACTGCGTTGCGTCGAGAAACGAAAGTGAGTGACCGGCACATCTGTGCTTCGTATGAAGCGTGGAATCCAATTCAAGGAATGGCTTGGCATGCGACAAAAGAAGTACTGTACGGATGTCCTGCGTTCTCGCAGTCGCAACGCAGTGAGACGGTTTCAAACGCAACTGTGCGTAGGGGCCTTAAGTCGTTCAAAACGGCCTGCTCCTGTTCGTGCTTGTGGTGGCATCGGCGCCGCTCCCAATTACGGGTGCGTGCCGAGTACGCGCTCTCGTCAAGCTTTGCGTACGTGCTCGCGTACCATACTTTGTTTCGCACACATAGCTTGCAACGCTGCCGCGGCTGCGGACCCGAGCATGTGGATGTATCTGTACTCCGTTTCAATATAAGTGCGAGCGCAGCCAGTGCGACAAGCACGAGTATGTCTCTGACGACGGTCTTACGGACGAGCGTGTGTGCTTAGCCCGCTCAAAGTGCGTTCGCTCTCGCAGTGTCAATAGGGTCTCCTTCGCTCGCAGTCTTATTGAAACAAAAACGCAAGCAAATAAAACATTTGAGATCAACCCCACACTCGCGCGAGCAGCTTTGACAGCGCAAACTTTACGTGCAGGTCTTTGGCAGGCTAACCTGGGATCTGCAGAAACGGGCGTTGGAGGTGGCGTTACATGATCTGCTCTCGACTAAAATCCGATCTCTTCAATCTATTACAGGACCACTTCAGTATCGACCAAATCAAAACACTAATCATGCAAAACAAAGGAGAGCAAAAAATTGAGGAACGATGCTCTCCCAAACATTTCTTTTTTCGTTACCTTCAACCAAGAGAGTAAACCAGCACTGCAAGGAAACTGGAAATGTAAGTGGTATGTAGTACATCTCACAAACCATTTTTTTTATTCAGTAAGACACATATCTGTTTTACAATACAAATTCAATACACAAACTGATAATTTTGGATGCCTCCTTTACAAAATGCAGTTCTATTTATTTGTTTTTTATGTTGGCTCCCTAAAGTTACCGAGGCACTCCCAGCAAAACCTGAATAGAACACCACAAGGCAATGCCCACAGTACTGAAACATCCCCAGAACAGACTGTTGCAGCAACCGCAGCTGCTCTTTAGTTTGGCTGTCTGATACTATTACTTGGTCGACCGAGGCACACCTACCACTAGTTCCATCTCTGTCCATTCTAGGAGTGTGTGTCCTTTGGAGGGCCCTCAGCAAGGTCCAAGCGGAGCTTTTCCCTCGGGGCAATCTGCCGCAGTGATCGCAGCTGTTGGTGAGTTTGGCAGTCCGATACTCTTCCCAGGTCAACTGAGGCTCACCTATCACTAGTGCCGTCTTTGTCAATTCTAGGCGAGTGTGTGCTCCTGAGGCCCCCCAGGAAGTTCCAAGCGGTGCTGTACAGAACCTAACTTTCCCAGCTTCCCTAGAGCAGCCTAATTTGGCAACCCCCCCCCCCCCCCCCCCCAAGTTGCTGGTGAGTTTAGCACAATGATACTGTTTTCAGGTCAACCGAGGGGCTTTGGAGGTGTGCCTCGGTCCGAGGCACACCTCCAAAGACTGTCGTCTCTGCTCATTTATTCGTTCTAGAAGTGTGTTAGTGCTTTGGTGAGTTTAGCACAATGATACTGTTTCCAGGTCGAACGAGTCCCACCGCCAACGACTGTCGTCTCTGCTCATTTATTCGTTCTAGAAGTGTGTTAATGTGTTGGTGAGTTTAGCACAATGATACTGTTTCCAGGTCGACCGAGGCACACCTCCAAAGACTGTCGTCTCTGCTCATTTATTCGTTCTAGAAGTGTGTACCGTCCCATGGCTGCCTGAACAAGGTCTGAGCAGCGCTCTACAGGCCCTTGCTTCTCCAGATTGTCCTGGACAGATTGCCGCAGCAACAGCTGATGAGTTTTCATTTTCGACTGCTGTTTATTTCCTGGCAGAGTGCAGACAGTTAGACACTGTTACTTGCATCCGATTTTATTGTCCCACTCTTAGCCACTTGACAAGACTAAATAATAATCTTTTATTCTTTTTCAGGCACACTGTTTACACTTGTCATCAGGCCGTATCATCAGAATGCAGGTCTTTCTGGTGTACTGATGAATAACAAAGAGCTACAAAGGCAACTATATTCTATGCAGATAAAACTGATAATGGCGCAACGACAGGAGTATCAGGTGCAACGTGAAGAGACCAATTTAAAATTTGGACTTAAGCGCTTTCTCGTTGCAGAAAGTCCACTATGAAGAGGACTGCATGAAGTAAAGGCATCATCGAGAAAGTTTTCAGGATTCATCTTTTGTGTGTTTCCCATGGTTCAAGTGTGGTATTAGGGAATTGGGGTAGCCTTTCCCTGTAGAACGCACACTTCATTGGCATCTCCAGGACTTCAGGTTTGTGTCAGACATAATTCACGAGCTGATGGACTCTTTAGCATACAAGGCGAGTCAAACTTGCAGCATATAACACACTCGTGCATCCTTATCTCGAGTATGCATCTGAAGTCGGATACCTGCAGACACGTCTCATCAAGCAGCTCGATGTTTAACCCCATGTGGTTTGTACAATTTATTTAACAGCATTAGAAGGTGTAAGGGCTTTAGAACTACTTTATGATATGTAACAGTGACTGCACCTGTCAGTAAAGCAACCTGCACATTCGTGAACTAATAAAGTATTTTGATGGTGTATGGTGCATCTCCGTGTCATCTATCTCCTTTTTTTTCATACTGTGATCTGTTATGTACTCTGCATGTGTTCTACTTGTAGTGAATACTTCTGCCGTAGCCTTTTACTTGGCTGGCAGTTTTGTGAAATGAATAAAATTGTGACTGATTTTGTTCTCTTTAATGTCATGTGTGCTTGTGTATTTTCATGGAGATTTTGATCTCGCATTCGCTTGTTTTGCATTGCTCTCTGAATGAGATTTGAATTATTTTTGGCTCACTCATTCCCTTTTACTGAAATAACCTGCAATTGCTTGACTCGATTAGGTGCCGAAACCGAGTGCTGGTTTCCAAGTCTGCACCAGGTTTCTTGACCTAGGACGCTGGCCCAGGAGTCTAAAAGCAGCGTAAATCGTAATTAAACAGATTTTCTTTTTAGTATGAACGATAAACAGAAAAGAAACAGACACTGATAAAATTACGGAGTAAGAAAACTAAACGAAAACGGAGTTTTCATGTCTAAAAACGGTTTCATCAATTAAAATAACGAAAACTGTATGCATTACGCTTGGAAGAAAAGCGACACCGCGTAGCCCCGTAGCGAAAGGCTCGCGGTGCCGCAAATTTTTACAGCATGCACAGAATACACACACAGAAATCGTCAACCACATCACCGCTTTCCCAACTACTAGAAAGAAAATAGTATCTTGCTTTCTAGGCCGCCAAATTGTTTTTAGCGCCCGTAGGCCAAACCCTCCCGAAAGCTCGCCAAGGTCACGTATTATAAAGTAGTCAATCATTTGAAATCGTTGAGAATAAAATTGCAATTTGGCGGTTTGATATGATGATTAAAAGCGACTTGCAATTCCTGTGAAGCCGAACACTCACGAGACACTGACCTAATGCAACTCGGTAGGGACAATTATCCAAAGCACATTCGGGATCCACGGTTGGACGAACAGATCTCGAGCGGCTTCAGGACGGTCGGATACGAATGCGGGCTCTAAATGAGCCCATTGCCGCACTTATATGACGAGAAAAGTCTACACGATCGGCAACTCGCCCGCTCCAGCTGCGAAGCCGAACACTCGCGAGACACAGACCTAATGCAGCTCGGAAGGGTTGATTATCCAAAGCACTTTCGGGATCCACGGTTGGACCAGCAGATCTAGAGCGGCTTCAGGACTGTCGGATACGAATGCGGGCTCTAAATGAGGTCACTGTCACACTAGTCTGACGAGAAAAGTCCATACGATCGGCATCTCGACCGCTTCAGCTGACCGAGACGTCGAGACGCTTGGGAAATTCCAGAGGGCGCCTCCGTCGCAAACCGGAACTTAGAGGTGGGGTAAGGAGGGTTTTTAGAGGAGAAGGAAAGAGAATGCGCCACTTTTCCCAGATACAGGGACTTTACCAGTGTAGGCAGAGCAACGACGTAGCAATCGCGACGCGAGAGCATACTGCGCCTCGATCTGGCCGGCCGCGCTCGCTCTGTGGAAATGTGAACGTGGGACTCTCGAGCCCCGTTAGCTTACTGAAGTTGCAAGACGCTACTTTGTCGTCGCGAATCTTTTGCACTTCGAACGGTCGCGAAGCCGTTGCGCCCGGCGTACCCTACGCAGCATCTTTCAGAAGCCGTTCGCGCAGCATCGCAACCTTCTGTCTGCGAGCGTCGGCGATTCATCGTGTGTTGAAAGTCGGACGATGTGCTGTCCGTGGTGTCTTTCATGTGTAACTCTTTCGTAAACAAAATTTGAAGTTTAAAAACGCGAACCTAACAGTGTACACATAATTTTAAATTTATTGATAAAAAAAGATAAATATTTATATAAATTTATTTATTTATTTGTGGACATCGTGCGCAAAAATAGTTGCGCTTAGTTCTTCATTCTAAATTATAATGTGGGTTATACGACGTAAAACATAGCATCTTCAAACTTGACCCGTTAAGAATAACTTTTGGGCTGGACAGCTTCTTTAGAAGTTCAAAAGCTGGCCTTCAAAAAGCTGTCCTGTTCCATCGGTATTGACAGCAGGGTAGACGCTATGCGTGTTTTAGGCCGATCGTGTCTCCGGTTAGGGTCACGTGACTACAGTCTCGAAGCTGGTGATAAGGCAGAGCACGGAACCTGCCTAAAGCCCAAGGCCACGCATAACATCGACTGCACTATCAACCTTGGGTACAGGTGACAAAACCTCTCGTTGAGTTCATTGTTGAGATGCCCCTGAAAATGAGCCTTTGTAAGCGCACCCCCTTTCTGGCCTCCTTCCTTTCTACTCCTTCTCTTTTTTTTCTCTCTCTCCCTAAGCTGAAGGCGTGGTAGACGGTGCGTACTCGCCGGACCAATGAACCGTATCCTTTTTATCGCTTGAATTCGCTCTCTGTGCGCGGGTAACGGCAGAAGCGTGATCACGTGGTTTGACGGATGACGCATTGGCCGTTGACAAACCCGGAATGCCTGCGAAGACCGGACATACAGTTTCGCGTGTGATGCGGCCTACGGGCCTGCTGTGGCTTTCACTTCTGTGGTAAATGGTATCTTGTTCGAAAAGTCCTAACCGTATCAATTTCTTCAAAGAAGCCCAAGACATTCTTGTGAATCGTTTAGTGTACGGTTCGGCAAATGGCAGTGTGTGGTACATCGTGTTGTATCTTGCACAGATCACTTCCTTCTAGTTTTTGTGTTTGAGTGGTTGTTCTGCAGTTCCCGTGCCGACATTTACCTCGGATTACATCTTTCACGTCCGGTATTTTCAACGTAAGTGCGCTCCAACCTACTTGGTGATCATTGTTCGTTCTTGTACGGGTACTAGAATTAGGCAGTGCCTATCTCCTGGCAGCCAGGAGAATAATTTTCCCACAATCTTACCGACAGTCGCCTGCCATTATCTGTCTAAAATAATGTCACAACTGCCCAGGTAGAATACTGACTTTCCTGTTCTCCCTGCGTTTCGCAAAAACACGCTTCGCGGCCACCTTTTCGTGAATACACGTTTCGTCGACCTTCGCTACGCGAATTGCTAGCTGTAGGGGCATTTCTTTGCGCGTGTATTCCTGATTCGCTACGTTTCCTCGACATTCGTTACGCGAACTGTACGCTGTAGGGGCATTTCAACGCGCGTGTATTCCTGAGGCGCGTGCTCATCGAACCAGCCCACCCTTTCACGCCGCTTCTTTGTAAGTCTGCAGCAATTCAATGCGAAAAAAAAGCTATATTTTGAGTTTGTTTATGAAACATCGCGTGTTGATGAAACGATCTGTCGATGAAATGTCGTTTGATGAACTTATTGCACCGCCAATGAGGGGCGACTACTGGTAGAATTTCGGGGAAAAACTTCTCTGCCAGCTGCCGGGAGACTGGACACTACCCAAGGAATACCCTGGTTGTTGCTTGCTTTGCAATCTTCTCAGTTGTATAACATCTGAGTAGTACCTCTTTACATATTACAAGTTGCTTAGTTTGTACTTGTCTATAGAATAGGCTGTGTGTAATAAACTTTAAGGAGATTTCAAAACAATCCCTTGTGTCTGTGTACCCTCCTTTTTGCAAACAACTTGGCGAGTGCACTTGCAAACAGCTGGGCGACTGCAACGATGGTCAAAAATCAGCACCAATGACGGCCAACATTAGATCGGGTCGCGCTTCTAGTATTGTCTAATATTACGCTGGCATTTGCCAATGTGGGACCACTATTGGCTGAAACCATGGTTTAGCAATGGCCCAACATTGGCACTAATGATGGGGCCGCCGTTGGCTGGAATGATGGCTGAACAGTGGCCCAACATTGGCACAAATGACAGGGCCAACGTTGGATAGGGTAGCGCTTCCAATATTGTCCGATATTGAGGCCGGTCTTTGACAATGTTAGACCAATGTCAAACCAACATTGGTGAGCTGCCTGTGTAGGCGTTACATTATGGGAAACGTCCCACAATGCAACGCGCGGGTCTCACTGGGGGAGGAGGAGCAGGAGGAGAGAGGATAAGGAGAAGGGAGGAGGCGGAGGATGAAGGAGGAGGAGGGAGGTGGATGAGAAAGGAGGAGTAGGAGGGAGGATTGGAGGAGGAATATAGAGGAGGAGGGAGGGGGGAGGAGGAGGAGGAGGGAAGGATGAAGGGGGGAGGTGAGAGAGGAGGAGGGCGGGAAGTGGAGATGCCAGCTACCCTTTGTGGAGGCATGTGATATCCCCATTCATATATCACAGAGACGCACGTATGAAAACCTGGTGTACTCGTTATCCAAATGGCCATCTACATGGGTACGGGTCTTTGTTGTACCCATCTATCTCTGTGGCTCGTTAGACGAAGTTGCCAAATTGCGTGCCGGCAAGGTCGACAACGGCTTGCTCGAGGTAGCTCTGTATCTCTCGCCTACTGCACTCAACAAATATTTCGGGCAAGACGAAGAAGAACTTCATACCATTCAAGCAGGAGAACAAACCATTGGCCCTGACGGACGTGCACTCGCCGTTCTGCTGAGTCATCTCGGGGGAGCACGCACAGCACTAATGCTGAGGAAATCAAAAACGCCGAGCAGTCTTCGACAAAGCCGACAGCAAGTAGGATGACATCGCGTGCATCACGTGCTTCGTCAAAGTGTTGACTTTAACGCCATCTCGTTCTCTCGCATTGGTCCTGATGTCGTGTCTCCTAGAACCGGCAGTACTTAGTGGAGCTTCCAGATGTGACAACTAAATTTCCTTTCTCCGTGCAAGTGGTGAGCGAGAATACCAGAATATAAATACGTATATATATATATCAGATTGTTGAGCACGGTATATCGCAAAATCGAAATACCTCAAGAGAGGAGCAGAAGGAGGAGGAAAAAAGGGGAGGAGAGGACGAGGAGGTGAGAATGAGAGTGTACGGATGGTGAGGAGGGGCATACCCTCCCCTCTAAACCCTTCCCTCCTCCTCCTCAAAAGCTGCCATCTAACTCGGCGTCACAGGGAGTTGTAAACGTCTTTAATTTTTTTTTATCAAAAAGAAGGAAAAAATGCATTTATTGTGGACAATGATAACATTTTATATGTAGAATTTATATTAAGAAAACTCAGCATGTGCATGACAAATATATATGCCTTCTTAAAAACAATCTCACCGAATTCATTTATGTTGTTTCCAAGCTTCCATCCACTGCTCTAGATAATTTAGTTTTAGTGTACATTCTTGACTGTAACATGGAGCAGATATGGAGCCATATAATATATTTAACTAAACAGGAGAGTTCACAAAAAAATAAACATTTAAAGCAATCTGTAAAATAAGGGCAAGACACAGTTGTCCTTTTTAAATGTTGAATTTGAAAAATATATTTTTTGAAAATTTTGCATCCATTATAATATACATAACACGCATATCTTTATTAAGAAATCGCGTTTCACGTCAACGCCCTGGAAGGGTGCTTTGCCCTTAGCACGCGGTTTTCCTGTGGCGTATCAGGATACGCATAATCGCGATGTCCATCTTGAGGTCGTCGCTTCACTGCAGTGACCCTGTGCACGGTGAGAAGAGCACTCACCGAAGATAGCGTAATTGGCAGAACACACCACGCACATGAGAAATATTGCGAACAATTTCCGAGTACTGTCAGCGATTGATAGAAGTGACATTAAATAGTGCAATGATGGATGTTATAATCGAAAGCTCTGTAAGTTTGCACAAGCCTACCGTATCAATATAAGCGTGTAGCGGAGCCTGAGCTATTATATTTTAAATATTATAAGTGATATTGGCTTTGGTCGCAATATTGATACAAAGTTGTAAAACTTTGGCGAAATGCAACAGGGTGTAGCAGGGTAAGCACTTAGGCGAGAGTTTGGCGTAAATGGTACAATAATCACATCAATGTAGACTATACGCATGATTGTGCCCATTGTAATTCAGAAAAATTAAGAGAGAGAAGGCATGTTTATTTACATGAAAGCAAAGAGGTCAACCTGCTTGCCAGTACTGGTTTGCTACTTTGTGTGAAAAGGAAGAGAGTAGAGAGACAGCAGATAGAGAAAAATTAAATTTGCAACATACAATATTTACAGGTTCAACCAACTCGGAATCAGTGGAACACTTGACATTCAAGGTTGCTCTCATCATGACTGACAGAACCCTTCCAGGTATCCACTCCTATACTTCGTTTCAGCTTCGGTCCGAGCGCGGCCGATGTTATGAGCCGAATGGTCAATCAAACAGCGAAAGAGGCACAGCGTCATGGCGTGCTCTCTGCAGTTGATAGGACCAGCCGGTATTCGCCGTCTCTCTGTGCGCGCTCATCCGCCGGCTAGTCCTATCAAGCACAGAAAGCACGCCATGACGCTGCGCTTTTTGCGCTGTTTGATTTGTCCTTCGGCTCATAACATCAGCCGCACTCGGACCGAAGCTGAAACGAAGTATAGGAACCTGTTTATTTAGAGAAAATACTTAATGCGAGTTGTAGAACACGAGTAAGACTTTTTAACAACATTAGAAGGCCTATTGTGGACCACAGCATGGGTGGTTTTCTCCATATTCTGAAGAGTGATTGCACATATGTGATCCTTAGAAAGGGCCCTCACAGGGCGAAATCACTTTTTCCCGAAATAGTGAAAAACGATGGTTGGACATTACTCTAAAAATTCAAAGTATAGTACCAGAATATTTCTGGAGCAAAAAAATAAATAAATAAAAAGTGTTATCGCGCAATCCGCGCCACTGCAGGGACGTAAAAGGTGGAGACGTCCTGTAATTCGACTTTCTCTCCCGCAACCGAACCGTCCCAACCGGAAGTGTCGTGTTTCGATGCCTCCGGCGATCAACCGCGCTTCTCCGTGCGTGCCGCCTATCGCTTTGAACAGACGACGCTTGACATTCAAGTTTGAAGGTATATTAGAGCCATTTTTGAGTGATCTAAAATACTTTAAAACGGTCTGATGTGGAAGAGAACGTGCAGTGGACTTTTGTGAGTTGCGTGTGGGGCCATGTCGCTCCGGTGCTGCGTGAAAGGCATGCCCCCCGGCGGAGTCACAACCGAAATTGCGCTGGACAGGTTCCCGAAGAATGCGTCAGAGACGGCGGCCTGGCTAGCTGAAATTCTTGAAGGACTACTGGAGGGTTTCGATCAAAGTCCTTTATTTGTTCTTAACACTTTGTCGACGAGGATTAAGAGATCAGTCCAAGCGTCTCTAGAGCGTTGGGGGTTCAAATGGTACATCGGCTGAGGCGTGGTGTCTTTCCGATAAACTTACCGCAGCAGGTCACATCAGACGAAGCAAAATTACCAAGGCTAGAGGTAAGTCTACCAAACATAGAAAACTTTGTCCGACTCCATGACTCCCGGATCATCCTCACTGCTACAGGTACCGTTCACCGCCATATCCTGTGAGGAAATTCTTTGTTACAAAAAAAAATATCTTTCGGGGCACTCACAATGCCGTTAGGTGAATTCCTTAGATTTACGGCAGTTCAACGAATAAATCCGAGAAGGTGAACCGCACGCACACATACACACTGTCAGTAGCACGTTTAGCGAAAACCACGAACGCGCGACCGCATCCGCCGCTGTTGAGAAATCCTGAGCACAGTCACGTGTCGTCCGATGGTGGCGTCGCGGTGGCGTCTCCAGTGTCTTTTTTTTTTATCGCTGTATGCTTCTAGAGCAGGACGGACGAAGAGGCACAATAATCGTGGCAATAAACGATTTCCTTGACCCGCACACCCAGCTGCTATGGAAGATATTGCCGCGCGCGCAGCTGACCAAGTAGGCAGCGCACTCGTGGAATAACGGTTATCGCGCGTTCCTTCTACGCAGAAAACCTGGGTTCGATTCCTGGCCGCGGGTACGCATTTTTGTTGACTCTAATTGTGATGTTCTGGTAAACTCGAGAACCATGTTGCTGCTTCGAGGTTCGAATGTTTCACACGCCGAACCTTCTACGCCGATGGTTCCAGAAGACCACGCGTGTACAAAAGAGCTCCGCGTGGCAAGCCGGAGTCAGTCTCGCCCAGCATTCGACTCTGCTGTCACGCCGACGCTCTGCTGTTATCGTTATGCGTTACCCCGCGACGCTATGCTGTTATCTTCTGTTTCACTTGTATTATGGGCACAAGTTTGCCTCATTAAATGTTTCAGTTTTTTTCAGTTATTCCTTGTTCGTCACCTCGTCATTCGTGACATTTTGGGTGAGCTGCGGGGTAACGCCTGTCCGTGCAGCGTACCCCTACGAGGGTCCGCCGTGCAAGTTCGATTTCAAGCCCGTCGAGACGGCCGCTCTACGAGGGACCTGAAACTCGGACCAGCTGCCGGCTCCTGAATTGGGTTTGCTGTCGGACAAGCCCAGGCCGAAGAAAACGACGATGGCCAACCAGTCGCAGACGCAGGCCGCTTCTGCCGTGATCTACCTGCCCGTCGCACCACGGACGGCTGCTTCGTTCTACGGTGAACTCCACAAAGACGTCGAAGATCGGATCGACCAGTACGAACGCGTCGCCCGCCACAATAGCTGGACTGACGGGCAGCGGCTGAAAAATGTGTAATTCTTGCTCGAGGGGACTGCCAGGTACCGGTATGGAAATCACGAGTCTTCTTTGACATCGTGGGACGTTTTTGAAAGCCAGCTGAAAGTGTCATTTATCAACCAGCACCGCCGAGAGAGAGCCGAAGACTTAATGCGGACCAGAACTCAAGGCCCCAACGAGAGCAACACAGGATTCGTGGAGGACGTTCTGCACCTGAGCGACCGTGCCGACTCTCAAGCTACAAAAGAGAAGAAGATTAGAATTTTAATGCGGGGCGTGAGAGAACACATCTTCGGCGGCCTTGTTCATAGCTCTCCGAAAACAGTCGAAGATTTTGCCACCGAGGCGACGAACATCGAACGTGTCCTGCAAGCCCGTGCCGGCCACTACCATTGACCACCCGGCCTCGCTGCCCTCGCGCCGTCTAGCTGTGACCTCGGCTCCAGTATTCCAGGCATTCGCGAGGTTTTTTGAGACATCTTCCGGGAAGAGCTCAAGAAGCTGCTGCCTGCTGCCAACCAGCCGGCTTCGCTGTCGATAGCAGAAGTGGTACGCGAAGAAGTTCAGCGGGCAATTCAACCGGAGGCTCCTACCAGCGTAGCAGCAACCGAGGAGCCCTCCCTGACCTACGCGGCAGTAGCTCGGAGATCGGCGCCAGCTGCCCGGCAGTATTTCACGCCACCGCGACGTGAGCCAGAGCCAACGACCTTCCGACGTCGGGAAGGGCAGCTCCAGGTCGTCCGTACTGAACAACCGGCGCCTAGGAAGACGGATGTGTGGCGCACGGCCGATCGACGCCCGCTGTGCTACCACTACGGTGAAGCGGACCACATCTACCGTCGATGCCCCACCGCCAGCTGGGCCTGCGAGAGTTTGCGGCCAACGACCCTCAACCACGTCTTGGAGAACGACCTCGGTACATCGAGAACTACCTCCGCCGCTCGTCATCTCCTGAGTCGTCCCTCCACCGAGGATTCTGTTCACCGTCTCCCCGACGCTCGCCGTCGCCCTTCCGACGGTCTCGCCGAGACAGCCTGTCACCCATCGCTTCCCGTCGGGAAAACTAGGCGTGGCAATATGTCCCCGCATAAGACGGGAAGCCGACACTGAGCGTCGGTTATTTGTAGACCATTTACCTTGCGCTCGTTGACGGCGAAAAAACAGGGCAACTAGCTTATAACAAGCTGTATTTCCACTGACTAAAAACAGGTTATCTACAAACAAACAATACAAAGTCCCCCTCTTTCCCCACGCACCTTCTCGCCCTCGTAAGAGCGGACTGTGTGCCCTTGGGCGTCGGGACAATGCCATCTCTGTCACTCTCTAGTCCAGCCCGTGAAACACATACACAGAACACACAGACACAGCAATGAGGGATGGGGGAACGTCTGATCAATTATTTTCGGAATTCTTAAAGGGAACGTCAGGCCACTTATAAAACTGACGAACATCTAAAACCTGTCAAACATATTAAAGGGTACGTCAAAACTTTTCAGAATTCCTGGTTGGCGCCATAGACAAATTTTAAATATGGTATTTTGGGTGTATAAAGAGTTGAAGGCATGAAGGAGTTCGAAAGGCCGGACGTTCTGAGGTTGAATGGGCTTGAAGGGTTGAAAATGGTTAGAAGGGCTGAGGGGTTTGATGGGCTGAAGGGGTTTGAATGGCTGAGAAATCACATGACACAACAGGGCTGAAGTGTTATTTTTCATAGCATATCAATGGTTCCTGAGGATTTGTATTACCCTGCACATGACGTATCCCCAGGCAGCACACCATTGTTGGACCCCCGTTGGCCTAATGTTGGCAAAAACTGGTTCCAATATTGGTCTGACGTTGGCATTTTCGAAAACGCCACCCGATCCAATGGTGGTCCAACATTGGTGCCAATGTTGGACCACTGGTTTGCCAACGTTCTAGCCCACGTTGGACCAACGTGGTTTGCGCTTCTTTTATCCAATATTGGCATAGAGGTTTCACCGTTGGCTGAACCAACATTGGCATCCGGCGCCTTACACGCTGGCTCTTCCAACATTGGCCTAAATATTGGCTATTCCAATATTGGCATTTAGTCAAATAGACTGGCTATTTTTTGCATCCATTGTCTATGACATTATTGGATGCCATTTTTCAGTCCGCGTTCTAACCAGTGTCACAAAAACAGTGCAGAGAACCAAGCAAGTCCCTTGCCCTTTTTCCTCAAGCACTGTTTTCTTTCTGATACTAAACTCTAATAAATGCAGCAATTTTACCATATTTGGACACTTTAGAAATCATTAAAGCATGCAAATGAATTGTTCATAACGTTTGACAGTTCATAATTTATTTAAATTGAATAAAAATATTTAAAAAAATTGTGCAACCAGGGGGGTCTAGGCAGACTCGGCGGCAGGCTCGGTAGTGGACAGGGCAGAGGGCTGGGCGAAGAGCTGGGCAAAGGGATTCCACGCAGGGGCCTGGCCACAGGATTCTGAAAGAGACAGATGCGGGGGTTTGGATTCAGGTGAAGGGTTTCAGAGGCTCTTAGTTCTCTCTTACGCTTGTCAATAATGGATATCAAACTAGAACATAGCTTCATTATTATTCGCCGTCCTTTAATTAACTATTCGATTAATCGGCTCAGTTGCTCTGCAAGTATAAAAACTCGGAAAGGCCTACCGACTTTTTATGTTTACTTTGCCATATCATAAACTGTCTATTCCAGTGAAATATTTTTCATTATTTTGTATGTAAAACAACTTAGTATACTGCCTTCTAAAATAAATAGATGCGCAGGTAAGAGACCGGGGCCGGCTTGCTGGAATCAGTGTCTCAGCTTAGATTGGGTGAAGGAAAGCACTGTAAAGGCTGGTACGCGCGAGCGTCTTGAGTCGAGGTTTGAGTCCCGTTGAGCTCGTACGCTGGCTTTGACAGTGCTTTCTTTACCCCCGTCTCAGCTGAGACGCTGTTTCTAGAAATACGGCCCAGGCGTTTGCTATTGTTTTGTGCGTCCGACTTGTCCTTACTCAGAGCTCGATCGATCTATACTCGTTTTCACCTCAAGAAAAAGAAAGTTTTGCGCATTGTTCATACGCCGCGCGAAGTAGTTCTTACAAGATTTGCTTGTCAAAGGAAGAAGCGATACTTTTGGTGTTTGAAACGTGTACGTCTTGATAAGATAACATATATCTAATGTAAAACGCACTTACACATAAGTTAATTATTTATATAAAGGGAAAACTTAGTAATGTTCCGCGAGAAGCCGGACTTTTTTTACTACGGTTCTTGAGGTGAAAACGAGTATAGATTAAAATATTTATAGTGGTTTAAAAAATCAATGAAATAGTACGAAGGTTATTTCATAAATTGCTTAATTCTACTCTTGCAACATCATGGCGTCCCTCAACCTTTCATCTAGCTTTAAGAAGTCTTAAGAATTACAATCTCGCCATTTAGGTTAACACCAATAATTCTACGTTGATATGAAAAAAAAAAACAAAAAAACGTTCTTAAGATTTACGGTATTGGCGGCACGAAAATATGTAGTTATTAATGTACCCATATTGCCTCCATAATATTCACAATTTATAAATACAACCGCTGGCCTCCCTCTTCAGCTCACCAGTGTCAAACGGACTACTAAATTAACAGTTCAATAAATACCCCGGTATATGTAACAACATGACAGTTGAACAGAACTTGATGCTTGAATCAATCATGAGTTTAAAATAAATCGCGCACATAAAATAGCTTGTCGTGTAAAGACAATTACACTCGCACTGCGCGGTGACATAACCGACACTCCACTCGTACCCAACAAGCCGAACCTTGGCAAATAATGACTACACAACGCTCTGTGGTATTCGGCTTGGAAATACCGGGAGGACTTTTTACTACAGCACACATCTACCGCCAAGAAGACAGCCATATTTTAACACACAAAAAAGTAAATAAAAATGACTTCGAAAACAAAAATAACCATTCAGAACGTCTCTCACGGTCTATTAGAATAAAAAGCGCTTGCAAATAGCGCTGTACAGGGCCTTGCGGGTCGATCGCTCTGGATTACACGTTGAACTCGTCGCAGATTCCTGGCACAGAGTTCGACACGGTTCAAACTCATCGGATAGTGACAAAACGTACATTGCGTAGCGAGAATACCTATCCCCAATGGTCAGGAGGACCTCTCCTTGTCACTCACATGGAAGAGAAGACGGTCCGTCGTGTCTTCGGTCCGTCGAAGCTAGTGCTCACATGTATGCCCACAACAAAGGAAGATCACCGCGGTGTGTAGGCGCTGCCGAAAGAATATCCATGGTCTTGGCAATCCGCATGTTGAAGATCGCACTTGGCACTAAGACGAAATGCGCTGCTGGTGATCGGAACTCTCGATCTAGGTTTACCACATTTACCACAGAAGCGAAATCTACAGCAGGCCCGCAGGCCGCATCACACGCGATGACAAACCCGGAATGTCTTCGCAGGCATTCCGGGTTTGTCAACGGCTAATGCGTCATCTGTCAAACCACGTGATAACGCTTCTACCGCGCCTTCAGCTTAGGGAGAGGGAGAAAAGAAGAGAAGGAGTAGAAAGGAAGCAGCCCAGAACGGGGGGTGCGCTTACAAAGGCTAATCTTCAGGCCCATCTCAACAATGAACCCAACCCAGAGTATTTGTCACTTTTACCCAAGGTTGATAGTGCAGTGGATGTTATGCGTGTCCTTGGGCTTTTATTCAGGTTCTGTGCTCTGCCTTATCACCAGCTTCGAGACTGCAGTCACGTGACCCTAACCGGAGACACGATTGGCCTAAAACACGCATAGCGTCTACTCTGCTGCCTATACTGATTTAACAGGACAGCTCTTTGAAGGCCAGCTTTTGAATTTCTAAAGAGGCTGTCCAGCCCAAAAGTGATTCTAAACGGGGCAAGTTCGATGACACTGTTTTACGTCGTATAATTCACATTAAAATTTAGAATGAAGAAATAAGCGCGACTATATTTTGCGCACGATGTCCACAAATATAAATATATATATATATATATATATATATATATATATATATATATATATATATATATATATATATATCAATAAATTTAAAATTATTTGTACACTGTTAGGTTCGCGTTTTTAAACTTCAAATTTTTTTTTCGAAAGAGTTACACAAAAAATACACCACGGACAGCACATCGTCCGACTTTCAACGCACGATGAAACGCCGACGCTCGCTGACAGAAGGTTGCGATGCTGCGCGAACAATTTCGGAAAGATACTGTGTAGGATACGCCGAACGCAACGGCTTCACGACCATTCGAAGGGCAAAGGATTCGCGACGACATAGTAGCGTCTTCCAACTTCAGTAAGTTAACGGTGCTCGAGAGTACCACGCTCACATTTCCGCAGAGCGAGCGCGGCCGGCCAGATGGAGGCGCAGTTAGCTCTCAGGTCGCGATTGCTATGTCGTTGCTCTGCCTACACTGATGACATGTGCACTGGCAGTCGAAGCAGCCCTCCCGAGACTTCATTCGAGTCCAATAGACAACTTTCTAGCGCGATAGACTCTCGTAAAAGTGAGAGTAGAAGTCGCTTCGGTTGGCGGCGTAAGCGGCGGCTTTATGTTTGTTGACACCTGCGTCGACAATGACAAATATGGACAGAAACATTAAATATAAAAAAATAAAGCACGCAGAAAGAAATACAAACATGGCAGGGTCACGGGCAAAGTAGGAGACGTTAACGCTACGGAATGCATATACATACAAAATACACTGGAAACGACAAAAATAATTAAATCTAAAAAACGGAATTAAGTTTTCAACGCCGAAATAAGGCGATGCGAAGGGAGAGCAGCAGGCAAAAAAAACTGCCATAGTCCTATGGCAGCTAAGGACGTATTTGTGATCGCGGTTGTAAAGCACCGGCGACGTACGCCCCATAAAGTTGGGTAAATAAAATTCTCACCCCGAGCGAGCGCGTGAATGACTCTTTTTTTACTTTCCTACCTCTGCAATGCAAAAAAAAGGGTCGCGGGTGTATAGCTTAGGCGACACGAATATCGATAAGCCATTGTCTATGGCAGTGCAATATTGACCAGCCTATACCATGACATCACCAATATTGGAAAAGTGTTGGCTTTGACAGTTTAATACTAACCAGCTTAAGCCATTGTCTAATCAATATCGGAAAGTCATTGGCTCTGACAGTCCAATATTGTACAGGTTATGCCGGCGTATATCCAATATCGGAAAGCTATTGGCCTTGACAGTCCAATATTGGACAGCTTATGCCTACGTATAGCCCATATCAGAAAGCCAGTGGCTCCGACAGTCCAATATTGGACAGCTTATGCCGGCGTGTATCCAATATTGGAAAGCTATTGGCTTTGACAGTCCAATGTTGACCAGCCTTTGCCAGCGTATCACCAATATTGGAAAACCACTGGCTTTGATACTCCATTATTGTCCAATGTGATTCCAATATTGGGAAACATATGGCTCGTTGGGCCACTGTTGGGCCATTCTTTGCCACATCAAATCCAATGTTGGCCCAATACGGTGTGCTGCCTGGGTCGCTCTCTTTTTATTCTACCCAAATTTATGATCCCTCTGAAATCTCACTCTCGCAACCAAACACGCACACTTCGTATAATGTTTTGGCAGGAGACTGCATAGTATCGTACAATCAGCTCTTCGGTTTCAATTGGGTGTAAGTCTAAGACCTTTCCGAGGTAAATGAACAGGTCAACCGCTTTACCAGAGGGATTTAGGAAGCTATAAACAGATATATGATTTTAAAAAACTATCTCGAAAATCATGCTTTCTTTGTGGGTTTTACTGCAAACTAAATATGTTACCTAAAAAAAATGATCAATCAAAAAACATAAAAATGGTCTCCAAAGTGGGAAGAAAAACTTAGTATATCGTCTTTGAAGGAATATTAGGCCCATAATTTTTTGGTATCACCAGGCAGCGATGCGAACAGCGTGCCTAATTTCTTCGCTACTCACTTTATGTCCGCCTAATAAGAAAATACAAATTATACCACATCTAGGCTGCCTCACCTGTCTTGGTTTGGTGACCTGCTTAGTTTCAGTCGATAAGCAATGGGATGAGCATTCCAATAGAAGAATGAAGTTAACTTTATCTGAGGACATGATGATATACCATTTACAATTCCAGAATCCTTTCACGAAGTACTCACACCTTTAATTTGCAAAATGCTTAAAAACACGTTACAACCTAAAATATTCCCACAAACTTAAAAATTCGCCTCGGTCGTTCCGTCCTGTAGTCACAAAATGGGGATGATGTAGTTAACTGCACATTAATTTATCTTCGTTCTTTATTTAAAAACTCTTTTAAAAAGTCAAATGGTTAGTCCTGTCTTTCAAGTTTCGTAACCTAATCAATCCTAAGTTTTTACGCTTTGTTTGACATTCACCTGAGTAAAGCCTTGGACGTGGTTAACCATACCATCCTCCTATCCAAGCTTTAATCTTACGGAGTGTGCAGCTGGATATTAGAACGAATACAAAGATATTTCTCGAATAGGCAACCGTTCTTTCGTACGAACAATGCGGCATCTATGTTGTACAGAGCAAGATCTGGTGTCACTCTCGAATCAGTCTTGGGCCCTTACTTTTTACACTTTTTTATGCATCTCCATTGTTGTTTAAAATGTATTTAATTTTGCAATTCGCCGGTAATATAAAAATGTATTAAGTAAGGACACTCAAAGATTGCACTACACTTCGGGAGGCGCATGTTTCTTTACAAATGGGGCTCTCACAATGATCTCCTCTTAAACTTCTCAAAAACCAAAGTACACAAATTTTCTGAAACGACTCAAGATACCTTTTCGCCTATAACTTCGACGGTGAGACATTCTCATGAGTAAGTTAAGTCGGGGATCCTCTGCTTTTTTTATTCAACCCTGAGATTCGACAAACACGTAAACAGGTTGCTTCGCTCGTCTCTGTGGAATTTAGGTGTCGCATCCGCATTAAGAGGGAGTTTGGGAAACCCGTCCGCATTATTTACTCTGTTCCGATGGTTCGTAATGTCTCAAATAGAGTACGTTTCAATTTTATATATGGCATTTCCCAACTAGGTCCTTGAGTATTGAATGACTTTAAAACAAATTCATTACAATCTTCCAACTTTGTTATCTAAAAAAAATATGTACTCCGCTAAAAGTGTAAAGTTTAATTGGGACTCGTAAACATCCTGAGAATGCACCGGCGTGGAGTGAAAGTGGATTTGCAGTTTTTAGTTAAAACACTGCACGGCTTCATAGCTTTTCCTAGCTTGCTGTCAGAAGTGAGTCTTACAGTTTTATGTGCGCACACACGACTCCAGTCTTTTCTTTATAAATCTGGGCACTTCAGCCAATCAGACCCAATATATAGATCAGCTGAGTTCTATATTCTCTGCTCTAACACACTTGCCCTTTTTAGCTCAGGCTGCACTAGGCTTGAGCACTTTGTCAGAAACGTGCACATGCTGTAAGACGGCTGGAAAGTACCTCCACTAAGTCAGCGCAATAGCGATTTTTTTCTCACTAGTTTAGAATGGAATTGCCTTGTTTGCGTCGCTGTTTTGTGATTTCTTTCTGCCTTGAAGCTTAAAGTGCACTCTGAAGCTGTCATTATATTAGTGTCAGACATGTGAACACGTTACAACCTAAAATATTCCCACAAACTTAAAAATTCGCCTCGGTCGAGTCTTATACAGGGTGTCGATAGACCAGGTGTAAGATAACGTAGAGCTACAGCAATGCGTGACGGATGGTATGCTGTGCGGTACCCCGTTTGAGACAGATGGCGAGCGCGAGAAGAAAAAAATCTCCGTCGTTAGCTGGTCCCACGGTATCCCACATGAGGAGAGTTCGCGGTGCTAACAAGTGGGCACAAAAAGAGAAACCGAAAGGGCCATCGTCGCAAATTGCCTCGTTTCCCCACCTGCTATCTACACCTGGTTTATACGCTTTTTTTGACATTCACCTGAGTAAAGCCTTGGACGTGGTTAACCATACCATCCTCCTATCCAAGCTTTAATCTTACGGAGTGTGCAGCTGGATATTAGAACGAATACAAAGATATTTCTCGAATAGGCAACCGTTCTTTCGTACGAACAATGCGGCATCTATGTTGTACAGAGCAAGATCTGGTGTCACTCTCGAATCAGTCTTGGGCCCTTACTTTTTACACTTTTTTATGCATCTCCATTGTTGTTTAAAATGTATTTAATTTTGCAATTCGCCGGTAATATAAAAATGTATTAAGTAAGGACACTCAAAGATTGCACTACACTTCGGGAGGCGCATGTTTCTTTTACAAATGGGGCTCTCACAATGATCTCCTCTTAAACTTCTCAAAAACCAAAGTAACAAAATTTTCTGAAACGACTCAAGATACCTTTTTCGCCTATAACTTCGACGGTGAGACATTCTCATGAGTAAGTTAAGTCGGGGATCCTCTGCTTTTTTTATTCAACCCTGAGATTCGACAAACACGTAAACAGGTTGCTTCGCTCGTCTCTGTGGAATTTAGGTGTCGCATCCCGCATTAAGAGGGAGTTTGGAAACCCGTCCGCATTATTTACTCTGTTCCGATGGTTCGTAATGTCTCAAATAGAGTACGTTTCAATTTTATATATGGCATTTCCCAACTAGGTCCTTGAGTATTGAATGACTTTAAAACAAATTCATTACAATCTTCCAACTTTGTTATCTAAAAAAATATGTACTCCGCTAAAAGTGTAAAGTTTAATTGGGACTCGTAAACATCCTGAGAATGCACCGGCGTGGAGTGAAAGTGGATTTGCAGTTTTTAGTTAAAACACTGCACGGCTTCATAGCTTTTCCTAGCTTGCTGTCAGAAGTGAGTCATACAGTTTTATGTGCGCACACACGACTCCAGTCTTTTCTTTATAAATCTGGGCACTTCAGCCAATCAGACCCAATATATAGATCAGCTGAGTTCTATATTCTCTGCTCTAACACACTTGCCCTTTTTAGCTCAGGCTGCACTAGGCTTGAGCACTTTGTCAGAAACGTGCACATGCTGTAAGACGGCTGGAAAGTACCTCCACTAAGTCAGCGCAATAGCGATTTTTTTCTCACTAGTTTAGAATATAATTGCCTTGTTTGCGGCGCTGTTTTGTGATTTCTTTCTGCCTTGAAGCTTAAAGTGCACTCTGAAGCTGTCATTATATTAGTGTCAGACATGTGAACAGCGTTCCTATTCTGTACTGTAGTTCTTGCGTGTGTACGTGTTTATCTGTTTTTCTGTTTGTGTGTGCATGGAAGTATACTTTCATTAAAGTGTGCCTGGACTAAGACCTATAACCTGTTCCTGGACACAATATTAGGCACTGATTGCATGATTTATTTATTTTAACATAGTTCTTGCTATTATTAATATTAAACAAATTTGAATCGTCTTAAGAACATTCGCGGCACAAGGTGCGTGCTAAAATTTGATATCAATTGAATCTTCTTTATTGAGACTGCGGCAGAGACCACAGTTATAATATCCCAAAGTTAAACGAAAGACGTCATTTTGACATGAGCTTATTATTATCACATTATGAAAGACTATCGCACACTCTTAAATTGTGTCTTCCAAGATTTCTCCAATAATTATCACGGACAGCAACAAAGTCATCGCAGAAGTCCGTCACGCTATGGAATCATTTGCACATCGAGAAACCCATGAAGGGTGTTTCTAATTTCCATATCAACTCGCCGCATCAAAAGGTACCATGTCAACCCAACATGTCTGCAGTACCTTCAACACGCAACAAACTCATATGCTATGAGTATCTAACAGATAGGAGTTAACTTATTGAGAGGGAAGTGGAGGGCTAGTAGGGAAAAGCATATAAGCCTTGCAGTGGCAAGTATTTCACGCACTGAAGTTTAGTCGTGGTTTCCATCTAGCTCAGGAAAAACATACGCCGTTGCCGACATGCTCCTCCAATCTTCGTGGAGCAAGCTTGTTCTCCTTGCTGTAGCTAACTCCGTCTATTTGTCAGGGGCGATATGCTACGATGGATCAGGACAAAAAACTAATTCTTTTCTTCAGAACTGGACGCGCTCGGGCCACGATGTCATTTTCGTCTGCTGCGACGGATATTGGAACGTCCACGACATTCAATGGCAGAAGAGCATCGAAGTGAAAGGGACACAGTGGTGCGGGCACTGGACCGGATTAAGGACCCGGATCCAAGACAACACTGCCTACGGAGTTCGAACACTTCTTATGACCTACAGTCACAAGGGAACGCCAGAAGCCTGCATCGGCCTGGTTCCCAAGCACTACAGGTTTTGGTATGCAGCAAAATGGCTGGTGTTCGGATACTTCGAGGCATGCTTACTTTCCCCGCACTCGTTTCTTCGTCAGCAGATGAAGCTTTGTCTTTGCGCTGTGTCGACAAATTTACAGAAATCTGGAAATGTAATCACTGATACGGGTGTCAATCAATCCGGTGTATCTGTTCAACCGGAAACCGATTATTTTCTAAGATATGACCAAGGGGAGAGTCCCCCTCGCAGTTTCGGTTCGTTTTCGGGAAAGCCGGTAAAATTAGCCTGCAGGGCGCTGCCCGCTGTATCTAAAAACTTCACAGCTTGCGATGGGTACTTGGGAAAATTAATACAACACCTACTGGCGCGGCTCAATGCAACACCTGTGATAAAAGTGTTCTCGGCACGGGATAGTGTGCCCGTGTACCTGGCCGAGGAAATTGATATTATTATGCTTCTTCATGTTTGTTCTGACAGGCAGCTATTTATAGATTTTGATCTACCAATGGTAAGCCATATCGGAGCCATCACGTTTTACGTGAAGGCATCGGGCACTATTCCCGTCTCTGTAAGGTACGTCCTCGAGGAGTCAAAGCTCTCAATGTATCTATTGGTGCTATGTCTCGCACTTTGCTTCGCCACCCTCATTGCTACAGATTTAATAGATGCCACCGCATCTGGCATATCCTTGGCAAACGACACCCTGCTTTTTCTTGTTGCAACGTTCTATTCCACGTCTTGCGACCTGCCAATTTCTTTCCGTTACGGCACTAGTCGACGCTTGATCGTCCTGGCATGGGTTCTCGGTAGCTTCTCTCTTTCAGTGTACTTCAAAGGCCAACTGACCTCGTGGTTGGTCGCTCGCATTCCAGAACCCATCGTAGACGATCTCATTAAACTCGAAAAAGCTCTGGACGCCAATGCGATTCGAGCATGCATTACCAGGGACACACCGAAGAACTTCGCGGCTGCTGATTCGGACGACACTGGAGTCATGAGGAAAGTGGAGAGGTGCCTCAGTCTGCAGACAGAAGAAAGTACGTTACGCAACTGCTTCAAATGCGCTTCAAAGAAAGGATGGCTGTGCTTCACGGTCAGACAGGTGCCCTGTTTTATGCGCTCAGTCATTCCCAGATTTACCGAGTCAAAGGATCCCCTGGCAATGACCTATGCGGGAGTGCCTGTGCGGAAGCACTACCCTCTAGGGATGGCTTTTCGGTCGCTCGTTCAAAGAATCCACGAGACGGATTTGTTACATATGACTACCATTGACTGCCAGGTTACTCAGCAAAAAGAGGAGATGCAGCCGACCTCGGAGTCGCTGAATTTGCTCTCGGTTGCACAGTTTCTCTTGCCCTGTTTTGGTGTGTCGTTTGCTGTGTTCCTCCTGGAATTGCTCTTTGGACGGTATTTCGCTCAAAGTGCAGAGAGATTGACAAGAGAACATGTAGCGTAAAGGGCTGTCCAAACATAATACAAATCCCGTGCACGTCAAAAAAAAAAAAAAAAACTCCGTGCATATTTAATATAACCTGAATTTTGCGGGCTGTGTATACGTTTTTAATGAGGACGTCAACCACGCAAACAATAGGGCTTTCCAGCTGCCTATTCGTTGTTGTCTCTTCCTCGTTTCGTTTTAGGAAGGTTGGGGACTGACAACAAACGCGGAGTCCTAGACAACAACCAGCAGAGCGTGTGAGTGGCCATCGAAACCCATGTGATGAGCAAGCTCGCAGCTTGTTTCCAGACGGAACCTAAAAATAAAAACGCTCCCGTCATTAAAAAAAATCCCTTAGTGCATTGAAACCGGAGGAAAACCTCCACTTCTGTTACAGCAACTGCCCTGACTGCCGAAAACTTGCCCTGTTTGAACAGAACTTAAGCACCTGTAACAGCAGCTGTAACCGGCATATTTACAGATTTTGCGACCGTGTCATCGCTATGCTGTGTTTTGTGGCCCAACTCCTTTCAGCCACCGGAAATGTTGTTTTTTCTGCCATGCGAAGGCCACCCCTGACTGTCTGACTTCGTACAATATGTTGCTAGCTGGAGCTCTAGCATGTAACTGTATTCCTGACAAAGCACTCATTCGTTTTACTTTGAAAGTGCTAACACGATGACGATGCAAAATAAACGCACAAAACAGTGCAAACAAAAACGTTTTATTTCGTCTTCCTTGGGGGTCGATTGAACTTACGGCTCGAGCTCTGGGAGGGATATGTTATACACGCTTGAATATACGAATTTATTTATTTTTTAATAAAGATACAATTTTTTTCGCAAATCTATCCCGTCTTTTTTAAACATTTTATGATGCTTGACTGACGCTAAAAGCCCTTAAACTTCACTACATATTTTTAATTTTTTTTTCAGGAACGAGTGAGGATTAAGTCATACTTAAGAGAAAAAAAAAGCCTGATTCTACAGATGAAGTCGCTATATCCAGACTGTGTTTTCACGGCATTATTCGGGTTTGTAATGTACATCACTTTTTTATTTTATTTTTTGTTTGTTAAACTTTATAATTACAAACTCAGTTATTATATTTATGTGTGATGGCGGGAACTTCTTGATTATTTTTTTTTTTTTAATTTTCTCTCCTTGATTGCAGTTTCTTCCGCGTGACAGCGATATTAGTTTTACGCAAGCGACGACTTAAGCGCGAGACACATGCGCGAAAAATTCATCCGATCCGACGTCCGATCCGGCAATACGACTGCCTGATCCAAAAAGTTTGGTCGCTTCAGACGTCGGATCGTCGATCCGGCGTGCGTCCGACGTGCCAGATAGTTTCGCTCGGCGGACGGATGTCGGAAGCGTCCAGCCAATGACAGCACAGCTTGCGCGAACGTATTGATGACGTACTGGGTCTGGCGGGACAAAAAAAAAAAAACGGGACTGACCTGGGCGACGGGAAGCCGGACGCGTGAATCCCGCTGACCCATTCGAAAAAGATGGCCCCAGGAAAGAATGCACGCGCTAGCGAGAACGAGCTCCTGAATTCGCTCCTGCGAGCTGAACCGTCAATCTGGGAACAGAGATCTCCCCAGTATAGGGACGCGGACCTCCGCTGGACCGCTTGGATCTTCTGGGCGGAGCCGAAAGGATAGTCGCGTCGCATGCAAAGTCGGAAGCACTGTGGTCGGAAGCGTCTGTCTCAAACTGTCGCGTGCGGCAATTCGGAGTGGCGTTCGGATTGTCGGAACGGACGGCGGGTCGGACGATTTTGCCGTCCATGTGTCCGCGCTTGAAACACTTAGTGAACCTGGCGTAGGTATGTTTCGATCACTTCGTCACTCTCCCCTTTGACGAAGTGGTAGAATGTTGAGCGAGCAATTGTGGGGTCTTGGGTGGGATTCAAGATGCGGTGTGCTTTCTGACTTCCTTATTTGTTTAGGTTAACACTCTTTCATGCAGATTTCCCATTGAAGTACGCTTCGCAACGCGTTCCGTGGCAATACGTCACACTTTCCTTAGGTATTGCAGCCATTAAACACATCGTGTGTTAGAAGCAAAAATCACTTTGTCCACATGTCATGATTCCTTGGAGCAGGATCGTTGTATTTTAAGCAATGACCGTGGGCAGCTTTGTTTGAAACGAACGGAGCAAACATTTTTTGGATAGAATTGAACCCTTGGATGCCCAGCACTTCACTAGAGCAACAAATCGATAATTATTTATTTTCTCCCGTGCCGCGTGCGCCTCAGTAAATTGATCTTCCTTTGTCGCAAGAGCTGGGATACCTGCGCTTAGCAAGGATCGAAATGCATCTTAAAACAGGTCGATTGTTCGTTAGAAAAAAAGCTGCCAGTGGACGTGAGATATGATGGGGTGCCCCCCAGGCCACAAACCTGCGAGAAAAAAGACGGGCGAAAATATTACAACTTCCGTTATACACTTCTCTACTGCGCAATTTTCGTTTTTGTAATGTGCCTGGGCCTTTTCTCATGTCGTAACTGCTTTCATTGGTTCGACGTGAAGTATGGATGGATGGATGGATGGTAATGGCTATACCCTTTGCGACGGGCGGCAGCTTGCGCCACCTAGTAGAGCCGCAAATGCCCGATGTTGTTCCCGAGCAACGTTTCACGACATGCTTACGAAAAAGGGTACTTTTTCCGAGACGAGATTTTTATTATTTTGTGCGTTCTAAAATCATGTCAGGGTTTGTATTTCACTAGAATATCAAGTAAAGCTTTGGGCAATGGAGGGTTAAAAGAAAAAGACACATACGTATCATCATTAGCAGTACAGAGCGTTATTAGCGGTTGCACACACAATGTACGAAACCCATACAACTTTGCCCCGGTTTGGCAATCCTAGGGCCCTAACATGGTCCGGAAAGGGTTTGGCTCCATGGCGTAAGTTAATGCCAAGATACTTTTCTTTGATGTTCCTTCTAGTTTTCATCTGGTTAGCCGCATAATTGACGAAGTACCAGACATGTGCGAAAGATGCCACATATCAGCCGAACAACCAGCAGTGAATAATAATACTGGCACCTGCTTGGCATTTGGTACTCAAAACGTTCAATATTTCATTAAGCGCAAAAGAAAGCTACGAATTTTTTTCAAGACGGAATATAATTACGAACAAACCTGTTGATCATGATCTTTTGTAGAGGGCGCCAGCTCGCTCTTGAGCATGCAAAATAAGCCCGGGTTTCTGGCTTAAAGGGGCACTGACAACCCAAAGATCGCATTTTTTTTATTGTCTAAAACGATGCAACTTGTAGTCATAGACACGCAAAAAAAACCGCATCGCCAAAAAAAAAGTTTTCCCGCGCGCGCGCGCGCCTTTTTTATTTTTGGCGTTTAAATTTCCCGCGCTCACCTCCTCGCTTCTTTTGATCGGTGACGTCAAAAATAAGGAAATTTAGAAGCTTTGTATGTGACATTTCTATAACATATAATAACAGCAATCGTAAAACATGTTTTTTAACGCAATTGCGAACGCACTACGGCCCCTCTTTTTGAAATACCAGAAATCAGAGTTCGGTGTGATGTTGCTTCCTAGATTTGTACCCTTCCTCGGAAAACTTGGCGGTGCTCGTCGGCGAGCAACACGGCGAGTCGGGAAGTTACCGGTTTTTTCCCGCGTCGGCGTGTTATCACCTCCTCCTCGCTTGGGGTCGCCGTGGGAACGGCGCCTTGCTTCATAGCGTGGAGCGGAGGTCTGAAAAAACGTCGAGTCGCAGGAGACCGCAAAATTTGACTCGCTGCACTGGCGCGGATCGCGCGGGAACTTCAAATTCGGAAATTGGAAATTGTTATTTTAATTCACAAATACTGAATTTTCAAGTTTCGAATTTTGAGGGTAATGTCCCGGCATCGTTTTCAATCGTTTCGGATAATAAAAAAAAAATATGATTTTGACGTGTCAGTGCCCCTTTAAGCATTTTCTCCCGATTTCAAGTATCCAGGTAGTTTCTATCAGAAGCTATTATGGGAGCACCACTACCCCTTGAAGGATGGATTCGTACAAGACCGCTGATCTAGAAGCTCTCAACGTCCACCACTCATGCGACTTTTCTGGTACTCAACGGATTTTACACTACCCCCCCCCCCCCCCCCCAAAAAAAAAAAAAAAAAAATCGCTGCTGCCGCCATGCTGACTCTCGAAGTGCTTGTGATTGCCTGGGGCTGAGCTGGTTGGTTATTTTTGCTTGTGAGATTTGGCAGCTGAACAAAGGAAGAATTATACAAGATAGAGAGAGACAAGGAACGTAGACATGCACTCTACAGGAGCAACAGCCATTTACTCAAAAGCTCGAAGTGCTTTAGCATTTCGCGCAGCAGTTCAAAATCGTGCTGAATGCAGCTGCCTCTCCGAACATTTCCGCTGGGTGAGCATTCCCAAAACTCCGCTTCTCTCTGGTACAAGCAGATTAGGTAACTTTGAGTGTGCATGAAGGACGGCGGCCGCACAAGGTTGGTTGTGTACATAGAGCGACGACGTGACGTTCGCAGAGTAACCGAGGTGCATGAGGGACAGCGGGGTTAGGGTGTACTTGAGCTGCGGCTAAGCGCCGCGAGGCGGTGGGTACGGGTGGCACATGGTGGGTTATTATATTGTAATGAGCAATCTGCAGAGTGTCGTTGTGAAGTAGCGTGAACGGGCGGGGCGGAGGGTTTAACACGCGCCCCAGTAAAACACCCGCCGTCTTCAACTGCGCGGTGCCGAAATTGGCGAAGGGGGACGTAGTCGGCGATTTTCGGTTTCTAGTATTTACGTCACGGCGTCGCTCCCTTAAACCAGCCAATCCAGTGCAGCCTCCGTTGCCATGCGTATATATAGCCAAGCCTCTCGAAATGAGCACCTCGCCACCACCTGGCAGCACTTGCAGAAAGTGTTTCCTAGCCAATTACCACAGCCAGTGGGGCTGTGGCGCGATACCATGTCGACGTTACGAAATTTATATACATATGCTCCAAACAAGTCCAAGATTAGCACATGTACCGGGAAATGAATGTATGTAAAACGTTTGAAGTTCGAAAAGCTTCATGCCGGCGCCCGTACAACCCTACCGATAACCGGTTCCAACCTACGTTTAGCGGTATAACTAAACGGCACACTGAATTGACCAAACTGCTCCTCGGTTTGGTGAAGCTGCTCACCGGCCTAGACGAATCGTTCACGGGTTTGAGTGTATCGGCGTGCGTACCTGTTTACACCGCATAGCGGCGTGGCGAACAGGTTCGACACAGCTCCTCCGTTCAGTCAAACTGCTCGTTTGCTTAGTCAATCTGTTTACAGGTTTGAGCCTAGGGGTACGCGGAAGTGTTTACACCGCATTGCGGAGTTGCGGAGTTGTTTGAAAACTGCTCACTGGTTTGGTATACCGCTGAGCACATTCATCAAAGTGCGACCGATGCGCTCTCTGTACCACCTCCGACCAGGCTCCGGGGAAACTGCTACAAGGAAAGCTCTGTTTTGCCTTGTCGTTTCTTCTTACGATAAACCGCAGCAGACGCTACGAGTCCATCCCAGCCAGTCCAGTCCGCTAAACAACTCACGTCTCTAAGCGTCGCTGTGTCCTTCCCGCGGGCCATTCGTGACACTCGCACGGTTTTGTATCAGCTCCGATTGCTTGTATCCCCCAATGCGGTCCTTCGAAAGGTAAACTGTAGAATGGATTTTTTTTTTTTTTTAATATTGAAGGGCATTGAAAAAGAAATTCTTCACGAGCTTGTTCACACAAAATAGGGAGGGGAGGGGGAAGGGGGGGGGGGGGGGGGTTACGGACCGTGAAGAGATGTTGTCTCGGGCCGGTGTAACTGGCAGTGCGTTCGTTGATCAATGAGGCGGGAAAGCCGTCTACTGATTGCATTTTGTGCGTACCAACCCACCCCAAATGTTTTATTGCGAAAAGAGAAACAGAGGTGGCAAAGGCTATGACACTTGGGAAGACGCGTCCTTGGCCGTGGTTCAGCCTATGAAAAAGAGAAGCGTGGTCAGAAATAATTATACTGCACGAGGGGGGAAGGGGGGCAGCAATTCAGCGAGAGCGATACCCACAATTTCTCTTCTCGAAGAACAATGTTGACCGCATGAGGGGTGATGTCAGGGAGGTTGCCTTCAGGGAGGCAGAGTCTGAGGCCGGTGGAGCTGGAATCAGCTGCAGGCTGCGAGGTAGATTGCACGAACCGATATGGGAGGCGACGGTGTGGGCACATCCACAATGCAAGTGTTATACCAGTTGGGAGACAAAAGAAAGCCGGTAAGAGTGGATAGTGTCTGGCCCACGGTAATTGGCAGTTTAAAGATTAAAATAAAATATCCATATATGAGCAATTCGTTGAAGCGTGAGTGGAATTTGTGGGACTGTGGCAGCGTACAGAATGGTTCTAAGCTCAGGGAGACGCTGTGATGTATCGGCCAATGGTTTCAGTGGCGCGTTCATGGTAAAATCTGAGATATTGGATCGCGCTAGCGGGTTCCAAGACGGTATCCTTAGGGTTGATACGGATACCACAAGCGAGGAGTTGATGAAAGAGAAGGACCGTCTCGATACTGAAGAAGGTGGCATCAGGGTATGCTAGGATAAAATTGTCAACATGGCTCCGCACCTATACTCCGCAAACATGGAGTCCTCGAGTAATGGCGGTTGCCAAGGACTGCATGTAAAATGGAGCTGGTTTAATGCCAAAGGAGAGCACCATAAAACAAGCGTTGTGTCCATCCAGGCGAAACGGGTGATATTTTCAGTTGCTACCGGAAATAAAGATACATTTAATTCAATTTGAAAGCGGGTGGCCGGTGCTAATGTATCGTCCACCGGCTATTCCTTCAGCGTCGATCGTCCCTGCAATACCTTTCTTTCAATTGTGAATTGAAGAATCAGCTGCTGTAGGTACCCTTTATACCAGAGACTATTTCAAGCGTTGGTGAAACTGTTTACACTATTAACAAAACTGTTTTAAATTCAAGCAGGTTGTAAACGATCGATTCGTTAAAGGACATATGCAAAGAAAAGACATATTTTTTACAGCCTGAATGGGAGAAGCATGCAATAAAATTAATTTACGAGAAAAAAATAGAGCTCTATTTACGGCGCGAAACGAATGTGCAGTTCGCGCCCGCGGGATACGCCACTAGTCACGTGATAGACCTGTGCCCCGCCGCGCCCAAAGTGACGCCGTAGCACTTCAGAGCCTCCGCTAAATTCCCCAGAACCTCCCCACGCCACCGCCGCATGCTGAGCGTGGCGCGCCACCGGCTGAACACGTTTCTCAACGCCGCCGCAGCCGCCGTCAATTATTGACCGGCTCAAAGATCTATAATCAGGAGCCTTCGCTCTTTTGGGGAGCTTCCTATGGGCTCTAAAAGTTACTTATTGATCTTCCTTTTTCTGTTTACTTTAAAGCAAGATTGCAAATCAACTTTTAGAGCCCACAGGAAGCTCCCGAAGTAGCGTAAGACTGTATCACGTAACTATAGCTGCCAGTCACGTGACTATTGCGCCCACGTTTCCTCGGGCTGCCGCAAGTGCCAAATACATATTCGTTTCGCACCGTCAATATATCACTAAAATTTTGGCTTTTGTTGTAAATTTATTTTATGACAATCTTTTTCTCGCCAGGATGTCTAATTTTTTTTTTTTGTTTCCTTGCATATGTTTGTAAGGTCATAATGTACAATGGGATACGGGTAAACCTCTGTTACAGGTACCTATTTGATAAGTGTACCAGTTTGCTGCATATACCGGTTTTATACGGTTACAATTTTGTCACGAGCACCCCTTTGATACGGGTACCCGTTTGATACCAGCCTTCATTTGATATGGGTACCCCTTTTGATACGGCAACCTTTTTGAGCAGCCACCCGGGTACTGAGGCCTATCCTACGCTAGCCCCAAGTGGGCACTGTCTCAAATGTGTTGACTCAGCACCTGCAAATAACGAACCTGTGGCACTTACGTTCTCAAATTCTTTAGAGTAACACACTTAGGAGAAGCAGTAGAGGGTCCACCATTTTGAACATGACAAGCTCGTATAAATAAAAATACAGAAATGGTAAAATAAATGTTCCGGAAACCTTTACATGGGCAACATGCACAAGGTTTATGCTATGAATCATTTTACCACAAAGAGGAGTGGTGCTACTTCGGTTTGAATTGTGAATGTTTGAACGGAATAAGGTGAAACCAGGCGAGGAGGACGAACGCAAAACCGTGACGCCGCAACAGATCACGTTAACCGCTACAACGGTTTGAATGCTTGTGATATCTCGTCACCAAACTGATGGGTCTTGCGGGTGGCTGCTTGGACTTGTTGGAAAGCGTCGACGATGTCACGGCGGGAGGACCGTGAAGCCAAGGCTTTCAAGGGACGTTGTCTCGGCTCTGGCATAAAGGGCACATAAAGCAGCTGTTTATTCAATTCAAACTCGAGAACAAGTGATTTCAGAGAAAGACGTCGCATGACAGATAGCTTGGGTCAGGTGTTTGAGATGCAATGTTTTGCATTGACTTTATGAGCGATACGTGTGATATTCTGCGGAGAATTTGCGTCTAAAATATTGAGGGAACTTCACCTCTTCGAGATGAATTGTCCAGACATTTCAAGGTAATCGCTTGCAATAGTTCGTGTTCTACTTGTAAAAGTGGTACCCTGATGATTTTTTAGCTACCCGAACTAAATTCATTTTCGGGATCACCGGTCTTTACTCTTTCCGGTATGCTAATTAGTATCACAACATCCAGAATATTTATTGTATAATCATGAAGTTAAACTTATACAAAAACCCACATTTAAATATACCTGTGCTCTACAGAGCCGGGATATCAGGGGAAGGCAGGCTTGCAGGTCAAGCGGGCAGTCTACAAATGAGCTATGCAGAGCATTTTTTTCGTGCTGCGGCGCGGGTACTGCAGGGAGCTTCTAAGGCATTTATTTGACACCATAAAACTGCTTGTAATCAGAAGGGAGCAAAATCTACAATCCAAAGAGTGAACCTCTGTCTTCCCGCGTTTCACTGACGTCATATTTTTTTTTTTTATTGTTGCCACTTTCACTTTGGAAAACACTGTAAGGATTCAGATTGTAAATGCAATAACTTCGCTAAAAAAATTTATTTTAGTCTAATATTTGGGTTACTATATCAGCGATATTTGTTGGTGTGCTCAGGAGATTTTCAGGTGAATTGGGGACTATGAAGAAAACACCAGAGTACCCTGTTAACTTTTAAATATAAATTAATAGAAAAAAATTACATTGGGAACAGGTTGAACTTTAAACAAATTTGGATATGTTGTTCTTAGTAATAGGCATGGGCATTATAGAAGATACATGTATCATCCAAACTATCGATACATTTTGCTGTATCGGTATTGGGCATCGCTTGGGAGAAATGAAAGTATCGGTATCGAAAATACATTTTTAGTGTATCGTGTATTTTCACAATTCTCGATATTAAATCAAAAATAGAAAAAGGATGTGCAGGAGATTTTGAGACTGCTCTGAATCCCACTTTTGGCCAGCGGCGATCGCACAGGCGGCAGAACACTGAACAAAATGGATGGGAGGAGATTATAGCTCTTGAAGGGACAAAGAGAAGGAGAAGGGGGGGGGGGGGGGGGGGGGCCCCCCACATTTCGCAGCAGGTCCGCGTTGTGCCGCATGCACCGGCTAGCTCGCGATCTGTTGTAAAACCCCCACACATATACACACACAAATTCTGTTAGTTATGACCTTCAAGCAACGGCAACATCCAGATGAAAGAGATTAGCACGACAAGTTATGTCCAATAAAAACTTTCAGCTCTTTTGTCTTTGTCGTTTTCCGTGTAGATTTTAAGGTAGAATGCACTGTGTTGAACAGACGTCAAACGTCTGTTAAACACAGTGCTGGGAAATTAACTTTTCGGCTTTCTAACGGGCACAAAGTGTGCACCGTTCAGCCCAGGGCAAATGCAGAGGCAACCCGGTAAATCGTGCAGGAACAAACTAAAAAAAAATAAAAAGAGTTTCAAGGTTATTCCTATGCATAATCATGTGCTCAGAGACCGGTTCGCATGAAGAAAATTATTTAAACAATTTTGTTATGGTGATTACGGAAGTGATCTGTTAAACGACACATTGGTTCAGTTCAATGCTAAAGCTGTAACAAAACCAGCTGCGCCGACAATGGAGCCTACAGAAGAGGCCGGATCTGTTTAAAGGACACATGCAAAGTAACAAAACAATTTTTTAAAGAGCCTAGATAGAAAAAAATGTCGTAAAACAAAAACAAAAAAATACAAAAGCTCGAGGTACACCTAAGTACTTCTTATGAGTTGTGAATGCGAAAGAATTCAAGCCGTTCGTCCGCTCCCTTTTTCGTCCGCTGCGTACTTTTCGTCGCCGGAGAGCGCGCGTACTCCCCTGAACACGCTGACCTCGGACGGCGCGCTGATGGACACGCAGCGCCATGGGGTGTGCGGTCGTGGAAACTGACGTGCGCAGCGGCGAATGAGAACCCCGTCGACGCGCGGCAGCCAATGGCAGGGATTATCTGCCTGGGTGTTCTGGTCGGCGTGTTCATGCGTGAAGCAGTTTTTGCCAAAAAAGAGTGAATACGTTAAAGGGATACTATATATATATCACGCTTAACTTTTTTACACCCTTTAGGGGTGCTGCAGGGGGTTCGCACCCCTCACTTAGTCGTCCAGCACCCTTTTTTTTTGCAGGATTAGCACCCCTCACGACGAGCGCGAGGGTGCATGCATGGGCTCGAGCAGCCTTCCGATACATTGCGAGGGGTGCTGAGTGCTGGAAGGGTGTTGGAAGGGTGCTCAATTATTCGGACAAGGGTTTCTTTATTTTTAACAGCATAATTTAAAAAAAAAAGAGGCGATAGATATGTGGATGTCGTCTTCAGTGTATATAAGTGGGCTCAGCGTACATTAGATGAATTGATAAACGCCACAGTATATGTTGACTAATTAACCAAAATCTGTTAATTGTTTTATTAGTTTAATGGGCGATATTGCAATTGCAGCTTCAAATGGAGCCATTCTTAAAGTCTAACTCATTTGAAACAATGCGTGAAAATGCAACAAGTTTTGAGAGAGTCATCGGCCTTTCCATCGTAATTCAAAAACTGGAGCGTCTGATGTTGTACTGATATATGTGACGTAGTCGTTTCTGTCTCACCGTCATTCCTTTAGTGAAAAAGAGCGGAATAAAAGTATACTCGACATACTTCTAGTATATTGTAAGGCAGGAAGTGTAATAGAATATTACAAAAAGTGGAGTAGTAGTATATGGCATACGGGAGCCGTTCCATGATCCAAGTACTTTTAGATCATATAACTACAAGCCTACTCCAAGTACGCTCTAAGCAACCGCAGACACTTCAAGTATAATGTAGGCGCGCCATTAGTATTATTTAGGGTCATAGAAGTGGCGCACTCCCGGTAAGCACGAAAGCGTCTTCAACGCACCTTCAAAGCTTGAGGCATCTATGCACTCTTAATCTTGTTCCACTTAGGTTCCAGTTAAATTTTACATAAGGCTGGCGTTCCACTAATTTTGACTAGTCCTGGAAAATTTTTAGCGGATCAAACGGTTTTAAGTGGAACGCTTGTTTTTTTTTTCTCTTTTTATAATTGTTCTTTTTTTAGGTGGAACACGTGCATTTAGAGCAGGCTGATTACCTGCTTTGCCTAAATTTGTTCCAGTTACTAAAAGCTTGTTCCACTTAAACTTTTCGCAGTCTTTTTTTTTAATTAATATGCGACTTTGTTTTTCCTATATGGTGAGTTGCGGAGAAGCACACCAGAAAGAAAGGAAGCGTTCGTTTTTAAAAATTTACCACTTTGTTAAACACTTGGACTCATTCATGTACGAGTCCCTCCTCTGTCTAAAACAGTAATCTTCAGCTTTCCACTTTAAGTACAAAAGATTTTTATTGGAAATCGCATAAGTTGTCGCCTGCTATACGGGCGCAAATCGTCGTCATACCATATTTAAAAAAAAAATCTTATCTGGTTGTAGCAGAATTTGAACTGTACATACTGTAAGTGAACTGATCATATTAGTAATCAAACTGCTGAAATGGCGTCAATCAAGGCGTCGGACGTCTCGAGGTACGTTCGAAGCGCGATATAGTAGCGTGATCTACACTGGCCAAGGTTGAGCAGTTTCGCGTGGCTCGCATAATGAGCCGTGCTCCGTGCTGCGCAAGCGCGAGAAGCAGTGACGTCACACGGCGCACAGCTGGCGCACCGGAGCCGCCGCCGCCGCAGGCTCCTCCGCCACCGCGCGCGCCTCGCCGTCCTGCGCATTCCAGAGGAGTGACGTCATAGCCGCAGCAGACGCACTGGCGCCGCCGCGTGCCCAGCTGTGCGCCTCCGTTGCACAGTAGCCAAGTCTGACGCTGCACCGGCGCCGCTTGATAGCGCCTTTCATTTTGTGCGAATAAGCTCACGCTACGTATATCCTGGCATAGCCAAGCTAAGCCACCGCAATTTTTTTTTAGAAGGGCCACGGATGTTCGCCCTATTCGCGGAAGTGGCCGATTGACATCTGTCTCAAATTACAACCAGCAAAAATAAAGCTCAATCATATCAACTAATGGTTACTGCACGGTTAAGGAAGAACCACTGGACTTCGCGCTGGCATATTTCAATAATAATATTCATAATAATATTAAAATTATTTAGTGTTTTTACAGTGTCCAGGAACATCCAATTGGACTTATTGCTGGCGTAGTTCAATAAAACGCAAAAACAGATATGCTTGCGCGCGTGCAGACACACACATACACGCGCGCACGCGAGTACACAAGCATGCACACGCGCAAACGAACGCAGACGCAGACGCACGCACAAACCACGCGGACGCATCCACACGCGCACACGAACACGGGCGCATGCACGCACATACGACGAAAGAAACGTGCTTGAGATGTACTTTCGGTTTTGTATTGAAAAAGAAAACATAAAGTTTAGATAAAAGCTAACATAGAATAAATTTTTGTTAATTTTTTACAACATTATAGTGACACTATAAATAGTAATATAATACTAATTTGCATAGTTTTGATTTCAAAAACAAAAAAAGAAGAGCCTTTTGAAGACTGTGCAAGGACCATCGCTATTGGGTTTCACAGGCGACGATGGAAGGACAGAGGAGAAAAGGATTACAGTGACAAAGAGACGATTAGAAGATTGGTGGAAATTATCTAGGGAAAATTAAATGTTGGGCAACTAACTAGCACAGCTGGGGACAGGCGGGACAGAGGAAAATTGGGACTCCCTCCCGCGTGGCTCCAGCCCAAAGTCTCAACCCTGTCTCCCAGTGGGTCCGGTGCTGGGGTAACGCCGACAAGGTTAACCAGAGGAAAATTGGCGACTCCATCGCCGGGGGGAAGAGGCAGGGGGGTGATGTTTTTAGTTTTTTTGCCCGATCCCCCGAAGGTCATCCTGGTGATATCCCACACTGCCTGGTGATAGTTAGGGGGAGAAAATTGGTCTTAAAAGGGTGGGAGGAATCACGTTTTTGTCTTTTTAGACTTAGGCTAGGTGGCGCGAGCTACCGCCCGTTATAAAGGGTATAGCCATTAACATCAGAGCCGTTTATTGAGAGAGTTTGGCCATACATTGGTTTGAATAGGCGAGCATCTCGGGCCAACCACAGGCCGCGAAACAGCCCCTAGCGGTGGTCGCGTGCTCTAAATTTGTGCCACGACTATACTTCGTTTCACCGTATGTGCGAGCGAAGGCAAAACTGGAAGCGCGAGCACGGAAGCTCCGTGCGTTCAGGCTTTGCTCGAGCGCGCGAGCTGGGGAGAAATGCAAAAAGCGCTGGTCTCGCGCTTCTAGCTTTGGCTTCGCTCGCAGGTAAAGTGAAACGAAGTATAATTTGAGCCGTGCCGAGCGGAACTCCGCGTCTCAAGACGCTCGCGCACCCCACCCTTTGCACTGCTTTCTTTCAGCCAGTCTCAGGACGCTGTTCTAGCAGTGCAGACATAATTAACATCAATCCATCCATCCGGCTGCCGTGGGCACTGACCGTTGGGGTTCCGCAAGCTTTGAGAATCGCTTCCTTTTAACGTTTTAGCCGTTTTAGAAGATATTTTAGATATCTACCTTACGAATGTCGTGTTCAAGAATAGCAAGCGATGTCTGAGAGCTGGGAGACGCTGCGTCTTACCAACGCAAGTTGCGGACTGCCCATCAACACTGCTGCAAGCGCCGGTGAGCTATTTTGTTTCTGCGAAGTGCGCCGCTGTTTCAAACTTTGTCGTGTACAATGTGCTTGCTAAGCTATGCTTGATTCTAACAATGCTTCTGACCGGTGTTATTTCGTTATTTGAAAAGAGCGTACGTTCTTAAAACCTATGGTTCGCTCCGCAGAGTGAGAAAGATTCGTTTGCGGCGGAACCCAGAGACTGTTCTGGGCGCCGTTCTACGACGTTCGTCCGACGACGCTTTTGCGGAGCGTTCAAGTGCAGTCTGACGGCAGTTCAAGCAATCACAGGTCATGCTAGTTCTGCCGTGTGGTCTCAACAGCCGCTCGCCACGCTTCGTAAAGCGGGAGCGAGAAAAAACGTTACAAGAGCGAGAAGCATGATTTCTTGCCAATGCTTATGCATGTGCCGCGCAGAGACGCGCGGTTTCTTCGCGTATGCCGAAGCGACACGCTTTCGAAGTTTACGATTGTTTGATGTAAATAAAGTGAGTTTGGATGTCACGTTTTTTTAGTGGCGGCGAAAGCCACTACAAAAAGCAGAGCAGCTAGAAAAAGCAAAAGTATTAAAAAAGGGAAAAGATTCTGAATATTCGATGGTGTTGTAAGACTACCAACGTACTGACTCGCCCAGTTATTCTTTCTGTCAAAAATGAATAGCCAATAGTAATAAATGAAATGAATGTCAACTTTTAATTGGTTAGAAATTCGTAATTCATGCAATACTGCCTTCCCTGCTCTGTTGCTTTTATGATATCAGGTAATGTGTAAATGTAGGGGAAAGTTCATGGGAACAATTTATGTCCGACCCATTATATTGTATATCTTCTCTAAATGCCGGAAGTTATATAAAAAATGCTCATCATAAATTAAGCCCCACCACTGAACGTACAATAGCTTGTCACTTTTATGTATGTTCCCAGCAAAAGAAAAAGATGCATTCAAAAAGGGCCAGTTATTGCGTTTCCTCTCTGATAGAGCTTTTTTCAGGTACACGCAAAACGTGGGTGTTTACATCAAAAAGAGTGGAATTGACATTTCCCGCAGGGCTTGCAGGCCTCACTCAGTTTGGCTGGCAGCTTGCAACCTATAGGAACCTGGGGAACGGCACCACAAGAGTGCACTTCCTCAACGATGGCACCATAAGGAAGGGGGAGATGCCCCCAAAGTGAATGCAATGGCAGGTGGGTCGCTACAGTGAACCCCCAAACAGATGATACCAAACATGAAATCATTAAAAATTCATTATTATTAAAAACGAAGAATGGAGTCGCACCGACAAGGAGGAGGAGATGAACACAGTGCTGTGTTGTGTTCGTATGCTCTGTTCCCATATTCTTCACAATTTCTTTTTAATAATTGTCTACCAACTGGTCTAGTCATCAGCACTAACCAACAAGAGTATGCTGCTATTTTTTACTCTGCATTAACACTGTGCTTAGTTGAATCCTACAGTATTGAACAAACAAAAAAAACATGGGTGCAAGCCAGGCACGTGGCCAAAATTTTGATTCGGCGGCGCCCAAGACAAAATGCTGTATGAGGGGGATGGGGGAGAGGAGGCCCCAGCGAAATGGAAGACTTTGGGGGGGGGGGGGGGAAGCGGAAAGGGGGAAGGGCTTTCGTTATCTTTTGAGTAGGACAGGCTCTGGCAATGCCTCTGTGCCACTGGGAAAGCTGAGGTTCATATACTTCAAATTATTTGGATCCAAAAAGCTATAATACGTATTAGTGGCCGAGAAACTGCCCTGGAGGAATGCAGGCAGAGGATAACAAAATTGAATGCACACACGACAGAACAATAATACAGAAAAACAGGACGGACAGAATAATCCACTACCCATGTAGTTGCCATGCAGTTGCCTTCATTGTGTGCATTTTGACGTCGTTGAGCTCACTCAAGCAATTAGTTAGACATGCCAGTTTGTACTGGCCAAAACACGATGGAGGATCTTTTTTTTCTGTTTCATTTTATGACCTTCCATTTCAGCTTCTTCACATAAAAGGAATCCTTAGAATGTTTGTATCGGTCGTTTGGGCAACCTAGGCAATAAGGAGAGAATTATGTTACTAGTGCATTATGTTTTAATTGAACAAGGCAGAAACAGCTTGTGCTGCAGCGGCGTCACATGACGCCGAATGCACGTGACTTGCAACGCATTGGCGATGCCTCAAGAAGCAACAGCGATGGGTCGGAGCCGTTAAGTCTTTTTTAAAGCAAAATGAATATTATAATCATGGAGCTGCACCAGTTATTTATTAAGGTAGTTTTTATTTAATATAACAGATAAACAAGGGACATCTAAAATTATAATTATAAAGTATAGAATCATTAAGCAACGGAAATATCACATCATCAACACACCCGCCATGAAGTGGTGGAACAGGGGGCGCACCAGTGCACGGCTGGTGGCAGTAGCTCTCAGCAGTAAAAGCACTCTTGAGCAGTTGTCACAGCTGTGCAGCGGCTGCAGTTACACCTGTGTGATTGGAGAAAACATCGCTTCGAACCAAGCTCCTTGATTTTGTGCAACAGGTAGTTATGGGACTAACTGCAACAAATGCTCGCCAATCTGTGCCTTCGACTCGCCGGGTGCTGTATGTAGGCGTGCTCGGAAGATTAGCGTGGTCTTGGTCATCTTCTGCTGCCCCTGATACCGGCTGGAGCCAAGAGGCTTCGCCAGTGCGCTTTAGTCGCTTACAAGGAGTATGCTTGTACAGCACTACATCCAGCTGCACACTCCTTTTAGTACCCGAAGCTCCAACTACGATGGACCTTGAAAAATCATGTGAGAAAGCGCCGTGGAGGGCGAGCTCTCCACGGCGCCAAGGGCATGAAAACTGCAGAGAATTTCTACTAAACTTATGCTGGAACGGTGCTACTATTTTTCAGACATCTTGGCAATAGCGGCTACGATGATCGTGGTTCACAATGTCAAGGACACCATGGCACTGTCACATCTGTTTGTTGGAGAGGAGGTAAGCTCTCAACTATCTTTCCTAGCATAGGTTGCAGAATGTAACCTAGCAGGTTTATGAATTCCCTTGCGCACAATCTTTCTAAGCATATGTTTAGGCAACATTGGTGAACATATGCAATTGTGAATGTATCCATCTTAATAAAGTTTTTCATTTTCTTTTTTTTTATGGCAGCCAAGCATGCGGTACATTACAAACTAGCACCTTTCTTGCACAACAGATAGAGCCATGTTCCATGCTTGTACCGAGTTTAGCCTTCATCTAGATCAGAGTTTAGCAAAGTTATGCAGTTGGGGGTGATGTTTAGGAGTCGCATGGTCTCGGGGGAGCCAATAAGGTGCCGATGGCACTGCTTCACATGTTTGACTACAACTTCGACAAGCAAGCTTTCTATTCACCGCACGACACACTTTTCTAGAAAGGTACAAAAGATCCAGTGGCTGTCTTTTCTGACACACTGATGGTTGGGAATATCATGCCAAAAGTAGTTTTCCACAAGATTTCTAACCATCTAAAGCTAAATATTTTGGCCCAGATGTACACGGGAGGTGAAGTAATTGCAGATCAGGAGATCACAGAGGGAGAATGTGGGCTCCTGTTGACTGATTCTGGATTTTTCGCAATGAGCAAGCCAAAGCAAAGTTTACGTCTCTATGTGGAACCAGACTTCTGGCCAAGATTGCCGAACTTTCACTAATCGCAGAGATAATGCAGGAGTCCCTGTTGCACTGATGATCTTGCATATGTTTTCAGTGCTGGGAAAGCATGATTTACCGCCACTTGTCTAAGTTGCATTCTGTACAAGTATAATAAGGCCTGCAGGGGGGGGGGGGGGGGGGGGCATTACATATTTCACATAGATCAAGTAACTCTAGCAAATAACACTGGACCAGCTCGCTGGTAGATAGTGATATCTTAACTGTGATGATTTAGAGAAGACTATCGCACATGGTTCCTGCATTACATTGCAATTATTTTGTTTGCCAACACAGGAGTAGGACATCCCGGCAATGCCGTGCGTGGTGTACTCTGGTAATGTCGCCCAGGGGGCTCACTTTTTGTACCTCGCTGTCTATAGGCAGCGGTTTCTGTCCGTGAAGAGTGCAGAGGAGGGCATCGCTGCCATCATGGCGGCTTACAGGCTTTTTAATATAAAGTACTCGAAAAAGGCAGCAAACACAAATGCTGTACTAGAACGGTTGTTTCTCGGCCTCAGCAGCACTACTCCGAGGCCAGTTTTGACGAAATTCCTGAACAAGTTCGCAAGAGAGTAAAATCAATGAGGCCGACAAACTACCGTTCTAGTACCAAAGGGATGCTGAACCGAGATTTGGATGGCACATTTGGATTGAACAAGCTAAGCTCCTTGTTGTTTATGTTTGTACCATACACTTTCTCACATTGCATAATTGCATGAGCAAGTGGTCATTATGCATGTGATGCATATCACGCTTCAGTTTTGGCACTTTGACAATTGGACACTTTTAATGACAGATTGAAATTGGAGGCAGACTCCTTCTTTAAAATGATGTTTGAGAATTTCTCCCACTGATCTATTCTAGTATACGAGTATAAAGACCATCGAGAAATTAATAAATTCAGAGCTTTAGGCATGGACCAAATTCTGTGATATTTTTTATTTTTTTTTACAAATTTTGTGGGAAGTAAAACTTAAATCACACAAGATTTTCCTGTAACTTCCGTTTGCACATAAGTTAAGCTTCACATTAAAATATTACCTTTTCTGCCATGCACATCTTGCCTTCATTGTTGGACAGTGCATCTATGCACAGCTGCTTCAAGTAGCATGTGTGCCGATGCATTGCACACATATCAAATAATTAATCTAATTTCTGCAACAATGTCCTATGCTGGCACTGTACGTTTGCATCTCCTTATTTCTTCACTTATCTGCTCTGCATACTTCGTGGTTTTCTGGTTGGCATACCTGTTATACTGAACCCAGTTTGACAGGTGCTGAGATACAGAGTGATTCATTCTCATCGGAACAGATTCTTGAAAAATAAGACTTCTGTTTATGCAAATTATCTTTTTACCGTTGAGTTATACACTCTAAGAAAAAAAGGGTGTAGTCGGGTGTATCTGGTGCACATGCACCCTTTTTCTAAAAGATGCACCCTCCGTTGCCCAGCCAGTGTACTTGTACACCAAAAATGAGCATTCTCCTCTCCCTTAAAACCTCTAGGTGTATTAGTGCACCGCCACGCTAGCCACGCACCCCGATCACCTTGTGCTTGGATTCCCCCTTGGGGGTCACTTTTTGGGTCGGGAAGTTTCTTAGAAAGTATGGAGCTGTCCTGTTCACTCGGTATTGACAGTAGAGTGGACGCTATGCTTGTTTTAGGCCAATCGGGTCTCCGGGTAGGATCACGTGATTACAGTCTCCAAGCTAGAGATAATGCAGAGCACGGCACCTGCCTGAAGGCCAAGGCCACGGGTAGCATCCACTGCACTATTAACTTTGGGTCGAATTTTCAAGAGGATATAAGGGACAGACCTCTCGTTGGGTTCATTGTTGGGATAACCCTGAAGATAAGCCTTTGCAAGGACAGCCTCTTTTGGCCTTGAAGGAGCTGCTATTTTCGTATTGTCACAAACTCAGGCGCCGGCCGACTCTCCCGCGCTCTTTTTCTTTGTGTTTTTGTGCTGCTCGCCGTGCCCCTTCGACAATTTGCCTTTACGGTGGGGCGCCTCGCGTTGCGGCGACCACAAACGGGAAAACCAAAGCCGGTTTTGTTTGTTTCTTCTTTTTTTTTTTCCCCTCGCGGGTGCCTTCGGCGCCGACAAAAGCGGGAAATACGTTGCCGTGGAGAGGGACGGTTGGGACGGTTTTCGTGGGGAGCGCATAGTTTCGGGAGAGAGCTTTTTGGGTCTTCAAGGAGGCAAGACGTTCGTGGTTGCGGGGTGAAGTCGGCGGGAATGGCGGCCCGGCAACGCGATATCTTCCGAGTCTTCTTCATCGTCACCGCCGCCGTCTTCCTGCCAGCTCACCACCGCCGAGAGCCCGACGATCCCCTTCGACACCAAATTTGAGTGAGACCCGTCCGTACACTTCGGACTTTACTTTTGCGGACGTTTTATTTTTACTTGCTCTCCGTCCGTGGTTTTGTTGCTTGATTTCATTGTCTTTATTTTGCATTGCTGTAGCGCGCCAACCGTTTTCCTTTTTGTTTCTTTTGGTTGAATCTCCGTGTGGAGCTTTGGGGTTTTGTTTTTGTTGTGTGTTGTTTGCCTTTGTGTCAAACCTTGGAATTTAAATTTATATTTTGTTTTTAAGTAAATATATTGTTCATTGTTCAAACTCTATGTGTCCGCCTGAGCTCATTCCGTTCTTCCCCGACTTGGGCACACGCGTTAACCGCGCGGGCTGACCGGCCTCAACAAAAATAAATGTTGTCCACAGTTGTTGTAGAGGGCCGGCGGGCAAACCGTCAAGGGGGAATCGCGCCTCTAACCTCCAGGCGGGGGCGACTCTGACACGTATACTCCTCTTTTCTTTCTCTCCCTAAGCTGAAAGCGTGGAAGAAGCTGCGCAGTTGCCGGACCAATGAACCGGGGGCTTTTTTTATCGCTTTACTCCGCTGACTGGGCGCGGGTAACGGCAGGAGCGTGATCATGTGATAAAGGTTTCGCGGATGACTAGGTAGCTCTTTCCGATCCCGGAATGTCTGATTCCCGGCCTAGTTTCTTGTGTGTTGTGCTGCGACCAGCGGGGCTGCCGGAGATTTCGTCCGCGACAACGTATTCGAGTGCACCAAGGCTTCCAGTGTTTGAAAAGTCCTACGCGTACATCGGCAACAAGCGATTTCTTCAAAAAAGCCCAAGGAATTCATGTGATGTGTTCAGTGCTCGGTTTGGCAAATTACTGCTTCTGCCACATTGTGTTGAATCTACAAAGACCCCTTTCTTTTCGTTTTTGTGCTTGTGTGGTTGTTTTGCAGTGAGCCCGTGTCGACATCTCGGATTACATATTTAAAGTCCGTTATTTTCATTGTAAGTGCGCTGCTACCTACACCTTTGCAGCAATTGACCCTTCTGTTCCGGGTTACCTCTAAAATTAGGCAGTGTCTATTTCCTAGCAGCCAGGAGAACAATTTCCCCGAAATTCTATCGGCAGTCGCCTGCCATTAGCCGCCGACAATCAGGTGATAACTGCAGGTAGAATACTGACTTTCTTATTCTCCCGGCATTTTGTGAAAACGCGTTTCATGGACAACTTTTCGTTGATACACGTTTTGTAGACACGTTTCGTCGACACTAACGTTTCATCGTCACTCGTTACGTGAAATGTACGCTGAAGGAATATTCCGTCGCGCGTGTGTCTCTGAGGCGCGTGCTCACCGACCCAGCCCACCCGTTCACGTCGCTTCGTGGCGACAGTCTTCGGCGGCTCATTACAAAAAATTTACCTCACCTGTGCCACCCGTACATGTCACTTCGCGCATATAGTGTAGGGCGGCTCATTACAAAAAAGAGAAGCTAATATAGGAAAGCTAATCTAAGCTGTCTATGAAACATCGCGTGTCGATGAAACGCCGTTCGATGAAGTGGTTGTATCTCTATTGAGTGGCGACTGCCGGCAGAATTTCGGGTAAATAATTCTGCGGGCTGCTGGGAGAATAGACACTACCTAAGAGTCACCCCGGTTCTTGTTTGCTAAGTAATCTTCTCAGTTGTGTAACAGCTTCGTTGTACATCTTCACATATCACGGATTGCTTGCACGTTTGTACTTGTTTACGGAATAGGCTGTCTAATAAACTTCTAGGAGATTTGAAAACAATCCCTTGTGTCTGTTTACCTGCCTTTTTGCAACCACCTGGGCGCGTACATTTTTTACAGGTTTCCTTGAGGTGGGTGCACAAAGAGGTGTAATGGTACACCATTGAATGAGGTGTATCTATGTTCCCTATGGGCGGGGTGGCTGTAGAAAACGGTGTAATAGTAAACCCTGTTGGCGGGTGTATCTCTGTTCCCAAAAAAAGTGTGTGGGTGTAGAGAAGGGAATACTTGTACACCTTAAATTGGGGTGTACCTGCACACTGAAACGACAGAGAGGGTGTAAGAAAGGAGTAGTGACACACCCGAATATGGGGTGTATCAGTGCACCCCCGATTGCTGAAGGTTTCTAAAAGGGTGCACATATGCACCCTGAAGAAGGGTGTATGTATGCACCTCGTCTAGAGGTGTACTTGTACACCTTTATGGGTGTAGTATATGTGGCAGCACTTGCACCCCCTGTGGGTGCACCCACTACACCCTTTTTTTTTAGAGTGTAGTTGTCCTTGCAGACACTTAATACAGGCAGGATGGCAGCTAAAAGTGGACTTATTACGTAAAATCCATGAATTAGCTTTTTAGTTACTGGTATGATGGCACCAGCACATATTGTGAAAATGGAGGCAGTCACCTTGTGAGACCAGCTTATTTTTCGTGAAATGAGCACTAATCTCAGAAAAAATGATTAAAAAAAAGTGCTTTACACCCCTAATGGGTTTCAAAACGTTTAGTGTATACAACGAAGTTTAGGCGCTCATTTCTTAGTAGAAAAGTGTTCAAGAAAGCAGCATCACACGGGACACCAAAATCTTCTTGAAAAAGGCTCGAAACGAAATTCTAAAACGAAGTAAACGATTATCAAGTGGCACCTGGTGGATTTCGCTAAAGCCCCGTTTGTAATCTTCGTCGTGGAGACTTTACAGGTAGTGACGATGCCTGTGTCGCCTAGAACTATAGCCTCGCTGGTGCCCCATGCGTGCAAGCACGTGCAGCGTGCGCGTGAACGTAGTTTTGGCAGGCTTGTAATTGCACGCACTTGCCCGCAGGAGCAGAGGCATGGCGGCTGCGAGATGCCCTGCTTGCAATCGTCTTGTCGACGCCAGCATCGACGGAGCTTTGCCCGTCCCGATACAAGCTGCGTCACGATTGCGCCGGATGTCACGTGCTCTCTGATCGCTAGCCAGAGTGGGCCGTTTATAACGTAAAGTGCAGCCATCAGGCTCAAAATAGAAACTTGTGGTTGTCATTAGGGTGTTTTAGAATAGCGTACGCAAAGAATAGCGTCATCGCCATTGCGCATGCACCGAACGTTAACCACGTTTTGCGGTTTCCATGCGCTATTTTAGAGTACGCAATTTTTCAAAAAATTGCTCGCGTACGCAAAGAGTCTTTGCGCTCCTCCGAGGAGAATTCCTAATGAGAGGTTGGCTAAAGCCAAGACGATCACAGTTAAAACATGGCGGCTCCCAGATTCATACCTGTGGCCGCTTTGGCGGTGCCGTCAAGGCGACGTCGGCGGCATTCTCGCAACTGCGAATTTCAATACGGGAGGCCCGACATTGCACTCGGTTTCGAAAACCCAGTAAGGTGGGCGACGATCACCGGCAACTTAATGCTTTCTAAGGGGCGTTCATAAAGTTCGTATTATCGGCACAAAGAATTGAAAAAAATGGAACAAAACAGGCCTCAACATGTGCGCCCGTCCCTCTAGTTTCCGCACAGTATAAACATCGCATGCTATAGTAGCTCGGAACGCCGCTAGGGAGTCGAAACAAAAATGGCACCGCCCTTCGGTGCCAAGCATAAGCAGTGATCCGTTTTTTTTCATTTGAAGCGAAGCAATGCCAAGGATATTCATTCCAATCTGGGAGCGTTGTTCGGGGACAACGCCCCAGTTCATGACACTTCGTTCAAATGGCGCAGACGCTTCCAGTGTGGCCAAATAAGGCGAAAGCATTTCAAGGACGGCGACCAAGTGATTACTGACGTAGAGCGATTCCTGAAAACTCAAAACGAGGAGTTCTATAACAATGGCCTCCGGCATGTGGTGCATCGCTGAAAAAAGTGGGTAACTTTCGGTGGCCAAAATGTAGAGAAAGTCTCAACTCCTACTCGAGTGTGATTGCTGAATCTCTATTCCTTCGTCACAATACTACGAACTTTATGAACGCCCTCGTACGCGCGAACGTTTCTCGGCGAAGGTATACGTCGTGCGAAGGTCAGTACACGAGACCCCTCTTGCCGAGGCGACGCGCGCGGACTCAACCAAACGACCGCTCGCGTCGCACTCACACGTTTAAACCACGACCGGCAAGCCGGTCGTGGTTTAAGCAAACTGTAAATGTTACTCTGGACCAAAAAAAAAAACTTTTTTTTTCCAATTTAGAGCATTTCGTGTGCGAAATAAAAATTGTCACTGTGTCTCGGTTGCGTTGCAAGCGCGAGGCACCTTTTGCGTCGAGGCGGAGAAACACTATTCTAAAACTCCCAAACGCTACATTTAGCGCTTCGGTTAGCGCACGCTACGTGCGCTAACCCAAGCGCTAAATGTAGCACTAGCGTGTGCCGGAACTGTGTACGTTTTTCTAAAGCTCCATATTTACGGATATTGAGGATCTTATTCAGCCTACTTCTGAACACAGCGGGTATATTTAATTTTTTTTTTTTAAGTATCCCATCTAAAATAGGAATTCTTGTTTTCCGCCTCAACACTGTGGTGCACTAAGAGACCGGCATGTCTAATTTCATTAGGGAATTTCAGCATATCGCATATGCTGCGGATTTCTGGTCCTGTGGTTGCCAGCTCAATCTGTGCTTAACGTTACGGCAAACGCCCCCGGTAGTAGTGTAGAACTCTGTCGTACCGTCTTAGAAAAGTCAATTCTTTGATCTTCCTATTGGAAAACCCCAATATGAACAGCGTATTATGGATATTGGTAAACAATATCTTTTTATTGTATTACAATACAATATGGATAGTGTATTGGAACACATTATTTATTGTATTGTATTACAATAAGGGTTTGTTATAGGATTCCAATATTCATAATACGCTAAAAACATTGGAATCCTATCTGGTCGCGCAACCGTATTTCGAGGAAAACACATCGGGAATGGGTTCAGGTTTTAAAGGGATACTTCAGCGAAATTTCAAATATACCCGTCGTGTTCAGAAATAGGTTGAATATGATCCAAAAATTTGTAAATGATAATCGTACATTTGTATTTTGAACCTGATGGCTGTTTGTTTCGTTATAAACGAACCTCTTCGGCAAGCGCTCGCAGAGCAGCCAGCTGAGAGCACGTGACATTCCCCGCAATCGTGACGTAGTTCGTCTCGGGACGAGCAAAACTGTTGCGAGGCTGACGTCGAGAGGATGTCCTAGTCGTTCTAGCCACCGAAGCGTCTGCTTTTGTAAGAATTTTGAATGACGGGTTAATCTTCTAAAATCTTGTAGAGGGACAATAGCGACTTCTGGGACACACAAAGGATATTCTCGGGGGAAGGGGAGTTCCTCCTCTTTCTCTTCTCTCGAGGTGGCCGGAGGCGAGACATTTATCGTCAGTATACAGGTCGAGGTTCCTAGACGGGCATTACAAGCGAGGCGTTAGCGACAACCACCAAGTGCTCTTTGCTAATAGTTTAATTTGTTTTAAAATTCCTTTTCGTTCCTTTTTTTAACAAGTTATTGGTGTGTTCGATGTGATACTGCTCCTTTGAACACATATAAAGCAAAAAATAAGCGCCGAAATTTTGTTGTAGTGTCCCTGTAAGGGATTTCTGCAGTGCGGCATTTTACCCTTTTGCTCCCAGGCTAAACTTCGTGCCTTTTAATGAACTGACACATCACATACTTCGTTAGCAGTTTACAAAAAAAAAAAAAAAAGTGTCCTCTACGCGAACGTACCTGCCTACACTTGACTTTGACGAACTCATTTGCCCCGACGGAATTGTCTGTATAGCGGCGAATACGGCTGGTGAGAGAAAGACAATGGTGTCGCGTTGCTTCTGCTTTGCTTTGAATCTCTCTTGATACGCGAGTGATTTGATTCGTTTGGCACGCTTCTATTGTGGATTCTGCATCTCTTTCGGTATACGCTCGCCACTTACGTGTGCATATTTATGTTTGATTGTGTTCTGCTGCTTGCTGAATGAAGTTATCTCGAGCGTGTCGTTGAAGTGGAAATTCTGCGCAGAGGCTGTGGCACGTGGGAGGAACGCAAACATTATTAGGCAGCTCGAGCACGCAAAACGCATACACGTACGCGAAATATAGAGTGAACACAAGTGTACAAAACTCTCCACTTCCAGCCCTGAGTATATACTGCGTTGTGAGAACTGCCGTGTCCGCTCCATTGAGCATTCGAAAACAAAAACTGCTAGTCCATGCTTAAAAAAAGAAAAGGAGATCAGGAAGGCTTTTACGGCACTACCCTGCAAGTATTGTTTTTTTCCGAGACGTCGGTCGTTTGAGAGTAGAAGAGAAAGACACCAACATTTATAAAATTACAAAATAGAAGAAAAAAAAACTCCCTCCCTTTTATACATTCTTACGCTCTTGGTGCATATCTTTGAGCGTGTTGCGGGCGCAATCTTCCGAATACACGCGCGGAGTTTTCGATCGTGTGTTGCAAATTTGTTGGTCAAGATATTTTTTTTTAATTTTTTTTTATGGTGATGCAGCTGGTTTTCACAGAAACGTTTTTTTTTTTTATCATTCGAAGCAAATCTACAGAAACAGGAACTGGATTCCGAGTTGTCTATTTTATATGTATGTATCGTGCCATATTCAGTCCTAGGTCCTCTGTCCGTTGCGCCAACGCTTATTCCAATTGCGAAACACTCTTTATACAAAACATTCGCAAACTCCTTTGTTTGCTTTTTGTTTTTGAAGAGTCGGTTTCTGCCGAAGTCAACCATATTCGAACATTCTCCGAAGCAGCAGCAAGTGATTTAAGTCCGCGCCCTCAATCTACGGCCGAATGTTTTTCGCTGGCGGAAGCCCGCACACCGCGTAACTTAAGGGGTCGTTTGCACCGTCTGGCACACACGCAGCAGGGAGAAGCAAACACGAAACAAAATGTTCAATTATGTGCGCGTATTTACCCCTTTGAACGGTCAACAACTAGGAGCTGTTCTTCAGATTTTGACTTCCGGGATCGGTGGATTGAGTGCCAGCGCGCGAAGAATTGGACGAGAAGTGCGACGAAAGCAGGACATTCCGGGCCCTTTTCTTGTGTGTGTGTGTGTGTTTTTTTTTTTGCATCCTTTATCCGCCTTCCATGGACACTGGGGATATTGGAGTGCGAAAGAAAAACGTCCCTTGGAAACCACTAACAGTTCTTTTCTAGGAACCTCTAGGAGTGTGTGTCTTAGATAAGATTTGCATAGATGCTTAACAGCTTTGGAAATCAATTTGGCAACGGGTCCAGATTTAGAAACGCCTGAGGATATCTCCGTTACGACAGTGCACTCGAGTTAGAATGATTTCATTGTAAAAGATTTATTGCCTTCATGCATGCAATTTCGGCCAGATAATTGGATAGTATTTTTTTTTTTCTAAGTCAACACGCGCTACTTTTTTTTTGCTGTACAATAAAAAGAAAGCACGTTTAGGCATATTATACATTCTAATGGTTTACAATTTTTTATTGTTCTGGAATGCCTTGGATGCAGCAGCGTTGAACCGTCATTAACTGAAGTTAATTGACGTGTTTCGTCTTTTGTACAGTGCGGCTCACTATTGTCACTGAAAGTTTCGAAAACCTCAGGACATGGCTTATTAGGTTCACGCTACTCGTGTCACAATTCGCTCTTCACCGATCTCATTGGCTGATGCGACAACGACCACGGAGTGATAAATAGCTAGGAGCGGAATTGCGCAGGCGAGCTGGTTAGGATTTAGTGTCGTCTATAATTCGTGTCTAATTAAAGGGCCACTAAAAAGAAAAGAAAACATTTTTTTTAAAGTCTGCTTGGGACACGCATGTCAAAAAAACAATATTTACGCGAAAGAAAGTTGTTTTTAGAGATATCTCGACGGCGCCATATTTATTTTAAATTCTGGGCACAAAGTCCATGACGTCAGAGAATGGTCATGCTCTCTTTCCACCTCAACGAGATGGTCATACAGTCTCTCCACCCCAAGGTGACGGCCAAGCCGTTCCACCTCTCCTTCACGTGGCCGAAATGGCGACAGGGAAATCAAGTGGAAAGGAGGTGACGACCTACAAAATCGCATCTCGCGCCGTGGATATTGCTCTAAAATTGTTTTGTGTTTTTCGCGTAAAATTTATTTTTTAACATTTGTGCCCCAATCAATTTGCAATATATATATATATATATATATATATATATATATATATATTTGGCGTCTTTCAAGTTGCCGTCGTGGCCGACGCTTCGAGGCAATGGTACCAATCACAGAGCGTCAAGAGAGTGCCTTACTAGGCCCTCTTCGTACATGACTGGTCGGGCGATGATAGAACACGTACAACAACGTGACGAACAGCACGATGGTGCCTTTCGAGGCTGTCGGATTTGTCCCATCGTCTCGCAGCCTCGGCTGCCTCTGGACTTAAGGAGGCACTAAAGTTGTTTTTATGATACTCGTTTCACTGTCATAACTCAATCTACGAGAGAATCCCCGAAGAAAAGCCCTAAATTACATTCATGCCGGCCAATTTGCATATTAAAAGAAAAGTGATAAAATATCCACACGCTTATTGTTGCCGTGGAACGACAGATGGCGCTACCGAACCTCGCTGAACATGGTCGAACGACGGACGGCCCTCGTCAGCCACTCGCGAGCGGTGGTTTCCAGCGTGGACCAGCAGCTGACCAGTCCCGCTTGTCCAAGAGGGAACCCATCGCTCGGGAGTGGCTGACGAGCGTCGTCCGACGTTCGACAAATTCTCGGCGAGGTCTGGTAACGCCATCTGGCGTTCTGCGCCAGCGGAAAGTGTCGGGATCGTTTATCACCTTCTTAGTACGGAAATCCGCCGCCCATGAATGTAACTTTTAGGGCTTTTTAGGGTGCTTAGATCTCGTAGGTTGAGCTATGACCATAGAACGAAGATCTCAAAAAGTCTTTGAGTTTTAAGGTGAAGCGAAGTATAGTCCGTTATTTCATTTGTCATTCTTTCGGGGTTTATGTTAGGATAAATTCCCGTTCGCTCCTCGGCATGCACTGCATGTCTTAAACGGTCAGTGACCATGAGTGACTTATAATGATTATACCTCGTTGAAAGAAATTTCAAGATAGGCATCCTGTTATATTACGCATTATTCGGACTGTGAAATGTCGCCAGCTAAAACCTGCTATAGAAGGGAGAGGGAAAAAGCTCTTCGAACACAAAGAAACAATTCTCACTCACTTACAAGTTAAAAAAACGCAAAGTTTGTATAATTATGTTTACGCTGCTTTATTCGTAAACAGAAGAGGCCACACTTATTATGTTGAATATGTTCACCAAAGCCTAATATCATCGAGACAAGAACGGACGTTTTGGACGGATGTGGCATTTATATAAATTAAAAACACTCGACGATAGTTTGTCACTGACATAGCTGCTGAAAGCTACCAAAATATCGTGTCTATATTTTTTTTTTCTAGAATGTTAGAGTTTGAATACGCCGGCTCATAAACCAAATTTGGTATTTCTCTTCATGTTTTGGTCAAGGGAACGTCCCGTTGTCGAACATTTTTGTTCCATTTCCACCGCTAGTGCTACATTCTCACGCAGTCTCAACTTCCTGTGATGCACAGATTACACGCGCGGGCAGAGAAAAACAGGGTTTTTTTTTTTTTTCTTGAAAAGAAACACCCGGTATAAGATTTGGAGGGTGTTCCCGACGCCTGTTCATCCTAGAGTTTTTAGATAAGAACTTCCTACAAGTAGTGAGATTCTTTGAAGCGCCGACTCAGTGACTGTGCAGGTATCATAAAGCAAATGGCGGCGCACAGCAGAAGCATGAACTGAATGACGCCATTTTGTTCCAGCCGAACGTGCTTTGTCATTTGTATTGGTTGTCATTGCTGGTATAAATAAGTATCGAGGGACTTTAGTTCATCCTCGTGCTTACTTGCAGGTTTGGGTTTGGTGCTACAAAAAAGGCCTGTCACGGCCCGAAGAGCTGCGTCTTGGCGTTCCATGTTTCGCGAACACTGGAGTTAGTATCATTTCCTATCCGGTAGTATTAATTGAAGTTACACATCCGAAAAATTCAGGATCGCCAAATGGAAACGTACGCGCATGCCTGGAAGAGTGAGGAACGCGTGTCCTGCCTTTATTGCGCAGAAGCCCAGATCCCGAGGAAAGTGCGGTATATGTGCCAAGTTTGTCCTACTGCACGCGAACGCGGTTCGCGGGACAGATGCTAGCAAGATCTGAAGCAGTTTTCGTACTGCCTCGCAAAAAGAAAGGAGCCTACTGGATAGGTGAGAGCCGAACCTCTACGGCGATATTACTTGTGTAACCATGATTGACGTGCTAGGGAAGTGCGCTGGGGAGATAAAGACGATTCGCTGGAGATTGAGAAGCAAGGTGGCCTCCTTCCGTTTAAAAAGTTGGCAGCGAACTTTATCTTTAAAGTACTTTAATTCATGAAATGCATTATAGGGAATCGGTGAGGGAATAGGTACGTCACGTGACGTATATTTCCCCGCTACATTTAGCGTGGAAACTGATTCGTTGTGTAAGACAGGTGATGTCGATTTCCCCCGCTATTTTTGGCGGGGAAACTGGATTGGAGTCTTGTCTTAAGACGTGAGTTTGTCCGCTAAATTCAGTGGATAACTGAATTTGCGTTCAGGTTGGGTGACGTCGATTTCCCGCAATATTTAGCGGGGAAACTGAATCGCTGTTTCGGCCACAAGAGGTAAATTCTCCCACTAATTTGTTTTTCTTTGGCGGGGAAATCGAGTGGACGCATATTCTAAAGGTCACGCGCCGTCAATTTCCCAATGTGTCTAGGTCACGTGACGTCACTTTTTCCGCTAAATCTAGCGGGGAAACTAAATTAGTCTGTATGTCTTGTGACGTCAGGTAAAGTGACGTCAATTTTCCCGTCAAATTTAGCTGAACAACTAAATGTGTATAGATCTTGTGATATCAATTTCCGCGCTAAATTTAGCGGGAAATGTGCGGACATATGGACGGACGGACGGTCGGACAAAATGTTTAGATGGGGGGGGGGGGGGCGGTTCGAGGGTTGTCGCATCAAACAATAAGATCGATGAAGAGAGAATTACGAAACCAGCAGTGTGAACTTAATAAGCTATTCCCTTGGGTTATAAAGCTTTCAGTGACAAGGGTGAGACTAACGGTTCAAAATCCGAGACACGTGATGAAGCATCCGTTAATGACGACACAACGCCGCTGCCTTCGAGGCATCTCAGAACAATTAAAAATTGTAAACAATTCGAATGTACAATATGCGTAAAGTTGCTTTCTTTTTATTGCAATAGAAAAGGAGTGCGTGTCGATCTAGAAAAAAAATCCAATTATCTGGCCAAAATGGCATACCTGAAGGCGATAAATGGTTTCTAATGAAATCGTTTTAACTCGAGTACATTTTCAAAACGGAAATATCCTCACGCGTTTCTAAATCTGGACTTGTTGCGAAATTGATGCTCAAAGCCATTAAGCATCTATGTAAATATTATATCAGACACACACTCCTAGAGCTTCCTAAAAATGTACTGTTTGCGTTTTTCAAGGGTATTTTATATTTTCTTTTCGAACTGAAATATCCCCAAGGCGCATGGAAAGCGGATAAAAAACGCGAAGAAAACACACACACCAAAACATGGCCTCGAATGTCCTCCTTTCCACACATTCGTCTTACTATTGATCGCGCGCAATCACTCAATCCACCAATCGTGGAAGTGAAAACCTGAAGAAAATCTCCTCGTAGCTTATTGTTCAAAAGGGTAAATACACGTACATAAGTGACATTTTGTTTCTTGCTTTGATTCTTCCTCTTGCGTGAGTTGCAAACGCGATGTGTGAAGAAGCGAGCAGCCGACAAACGATCGTACGTATAGATTGTTCACCCGCCATTAAGCTCGGCCGCACTTTAATCACCCAATTATAGCCCACACAGAAGACAAGCAATCCTGCCATATTTGGACGTAGTCTACAGTGAAGCGCCGCAGAAACGAGGCCTGTTTTATAATCAGCTTTACATTAAGTCCGGCCACAGGTACCGCCCCAATCCAATGGAGCCGATCAAGTAATGCCAAATGAACGTCGTCACGACGCTCCTTGCATTCGTAGGTTTCCTACAACAGCCTCGACCAATCGCGAATGATCACGGATGATAGCAAACACCCAAAGGCGACGGGATCCGCGACGATACGCTTTTTGGCACAGCTTGGTTTGCTCCCATCGATTCGTTTGGGACCACGACTCGAACCGAGGGCCCTAGCACGTCGTCCATCTGCAAGTTCGGCGATTGACCCCGTTTTTTTCGTTTCTTTTCCGCCTTCGCGGGGACCCCGATGTCCACGCCGGCCTCCCGTCGGCAACAGATGATGCGGGCATGCGGGAAAGTCGCGAGGTTCGCAACGGGTGACAATGGGAACCATTATCGCACACACACAGTCGCCGCAACCGGAACACGATGGGTGAGCCTCCCGAGCGGCTCTTGCAAAAACGCTTCAGCAGCATCCCTGCGGGTCGCAGATAGAACGGGGAAAGAAAATAACAAAAGAGCGCCAAAAGTAGACCCTAATTGAAGGTATTTCGGTTGACGGCCATCCTTCAGCTAACCAGGCAATTTCGCGTTGGGAGCCGGCAAGCGTCTGAATGCTCGGTCATTCAGGATCCAATATAACCGGACTGACTTGATGACTGATCGCAGCCGATCGCTTCGATCCTCGGGAGGGAGCAAATAAAGTGGCGCCAAAATTACCACGTCATGGAGCTAATCGTCATTGTGCGTCTGGTATCAGCCACCAAACCAATCACGGACAGTGCATGTGCTGTGGACCTGCGCTTTTATTGTACGTGATTAATGTAGCCGTTAATAAAAAAACACAACAAAAAACAAGCGCCATGACACTGCACTTTGAGCTCTGACTTACTTTATCAGATGGTAGAGTCCACTACGGTCGTACTTTAAGTGAAACGGAGTATATGAACTTTTGTTCCTTGTAATTATGCCATTTCTAATGATCGCAGTTTTTTTTTATTTTAAAGGAACGTGCGTATTTTGATTACAACATGTTACTTCTATTATTCTGAACGGGATCCGGTCAAAATGGTCCCGGTCAAAATGGTCCCGGACAAAATGGTCCCGGACAAAATGGTCCCGAACAAAATGGTCCCGGACAGAATGGTCCCAACTGCCATTCCGGACAAATTGGCCCCAGCGTGGCATTATTTATTTGCTGTTTGCAGGTTTTTTGTATTTTCTACTCTTGATGGATATTAGCAGCGGCTTGTAACTCAGTGCGCGCAGTAAGTGCAAGGGCTCCGTCTTAGAACGACTTTTTGAGGGGTGTGGGTCATATGAATGTATTTTCGTAATAGGCCTTCGCTTCAGCAGCGTCGACTTCTTGTCTCTTAAGTGGTCTATGTAATAAATACGCTCATAATTGCGAAATCTATTTTTGATTTGTTTAATATTCAATGTTCAGACAGAGCGATCGATGCTGTTTCTGAAAAACAGAACACGGTGGTACGACAGGTTAATTTCAAGAAAACACGTCAAGAACCTGTAGTGCGTGTATGATAATGATTTTCATTCCGAATATCGTTTTGAAGCTCGATAGCGTTAATTTGAAAACAGGTTCTGGCGATAGAAAGATATTGATTACACACGTGGATTATATCGGTGGAAATCAAGCACCTTTGAGAAATAGCGCTACATGGTATAGATCAGTGGTTCTCAAATGGGGGTACGCGAAGGCATTCTAGGGGTCCGTGAAGCCCTGCCTGATCAGTCAAACTCGCCAATAAAAGATGTATATTTTTTTCAGATTAAAAGGAAATGTTCCAATTATTTGGGGAGTCTTCTCGTCTGTATGTCAGCGGGAGAAGTATCTTTCACATTAGCCATTAGTTATATCCATTTATTAAATCATTATAAAAATGAAACACTAAATTTCCCTTCCCCTCATCACGAACGGGGTCCTCCATCATCTCCGCCGACCCAAAAGGGGTTGCGAGACCTCAATGGCTGAGAGCCACTGGTATAGATAGAAGGGATTTAAAATTTGATTCAAATGATTATAATGAAAATGTTCCCAGGCAGCACACCGTATTGGGCCAACATTGGACAATGGCCCAACAATGGCCCAATGAGCCATATGTTTCCCAATATTGGAATCACATTGGACAATAATGTACTATCAAAGCCAATGGTTTTCCAATATCGGTGATACGTTGGCATAGGCTGGTCAACATTGGACTGTCAAAGCCAATAGCTTTCTAATATTGGATATACGCCAGCATAAGCTGTCCAATATTCGACTGTCAAAGCCAATAGCTTTCCAATATTGGATATACGCCGGCCTAACCTGTACAATATTGGACTGTCAGAGCCAATGGCTTTCCGATATTGAATATACCCTGGCTTAAGCTGGTCAATATTAAACTGTCAAAACCAAGAGTTTTCCAATATTGGTGATGTCATGGTGTAGGCTGGTCAATATTGCACTGCCATAGCCAATGGCTTATCCGTATTTGTGTCGCCTAGGCTATATACCCGCGACCCTTTTCTTTTTGCATTACTGAGGTAGGAAAGTGGAAAAGAGTCATTCACGCGCTCGCTCGGGGCGAGAATTTTATTTAACCAACTTCACGGGGCGTACGTCGCCTGTGCTTTATAACTACGGTCAGAAATACGTCCTTAGCTGCCTATAGGACTATTGCAGTTTTTTTGCCGGCTGCTCTCCCTTCGCATTGCCTTACCTCGGCGTTGAAAACTTAATTCCGTTTTTTAGATTTAATTATTTTTGTCGTTTCCGGTGTATTTTGTATGTATATGCATTCCGTAGCGTTAATGTCTTCTACTTTCTCCGTGCCCCTGCCATGTTTGTATATCTTTCTGCGTGTTGTATTTTTTATATTTAATGTTTCTTTGCATATTTGTCATTGTCGACGAAGTGACTTCTACTCTCAGTTTTTCGAGAGTCTATCGCTCTAGGAAGTCGTCTATTTGACTCGAATGAAGTCTCGAGAGGGCTGCATCGACTGCCAGAGCACATGTCATCAGTGTAGGCAGAGCAACGACGTAGCAATCGCAACGCGAGAGCATACTGCGCCTCGATCTGGCCGGCAGCGCTCGCTCTGCGGAAATGTGAGCGTGGGACTCTCGAGCCCCGTGAGCCTACTGAAGTTGGAAGACGCTACTTTGCCGTCGCGAATCATTCGCCCTTCAAACGGTCGCGAAGCCGTTGCGCCCGGCGTATCCTACGCAGCATCTTTCCGAAATGGTTAGCGCAGCATCGCAACCTTCTGTCAGCTAGCGTCGGCGATTCATCGTGTGTTGAAAGTCGGACGATGTGCTGTACGCGGAGTCTTTTATGTGTAACTCTTACGTAAAAAAAAATTAGAAGTTTAAAAACGCGAACCTAACAGTGTACAAATAATTTTAAATTTATTGATAATATATATATATATATATATATATATATATATATATATATATATATATATATATATATATATATATATATATATTTATTTGTGGACATCGTGCGCAAAAAATAGTCGCGCTTAGTTCTTCATTCTAAATTTTAATGTGAGTTATACGACGTAAAACATACTGTCTTCAGACTTGCCCTGTTTAGAATCACTTTTGGGCTGGACTGCTTCTTTAGAAATTCAAAAGCTGGCCTTCAAAGAGCTGTCCTGTTCAATCGGTATTCGCAGCAGGGTAGACGCTATGCGTGTTTTAGGCCAATCGTGTCTCCGGTTAGGGTCACGTGACTACAGTCTCGAAGCTGGTGATAAGGCAGAGCACGGAACCTGACTAAAAGCCCAAGGCCACGCATAATATCCACTGCACTATCAACCTTGGGAACAAGTGACAAATCCTCTGGTTGGGTTCATTGTTGAGATGGGCCTGAAGATTAGCCTTTTTAAGCGCACCCCCCCCCCCCCCCGTTCTTGGCTGCTTTCTTTCTACTCCTTCTCTCTTTTTCTCCCTCTCCCTAAGCTGAAGGCGCAGCGTGATCACGTGGTTTCACGGATGACGCATTGGACAAACCCGGAATGCCTGCGAAGACCGGACCTAGTTTCGCGTGTGATGCGGCCTGCGGGCCTGCTGTAGATTTCGCTTCTGTGGTAAATGTGGTAAATCTAGTTCTAGAGTTCCGATCACCAGCAGCGCATTTCATCTTAGTGCCAAGTTCGATCTTCTACATGCGGATTGCCAAGACCATGGATATTCTTTCGGCAGCGCCTACACACCGGTGATCTTTCTTTGTTGTGGACATACATGGAACCACTAGCTTCGACGGACCGAAGACACGACGGACCGCCTTCTCTTCCATGTGAGTGACAAGGAGAAGTCCTTCTGACCATTGGGGATAGGTATTCTTGCTACGCAATGTACGTTTTGTACCTATCCGATAAGTTTGAACCGTGTCGAACTCTGTGCCAGGAATCTCCGACGAGTTCAACGTGTAATCCAGAGCGATCGGCCCGAAAGGCCCTGTACAGCGCTATTTGCAAGTGCTTTTTATTCTAATAGACCGTGAGAGACGTTCGCATTGGTTATTTTTGTGTTCGAAGTCATTTTTATTTAATCTTTGTTTTGTGTTAAAATATGGCTGTCTTTTTGGCGGTAGATGTGTGCTGTAGTGAAACGTTAAGTACAAAACGAGCGTGTTGGTAACAGTAATTAATCATGAGGAAGATACACAGACAGGGAGACGGACAACGTCCGTCCCCCTTTCTGTGTATCTTCCTCATGTTTAATTGAGTAAAAAGTCCTCCCGGTATTTCCAAGCCAAAAACCACAGAGCGTTGTGTGTCCTTATTTGCAAGGGTTCGGCTTGTTGGGTGCGAGTGGAGTGTCACTTGTCACCGCGCTCTGCGAGTGTAATTGCCAGTAATTGTCTTTACACGACAAGCTATTTTATGTGCGCGATTTATTTTAAACACTTGATTGATTCAAGCATCAAGTTCTGTTCAACTGTCATGTTCTTACGTATAACGGGGTATTTATTGAACTGTTAATTTAGTAGTGCGTTTGACACTGGTGAGCTGAAGAGGGAGGCCGGCGGCGTGATTTATAAATTGTAAATATTATGGAGGCTATATGGGTACATTTATAACTACATATTTCCGTGCCGCAAATACCGTAAGTCTTAAAAAAAACGTTTTTTTTTTCGAATCAAAGTAGAAATATTGGTGTGAACATAAATGGCGAGATTGTAATTAAGACTTCTTAAAGCTAGATGAAAGGTTGGGGACGCCATGAGGTTGCAAGAGTACAGTTAAGCAATTTATGAAATAACCTTCGTACTATTTCATTAATTTTTTAAACCACTATAAATATTTTGATCTAGATCGATCGAGCTCTGAGTAACGACAAGTCGGACGAACAAAACAATAGTAAACGCCTGGGCCGTCTTTCTAGAAACAGCGTCTCAGCTGAGACGGGGGGAAAGAAAGCACTGTCAAAGCCAGCGTACAAACTGAACGGGACTCAAACCTCGACGCAAGACGCTCGCGCGTCCCAGCCTTTACAGTGCTTTCCTTTACCCAGTCTAAGCTGAGACATTTATTCCAGCAAGCCGGCCCCGGTGTCTTACCTGCGCATCTATTTATTTTAGAAGGCAGTACTAAGTTTTTTACATACAAAATAACGAAAAATAATTCACTGGAAAAGGAAGTTTATAATATGGAAAAGTAAACATAGAAAAGTCGGTAGGCCTTTCCGAGGTTTTATACTTCCAGAGCAACTGAGCCGATTAATCGAATAGTTAATTAAAGGGCGGCGAATAATAATGAAGCTATGTTTTATTTTGATATTCATTATTGACAAACGTAAGAGAGAACTGAGAGCCTCTGAAACCCTTCACCTGAATCCAAACCCCCGCTTCTGTCTCTTTCAGAATCCTGTGGCCAGACCCCTGCGTGGAATCCCTTTGCCCAGCTCTTCGCCCAGCCCTCTGCCCTGTCCACTACGGAGCCTGCCGCCGAGTCTGCCTGGTTGCACATTTTTTTTTTAAATCTTTTTATTCGATTTAAATAAATTATGAATTGTCAAACGTTATGAACAATTCATTTGCATGCTTTAATGATTTCTAAAGTGTCCAAATATGGTAATATTGCTGCATTTATTAGAATTTAGTACCAGAAAGAAAACAGTGCTTGAGGAAAAAGGGCAAGGGACTTGCTTGGTTCTCTGCACTGTTTTTGTGACACTGGTTAGAACACTGACTGAAAAATCGCATCCAATAATGCCGTAGAAAATAGATGAAAACAATAGCCAGTGTATTAGACTGGATGCCAATATTGAAATAGCTAATATTTAAGCCTTGGAAAAGCCAGTGTGTAAGGCGCTGGATGCCAATGTTGGTTCAGCCAACGGTGAAACTTCTATGCCAATATTGGATAAAAAAAGCGCAAACCACGTTGGTCCAACGTGGGCTAGAACGTTGGCAAACCAGTGGTCCAACATTGGCACCAATGTCGGACCACCATTGGATCGAGTGGCGTTTTTGAAAGTACCAACGTCAGACCAATATTGGAACCATTTTTTTCCAACATTGGGCCAACGGGGGTCCAACAATGGTGTGCTGCCTGGGTTGATATTATCCTTGAACGTGTGCCAAAATAAAAGTACCAAACCATTTTGTCCTATTAAGAGCGCTCAAAGTATTGATAAATTCGTCTGGGACCATTTTGTCCGGGTTGACACTTGGGACCTTTTTGTCCGGGACCATTTTGTCCGGGACCATTTTGTCCGGGACCATTTTGACCGGGACCAATCTGACCGGGACCATTTTGTCCTACACCCATTCTGGACACGCGGTTGGCCAACTGCCATGCAAAGCGTCTCGCAGCAAGCGAGTACCCGGATGACCTCTAGCGTAACCGGCACAAACTTTCAAAACGCTTGTCTTCATTGTTGATCGTCGACCCGCACAGTGTCCTTGGTGATATTTTTATTCTTTTTTTATTTTATATATCATTAAATACTTCGTACTTTTGGAAGCCATGTAGGGGTTAGGACTGACCTCGTAGCATGAATTTTTCCTTGCCACCTGGACGAGTTTGGTGGCATTTTCGATTTTCATATGCGACAGCTCATCGGAACCAAAGGTGACCATGGTTGAAATGATTTTCATTTTAAATTTTGGTGTTTACATTCCTAAAATGAAAAAAAAAAAAGATTTTTTTTATTAAGTATTAAGTAGCTATCCAGCTAGCACATTTGCTTAACAATTCAGATGAAGAGCGTTAGGAAGCGAATTTATACTTCTAAAACGATACTCTATATTCGGAAGGCTTATCAGAAACTCAAACAAAACCAAACGAAAGCACGTCAAAAATGGTGTCTTCGAATTCCGCCAAAGTTTGCTTTACTTTCATATGTGGTCATCGTATTAAACGCTGCAGAAGTGCCGTTTATCCAGTGCAGAACGACAACTAGTCAGGAGATTATAACATGCACCTCTTAATAATAATCACACGAACGCATGCAGTACGATGCTTCAGAAAGCCGAGACGCGAAGGAGAGACATTTCAACCGAAAAAAAAAAAAACATCTCAAGACATTTCAACCGAAAGATATGTAATAAAAAAACCCAACACGTCTACGAATCTCTGTAATGGAAAATTAGAGCGCAGCTCTTGAGGATGAAGAAGGGAGGGTAGGGATGAGAGGGTGCGCCCCTCCTTCTCCTCCTCCCCTCCTTGTCTTCTCCGCCTCCTCCAATTCACTTCCCCCGCTAAATTTGGCGTGGAAAATAACGTCACATGACTTGGTCTCACGCCGCCTATGAACAAATTCAGTTTCTCCGCTAGATTTAGCGGGGAAATTAAAGTCACGTGATATCAACACCAATTTAATTCTCCTCTAAATTTAGTGGGGAATCGAATTGGTGTTTAGGTCACATGACATGAATTTTCCCGTTAAATCTAGCGGAGAAACGGAAATTGTCTGCTAAATCTAACGGAGAAACTGTATTTCCTCGCTAAATTTAGCTGGGAATTGAATTGGTGTTGAGGTCCCGTGACTAGAATTTTCCCGTTAAATCTAGCAGAGAAACGGAAATTGTCTGCTAAATCTAACAGAGAAACTGTATTTCCCCGCTAAATTTAGCTGGAAATTGAACTGGTGTTGAGGTCACGTGACGTCAATCTTCCCGCTAAATTTTCGCTGTTACGCCGACGACGCTCAACCCGGAAAAGGGCGCCTAAAAGCTGCGCTTCAAAAACACCCTTTTCCAGCGCAGAACGACATCTAGTCAGGAGTTTATAACATGCACCTCTTAATAATATTCACACGAACGCATGCAGTACGATGCTTCATTGAAAGTCGCCATTGCTTGGACACGTAGTGTGTGACTGGATCCGAAACATGATCGAACGATTACGCAGCATTTGTCTTTTCAATTTGCAACTTTCGTGGCCTATAGGGGGCGCGCTAATTCCGACGAAAATGGCTGGCATCGGGATAACAGTGGTAGATCAGCACGACGAGGCTGGGTCTGCGACGTGTAAGTAGCTCTAATTTCGTGCCCTACGAGCGATATAAGAGTCGTACATTATAGTTCGATGTCAGGAAGGGATAAGCAAGAACCTTGGTTCGGAAGCCAGCCGATCTTTTGGGAGCTTTAAGGAGTGCGATTCTCACGATGCGGAGCCACCATCCCTGGAAGTTGCCAATATGTGCAGCGCCGAGTTCACGCCAAATGCTGACACCAGCCTTGTGTCCAATACGTGCTCAGGGCACGTGATCTAACGATGCGGACAGGTGACGGTGCGCACTTTTGAAAAGGGTATATTAGCGGTGCAGTACGAAGATAGCTTTCTGTGATTGGTGAGCAAAACATTAGGCGTCGTATAAAGCATAACATGTCAGTAATGAGGTTTGTTGCAAAGGCCAAAACCTTTCAGCCGGAAAGCACCGCACAATTGCTGTTAATTTAGAAAATTATTCGAACATGATGAGATGAAAATTGAAAAAAAATGTCAGAAAGTCAGGGAAAGTTATTGCAAAATCCGATATATCTGGTTTAATAAAGGTACTTCAGGAAAAATCGTTTGACAGAAAGCAGCGTCTTATATGTAGGGCGAAAGACTTCATTCAGCACAAGAACAACAGACTGCCTGGTCGCGGGAAAAAAGGAACAATGAGCGGATGATGAGGCGAAAATATTTGAAGTCAGCGCCACACAATTGTCGTAAGGCGAACTACACTTCTTTACTTCTTGTATTTTTGTGAGAGTAACAATGAAAAAAAATTGCAGTGGCTCAGCTCGGCTATGCCAGGATATACGTAGCGTGAGCTAACCCTTACAAAAAATTTATATCTGGCCAGATCTGAAGATTTCAGATATGGCCATATCAAAAATTGGCCACATATAACCTGATATGGTATATCTCCCAGATATAGCCTGATATCCCTGGCCAGGTATGGAAATCCCAGATCTGGCTAAGTAAAGAAATTCCAGATCTGGCCAGGCATATCAAAAGGACACAAGCCTAAAATCAGCGCTTTATATATTTTTATTGTCTACAATTCTCCCAGGTGCCCCGGCCCGCACTCGAGGAATTATGGGAACGGTCATCCTTCAGCTCCCTAGTGATCGCTAGTTTTGACCACTTCCATGGTTACACAGTTTCGAGTGTAATTCGTAGTCACCCTGAACAAGCGTCCCGTAGGGCTCAAGGACCTGTCATGTCACTTTTTAAAATTTCTCGTCAATGGCGGCGTTTCTGATACTTTGCATTCTGTACAACCTTCAACCAGGCTGAGCCGCCGAAATCTCTTACAATATTATCATTCTCGTGATTGCTGTTTTAGCAGGAATTAATTAAAAGCCGAGAAATCACAACAACCAAAACTTGGATTTAGCTCGGATTCAGCGGAGCTGTTTATAGCATTTTTAGCGTTTCTAACTTAATATCAGCGTCTTTGAAGCTGTACGAGAATGATAATAATGTAAAAGATATGTCTGCAGCTCATCCAGGTTGAAGAGGGGGAGGAGGCGAGAATTAGATGAGGAGAGAGGAGGAGGCACATGCCGTCCCCTTCGTACCCTCCCCTCCTCCTCCTCAAGAGCTGCGCTCTAATCGGGCATTACAGAGTTGTAAACGTCTTTCATTTATTTAACTTATTTATACATAATTAATTGAAAACCGGCCGCTAGATAAAGGTGTATACGACAGATAATGAAGTATATATACCTCAAATAAGGCTCTATACATTTCAAATAAGGCTTCATATTCGCCAGATAAGGCTGTATATGAGCCAGATAAGTCTGTATATATGCCATATCAGGCTGCATTTACGCCAGATAAGTCTGTATATACGCCAGATAGGTCTGTATATACGCCATATCAGGCTGAATATACGCCAGATAAGGCTGTATATACGCCAGGTAAGGCTGTATATAGGCCGTATATAATCATATAATGTTTGATATGGCCAGATATGGCCCAGATATAAGATTTCCATTCGGGAAGGCTCAGCTGGTTATTCTTAGCTTTCCTAGTTGTCTAGGATTAACTTGATTATCATGCTTACTGCTGCTTCAATGACACACACACGGTATACGCATTATGTGACACATGTGTATTTATTTTTTTTTGCTCAACGTCTGGTTGCTTCTCTATTGCCACAAAGACGGCTCGGCTCAGTGGTCAGTGTAGTAACACGCTAACGACTGATCTGAACGAAGAGAATCCGTGGCGGAAGTAAACGTTCGGCCGCATCGTTTAGAACCGGTAGACCTAGTGACATGGGCGGTTAACGATACCCATTGGTAACGCTAAAGAGTGGAATCTTCTGCTTAACGAGAAAGTTCTTGCACGTTGTTCAAACCCGCGCCACGGTTTTACCCCACTCAGGCGGCGCCGCTAAACTCAACGTTTCACGCATGGCACTACTTACCGGCGTCAAGTCTTTCATGTGCCACAGTCTTTCACATACGTCGCACACACATCCAAACAGATTGTTTACAAAATCCGTCTCGAAGGTCCTAGTCACACTGGCGCTTTCGCTACGTTTCACCGTATAGTCAGTCAATCGGCGAGCCTTGACGTCATCGACGGCGTCTTGTTGTTGCTGCTGCTGAGATGGTCGGGCACGTCGCTCAGCCTCCTGGCGACGCCGCTTTGCTAGACGTTCCTCCCTTTGCTCCGATGTCTCCGCAGCACGTTTAGCCTTCTTCTGCTCGGTCTTCCTACGCTCAACCGCTAATTGCCAGGCAACTACTTCGGGATCCGAGTTAAGCTTTGCCGCTCTTCTGCGCCGCTGAGGAGAAATTTCGCTCTCCTTCTCCGTGGCTATAGGTCTGTTTGTCTCGGCCAGGGGGAGCTGTAGCGTTCACAAGACGCTTCCACAAAAGAAGCACTTCCGATAGCGTCCGCGAGACGCAACCATTTAATGGTGACGTGAAGCGGCGTCCTAGCGTTCCATCATGTACACTCCACGGGCGTAAACTATCGTCTGTATAGCTTCCCTCGACGTCTGCTCACGTCGGTCGCGGCTATGACGTCACTCCTCTGGAATGCGAAGACCGGCGAGGCGCGCGCGGTGGCGGCGGAGCCCGCGGCGGCGGCGGCTCTGGCGCGCCAGCTGTGTGCCGTGGGACGTCACTGCTCCTCGCGCTTGCGCAGACCGGCGAGGAGCGCGCGGTGATGGCGGAGCCCGCGGCGGCGGCGTCTCCGGCGCGCCAGCTGTGCGCCGTGTGACGTCACTGCTCCTCGCGCTTGCGCAGCACGGAGCACGGCTCATTATGCGAGCCAAGCGAAACTGCTCAACCTCGGCCAGTGTAGCTCACGCTGCAAACAGTTGATCCAGCCTCTCTCACACGTCACCAACGTCAAGTTGAGAAGGGGTGACTTAACATAAGCTGTTATTGTTATGAGAAAAAAAAAGAGAGTTTTGGAAAGTGGCCTTGGATTCGGTATACCGCCACACTCCCAAAACTCCCATATCTGGCGGCCGGTTCTGGCGCCGATATCGCAGGCCTTCTACCAATATAGGAGGCTATGCCTCCATAAAGGCCTTCAACAACTCGGGCCAAACCAACAGTGGCTGTCTGGAATGCCCCAGCGGAGGACTGAGGCTTAATTTCGATCAACGTGCGATGTTTTGACATGCAACCGAAATCTGTCACACGACGCCTTCTCCGCAATAATCCTTGGTCATATTGTGGACACCTCGACAGGGGATTTGAGCCTGCCACCAGAAGCGTACGCTACCGGGTCTGCACTAGAAAACACTCCCTCAGTCTATTCTGGTGAATTAATTCCTAGTCGCCACTCTACTTTCGTGTAAAATATGTAATAAATAAATAAATAAAACTGTGGTGACATGATGATACAAACTAAAAATTAATGCGTTTTCACGCGGAAAGAGAATAAAGCAATGACACGTACACTCGTGGTGAAAATAAATACAAACAACGGAGCGGCGATGGAGGCAAACATATATTGCGTTACCTCATAGCAGCGGATCCGAGAGTTGTTAAAAATAAGTTACCGGGTCATCTTTCCTCATTCATCACGACAGATTTTATATATCCGATTCACTGCCAACTGCGTTATTTTTGTGTTGTGGTCTTTAGTGACTGGCTGCAAGAACGATGCCGCTCCTACATGGGAGTTTGTCAGACTGCGGGAACTGAGTGTGCAGCCGCCGGGTATTTTCCTATCAAATTTCGCTCAGTCATTTGAAAAAAGTCTTTTACTTTTTTAAAAAGACCCTTTACGAAAGTCAGCGCCTCTAGTGTCGGTTGCGCGAACTTGACGAAATCCGTCATTACTGCGTCGTCAAGCATCGAGGGGGACGGTTGAACCTGAACCATTCGGCTGCGTTCGGCAGTGGTGATAGCGTTTGACATGCCAACCCATTGCTGCGCCTCTCAATGCACCCAAAGAGGGCCAAAAGATGAAAAACAACATAAGATGAGTCTTTTTGTTCACGTTAAAAACACCAGTATTCGAAGAAATCGGGTCATGCAGATCCGCGCGGAGTGAGCGGCGATCACATTTGGCCTGTCCGCTGCTGCCTCAACGCTTTTCGAAGCTTCGAGCGCGTGTTCACCGCTTCGGAGTGTAAAGTTAGCACAAATAAAAATAATCTTTAGAGGATAACCCCTTTCCACGCAACAACGTTTCGAAATGCGTTTGAACTGCACGAGTAATCGTGCGATGGATCCCGTAACTGCGAGCGACTCCTGACCAGTATCCAGAGTTGATTTCTGACAACGTTGCGCTGTGGTGTCCGATCACAAGTTGTGTGAAGTTTCCTAGTAGGTATGGGCACGTAGCGTCGGATGATACCTTGTCCGCACAAGCACTCGGGCAAAAAAAGAAAAAAAGAACGCACGCAAGGAGTGCTCGCACGTCACGACATTACATGGAATTCGATAGAACATTGTTTTACGTTCACGACATCGGCATTGCATGGTTGTTCTTGCTAGCACGGAGAGGTGTACTTCGTGCTGCAACTTCTAAACATGTTTTCAAGCGCGCGCCCGGGGCGGTATCGGGCCTCCGAGAACGATTTGCTTTGCTCGTCCCCGCAACGTTCTGCTAGAGCCGCTCTTCAAGTGCTTTGACCACATTACCTCGTAACTTTGTCCGTGAGCATAGAACTCACCCGATCACAACCGCAAAAGGCACAGCATGCCATAGAATACAGCACACAGCATATTTGTCTGCCAAAACATAAAGTATGGGATGAATGAATGAATGATGTGTTGTTGAGAATAACACTGGAGAGTAAAACAGACGTGCACATGGGATGCATAGTAGAGTTGACTTTATTAAGGTCGTATCAAGAGCTTGTAACAAAACTAATCGGACAGAGAGACACACCTGAGTCTTGACAGAAGGCTGTTTAAAAACAACCAGTAGAACAGCCGAACGGAAACAAGTTTCTATTGCAAAGTTCCGTCTGCAACGTTTAAGTTATACAACCACATTTTTTCTAACCGTAATATTTATACTCCCAGGTTTCCTACTTTGGCTTTCCTCTGGCTCCTGAAGCAGCTTACTTTGATGAGCACTCCGGTGGTGGATCTGAAATAAATTTGCGTTCTTGTTTACTTATGTTTACTGCATAGATTGTGCAGTGAACAAACATTTCATGTGTTCACCCACATTGTTTTTTTTTAATAAGTCAGAGGCATAATCTTAGCAGTGCTCACTATGTGTGAGAAAATACGCGTCATATATGCGATTATTAGTTTACTAAACGCCGGAAGCTTTTACTACACCGAAAGTTAGGACTGGTTTGTCCTAACTTTTGAGCTAGCATGCTCGTGATGATAGTGCACATAGTGCACGCTCGCGGGCACCACACACGTCAAACCGTCAACGTAAAACTTGCCAGCACAGAAAGCAATACGATCAAAACAGGCGCCTTTGCTTTAAAAAAAAAAACTATGAAGCATGGCGTACAGAGGCGAAGTTCACAGGCACGACGCAAGAGCGATTCTGTTTACCTCTCACCCCCCGCCTCGTACTCTTTAGTCCGTACGCCACTCAGCCTCGCAACATTATCTCAAGCTGTGAGAAGTCAATGAGCCGGAAAATATTACATTTCGTTTCATCATGCAAAAGAGGCCGAAGATGCGCGAGTATCTTAGGCCTCTTTTGGCGTTTCCTTGTGCACGGCGCTGCGGCAGACGGCACAAGTCTGCCGGCGCGTAAAAGACACGTTCACGGCGTGATGCGCGCGCTTGTACCTTTGGGTTGGCTCACGCTTAGGTGTGAACGGGCGACAAGAAAGAACAGTGCTTACCTCAACACTTGAACCGACGCCGGATCAACGTAGGCCTCGGTGATGAACTTGTTGCTTCGGGCAATCTGGCGGCTCGAAGCGAGTGTCGAGGCGCGGTACGCCTCTATCTTGCATTTGTTAAAGCTACGCGGAACTGCAGTGAGGTCAGTGCTCCACGGGGAAGGCAAAGTCGCTCGTCCCTGAGGACCGTAGAAAAAAGGTACCGGGAGTACTGCCACAAACACCTGCCATCGCTCGCTCCCGAAACGACGACGCAGTAATGGCGGCGGTTTCGGTATCTCATAGTTGCTTGACTGACTTTCGTAAAGGGTCTATTACGTTCAGAAGAGGCGTCGTTTTTTACTAATTCACAGGCACTGTGACGTGAGCGCTAATAAAGCAATCATGATGTTGCTATAAAAGGCAACATTCGTTGATGGAAAAGAAATGTCGCAGCGTGATTACTTAGGACTGCAGATCTCAATGCTTAATTCTGCGTGTTCTTGTTTCCATGCCATCAATAATGTCATTTTGTTTATGAATTCCAAGAATTCAATTCTGTGTCCACCTGAAGCGGCGAGTGCCGCGCCACGTGTAATGAAGAGAGAACATAACGTAACGGCGTGAGCACGAATAATAATCTGATCGGAGAAGTAGCCCCAAGTACCCTCATGATTGCACGAGGCGGCGCTGTTCGTATTTCTTTCGACAATGTCTGTACCACAGCAAAGAGGAGAAAATGAAAGCATTACCAATGTATTTACGCCCAAACAAAAAAAAAAAAAAATAACATGCGGCACTTAGCCCTTTCAGGCTCCGATCAGTCAGGATCCGACCTTCGTGCGATGTTTTCCTTGATGTTGGTTCGGTTCTCGTTTCGCCGCCTTCCTTAGCTCCACGAAACGGGACCTGGGTATTGCGTCCCCGATGGGCCTCGTCCGGTAACGGTAGTGGGTGGTTGTTGTTTTACCTGATTCAACGATCACTAAGTCTTGCTTCCAACATATCCCAAGGAAAAACCCTTAATCGAGCCATACTCTCCCCAGTGTTTGAAGTAACGACGTTGCTTCGAACTAACGTAGCGTTACAAGCAAGGTTTACGATTACGTCATCCGTGTAGCAATGTCACTCATAACACTTTACTTTATTAGTGCCGCACTAACGTATTTGTTATATTTAAAAATGAATAAGAAGTAAAGTGTTCTTATAAAGGTTTACAAATTTAGGCTAATTTTATATATAACTACCAAATTGGAGAATACATTACTCGTTTCTTTTTTCCTGATATCGTTCCAGTTTTAAAGCAAAACATACAATTCGTATTCTATTAACCGCTTGCTCAGTAATTCCATTTTCTTGGTTTTGCCTGTACATTGAATCAGCCCGAATAAAATTTCATGAATTAGGTGTATTTCTAGAAGACTTTGGTTTTTCCCTTGATTTGCTCACGTTAACTGAGAATTGGCGCCGTTCTCATGAGGAAATTCATAATTTAGATGGCCACCAAATTCCTAATTTAAATCGCTGCACAAACCGTGGGGGAGGTGTGTGCAATTGCACTAAACTTGCCCTTGAATTTATATTTATTACCGAGTTTACGGCTGTTACAGATAGCGTTGAAATCTTGAGCATTCGGAGTGCAAAATTTGTATTATCTGTGATGTACCGGCCGCCAAACAAAAATATTGACCGATTTGCCAACGTGCCTTTCCCCGTCTGAAAACATTGTCATAGCGCCATTGTATCGGCGCTTATTGCATCTTTATGCACCTCCATACCGATGATCTTAAAATAATCGTAAAAAAATGAAAGACGTTTACAATTCCCTTGCTGTAACGCCGAATTAGACCGCAGCTCTTGAGGAGGAGGAGGAGGCGAAGGTACGGAGAGGAAGCTACGCCCCTTCTTCTCTCCTGCTCGTCTCCCATTTAGAGGAAAATTTTCCGCTAAGTTTAGCCGAGAAATTTCTCCGCTAAATTTAGCGGAAATATTTTCCGCTAAATAGGCCATATGCGAAAACGAATAGCGCCATCTGGTTTACCGTGCGCGAACTTCATATGTCCGCCATGTTGGGGGGTGCTCCGCCGTACTGTCCGTACTCGCCGGAGTGCCCGTTTTTGAATCCTAGCGTCCTAGCCACGTTGGCTGCGTATACGTTGCTGAAGCATAAGGTGCAGGCTCCAGAAGCATGCCCGGTACTGGTGTGCTCCGCGATACACGCGGAGTGGCTAAGATCCCCTCGGAAACAAAGTGAGCTTCATACGCGCGTAATTTTGTTAAAGTGAACGGCCATCCGGCCATCGCAATTTGTAAATCCTGGTTCAGACAGTTGCGTTTGACTGTGTTTGACTGCGTTGCGGCTGCGAGAAACCAGGACATCCCTGCTGCTTATATCGCGTGCCTAGATGATTCCTTGAATTGGATTCTACGCTTCATACGAAGCACAGATGTGCCGGTGACTCGCTTTCGGTTCTCGACGCAACGCAGTCAAACGCACTCAAACGCAAGTGTCTGAACCGGCCTTTACGACCGTTTAGAGCTGTTCCGCTGTGTGTTGAACGCCTCGTGCGAGTTGCTTCTCACAGCAGAATGACTGCACCCGTACATGTACGTTTCTTGTGCACGCGCAGCCACTGCACCAAGAAGGTCAGTGCGCTCGCGCTGAAAGCAATAATATCGAAAGCGGGAGTGCATGCATAAAATCTCGTTTTGGCAGATGCAACGTAAAGGCTGGTGTTTCGCGCTACCTCTTCGGGAGACTTTCAGCGCGTGCCCGGAATGGTATCGAGCAGTGTTGCGGAGTTGCCACTCCGGAGTTGGAATGATTCCGGAATCATTCCACATTTTCGCGACCTCGGAATGGAATGGGAATGGAATGGCGGCAACGTTGAGGGGAATGGAATGGGAATGGAATTAGAGGCCTTTTGCCCGGAATGGAATGGGAATGGAATGGGCCCAGTTTTTTTGTTTTTTTTAATTCATATTATCTTTTTTTTTTCTTTTTTTTTTTTTTTTGGGGGGGGGGGGGGGTTACGTTTAGTTAAACCGAGCCAGTCAGCGAGTCAGTTGCCAACAGACTCATACGCGAAAAAATGCAATACAAAAAACAAGCGTCAAAGAAAAATTTAAGAGCAGAGGGGGGAGGGGGGTGTGGCGGTGGCGCTTTTCACTGCTTTCACGGACGCGCAGGCCGCAGCGGAGGTCTTCACTGGTGTTACACGAGAGCCAAACAAGAAACCAAGCACCAAGCAAAAGAAACAAAGAAAGCGGCAAAAGAAAGAAACCGCCATGCACGGCTCCTCTTGGTCCTTCTTGTCTTCCTTTTTTTTTTTTTTTTGCGATGGCATAGAGAATGCACGAGCGCGCACCGACTGAGATCTGGGAGTGGGGGGGCGACTCATAACTCGCAGAGCTCCGATAACTCGTTGATTCGCGCGCCCAACCCTGCTGCCTTCCACGTTCATTCGCGCGCACTCCTTTGAAGTGCGAAATCTGGGCTTGCTTCGGCATTAAAACAAAGCGAGATTCACTTCCCCCTTCTCCACTTGCGCTTTGCTCCGTCGCTTGTATATGATCTCTATGGTTTTTTGTTATACTGCATTTTTACGTGTAAGTCCACCTTTTACTTGGTCTTTGTTCCGATGCTTGTTTTCTGTTTTATATGTTTTTGCATTCAAGTGGGTTGGGGTTACAAACAAGCGAGCGGATGCCCGCTCATTTCCTTTGACTACGAGTCACCCCGCAGGCAATCCAGCACCGTGAGCTTAGTAAATTCAGTGCTTTTCTTTTTAGGTATTTAGCATTTTTTTTTTTGTTGCAATTGTCTATGCGTTTCATAATGCCAGCTTTATGCTGCTTCTGCCGGCAACACAACAGGGTTGGGCAGTATGGCGATACATTCGTATGCGATAGTATTTCAGCAATACATTTCGTGTGTGTATTTCTGTATCGCAATACATTTTTTTTTTTCACCAGTATCTGTATTCCTGCATCGAAATGCATTCGGAATGTTTCTTTTTATAGCGATAAAATCAGGATGAAATGTATAATGAAGAAAATTGGTGGTGTCTTCTTCTTCGTTGATGAACTATACTGATGTTAACAAATAACGGTTTATTTAAGGAATATGATATAAAATCTTTTACAACAGATATGGCCAATTCGTCAATAAATGTTGGGGGAATAATCCTAACCTCTGGCGACTTCCCCTGCCGTCCTCCTCGACCACACACACCCTCAGCGGGGTCCCCGACCACAGCCAAACTCGACAAACAAGGTTCCACACAAAGGCGGGCGAGCCTAACTCCTCCACAGCCGTAAGGGGTCCCAAGTTTGCGAGTTAGCGGGCGGACGACTCCACAGCCGAAGGGGGGTCGGACGTGCAGGTTGCTCACCAGAGGCAGGATGATCTTTACGGCATGGTCTCCCGGCGCCGAGTGCCTTACGGCCCCTCGGTTGCCGCTTATGTTGGGTTCAGCAGCATTCTGGGGTCCTCCAGTCCACCAATGAGAAAGCTTTGGAAGGACCAATCAAAGGGAAGCTGGGGAGCTTCTTGAAAAAAATGAGTTAGAAGTGAATTCTAGTGTATTTTTACCCCGTGAACCCGAATACTCAAACCATTTGCTGCGCAAGTATTGTTAAACGCGAGAAAACGCGAAAAAAATGTCGCTGTACGTGACGTCATCGACGGATATTTTGGCTGCCCAAGGCTAGGGAGGCGGGGCTTCAGCCCTATTTTGAAATTGCTCTTATGGCTCTCCGGCGCGTCGCATTGAAATATAATTGAGATATCTGTTATTCTAACGGCAAAATGAACGCAATTCAAGCGTTTTTTCTCAAATGCAGAAGTTCCCCATCTTCCCTTCAAGAGGGGTTCTCTGAGCACCAATCAAATGTTCGGAGCCCAAAGCAAATACGAACATTCCAAAAACATGCGCATACACAAGACAGAACACATTCCAAACGAAGCTCACAAGAGCAGTCATAAACAATAGAAAGCACATTCATACGTAGACAGAGACGTTATACATACACAGAGCAAAACCACCTCCGAAGTAGAGATCCCAAAAGCAGACATGCACAAGACAAAACGTTTCCAACGCGGGGTTCTGTAAACTAAGTGTAGCGTTACAGCGTTCACGTTCGCCCCCATTTGGGGCCCCCCGACTCCGGTGGAATCCAACAGCCGTCCCGTAGAGACGGAAAGAACTCTCGGAGAAGGCAATAACATAAAGTGAAGCTAGACTAAACACTCGCGGGAGCAAAACTTCGCGACAGTATTTCGTTACATTAATTGAGAAATACACCCCCCCCCCCCCCTCCCCCGAATAACAAAATGCAAGTCCAAACGCCATTTTGTTTTACTTCTGAGGGCACTAGGGTCAAGGGGATGCTGATGCATTGTGACTATGCTAACCAAGGTTCCTTCCGAGTTCCCAAATTATTTTTTTCTTCTGAGAAATGTTGAGTCGGGACTCGAAACAGGTAGCGTGCCAGGAGTTGAGTCGGAGCATCTTCTACTGCGGGTCCCTAGGTAGGGATTCCATCAGTCATTGTTTACCGGCATCCAATGTCCGCTGCTAGTTAGTTAGAGCCTCGAGAAACAGGAAATCAAAGAAGTGTTGCTTGGCCTGTGGCCGAGTAGCTGAGTCACAGTCCGTTGCAACACGAGTCTGGCGGTGGTTGACTTGAAATAGTAGGATGACTCACGCAGTGAAGTTCAACACATATCCGAATGCGTCTGCGCCCGTAATATTGCACGGCTCAAGGGTACGTCATCAGTCGACGTGAACGTGACCCGCTGCTCTGGCGATCCGATAACCAGGAAGGAAACCAGACTTTTCCTCGCTGTGCCGACCCAGACTTTGTACACCCGGCGACTCGTCTCGAGCGCGCTATTTCTCGGAGAGCTCGCACCTGTGCCGGCCATCTCAGGTCTCAATCCACGAGGTCTCTGTTTGGATGATGCCGGGTGAAACTTGAGGACTGCCATTCATGCGTTGGAGGCGGAGGGTCGGCAGGAAGGACCCTCACAACAGGGATTCCACCGTATCGATTTTTCAACCGTAAAAGAAGATAATACATGTGCTCCAGGATGCTTCAGGTGGTTCACTATTCTCAAAAATTCCAAATGCAACTGCCTGCACGATCTTCAACGAGGCCGCCTACAACGAAAGTACGTATTGTCCTTTCATACAGCAGTGTGGCTAAAGTTTCATGTTCATGTTGCACCTACAGATGCAAGAATACTAGTTCATTCCACCGTGACGTCATGTGATCAATGTTGACAGGAGTGTCCTTATTCGACAGGGGAGTGGTGATGTTTTGTTTGAATTTAAAGTGACATGGGATTTATTTAGAGGTCGGAGTCTTTTCGCATAACTCGTCAGACAGACAGGATGTCAGGGAAGGAACCGCGGTCAATGCTTGATGGAACATTTTTTGAGCCCACTGAAGACTTTCGTCCGGAACCACTACCTTCAAAGCGAAGTGCTAAGCCAGCGCGAAAGTAATTTCGGGATAAAAAACTTCCACTTCAAAGCTCAAGCCTCATCTCAGTTGGCGTCTCAAAGAAATTTGAAAAATGTATTGAATTATCAGTATTTGTATTTCTGCCCTCCCTAAAATATATTCCTGTATTTGTATTTCCAAAGGCTTTTTGCCTCTTTCTAAAATGTATTTCCGATACGTATCGCGATACATTTTTACAGATATATTTGAGCATCAGTATTTTAGCTACTCCAAATATTTCCAAATATTTTTAAATACATTTTTGAGTATTTCTACCCAACCCTGCAACACAATGTAGCTGTCAAGTGCCATTTTTTTACGTTTAGGAATTAGAGGAATGGAATGGAAAGATTCAGCCATTCCAGGAGTGGGAATGGGCCCAGTGTCCCCATTCCTAGGAGTTGAAAGGAATGGAATTATCGAAAACTCTAATTCCCCGGAATGGAATTGGAATGGAATGGGGGTGCCCATTCCGCAACACTGGACTATCGAGAATCGAAAGATTAAGGAGCCACTGCTCCGATGCTTGTGCCTGCTGGAGGTCGTCTTCTACTCGTAGTACGAATTCACAAACCCACCCCGGGAGATCTAGCACCTCGAAAAGGTCCCGAGTCCAGTCCGTTGGCATCGCGAGAACTAATAACTGCGAAGAGTTTGCTAGAAGACGGCGAGACCACGCAGCAAAGAGCACGACACAAAATGACAAGAACCCCCCAACATGGCGGCATGTCTTTCCCGAGTATGACGATGATGATAGCTACACGAATTTCGCATATGGTCTATTGAGCGAGAAAAATTTCCCACTAAATTTAGCAGAAAAAATTTCCCGCTAAATTAAGCGGGGAAATTTTCCCGCTAATCTTAGCGAGGAATTTTTTTCCGCTAAATTTTGCGGTGTAATTTTTTCGCTATATTTAGCGGGGAAATTTTTTAGCTAAATTTAGTTGGGAAATTTTTCCACTAAATTTAGCGGGGAATTTTTTCCGCTATATATAGCGGGAAATTTTTTTCCGCGATATTTGGCGTGAAACTTTTTACGCTAAATTTAGCGAGGATATTTTTTCTGTTAAATCTGGCGGGGAAATTTTCCACTAAATTTGGAGGGGAAATCTTTCCACTAAATCTTGCGGGAAATTTTTTCCGCTAAATTTAGTGGGGAAATTTTTTCGCTAAATTCAGCGGGGAAAAATTTCCACTGAATATAGCGGGGAAATTTTCCCGCTAAACCTAGCGGGGAATTTGTTTCCTAAAATTTAGCGGGACAATTTTCCGCTAAATTTAGCGGGGAAATTTACCCATAATGCACCGCGCGGTTACGCCGACGGCGACGGCGACGGCGACGCCTCCCAAGCCGGAAACGGGCGCCTAAGAGCTGCGCTCTAAATGACGAAATACGCGCAGATAGGTGCTATCAATACCGATTGTGCGAGCCAATGCCCTCTGAAAATAGCAACATTGGGAAGCGAGGCAATGAGGGTCTTTTACACTTAGGCCTTCTCGTGACCCTCACTCGTAAACGTCACAACCTTCACCAGGCCTTCACGTGTGACGTCACGAGGGTCACTACGGTCAAGAGTGATGTCACGAAGGTCACGAGTCACGTCACGAGGGAGGAGGGAGAAAGGGGGAGGGGGGAGGGGAGGCGAGGAGGGAGAGGAGGAGAGGGTATGAAGGAAGAGGAGGGGCATACCCTCATCTCCGTTCCCTCCCCTTCTCCTCCTCAAGAGCTGCGCTCTAATTTGGCATTACAGGAAATTGTAAACGTCTTTCATTTTTTTTGTTCTAAATGTTCGATTGTGGCGAGCGCTTCAAAATCTGTCGCCGAAAAACGCGGTGCGTCTCGGGATATTCGTCGGGCTCGCGGCTTGCTCGCGCCGTCATCGGCATTCCTAGGGCAAAGCGTACTGTAATTATGAGAGTTGACGCTTCGTGGCGTCAACACGTGACTACCTCGCTTAAGGCCCCTACGCACATTAACGTTTGAGAGCGTTTGAGTGCGTTTGACTGCGTTGCGGCTGCGAGAAACCAGGACATCCCTGCTGCTAATATCGCGTGCCAAGATGAGTCATTGAATTGGATTCCACGCTTCATACGAAGCACAGATGTGCCGATGACTCGCTTTCGTTTCGCGACGCAACGCAGTCAAACGCACTCAAACGCTGTCAAACGCGAATGTGCGTAGGGGCCTTTAGTCTGAGCCCCTGAGGGCTTTAACATATCACCGGCAGATTGCTGTGCCGGCAGATTTTCGCTAACTATGACAACACCATGACCGACTAAATCTCTGATTGCGAGCTGTTGGATGCGCGTTTTTGAGAATACGCTCGGAAGAACTCTTAAAGGGATACTGAACCGAAATTTGGATTTCGCAAAATAAGGCCGTAGAAGCGTTGAACGGGACGCTACGAACTCCAAAACATCAGTCATCATCGATATCTCAAACGGATGGCCGTACTTTTGGAAAAGAAGGGCGCGATGAAGCGAGGCCTTTGACGTCACTGTCCTCCGGGAGAATTTGAGAATGAGGGGAAGCGGCCTCAATTCTCTCCTCCTCGCTTCGGTTCACCAGCTCGACGGGATGAAGCGAGGAGGAGAGGGAATGGGAATCGTGACGTGCCTTGTCTTGTCGGCCTCGTCGGCCGTGTTCAATCGCAAACTTCTTTTCCAAAAATACGGCGATCCGTTGGAGATATCGCTGTAGGAGTGATGTTTTTGGGTTTTGCAGCGTCCCGCCTATCTATCCAGCCCTGTTTTGTGAGCTCAAAATTTCAGTTCAGTATCCCTTTAAGGCCGGTTCACACATACAGCGGAGTGTTAAGTTAGCGCTACGTGAGCGCTCAAATGAGCGCTCATGTGGCGCTTCCTAGCGCGTGATGTAGCGACCGGTTAGCGCTTCAGAGGCGCTCTGTTAAGGCCTCTACGCCCCTCGCGCCCCTCCTCTTCTCACCCTCTCCCAAAAGTCACGTGATGGCAGGGGCTTCTTTCGTGTCGGCTTAAGCCCCTGCCATCACGTGACTTTTGGGAGAGGGTGAGAAGAGGAGGGGCGCGAGGGGCATTTTCCTACCTTGCGGAAAATGGTTCCGTAGGTCTTAAGCGGGATTCAAACGCTATTTATTTGTACCCTTTTCCTCATAGATGGCCCAGAATTTTTCCGGAACAAACGAGTTGCATGTTCGCAGCTGTGCATGCAGGTCGGGCGCTCGAGGTGGGCTCGGGCCACGGGCTGTTCGCCGCTGATCTCAAGCTAGATCTTCTTCGCTCTGCGTTTGCCGCTGCCGGAAGTGGCCAGCAGGCGGCGCGAGATACGAGCCCAACGTTCATAGCCCAAAGTTGTAACCCAACTACGCGAAGACGACATATTCACTGTCGTCCAAACTTTTGACGAGAGCACTCGAAGTATGCACGCAATAAGCTACGACGACTTTGCAATAGAGCTCAGGACCATTATTGCTAATCACTCCACCGTCAAGAGCGCACGAGGAAAACGAAGACTTGTCCCATGGTGGGATGTCGAAATTAAGAGGTCCATCCAAGTACGACAAGAAGCTAATCGGCGATATAGGCAAGCACTGAAGACTCTTGGAAAAACTCCTTTGACCTTGCAATTATGGGAGGAATACCGCCAGTGCAAGATACAAACGCAAGACACTGTGGAAGCAAAAATACAAGCCCATGACTGCAAAGTGATGGCGGACATCAAAGATGCAGGAAAAAAGGCCGTCGAAAAGTTCTGGAGATATTTAGGATCTTTGGCTGGCAAAGACAGCACTCCAGAACTGCTAGATTACGATAGTGGGTATCCAGTTCAGAATATCGGACAACTCCTTGAGACACAGCTCCACATTCTGTTCGGAGTTGCGGATGTCGAAATTTCCTCAGAAAACTGGAAAACTGAGAGCCGAATCATAGAGGACGTTCCATCGTCAGCATCTAATGATGAATTTGTAATACTAGTGGGGCGAGTGCATGTAGACCGTGCACTCGCGCGGTTGAACGGCAGCACTTCCCAGGGCTTAGACGGTATCTCGGCTAAGGTGCTGAAGAATTTGAGACCCGATTCCCGCGCCCAAATGGCACACCTGTTTAGCCGCATAGTTTGTGGCGATGAACCCATCCCAAGGGACTGGAAGCGTGGCCGAGTCACATTCATTCCTAAGAAAGGTGGCAACAAACAACATCTGCGTGACTACCGCCCACTCACTGTCACAGCTGTAGCCTACAGAGTGTTGGCAACCATCCTTAATTGGCGCATCTCATATTGGGCCGAGGGTGCTGGTGTTCTCACCGAGCTACAAAATGGTTTCCGCAGAGATCGTCGACTGGATGACAACTTGTTCACCCTGACCCAATGCATTGAGATCGCTCGGTTGGAAAAGCGGAACCTTATATGTTGCTTTTTGGACGTTGCTAAAGCTTACGACTGTGTTCCCCATTCCTTGCTGATCAAGCGACTCCAGCAGCTCAACATGCCGGAACCTTGGGTGGAGCTAATAAAGCGGCTATATGATGGAAATCAAGTTATGGCAACGTTCAACGGAGCCTTTTTCTGGTGACGTGCCGGTGCGTAGGGGACTACGTCAGGGTTGTCCGTTATCCCCCATTCTGTACATGCTTTATACATCCGGCATGGAGAAGGTGCTGGAACACACAGGCATTGGCTTTACTCCGCGACACATGCAACACGGAGACATGGTTGAATGGCGGCTCCCCGGGCTCGCTTTCGCAGATGATCTAGTACTGATGGCCGACAACGTCTCAGATATGAAGAAACTGCTGATCGCCTGTGAAGCGGAAGCGGCTCGGCTTCGACTGCAATTCAATGCCAACAAGTCGGCCGTGGTGCTTTTCTCCGGGCAGGGCGAGAGCCTTGAATTCCTCACCATCCAGAACACTGCGCTTCCTGTTAGTAGCCGCTACAGATACCTTGGAGTGACCCTGACCAGTGCAGAAGACTACCTAGCAGAGCACCATGAAAATCTCAAGGCGTCAGCGCTGAGGAAGCGAAATGTGCTACGTCGAAAGAGCCTTTGGTGCTGCGATCGGTATGTAATAACCCGCGAACTTTGGAAAGCTGTCACTGTACCAGGCTTGACTTTCGCCAATGCCGTTACATGTGCCCCCAGCGGGATCCGAGAATACCTTGAGAGGCGCCAAAGGGAAATCGGATGTCAGGCACTAGGATGCCATGGAAGAGTCGCAAACGAACTGGTCCAAGGAGACCTTGGCTGGTCCTCCTTTGAGGCCCGGGAGGCCAGCAGAAAGTTAGAATACTACGCCCGATTGCGACACATGAATGGAGATCGCTGGGCGCGGCGGGTTTTCGTGTACCTTCACCTAAGAGGCGCGCACACAACATGGAGACGCCGTACCATCCGAGTGGGGACGAAATACGGGGCTTTCTCAATGTCCGACGAGCCTCCTACAAAGAAAGAGTGGGTTGCCAAGGTGAGAGAGAAAATTAAGACCGTCGAGGCGGAGAGGTGGAGAGCGGACATGCAAGAACACTCAAGCATGCACCTTTACGCGTCTTTCAAGACCACCATTGCTCCAATCCTCTGGTGTGGCAATACGCTGGGCAGCAGGCTCCTCGCTGAGGCCCGAGGGGGCGCCTTGCGTACCCGCCTGTATCGACGAAAGTACGACAGCACCGTGACCGACACCCTATGCAGTGCTTGTGGGGAAGTGGAAGAAACTATACACCACTTGGTTCTTGAGTGTCCGGCACTTGCACCGGCAGCAGACCTCAGCGCTCGCATCGAGCAAGCCCTCGGGTTTACCGAGGAGAGCACGTATGTGCAGTGCTCGAAGCGGAGACTCGAGGCCTGGTGGGCAGTACATTGTTGAAACTAGTGGATACACTCCGCTTTCCAAACTTGTTTTTTTTTGGCGTGTTTATTTAGTAGACGCCCGATTCAAAGGGAATCGCCACATAAATACATACATACATACATACATACATACGTAGATTACAGTGGCTTACAAAACGTAGAATAAGCTCTTATTTCCAAATGGACTCGAAATTCCATCCACGTTCGAAATTATCGAAAGCACAGGGTGCGGCTTTGCGGCCGCTTGGACCACCACAATTGGCACGCAAACGTTGTTTTGCAAAAAAAAAGAAAAAGGTTATTTTTAGAGCTTATTTTAAAGCTAGAAAACAAAAAAAGAAATAAAATGGGAGTTTTGCACTTTCTATCTCCTATAGACAATGGACCTTTTGTAGAAATACGCGGTGCGCATGCGCGGAGTATTTCATGTGCCTGGGTTCGAGAGTATCTAGTTCCAAACAATCCGCCATCTTGCATTTCTCGCCTTTGAGCGGTTTCGTTGTGTCGACCTCGGGGCGGAAGATCACGCACGATGGGGACAAAGGTGAGCTTGGGGGAGCCGTATCTAAGTCACATCGCCTCAATGGGTGAACAGGATGTAGCTGACGTTTTGGGTGTGGAACGGGTGGGAGAGGCCTTGGGCGCGCGTTGTTTTCCAGTCACCTAGTCTCGAACCGATTCGCGCGTCTAGGTGGCAGCACATATTCGCCAAGAGGTCCATTGTCGTTACCCTGAAGCGTAGGTTATTTAGTGGCACTAGGGAAGATCATGGCGGAACAGCGCAGCACTGAGCTAGATTTCAGACGCCATGTTCTTTTAAATATAGTGCCACTAAATAAGCTACGCTTCAGAGTAACGACACTTGTTCATATTATGGGAGAGGATCTGCCTCCGTAAATCTCCGGTTCGAGGAATTTAGTACTAGTGTCGCCATCTTGTTTAACAAGATCGAAATAAAATTAACAGGGTGATTTTATTTACACAAATACGCAAATACCACAATATATTGCTTTCTCGTCATGGTCTTAAAACTAAGATTAGAGGCACCCCTAGTATGTACGGCCAAGCGTTTTGTCAAGTTTGTCTTCTAAATAATTGTATTTTCAAAAATGCCTCAAAACGCGCTAAAAACAGTCAAAACGGTCATATTTCTGGATTTTATTAAAAATCTCCAGCGCTCTAAAGAAAAAATCCAAGGGCCGTACAACGTTCATTAAGTCTTCATAAGTAACCTCCAAAAGAACGAATACATCGTGCATTCCTGAAACTCAGGTTTGTGTAGCGAAATTTGCCCATTGAGTGACGAGCGGTTGAATCCCCCTTAAAAGAACAAATAGGGGGTATTCACCGGCCGCCATATTTGAGGTCACTGTTTAGAGCACATGCTCAGAACAAGCTCGCATTAATAGGCTGTCAAGACCGGCAATCTTGATGGTGCGGGGTGCACGTTGCAAAATAACTGTGGAAGCTCGCCATCAACACGTGATCAGCATTCGCGCACACAGATATGGCCGCCAGTGAATACACCCTATTGAGGTATTTAGCGCACAAGGTAGAGAGAAGAAGGACAGGACAAAAAAGAGCACTGATTTCTGTCCTGTCCTTCTTCTCTCTACCTTGTGCGCTAAATACCTCAATATCTTAAACTACCAACTAGCCCAAATGTCAACTTTACTGCATTGAAAGAAGAGGAAGTAAAAGAGCCGCTTTTAAGCAAAGGGTCGGGCAGGCGATCCAGAGTCGTGGACACTGAGCGACTAATTGATTGGGTACGACCTCATCGCTTTATATTCGATATGCGTGACCCTGGTTTCAAAGACACGCAGTTAAAAATAATCACCTTCGAAAGAGCTCTGTGTCTCGGTCCCTCAGCCTAGGAACAAGGTTCGCCGGGTACCCGTCGGTATCTCGGTGGCGAAAGATTTCGAGTACCCAGAAGGCTCTTCTGGGCGTTAAGCCGTCTACACACATATGCACTAATCGCGTATGTAAGAGCATTTGTCGCATTTCTATTTCAGCATCCCACATGTCCGCCATGGTGCTGCTGATGCACACCCAACCACAGGAACCGGAACCGCAGTGCACTCGCTAATCCGCAGCACCGCGGTACAAGAAGCGCTAGTGATGCGCTAACACGGAGCTACTGAAGCGCTAACAAGGCGCGACTAGAGCGCTAACAAGGCGCTACTTGAGCGCTAACGAGGCACGACTAAAGCGCTAATTACGCGCTATATTAGAACGAAGTCACGCGCTAAGAAGCGCCACATGAGCGCTCCTTGGAGCGCTCACGTAGCGCTAACTTAGCGCTTCGCTGTATATGTGAACAGGCCTTTAAAGGAGCAATGCAACGATTTTTGTAGTTTGCGCAAATACCGCTTGGCACGCATCCCTGATGTTAATGAACTATGAAAAACGCGTTCGTTTTCACCCCACGCAATAAAAGTCTCAGAAAAAACTTAAAGAAAAACGAGCAGCGTTCACCCCCTCAACTCACAGCCAGAACAAGCGGCCACGTGAACTGGAGCCGATCATATGCCGCCAATGTTGATCATAGCCACGCGCTGGGGTTGGCAAAGCACCGGACACGCGCTGAGTTCCAGACATTGTAGTGGTTCGGCTATTGTCGTCGTTGCAGCGATTGGACACGGGCCCCTACCCGAATGCTTCTCGAGCTAGTAATTATCACGAGCCCAAATCAAGTGCCCACGCAATACTCGGGTCCAATCTATGAACCGCATTCAAATATCGTCATTGGGGTGTACTGCGATCCCCACGTTACGTCATCAAATTTTGGAAAGGAGAGATTGAATGAAAATGATCGCTTTTGTCCTTGAAATTACACCGCAACAAAGGAGTTTCTTGGCCAGTGGCGTTGCGTGCGAGTATCCTTGAGTCACACTAGTGCCAGTAAGCTCGTGTAAAGTGAAAAAATTCCAACTGAATATCGTTGCACCGCCCCTTTAAGGCCGGTTGACACATACAGCGGAGCGCTAAGTTAGCGCTACGTGAGCGCTCGAAGGAGCGCTCATGTGGCGCTTCCTAGCGCGTGATGTAGCGCTCGGTTTGCGCTTCAGTAGAGCTCTGTTAGCGCTTCAGAAGCGCTCTGTTAGCGCTTCAGAAGCGCTTTGTTAGCGCTCTCACGCTCCTTGTGCCGTGCTTGCTGCTGCGGAATTGCGCGTGCACGGCGATTTCTTCGTTGTTGTTTTTACTTTGGCATTGAAAGAAGAGGAAGTAAAAGAGCCGCTCTCCAAGCAACGGGTCGGGCAGGCGATCCAGAGTCATGGACTCTAAACGACTAATATATTGGGTACGACCTCATCGCTTTCTATTCGATATGAGTGACCCTGGTTTCAAAACACGCAGTTATAAATAATCCCCCTCGAAAGAGCTTTGTGGCTCGGTCCCCTCAGCCTAGGAACAAGGTTCGACGGGTTTCCATCGCGGTATCTGGGTGTCGCAAGATTTCGCACACCCAGAAGGCTCTTCTGGGCGTTAAGCCGTCCACACACATATGCACTAATCGCGTATGTAAGAGCATTTGTCGCATTTCTATGCACACCCAACCACAGGAAACGGAACCGCAGTGCACGCACTAATCCGCAGCACCGCGGTACAAGAAGCGCTACTGAAGCGCTAACACGGCGCTACTGAAGCGCTAACAAGGCGCTACTGGAGCGCTAACAGAGCGCTTCTGAAGCGCTAACAGAGCTCTACTGAAGCGCAAACCGGGCGCTTCATCACGCGCTAGGAAGCGCCACATGAGCGCTCTGTGGAGCGCTCACGTAACACTAACTTAGCGCTCCGCTGTATGTGTGAACAGGCCTTAAAACTAAAAAAATTGTACCTGAAAAAAAAAAAAAAACAGAGCGCGCAGGCGAACTGGTGGATGTTGATGATGATCCAGAATACCCAAGACTGCGGTAAAAGAGGAAAATTTGGTGGAAGACAAAGGACTGAGGAAGAAGTGTGCTCCAGAGTGTGAATTGTACCTGTTCAGTCAATTTGCACACTACAGCACACTGGCGCTTCTCACGTAGTCCTCATCTCATAAGTGCTCGCCGCACAAGCGATCACCTTCTGTAGGAGCCCAGCTGAGAAAAGACGGGCGCACGAGACCTGTCTACCGGCGTCTTACAATTCACAAGTCTGTTCCTACAGCCTTCTGCCACACTGTGTTTCGGCATCCCGCCGGTCACTCGTCGAGAAAACCCACCAAAGACTGTTGCGAATGAAATCATATCACCAAAATGCACGCTGAACAAGACGCGGAACCAGCGAAAAGGCGGAACCGCAAGACTGACGAGACCGAGATCACTGAGATGATCGATGAATGAATGCCAATGGCTGTCGAAAAGTATTCCGTCGTCTGCTCCTCTACATGGCCGATATGGCGACATCGGCAACGTCGGTTTTGGGCGCTAGCTCGGTGTTTTTGAACGGGGCGACCCCGTCGCGAAGATGCTAAGGTACTCGCCTCTGTTATCTCGCACGAGGAACATGCTGGAGTATTTCCTACCTCATGTTGTCGAAGTTGACGACAAGACACCTTCATGTGTGACATTTGTAGGACGAGGCAATTGCTGCTTACATGATTTAACATCCTCCTGATCACAAGGACAAGACTCGTCCAAGGCGCCAGCTTCACAAACAAATGAATACCGCTTTGAAGGCACCATACATGTAGCCATCCTACATGTATTAAAGAGAGCAGGGAAGCAGGCGGACTTCGGTGAGACAGCACAGCGGTGGCATCATTCGAGTATTTCACGCAGCATATCGCATCGATAATGGTGTGACCGCGGCACAGTCAGGCATCCGCCAGGAAACTCGTACGCCCCGACGATTTTGCCAAATTTCTTGTCACAGAGGCGAAACCTAAACGAGCGGATAGAAGGCATCACAGTAGAGGAATCTTGCCCTGGTCTCGACAGCCGACGCTTACGTATTTGTCCAGGCGGGGCACAGAACACACAGAACATGACTCTACAACGCTAACATCGTCACACAAAAACTACCACAAAAGAAAAACCCTCACATCGCCACGATTTTGAAACGTGACTTGCCTCAATGACGAACATAAAACAAAAGAAAAGAAGCCATTGGCACCGGTTTGGTCGGTCTCATCAAGCGAGGCTTACGCGACTAAGTTGGACGGCGAGGCGACCGCTGAATTTTCTGACCGTACTCCAGAAACTCCCTCGCACAGAAGCGGATACTGGCACAGGCTATTTTTGGGTAAACCCAGGCTCCTTCAAGAGGTCGGCATTCCTCGGAATAAACGACGCTGAAAGCCGCGCGCTGCATGTTGAAAGAGGCAACTTACATCAGTGACGTCAAATAATGAGTAGAGGTGCACCGTGCACGATTGGCTGGCGGAGTGAATCCAAGGGGGCCAACTGTGCTTTGGCTTTCGTCACCAAGCCTTCGGTATTACGTTCTGGCCTAGGTAGTCTTTACTATAGTCGGATGCAACAGAAGAAAGACAGTGGCAGGTGGGTAAAGGCTCCCGAAAGAAAAAGCCGTTGCGAATAGAAGGTCATTCCTCTCCACTCCAACTTTACTATATTTCGTTTCGGCTTAAGTCCAGACGCAGCCGACACTACGAGCTAATGGGGTTAATCAAGCAACGTAAACGCGCAAGTCACTGAGCCCTTTTTTTTTTGCTTATGATCGATTCAGCGAAGGCAGAACACGCCCAGAAACTTGACGAGAGCCAGGATGGTGCGTTTTTCACAATGTCTTATTGAACCCGTTTACCTCATAGCGTCGGCGGCGTCTGGACTTAAAGTGGCACTGACAACCCAAAGGTCGTATTTTTTTTTATTGTCTAAAACGATGCAACTTGTAGTCATAGACACGCAAAAAAACCGCATCGCGAAAAAAAAATTTCCTGCGCGCGCGCGCGCCTTTTTAGTTTGGCGTTTGTATTCCCGCCGGTCACCTCCTCGCTTCTTTTGATCGGTGACGTCAAAAATCAGGAAATTTAGAAGCTTTGTAGGTGACATTTCTATAACATTTAATAACGGCAATAGTAAAACATGTTTTTTAACGCAATTGCGAACGCACTACGGCCCCTCTTTTTGAAATACCAAAAATCAGAGTTCGGTGTGATGTTGCTTCCTAGATTTGTACCCTCCCTCGGAAAACTTGGCGGCGCTCGTTGGCGAGTCAGGGAAAAACCGGTTTTTTCCCGCCGGCGCCCTTCTATCCATCACCTCCTCCTCGCTTGGGGTCGCCGTGGCAACGGCGGAGGTTCGAAAGAAATTCGAGTCGCAGGAGACCGCAAAATTTGACTAACTGCACTGGCGCGGATCGCGCGGGAACTTCAAATTCGGCATTAGGAAATTGTTTTTTTAATTCACAAATACTGAATTTTAAAGTTTCATATTTTGAGGGTAATGTCCCGGCGTCGTTTTCAATCGTTTCGGATAATAAAAAAAAATATGATTTTGGTGTGTCAGTGCCCCTTTAAGGTGAAGCAAAGCATATAGCTTCTGCCCATTTTCCCCTCGCACTGTCTTTCTTATTTTTTAGATGACTATAGTGGGCGTACTTTTCATATTGTGGTTCTGCCGTCCGGAGGCCGATGCCGTCACGACATTCCATCTAAGCTTCACATATGTCTACTAGGTAGTTTTCAGTTATTCGTGAATTCAGTTTGAAATGTGTTTTCATCCGTTGTCTGAAGAAATAATGATAATTCTCAGCTTTCAGTATATACCTTTCCAAAAAACGCTCCTAGGCCGCCGCCATGTTGCTGATGCTGATGCGGCTGGTGCGACTCTCGCGCCCTCTATCAGCTAGAAAATTTCTGCCACTCTCTTGGACTGTGAAGACCCGCACAGCGCGGTTCTCTACCTACGTTTTTGCGGTTTTGCATTCGACATTTTCTCGCCCCTCTTGAAAGTTTCCACTTAATTTTTTTTATGCGTGCTGCGTACCTTTCTGTGTTATCTCCCATCGTGAGAAATTAGGCTGGTAAGGGCCTGCCATTCAAGTTTTTCTGCTTTACATTCACGGGAAACGAAGGAGGTGAAGGACGTCGAACGACCCTCGACGCGATTTTGCGAACATTGTTCTCCCCCCTCTTACAGATAATCCGCGTAGAATCCTTAGTCGTCTCCAAAAATAGTTTTCCTTCTTCGTGCGGTTGTGAAAAAAAAGGAAGCTGTCCCCAAAACGTGCCCCAAAACGAAGTCATCTCGGATTCCGTCCGATCGTAAAGGACATGACTGTCGTCGACTGTGACTGTGTTATTTGAGATCTTTCTCAAATAATTTTTTTTCGGATAACGCTGCATCGCATGGTACGTACGATATATCGTTCGAATGTTAACACTTCCTCAATTGTATGTCCGTGTCCTGTCCATCGGTAAACACGTTATTTGTGAGCGTGAAAAATGCATGCCTTTCGGCCCTCTTCTGTTGCAATTTATTTTTGACAGCAAAGCGCTTTGTCGTTTCACATGCGGCCAATCCCGCGGCGCCGTCAAAACTTATCATAAGAAAAAAACACAAATAACTAGAACTATACATTCCAGTCGCATTCGTTCTGTCGCGCGCGTACCCAAGAAAAATAGTTTACAGTTTTTTTTTTGCTTTTTTTTTTTCAAATGTGGTGCAATGCTTTCTCAATGTCCTCGGGAAAATACATGTACCATGAAACACAAAATATATCGGGAAGAGACTAGAATTTAGCCGCCAGCAGCGTTTGAAACTTCGCCTACGCAGGCTGCGCCTATTGAAATCACAGTCCACTCGGTTAGGATTAGGAGGGACGCCGGTGAGAGTCTAGCCTCAAACTCAGTGACTGGGCTCGAAAACGGTTTGTTGCCCCTGGGGTCGAGTGTTTTTTTGGAAAGGTGTATACCCACGTCATGCTGACGCAATTGAATGAGCTCCAGATTTTTTTTCGTACCCCTTTAAATGGGTATTGATATTTCAACATTAGACTTCACCCTTCGTTCGTAATGGCCTAAACAGACATGGTTGTGATCTAATACAGAAGAACACAATAAATATTCTGGAAGCTTCAGAGTTGAAGTCAACGTTTTCTCTTTGTCCTGGATATTGGAGAATTCTGGTGAGCACACAGAAGCGCTTTGAGATGTTTACTTTTCACAAAAAGGCAGATTAAAAAAAAACTTTTACGTTGCAATCATTATCAGCTTCTACTTTAAAGTGACATTTGTGCTGATAGATGTTGACGTATTTAATTTATCTTCGACGACAACTGCAGTTTAATATTAAGATGAGCAAATGAGGTTTAATTGGGTCCACCATTGAAACAGATGTGACGTGCTCTACAAAAATAATATTTTCCCAACACATTTCATCACGTTCGTGTTTGTTTTGGTCTTGACCAAACAACTGCAGATTCTGCTTGTAAAAACATCAAAACCCGTTTATTAATGCAAACTTGGGCTCACAAAGACAGCCAAATTTGATCGGCTTTGGCGACGACAGTTTCGACTTACACTGCAAGTTTCTGGGCCAGCGCACACTGCATTTCATTTTTCCATACACTTCAGCATTAAAGGGCAACTCCACTTCATTTGTGTTTTTGAAACAAACAATGCAATCCTCTTTAGCATCACCTGGGACGACCCCACGTAAATATTACTGCCTAGTTCTGTCTAAATGTTTCTTAAACAGATCGGCAAACTTTGAAACGCGCCAAGTTCTCGATACAGTTCACTCTAGAGGGCCAATTGAGGCGCAACCAACAGCGCAGTCAAGGCTACGGCGTTGGCGTAGGCAACCTTGAGCTAAACGTCATCACCAGTCACTCTTTTGTTGGCTTTTGCTTCTCCGGGCAAGTGTAACCGCCTGACGTCAGCAATTGTTGCTCTCGGCGGTCAGCGGTTTCCACCCGACAATATAGCTATTCAAGAACCCCACGGACTTTTCACGCTCCCATGATATGTCCCCTACACCCAAACTCTCCCCGACCTTCCGGCTCGTTCCGCTACTTTTGTTCGAAAGGGCCTCACAGTCGCCCCTACTGACCTCTCCTCCCATGTCACAGACACCCAGGAAGTTGTTGGTGTCGTCATACAACCTTCTAGACCAAAATACCTGCCTCTCACTCTCCTCAACACATACTGGCACCCAAACAGGAAGGCCCCGAACCCCAAAACCCTTTTTGCTGGTGCTATGCGGACTCTCCAACCCACGGATGTTCTTCTCATTGGCGACTTTAACGCCCCCCACCCTAACTGGGGTTACCCCTATACTTCACCCAACGGTCTAGCACTGGACAGGGAAGCATCTGCACACTCCTACACTCTCCTCAATGACATTCTTTTCCCCACCCGTATGGGAAATTCTGTCCAAAGGGACACAAATCCCGATCTTGCCTTCTACAAGGGCTCCCACCAAGTCAGTTGGCGTAATACACAAGAACTGCTTGGGAGCGATCCACACATAATCGAACTCACCGTCACGTACAACGCCAGAAAGAAAACACCACGCAATCGCTCCACCCGAATTACTGAGTGGGATCGATTTCGTCAGGAACCAAATCCCCCGGTCGATATCTCTAATCCTGTGGGATGGTTCTCATCCATACAAGCAAACTGCTCCAAACACACCAAACAACTCGCCACTACACTAGAAGTCCCCTTTGTGGACAAGCACCTTGTTCACCTGCGGGACGCGCGCCGGGGTCTCATCCGTCGCTGGCGAAAACACAAGCACAATAAACGCCTTAAGAAACGGATTCAACTCCTCACGTCAAAGGCCGAGACACACGCTGACCACCTTGTCCGCCAGAACTGGCACTCCCTGTGGGATTCCCTTAACGGAAAGCTTGGAGCCAAACAGACGTGGAATATCCTTCGATCTCTCATCCAACCTAGCTCTCCAAACGACCCCCTCACCCAAATCCTACTTACTACCCAACTCACCCCTGCGGAACTTGAGACAAACCTTCAAAACGTCTTTCACCTCACCGAGCCAACCCCCCCCCCCCCCCAAGTACCCTGACCACACCTTTCTCCCCTCCGCCCTAGACACCCCCTTTACCGTACAAGAGCTTACTCAGGCACTGTCTTCCATTAAGCGTAACACCACCCCCGGAGCTGATGGTGTCACATACCAGCTGCTCCGTAACCTCTCCTCCGACAACCTCACGACCCTCCTCTCCATATTCAATCACATTAGGTCAACGGGTCACCTACCCCCTGAATGGAAACATTCAGAGATCATACTCATCCCTAAGTCAGGAAAATCCCTCACACTTGATAATCTCCGCCCTATCTCCCTCACCTCATGTGCGGGCAAACTTCTAGAAAAAATGGTCACCACTCGCCTTGAATGGCACCTTGAGCATAACAACATCCTGCCCCCTACCCTCATCGGCTTCAGAAAACATGTCTCCACGCAGGACAGCATTCTCCGCATCACCAACGACGTATACCAGTTCCCTAGCTCCGCTCAGCTCCGAGCTATCCTTGCACTTGATGTACATAAAGCATTCGACAACGTGCTACACAAGGCAATTTTAGATAACCTTGCCCAGACAGACTGTGGATCTAACATGTATAACTACGTTAAAAGTTTCCTTCACTCCCGCACCGCCTCCTTTCGAATCCCCAATCACAAGTCCACCCCTTTCGTTCTCACTAAAGGCACCCCTCAAGGCTCTGTCCTTTCCCCTACCCTCTTCAACATCGCTGTGATGAACCTTCCTCCCTTACTCGACACCATCCCCAACCTCAAGCATTCCCTTTATGCCGACGATATTAACCTCTGGACTCACTCCGCGTTCGCAGCGGACCAGGAAGCGACTCTCCAGGCGGCCGCCGATATCATCGACACCTACACTCGCTCCACCGGCCTCTCTTGCTCCCCCCACAAGTCGGAACTTCTGGTTGTTCTCAACGCCCGTAGTCATCTTGCCGACCGTGCCCTCATCAAGGTCCATGTTGGCGGTACCCCTGTTCCCTCCAATAACCAAATAAAGATCCTTGGTCATATCTTTCAATACAACGGCAAAGCCAATCACACGGTCAATAAGTTGGTTCGTTAAATATCTCCTCTGGTCCACATTATTCGCCGTACCTTGGGCAAGCACCACGGACTAAAGGAGCAGGAACTCCTCCGCTTAATTGATGCCGTAATCCTTTAACGCATGCTTTACACCATTCCTTGCCATTCCCTCACCCGCACCGAAACCCGAAAACTGGAGACCGTCCTTCGCAAGGCATATCGTCTTGCGCTAGCTATCCCAACCTATGCACCCCTTCACCTCATCGAAGCCACAACTATGTTCAATACCCTTCAAGAGCGTATCTCCATACATCTCTCGTCCCAGATTCATCGCATTCAGACCACCGCACAAGGACGCTTTATTTTCAGTAGCATTTCATACGACTGCTCATCGCTCCCTCCCCTTCCTCCTCTGCCTCCTCCATGGAAACACCTTCCACGCATCTCTATCGACCCTATCCCCCAAAACTGAGACAGGTCACCGCAAACACAGATGCACCCGTCTCACATCCACCCTAACAGCTTTCGCTAATGCTGGCCATCGCATTTACTACACCGATGCGCACTATTTAACCGAGGACGCTTACGGCATGATCGCTGTAGTATGCGATTCACCTCCCCTCGAGCACACTCATTCTTTCGAAAAGCATCCTTCTGTTCCCGATCTAGAGCTTCAAGCCATCGCAGAGGCTATCCAAGCTGACTGCAGATTACCACCTTCTGACCTCGACACAATCATCGTAACTGACTCACAATGCGCACTACGACTCCTTCAGCAGAATAACGGCAATCCGTACCCAACTACAATCCTAAAAGACATGCTGGACAAGCACCCCAACCAACATTTTCGGATAATATGGACCCCAGGTCGCGCGGATGTGGAAGGTAACGCGCGTGCTGACGCGCTTACCCGAGCCAATACCTCTCCTGGTACTCCCACTCCCTGGCCATCCCTTTATCACCCCTCCCCCACACACACACACACACTCCTCATCATACAGCACCAGCAACGCCGCACGCACCTTGAGCAACAACGACTCTCGAGACGACTGCTCCCACCTCCCCCAGCTTCCTTCTCCAGGACCGATGCCAGCATCATCCGGCGAGCCCAAACAGACACACTCCCATCACCTCACTTCACACACCTCTTCACCCAGGCACGAGGCTCTCCCAAGTGCCCCATTGTGGCGGCTATCCCAACATCCCACATACATACTGGTTCTGTTCCCACGCTCCTAGTCCACCTTCCTTCCCAAACCCTCCCTCTTCCTGGCAGGCGTGGCTGGCCCCCCCCGCCCGATCGGGTGGAACAGTTCTTCGAAGCGCTCGTTGCCCATGTTAAACGGGTAATCGAGGCCGAAGGACTAGATAAGTCATCTACCCCACCACGTCCCTGATTCCTTTCAAAGAATGCCCTGGACAGAGGGCAATATTCTTTTCAATAAAGATGTTCTCTCTCTCTCTCTTTCCATCGCTTCGTCGAATTACTACCACTGGTTCGTCTGCTACGCAATGCCCGGACATTTCGAGCGCCGTCTGCAACTTTGTTGTTGTAGTTGTTGTTGTTGTTGTTTTTCCACTGTCGTCTGTGATAACCTCCCATTTTCGCCTTCGATTGAGTTTCTGATCCGAAATCTTCATATGTACTTTTTGATACTTAATAGATATATTAAGAAGTGTAAGCTCGTTATACATTTCTATTCGGATTTCATTTGAGTACGCGGTCACGTTTGCTATTGGTCATCGTTGGTTGATCAACCGGCCGCCTTCGGGCACACACCAGCGCATACTTGGAGATGACAGGCATGCCATGTGCCTGCCATCTCCACTGCAAAAACAAGTTTTTGTGATGTGGTGGAAAATCCTTCTTCCGCTTTCCGAAGACCAAGCAAGCGTGAGTAATTAAGTTACTTCAAATTAAACTGGAAGAGCTATCCAAGTCTGGCTTCAAAATTGCCACTGACGCCTCAACAGACGAATATTTCACCAAAGAAGAGTTAAGCTGAAAACGCACTTGAGACCGCTGATCGACACTCAAAACAAAGGCACGGTGTGCAAGGATTGCCTGGACATGCACGCCAACAATTACTGGAATATACTTTTGAACTGCTGCGCCAACCGAGCTAACAAACAACCTGCCAAAGTCACAGGGAAAAGAAATGCGAAATCAAAAACAGGTCACACACTGCTAGCACGAAGCAGACTGCAGCGTTCGACTCTTATATACCGGGCAGTGTGAGCTGCACTACGTTATTCCTTTCCTTTCTTTTGTTCTTAGTTCCTACCAACGCCGCGAAAGCAGTAAACAAACCTGTAACGTGCAACTGAAAAAAGTAAAGCTATTTTTTTTAATAGTTTCGTTGTGTTGCTTTCTCTTTGTTTGTTGTGGACTCAACACCAACGGCGAGCACCATCTGCTAATTTTCAATGCTCCTACAAACGCCCCGTGCGATCGTCGCCGTTGAAGGAGGCCTTTGCTGGGTGATTGTTATCTTTGTATCATCTGCTAACTTCTTCGTTTCATTCGCCGTTGTTCGCGACTGTTCCCCGTTTACTTTTCATTTTCGTCTGGGATGGGGACCCCATCTTTTCTGGAAGGTTGGGAAAGCGTTTGCACGGTCTTTTTTCTCGTTAGTTTTTGTTTTTGTAATGCTGCAGAGGCTGGTGCGCTTGCTCTGGTAATTTTAACATATTGTTTGCGCACGTTTTAATGTTCACCTATTCAGGTAAGAAATTGTGACAACGCAGTTTGTAACGGATAAACAGTAACTTTTTACGACGTAGTTCGAGTAGCTAAACGCCTTTTTTCCGCTTCTCAGATGCGCTTCAAACGCGTGTGATCCCCCTGAGTGGCGTCTGAGACCTCTAAATAAAATGCTCTATCTTTGTTAATGCGCGCGTTTTTTTTATTGTCGTTGCAGTTGCGATCAGTGGATTCCGCTTTGCAAACGGACTGACCGTAATGAATTGTTTCAGCTGTTGGGGTGAAGAAACGGAGCTCGCAAAGCTCGAGGACGTCGCAGAGCCTATGCGGAGAGCAAGTTCGTCTGCTTCTTGCGCAGGGGGTAGCGGTGACGTCAGAACGCCGAGCCCTGATTGGCTGATCGCGAGCCCCTATCTGAGCGTCGTCTGCTCCTTTGCAACGTCGTCTGCTCGAAACGTCGTCTGCGTCTGTCTTACCTTTCCTGCGACATTCGGAAGTGCGGAGGCCAGATTCACGAAACGATCTTACGCCAAAAATGTGCGTAAGACAAAACGTGAGAACAAATTCGTATTCACGAAACGAAATTATCGTAAGTTTTGCGCAGGTTACGACGGAATCCTACGACAGCTCCGAAGCTGTCTTACGCACGTCACACGATCAAATCAGCATGGCCGACAGCGTCGCTCGGTTACTTGGTCGCGACGACCAACGGACGTTTATTTTTGTACGTGCTCTTCGCACGCGTCCCGACGACAAGCAGCAAGAAAAAAAGTAAAGAGTACTTGAAATAAACCACGACGAACAAGAACGCTGTATCCACAAACACCCGGGAAATGCTCCAACGGCCACGATTCCACTGACCGCGACCAAGCGAGCTCGCCAGATAGGCCTAGCAGGCACTCCGACTCGGTACAGCGGTGCTCCGACGGTCCTTGGCCAAGTACGTCTGCCCACGACCGGCTGGCGTGCTGAATGAAATATGCCCGCGCGACCCTTGTGAACCCTTCCCGCATTATACTTTGATCGCTGACCTCAATTTTCGATTAAGATGTCAATCTCTTCCTCTTGTCATCTCCTTGTTTTCCGAGGCAGCGGTGACACTCGCCGGTGAAAAAGCGGTGAATCTCCGACAGACGCAGGAAAGGTAAAGCAGCCATCGCTTTGACTAGCAGACGTAAAGCAGACGACGTTAACTGCGCCAACTCGCCGAAGCCGTTAAAGAGTGAGGAGTCTCGCCGCACACGAAAGGAGGGTAAAAGTATTTGGGAGGGAACTTGCGGACACTAACACGCTCACTCTCGGTTCTTAGCAAACAAACCTCGGCGCCTCGGGACACCTCGCCAGTGAGTCCTTTGACTTCCCTCGTTGATGCGCGTCTGCTAGTTGTTAGACAAAAACAACGTACCGCTCGAGTTATTTCGTCTGCTCTCTCTGCAAGGCGAAGACGAGCTCGCTCGTAAAGACCTGCACTTCCGAAAGTCGCAGGAAAGGTATGACAGACGCAGACGACGTAGCGAGCAGACGACGTTGCAAAGGAGCAGACGACGCTCAGGTAGGGAGTCGCGATCAGCCAATCAGGGCTCGGCGTTCTGACGTCACCGCTACTTCCTTTCTCATGCGCAGAAGGCGAAAATGAGCCCACTTGCGAGGCGTATACTTTTCCATTACGTCGTCTGCTTTCGTAGACTCCGAGTCCGCTAGAGGCGGCACTGTCACGTTCGCCGCCGCTCCCATAGGTTTTCAGAGAGGTTTCCAGCATTGGCGAAGCTATATTGTATTTGGTCATACTTTTGGCGGCCCGAGGCCAATGTTGCCAGACGCAGCCGAAGTTTCGGTTTCGATTTCTGCTTATGTTTAAAATAAAATTTAACAATATATATCCCAATTTTTTTGCTAAGCAAATTATGTAGTGTCTTTTAGTAGTGCGTTTTATGTGAAATCGCCTGCATCTACCGAGTGCAGGTAAAACAAGATTAGGCCTCACTTCACACTGTCGCCTATCGGAGCAGTACAAAAGTTTGATATGTTGACAATTCAGAACTTTGGCAGGTAATTATATGATGGTTGTTTGAATGCGTCCCGGCATTAATTCAGCTATTGACAAGTTCCAAAGAAGTACGTGCGCCTATTACAAGGCGTTTGGCGGGGCTACATAGGTGAATAACAATGATTGGATCTCGACCTGCGCTAGGGGAAAGTAGTTCTGAAAGGGTCTCTTCGTAAAGAATTCCCGTGGGCCGTAGTTTGTGCCGTACGGAAATGAGAGAGGCTTTACACTTGGAAACGAGTTCATTTACGAAAGTGCTCTCGCTAAAACGTTTTTATTGTGAGCGCTTCCTTTAGCAGGGGACTGATTGCAGGGCACGTTCCATTGTGGAACTATTTGCGCTCTCAAGTGTTTTCGTAATCAAGAGCGGACGACTTTGACAACCCGGTAGAAAGGCATCACGGAAACAAAGCTCTTTTTTTCTTTAATATCGTTTGCTCGAAGTGTAAATCTTCAAGCAAACCTTTAAAAAAATGTTCCGAATGAAGTTAAAAAAACGACATTCGGATAATTTGTTGTAAAGTCTTAAACATCGAGTTCATTAAAATACAAATAAGTACTAAGAAAACACAAAAAAATAACGTTGAGTGTCTTTATGCGTGCGCGGGTTTGCCAGTGAACAGAAAAAAAATATTTACACCAGAAAGCAATTTGGTTTAAGTGTCCACATAGCTTCTTCTATACTCGCAAATCCTGGCAGTCCGACTACGGAGCCATAGACTGACCGGTCACAGATTTAGAGCGCGAGTGTCAGGTAGCACAGAACACCAAAGAGCCATTTTTCGAGGAACCTGGACGTCAGCGCACAGCTTTTGCAGCGGCGAGGACCCGAAAAAAAGTGGTTCCCTAGGGATAAGTGTGTTTAGGCGTCTTACCACAGCGGGGCGCCAATCACGTGGCTCTTTTCTCATTCGTTGTTTGCACTTCACAGTTTCCATTTCGGCGGCCGCTTTTCGTGGCGATCTGCCAGGCTTTGTCAGTATATAGGAGGCTATGCCTGTGAACACTCCAGGCTCTTGTCACGACGAAGTGCTACGGGAGTTAGAAGGCTCGCGCTGCAGCCAAAATAATTGCAGGACCCCCTGCTTTTTTTTCTTTTTTTTTCTCATCCTGTCAGTGACAATTTTCTAGGCAATGTCATAACTTCTATTTACAACTAATGAGTGAAGAAAAACATGCAAAGCGCGGTGACAAGGTAAGAATGTTTAGCAGGAGCTATGTCCGCCTCCAGCACGCGCTTCTTGCTGCGGCCGTGACGAAGCGCTTTCAAACGTAGACAACTCGCGCTGCAGGAAGGGCATGCATCTGCAAGCATCTTAACCTGTCACCAACCATGGCCGCACCCAGGAGTTATTTGATTACAGTTGCTCTTAAAGTGACCCGAAACGTCAACAGTCGAGAATCACGAAAGGAAGTCTCATTAGGTCGCACGAGCCTTTTTTGAAATCACGTGTGCTAAATCTACCGTTTGGTTATATGACGGCTCTTTCCTCGTGAAGTAACAATCTTGCAGTATCCGAGGAATATATGTCGTTATCTGGCCTATTCGAGCGAACCCCACGCGTCTTCGCCAAATCAGTTGCACGGCTTCTAGACGAGCGAACAGAAAAATAAAAATAGGATTCCGGAACATCAACTACAACTTGATCATGCGCTAGAAAAGTAATGAGGTAAAATTACGTACACATATACTGCATAATATAAAGACTACGCGCCACAACACCACACTGACGGTCAGAACGCAGACCGTCCCCTCTCCACTTTAGACTGATTCGCCGTGACGTGCTTTGCTGTACATAGTTACAGTTGCGCACACTAGGACAGGGACAGAAACGAGGATCGCGTCGACGGCAGACAAGCGCACACTCACAACTCATGTATTAACGAAAGAGGAAAAGAAAGTGGTACAGAACGCGGAATCCGCTAGAGCGTTGGCCAGACAGGCATGAGAGACCACAGGCCCGAGGGCTCGAGGGGGACACGTAAAATTACCCACACGAAAAAGATTTTAAGAAGGCAATTTCCTCCTCTGTTAATAAAACAGACGGTAAGCTAACACATTGCTCGCCCATGCTTAGGACAGTAAAGGCTTCAAAAATCTCTCTGGTGTGTTCTTCTCGGTTTTCGCTCGAAGTTCAAGTTCGAAAGTTTGACAAGCATCGCAATTCGCAGCGTAATAAGTTCGAAAAGAACCGAACTTTTTATCGTAATAAGTTCAAAGGCTCGAAAAACATTGCATTTCTAAACGTGTAAAGTTCAAAATTTCTAAAAGAGTCGAACTTCTTAGTCTAACAAGTTCAAAAATTCGACTTCCGTCGAATTTCTCGATATGGAAAGTTCAAAAATTCGAAATCTTTCGAGCCGCTTGATTTGATCATCGAACCTTCGGTTCGAAAGAAGTTCGCGGCATCCCTAGTCATAACCTCTACTGACGCTTGTGTGCCGAACAAATCACTTCAATAGACCCCGCAAGTATTCGTACCCGTGGCGACGCCTTGAAAAGGCGGGAAGACCGATTTTCCGTGACGTCCAAGTGTAACATCAGAGTAGGCTCGTAAAGGCCGGTTCACACATCTGCGTTCCGAGCTACAGGAACGACAGAAACGACACGAACGACATGACGCCGGGACAACCGTGACACATGATTGATTGATAAAGCTGCTCTTTGCCATCTCTGTCACGTTCTGTAATGCGAACAGAATCGTCCCGGTGTCATGTCGTTCGTGTTGTTTTTGTCGTCCGAACGCGATGTGTGAACCGGGCTTGAGGTAATAGACCGACCCACCGCCAGTTTCGCTACGCCTCCTCCGGCGCAATGCATTGCGGGAACTGTTGACTTTCCGCACGAGGGTCAACGCCGCTGTAGGCTTGCGCGTGTCAATCACGAGCCGTCTCGTGACCACCGCTGCGTCCTGTGAAGTACAACTATGGCTGCGTCACGCACGCTCCAGACGGTTGGTGAGGGTGGGGGGGGGGGGGTTGTATAAAACGGGAAAAGGGGTTTAATGCCTATGCAGATTGTTATCCTCCAGGAAGGAGAAAGACTCGCATAGGCAACGGGGAAGGGGGAAAGAAAGATGTGAGAGGGGTTTGTTAAAAATAGTTGACCGCAAATATGCGGAAGGGTGCCAATCAATCAACGTATGTGAGGGAAAGGTTGGAGAGGAAATATAGAGCGTTGGCAGATCATAGCTCAGGGGGGCTTGTGATTAAGTCACATGTTGCGAAACAGCGACGCGCGCAATCTAGCTGGTAGTTTTGTCTCCTTCAGATTCATATGACTCACACAGGTCTGTCGAGTCGCCGCGAAGTGGCGGCGCGATTAAGTTCGCGTTTCACGGCTACCACAATTGTCATTGTGTTAGCCTTGAAAGTGTGTGAGATAGGTCTATTGGTCAAAGCGAACGGCGAGCTCTGGTTTTCATTCTTTGTCGGGAGGTGTTTACATATATTGCGTTTTCCTGGTTGATAACAAGAAACTATTGATATGTCGGGCCTGAAATGTTCACTAAAGTACAGACGGATGAGCACTGTTGAGTACTATATAAATAGAATTACGCTTCCAGTGAGAGCTCGAGCACGTAGAATCGGTCAGCTGCCCAATGACAAAGAAGACGACGTAGACGATAGCTCTCCGCCAGCTCCGACTCTACAAGCTGCAACAATGTAAATACCTCGTTCATCAGCTCTGAAAGACTACCGAAACCGACAGGTTAACCTCTACGTCCCTACCTTTTTCGGAAAACTTGCAAGACGAGAAAGCAAAACATCAGTTTTGGTATTTCGCGTGCAGTACTGGGCACAAAATAAGCCTCACATGATTCTACAAAAAAACGAGCGGTATACGAGACCAACACCGCGTAGAGAAACACCCCTTTAGAAAAAGTTTGGAACAATTATGCATCTCGCGAGCTTCGAGTGTCCAAGCAGCAAAAAGCACGACAGAAAGCAACAATTACGTCCGGCCGTCTGGCTGCCGAGCGCCGAGCCTCAGCTTCATAGGGCCCGCTCCTTACGTAAAAAGAATATCCGCTAGACAGGCCGAGCACGCGCCCGTACAGCCAAACGTATCCAAAAGGCCGCCACGCCGCACGCACCACTCCAGCAACGTAAGCACACAGCGCACTGCGTACGAAGAGTGAGGAGCATTTGCGCTTGCCCCACCCGCGCCCTGTCCACACCGCAGTGCGCTGCGAACACGCGAACAACGTGAGACGCCAAGAAGCCAACGCCGCGTCGATGAAAGAGAGAGAAAGAGAAGTGTCGTCTAGACGTCCGAGTAAAAAAAAACAAACGTGTCGACGAAATGTGGCAAACTCTGTCGAGCATCGAATGTCAAAGAAACGATCTGCCGATGAAACATCGCAGTGTCGATGAAACGATCTGTCAATGAAACCTTGTTCGATGAACTGCGTGCCAAGAATGACGCGGCTTGCCACATGAAAGGTGGCGCACCCTACGTGATCTAGAGCGCGAGAAAAAGACGCACGGAGACGACCCCAAACCCCCAATCCACTCCAAACCAGATTAAGAAAAGCCATGCCAAACCAATCCAAATGAAACCAATCCAAGGACGGCTGCACGTATCAAGATAAAAAATCCTGACAGTATTTTATAAAAGCCGAGATGACTGAAAAAATATGCCGGGTGATGATTCCTTAAATCGCAGCCTACTCCGGCAAGCACGGTCGACCAACAAAAGCAGAAACAACTCGAGTGAGAAGGAAAACTCGGCCTCCGCGGCTTCTGCTCATAGAATAGCATACGACTGACGGACACCACTGCCAAAAGGGATTATGGTGAGATTTCAAACCAGAGGTACGTCACCCTACCTAATAATACCGCCCCCCCCCCCAAAAAAAAAAAAAAAAGAAAAAAAATTTGGTGAATGCATATGTTTATTGTATATATATGCTGCATAAACTTCCGTAGAAGTACGTGTGGATGGCACAAAAAAAGAAACGGGGGTGATATATGTATTAATCGTTCATTTGTGTACATATGAGTGAGGTATGCACAGCGAGGCGATGCTCTAATCAAGGCGACGTTGTCTGTGTAACCTGTCCGAAGGCGCGTTTATGTTTTACCGCTGCCCTTGTCAGCGGGCGAAAGTTCAACACACCCAATTTCGTCAGCTTGAATTTAGTTTCTTTTGTAATTAATCCGGGTGAACGAAATTTGGTAGAAATGTGCGGAGCATAAACATAAACATAGTACATTTCTTTCAAATTGGAAAAGCGGTTCAGAAGTTCACTGTTTTGGGGTAGTTCTCCCGTCGCACGACTCACGCGTAGACAAACCAACGGCTTGCGAGGAACAAAAGAAAAACAAAGAAAGCAACCTGTAGGCGTGATGACCTGTGAGTGCGAGGACCGTGATGACCTACGAGTGTGAGGACCGCGAGGACCTGTGTGAGTGTGAGGACTGTGAGGACCTGTGAGTGTGAGGACCGTGAGGAGCTTTGAGTGTGAGGACATGTGAGTGCGAGGACCGTGATGACCTGTGAGTGTGAGGACCATGAGGGCCTGTGTGAGTGTGAGGACCGTGAGGACCTGTGAGTGTGAGGACCGTGAAGAGCTGTGAGTGTGAGGACCTGTGAGTGCGAGGACCGTGATGACCTGTGAGTGTGAGGACCATGAGGACCTGTGAGTGTGAAGACCTGTGAGTCTGATGATCTGTGAGTCTGATGATTCGTGATGACCTGTGAGCGTGTTGACCGTGATGATCTGTGAGCTTGACGTCCGTGATGATGACGGCGAGTGAGTTTTGGTTTTGTGTTGAACTGTGAGGGTGAGACCGGGTGATGACACTATTTTGAATAAATCGTGATCGTGAGTGGGCGTGAGTCCTGATTGAGGAACAAATAGTGCTCGTGAGTTTGAGTGAGGACGGCTTAAAATGCCGACCTATGCCGCTCGGTCGTACGGTCCCGACTTGATTATGGATGTATTGTATACGGCTCCGCGTGGGCATCGGTTCTCAAGATGCTGGACCCCATTCATCATCAGGGGCTCCGACTTTCCACTGGTGCTTTTCGCACATCTCCAATACTCAGCCTATATGTAGAGGCAAATGGGCCCTCACTGGAGAAAAGGATGTTCGAATTAGGCTTTATGTACTCCCTGCGAATTAGGTCTGTTGCTGGTCACCCGACCCTGGACTGCATAAAACAAGTACATTATGAGCAGACTTTCATAAATAAGCCTTCATTTGTTCCACTTCTCGACTTGAGAATTCGCTCTTCTGCTGAGTCTGTAGGCCTGGATGTGCTACCCTCAGTTGTGCAACGCTTGAGCTCAGTAGCTCCTTGGGACGTCATGCTCATCTACTGTGAGTAGAAACTAACAAAATACAACAAGAAAGAGACCCCTAATGAAGTTCTGAGACAATAATGTTTTGAACTTCAGGACCAGTATCGAGACTTCACAAGTTTTTACACTGATGGGAGCAAAACTGACTCCTATGTAGGCTGCTCAGTGATTGGGCCTTCTGTGAAGTGTGTCCCGAAAATTAACAAGAGTGTCTGTATTCTTTCGCAGAGCTCTACGGCTTACTCCTTGCCATAGACCACATTCGTAAAAAGAAGATTCGTAAGTCAGTTGTTTACACTGACTCACTTAGTGCTTTACGAGCTCTAGACCCAACGGGGGATGTCTAAAATCCACTTGTTCTAGAAATAAGGAACCGGTTATTTTCAAGATCAAAAAGGAAAAAAATAAATAACATTATGCTTGGTACCGTCCCATGTTGGAATTCCTGGGAATGAGGATGCTGACCGCGCAGCGAGCACTGCTAAGGATCGACAAGTGGATCTGCAAAAAATACCCTACAGAGATTATAGACATGCCCTGAAGAAGTCTACAAAGTGCAAGTGGCAAGAGGAGTGGAACCGAGAAATGAATAATAAGTTGCATGCAGTAAAACCTTTAATTCAGGAATGGGAGAGTGCACGTCATCGCGAGCGATTTTATGAGGTAGTATAATGTCGACTCCGAATTGGTCATACGCATCTTACCCATGAGCATCTTTTGCGAGGGGAGGATGCTCCGGAGTGTGAACACTGTCATGTACCATTAAGGATCCTCGACATTTTACTAGTGTTCCCTAAGTATGACCGTGAACGTCACAGACATTTTGCACGAAATTACCAAGAGCAAACGCCATTACATTTGGGTATTTCACTCGGCGACGAACCGCTAATACCGCACAAGTTTGTTTTTAATTTTCTTAGAGATATTAGACTACTAGACCAGCTATAATTTAACATATGTCCTGAAATCATGCCCATGTGGCTATACTCTCTCATGTTCATAGTTTTTATAACCCGCAAGCTACTACAGCTCTTTCTTCTCTATGACCCTGGTTTCCTGCAATAGTCAGCTAATGGCGCATTATAGTCTTAGATACTGCTGTGCCACTAAACCTCAATCAATCAATCAATCAATTACAATATGAAAGATAAACAAAATATGGAGCAACATTTAAGACGTTCTACAATCAGGTGTGTATTATAAAAAGTATAACAAATACGCAATGAACTCAAAATTTCTTTATTAGAATTGAAATTCAACAACATAAATTCCTGCATACCGAAGTGTGCTTCAGATGGCCACTTTCAGCTCCATACTTGTGGCTCAATCAATAACTAAGCAAAAAACACACTTTCTTGCAACGATAAATTAAACAACACCTTTGCGTTGTTCAGTGACTTTACATTTATATCGATCTCTCTGTGAACTTTCAATGTCCCACGCATCAGTGCTTTCCTCAACAAAACACATATTCCGTACGAACACTCCAGCAAACAATGCATTCACGAAATTCAGACAGCCACAGTTGAGCTTCGGGTGACCAAACACATGTTATCTGCAGTGACTGAAAGGTGTTGAACAAACAACACAAAAATAAGAACGAAAAGCATAGCTTTAATGCACATGCAAGAACGAATCAAGGTAGAACTTGTGGCATTTGATACATAATGATTAGACTGCCCGTACTCTTCTCAATCTCACGGCACGCAGAGTAAAATACCATCCAAAGAGCGTTTCCAAAAATAACACAAAAACCGACACACCAAAACACGGCAATACAAATTGCGCCACAATGACAACATTTAGCGACTCCGGCGCCGGCTCCATCTCATCTTTTGGCTGAGAAGCAGCGCACTCTATGTTAGTCATGTGTAACCAATCCGTCTCGTGAACTCTTTGAACCAGAGACCGAAAGGCCATCCTCAGACGGTAGTGCTTCCGCACAGGTACCCCCGCGTAGACTAGCCTTAATGGATCCTTTGATTCCGTGAATCTGGGGTAGTTTGCGCGCATGTAGCAGGGATTCTGTCTAACCGTGATGCACAACCGGCCGTTCCTTGAAGCGCATTTGAAGCAGTAACCAAACGTGCCCTCTTCCGCCGACGAATCAAAAGATCTCTCTAATTTTCTCAAGACTGCAGTGTCGTGTGAATCAAGAACGGCTACGTTCCAAGGTGTGTCTCTGGTGACGCACGGTCGAATTGCGTGAGCATCCAGAGCCGTTTCAAGTTTAATCAGATCGTCCACGATTGGTTCGGGAATGCGAGCAACCAGCCACGAAGTAAGCTGGCCTTTAAAGCACACCGAAAGCGAGAGGGTACCCAGGGTCCACGCTAGGACGACAAAGCGGCGACTCGTACAGTAGCGGGAAGTGGTTTTCAAATCACAAGACGTCGAATAGAACGTCGCAACAAGAAAAAGCATGGTGTCGCTAGCCACGGTGATCCCAGATGTGGTGGCATCTTTCAAATCTGTAACAACGAGCATAACGAAGCAAAATGCGAGACATAGCACCAAGAAAGTTAGCGACAGTTTTGACCCTTCGAGGGCATATCCTACAGTGACTGGAATTGTGCTCGATTTCTTCACGTAGAACGTGAATGCTCCGATAGTGTTGACTAAAGGTAGATCAAAATCTGTAAATAGTTCACTATGTATTTCCTGAAAGAACATGAAAATATCAATTTCCTCGGCCCGGTACTCGTTCAATTCACTCCAAGCCGAGAAAGTTGTTTTCACTAATGTTGCATTGAGCAGCGCCAGTGCCTCTTGTATTATTTCCCTCTCGTACCCTTTGCAACTGGTGAAGACTTCAGATACACCAGGCAACAACCTGCAGGCTATGCTTACCCGCTTCCCAGAAAACGAAACGAAACTGCGCGGCAAACTCCCCACTTGGAGATATTTTAAAGAGTGATCAGTTTCGAGTCGTTGATATTCACGGGACCGATTGGCCCCCATTTCAATGGTTACCATTCCAGATTTCTGGAATTTCGCCGACGGAACGCAACAACAAAGCTGCATCTGCTGACTACGGAACAAGTAAGGGGAATGTAGGCATCCCTCGAAATACCCGAACACCAGCCATTTCGCTGCATACCAATACCTGTACTGTTTGGGCATCGGGTCAATGCAGGCTTCTGGCGTTCCCCGATGTCGGTACGTCATAATAAGGGTCCGAACTCCGTACACAGCGTTGTCTTCAATGAGGGTCTTCAGTTTGCCCCTGTGCCCGCACCACCGTGTCCCTTTCACATCGAGGCTCTTCTGCCATTCAATATCTTGGGCGTCCCAAGATCCACCGCAGCATACGAAACTGGCATCCTGGCCCGAGCGAGTCCAGTTGAGAACGAATGAATTAAATTCTTGAGTTGATTCGCCATAGCAGATCGCCATTGACATATAAATGGCGTTGGCTACGGCAAGCAGACAGAGCATGTTTCTCAAAGATTGGAGCAGCATATCGGCAGTAGCGTGGCCTATTTCTGACTGGGCTTGATACTAAATAACCAAGAACCAATTTTTCAGGATTTAAGAATACCTGACAGCGTGCGGTTTTTATACAGGGATGTACTTGTCTTCTACTCGGAGCTTATTGCGTCAACTCCTAGTCTTTGAGCACACGGGAAAAAAAGATTCTGTTCCGTGTAGAAAATAGCGTACGCGTGTTGTCTGTACTGGGTACCATCGGATACGGATCGTTGATATGTAAATTTAAAAAAACCCGGAATCGGTTTGTTGATGTTGAATGATGTCATAGCGTGACATACTCCCAAGATGACGTTGTGGCTGTCCGAAGTCAATATTCCACGAATTTTGAGAGATGCAATTGTTGAGCGTACCGCTTCTAGATATAATGTCTATGTGCTCGTTTCAAAGGCAAGTTTAGAATTGATACTGTGGCTCTTCATTAACGATTCTTTTCTGCTGTTTTATGAAGACGCTTTCAGTAGATATCAGATCTCAGCACGCTGCTGCGGGAAAATGCCAATGACACGCTAGCGACGGCCTAGTTTCGATTTATGTTATATGAATTTTATGATATACGGCGCGGTGTTGAGTGTGTCCCCATTTACATATATGCCATTTTTAATGCATCATTGTACAAGTGGACGCTTCGCATCGACTAGAGTAACGCTCGTGTCATCGCATATTCTGGTCAGATAATTCTTCCAGCGTGTATACACCTTTCCAAGAAACGCTCGACCCCAGGGGCAGCAAACAGTTTTTGAGCCCATTCACTGGGTTTGAGGCTAGACTCTCACTGGCGTCCCTGTTAACCCTAACCGAGTGGACTGTGATTTCGATAGGCGCAGCCTGCGTATGCGCAGTTTCAAACACTGCTGGCGGCTAAATTCTCGTGTTTTCCCGCTGTATTTTGTATTTCATGGTTCATGTATTTTCCCGAGGTCATTGAGAAAGCATTGTATCACATTTAAGAAAAAACGCAATAAAACATCTATAAACTATTTTTGTTGGGTACGCGCGCAAGAGAATGAATGCCACTGGAATGTATAATTCTAGTTTTTTGTTGTTGTTCTTTACGATAAGTTTAGAGGGCGCCGCGCGATTCGCCGCCTGTCAAACGACAAAAGCGGTTAGCTGTCGAAAATAATTTGCAACAGAAGATAGCCGAAAGGCATGCATTTTTAACGCTCACAAATAACGTGTTTATCAATGGACAGGACACGGACATAAAATTTAGCGAGTGTTATCATTCGAATAATATAGTGTACGTACCCCACAATGCAGCGTTATCTGAAATGAATTTATTTGAGAAAGATCTCAAATAACACAGTCACAGTCGACGGCCGTCACATCTTGATGATCAGACGGAATCCAAGATGATTTCGTTTTGGGGCACGTTCTGGGGAGAGCTTCTTGTTTTCACAGCAGCACCAAAACAAAGGAACGAACGCGACTGACCCGTTTCCTACCCCAACCCTGACAACTAATTTTGGAGATGACTGAGCATTCCACGCGGATTATCTTTGGAAGGGGAGAGAACAATGTTCGCAAAATCGCGTCGAGGGCCGTTCGACGTCCTTCACCTCCTTCGTTTCCCGTGAATGTCGAGCAGAAAAGCATGAATGTCCAGGCACTTACCAGCCTTATTGCTCACAATACAAGATAACACAGAAAGGGTACGCAGCACGCATAAAAAAAAAAAAAAATTAGTGGAAAGTTTTAAGAGGGGCCAGAAAACGTCAAATACAAAACCGCAAAAACGTAGGTAGAGAACCGCGCTGAGGGGAACTTCACAGTCCATGAGAGTGGCAGAAAATTTCTAGCTGATAGAGGGCGCGAGAGTCGCACCAGCCGCATCAGCATCAGCAACATGGCAGCGTCCTAGGAGCGTTTTTTGGAAAGGTGTATAACTATCGCTCTATATCAGGTACATCGACGAGTGGCAAACGTTTAGAACACGTAACGTGCCAAAACGTCACCTAGTTTTTATTTTTAAAAAATGTTGTCAAACGTTCAGCACAGCTTTCGTCGCGGTGTATCAACTGGTTGCACTTGCGCTCAGTAACAAGTAAGATATCGACGCCGTAATTTTTGACTTCGCCAAAAAAAAAATATTTTTTTAAATATTTGCAAATCAAAGTTATACAGAAAGTTTAAGCGATTAGGATGTTCATCAACTTGACAGATTTCATTATGATTTGTATTTGGAGAACTGTGTTCGTTACATCTAAATTCAAAATCACTCCTCCGTCACTCTTACAGTCTTGTAGGGAGTGCTTCAAGGCTTGGTTTTGGGATCAAGCGTTGTTTTATATATAATAACGAAATTACGAGGGTTTGTCCCGAAATTGGTCCTAAACATTTTACGGCCTCGTGAAACTGAGGCTGACGTGACTAGAGTGAATGATAACCTAAAAACGTCATAAGCTGGTGTCGGAACTGGGAAATATTTCCGAACATTAACCTGTTCTGTCGTCTACAAGTAGGTATTACGAAAGCTGTTTTGAAGCATTCATAGTTTTGCTTATTGGTGGTAAATAAATAACTCCCGCAGTTACATATGTAACAGCTACCATCACTGAAAACTTTATCTGGAATTAACACACACACACATTACGTTTGTTCTAATGATTTTAGGGCTATCTAGCGAATTTGACGTAAGGTTCCCAGATCCCAATGGGAGTGAAGCTCGCGGCTTACTGGCCTTCGCAGGACTTGCCTAGGAAGCGCATCCTATCTAATGAACCACCATATTTTCACAAACATAGCTAAGCTCGAAAATTCATTGTAGAGTACAGCTAGGTTAATTTGCAACCTGCATAAAAGAGCAGATAACGCGGCAAAAATAATTAGTTTGCTAGGCCTTTAAATGTATCGCCAGGAGCTGAGAAAAATGTTGAATGATTTTATTGGCTTTATATAGTACAACTTCACTCAACAAACTCACTATCTTTTGATAAATTTATTGTTCCGAGAGAACACTAGTTCTCACAACGTAAATTGGCCAGCGAGTTTTGCGCAAATAATGAGACATTCAATTTTTCTATTCTTCGAAGTCATTAGCTGCTTGGAACAAGTTGCCAAAATTACCATTGATATTACAAAAGTGGAAATAAGTATTGATAATTTAAGAGTCCCTATTGAAACTTCCATCAAGGTACGTAATTTGGGACACTGACTGCCAGTCAGCAGCCCTGGTGGAACGTGCCTTGAAGATCAATCAGATGACGTCTGACTGCCACTGCCAAGGGAATTTCATCAAAAAGGGCAGCATTTATATAAAAGCTCCCATTCCGAGGTGACAATCTTGGATGGCTATGAAACGGTTCACAAACCGAGGTGGCCATCTTGCATAGCTATGAAACGGTTCACAAGTCCTTAAAATGAATGTAATTCATGACATCAAAAATCTGGAAAAGTGTGTACCCGTCCTTATTTTTTTTTTTTTTTTACTTTTGAAATTTGCGTTTTTCAGGCAAAAGGGGCATTCGTTTACAAACGGGCCCACATGCACCCTAAGCATGTTTCAGAGAAGGCTGTGTCTACAGTGCCGTCCGACGGCACTTCACTCGCGCCTACAAGTGCCGTCCTAAAGAGAGTCAGACGGCGCGTGTATCACTGGGAGCTCGTTAACACACTCCCCCACCTGCGTTGACGCCGCTTCGAGGCGACAGTATGCGGCTGCTAATTACAAAACTATTGACCCATTTGGCCCCGTCATACACGCGGCTTCGCGGCGTCCAGCCGGCAGACCAAGCCCCGCTGTTCCCCATGCACCTCCGGAAACGAAGTCCCATACCATTTTGTTCAGCGAAATTTCGTCGACAACATTCGGTTTTCCCAGCGTTAATCGTAAAAAAAATGTAAATATCGCCAAATGCGTCGACAAAACAAAATGTTCGAGAGATATGAAAAAAAAAAGTAACCCCGTACTGGGGATTGAACCCGGGACCGCTAGCTCATGAGGCAGACGTCTTACCACTAAGCTACACTGCAGCTTCAAAAAACACGTTTTGAGAGCTCGTTTCATACGAGACATTCGGGCGGCACTTGAACGCGTCAGTAGAGTACCGTCGGACGGCACTTGAACGCTCTGCAAGAGTGCCGTCGAACGGTACTCTAGACACTACGTTCAGAGAAACACCCTCAATGTCTGAACCTTTCGGGACGACCTTATACACTTTAGTTCACAAAACGTATGCGACTCCGTTGAAGCTAGAGAGCAAGCATGCATGCTAAAACAGACAGCCCTGGCTTCCACGGACGAACGTGAGCAGCAGATATATCTGAACTACGCTCGTGGATGCTTTTTGTCTGCGCTCTTCATGAAACAATAATAATGAGCTGCGACGCAGCAGTAAGGCCAATAGCCCACACCAGGTAGAAAGGTATAAACTTTGTAGCCTAAACATCTTGGACCGAGTCAAGAGCATTTCAGTATTGCAGCGCCAGGTTCCGACAATGAGTGCAGCGCTCTAATGCTTCGGCTCATATGCAGTTCAGCCTTCAGCACGTTATGCAAAGCACTCCTACATCAATCGCCGTACTTTAGTTCTACTCACCTGCCATGTAGAATAATTTCGCGTCGTTGAACCCTCCTTTTGCTCGCGCGTCTCCGGTCCAGTAGGCCTGGTACACCTTGTCGTCTTCAACTACACCGCTAAAGTTCCTTACATAGTCGGAACTCACGACAGACTGGGTCTTTTCGAAGAGAAAGTCTACTAAAACATAAGACATTGTAGAGCCCGGGCAGGATCAACAGGTTGGAGCAAGCGGGCAAACAAAACGAGTCGAGAGCGATCGTTCATGAAGCTCGGCGAAGCCTCTATGGGCGAAGCGAAAGAAGAAAGTGGCGTGTTCGGCGTTTCGGCGGGCTTCTGCTCAGGGTTGTCGGATGCCCTGCTCGTCATATCTCTAACATCAGCGGTTTCATGGGCTCAAGTCCCGAAATCGTTTTCTCGTGCATAGATTATTTTTCGTATTCATAGATTTGACGAAATAGGGGTATTCGAACGAACTTTACGTCCTTTGTCCGTACTTCTGTCTGCCCGTCAAACCTTTTTGACGTACAGTCAGAGACAATCGACGTACAATCAGAATCGCCACCAAGGCATCTTGACGGCATTTTGCGGCGGCCGACTGCCACCAAGAAACCATCAGAAAGCCGACAAGCGGAGTCTGACTGGAGTTTGACTGTCGGTCAGAGTAACTTGTTGGCCAATCAGACATGCTTGACGTACAGTTAGGCACAGTCAGCGGTCCACTAGAAAACATTGACTGCCAAACAGGGTTACATTGATGGATTTTTCATTCGGGGTGGCACCAATTTGGAAACATTTTATAATTGAAGAACCTGAAATATTTTTGTTGATGTCTTGTGTCGTGCTTCGTTAAGATGCTGTTCCTAAAAGATTTCATTTTGTCTGTCCATATTATACACTCTTGCTTAGACTCGGAAGATTCTGGAATAATATGAATAAAAAAGATTCCTAAGAAAATAAATATCGTTTAATTAAAAATAAACGAATAGGTCGTGGAGTTTTGGACAATAGCACGAGGAGTTGCCACTCGGTGTCACTAACGTTATTTTTCATATTCAGAAGCAGAACACTATTTCCTCTTGCTGGGTTCTATATTATCATTAAATAAAAAATATCGAAACAAAAAAAAAAAAAGACAAAAAGAAAACAACGTCTTGAAACACGGCTCTGAATTTAAATAGAAGAGTTGAATCCAAATTTCTCTGCGGGTCGACGTCCACCCATGCCTAACATTGTCAGAACATGACTTAACGTTGTTTGACGCATGTTGGACTTATATCAGTGGAAAACACAAGGAAGATAGAAAAGCGATACGGATTTATTTTCTGACTGCAAAACGTTTTGACTGAAATAAATTCAAAAGTTCCCGCAACTTTAGTCTTCGATTAGGCACTATGCTTAGGTTGACAACGGCTCATACAGAAATTTGATATTTCTCTTTTATCTCATAATAATAAAGGCCAAACGGCGGACTTTCTGCACTCGACTGGAAGAGCCGGTAGATGAGCACGCAGAGAAAGATGACCGTTACGTTGCGCTTTTGACTTCGCTTGATTGGCCCCTCGGCTGGTAACCTCGGTCTCACTCGAACTTACGATGAAAAGAAGTATAGTAGTCGCAGAATAAACTAGAGAAAGGTGAGCAGTGCTCACCCGATCAGCTTGCAGAGAGAGCAAGCGGGCAGTCGATCAAATGCCAGTTCTATGCTTCTAGAGTTTAATATAATCACTCGTCGCAATGCACTGCTCACGTGTTCTTCTGCAAACATCTCTTGAGGGTTAATTTAAAGTTTTTTGTACTTTTAGTTATAGCGCTTAGAAATATTTAATGACATTATTACCATAGGCGAAACGCGTTCGAATTTGTTTTTGTCTCCACGAAACAGCAATTACCGAAATCTTTTGATGAAGGTGAGCTGTGTACCCCCTTAGCTCGATGCAAGATCAAGGAGCCGCGTGATCTGTAGCCAATTATATGCCGCCAATGGATATCATAGCCACGCGCTGGTGTTGGCAAAACACAGGACATTCGCTGAGTTCCAGACATTGACAAAATCGGCTATTGCCTTCATCACAACGATTGGGTACGATCCATTACCTGAAGCTATGTCGACGCATATATTGTCACGAGCCCAAACCGAATGATCACGCACTTCTAGCGTCCACAGTATCTGCCGCATATAAAGGGACCATGAAGTCGATTTGGTAGTTAAGTTTAAGAATTGAAATAGACGTCAGTTGTCTTACAGGTGACGTTTACAAAGTTTTAAATTGGAGTTGCTTCTCCTAAGCGCACGAATTAATTTAAGAAATCCAGCAAAAATCGCAATTGAAGAGATGACACCTCCTCAGATTGAAGAGACTGCCCTAAACTGTGAAAAAAAAAATAATCTTTTGAGTCACGTTAACCGTAAAATTATTCTGGGCTCGTCAGACGATTGGTCAAAGTAAACAGAGTCCGCATGTCTTGATCATGAAATGTTAAAAATAAATTGGTTTTCGTTAAATTCAATACCAACAAAAACCACAATTTGTTTTTTTAGTTAGGATTACCCCATACCGAAAAAACTCACATGGAAGGGCTATAGAAAATAAGTTGTATAGCCGCTTCTATGGCTGAATTCAGTTTTTTTTTTTTTTACAGTCTCTCCTGTGGGTGTCTAGATTTTTCTTTCACTGATCACGGGTGAGCTACTGCAGTCTATAGCTTTTGTATGGTTAGCCAACGAATGTGTTATTGCTTAATCTAAATGTATCCTTAGCCCGCGTGTTATAGCTGCCTATAGCATTTTATTTGATTGCTTTAGCCGCATATATCTCCTTATATGATCTGCTCAAGGGAATATCTATGGCTTACTATATAGGTCTTTTTAGACAGCGTGCTATAGCCTCTATGAACTATTCTGTGGTTTCAATAGCCATCTATGTCCCGTGTTATAATATGTTCTAGATATTTCTATTGCTTACACTGTTAATCTCTTTAGCCGACGTGTCATAGCTGCCTTTGGTTTTTACTGCCGTTTTATTAGCCGTCTATATTTTCTGTGGTCTGCTTTAGAGATTTTTATGGCTTATCCTATGGTTCCCTTTAAACAGCGTGCTAAAACTGCGTATAGCTCTTCCTTTCGTTCCATTAGCCGTCTTTAATATTTTGTATGCTCTGCTATAAATATTGTATAATATTTTGTATGCTCTGCTACAGCTTACTCTATGGGTCTATTAGCCAGGGTGAAATAGCAGCTGCGTACACTTTTTTCTGTGCTGTGTTTAGCCATTTATACCCCTTGTACGATCCGCTACAGAGATGTCTATGCTATACTTGTGGGTCTCTTTAGGCACTCTGCTGTAGCTGCCTTTGGGTTGTGGTTTTTTTAGTCATGTATACCTACTTGTATGGTTGACGCTAGATGTTATTATGGCTTACTTTAGGGGTCTCTTCAGCAAGTGTGCTATAGATGCCTATAACGTTTACTTTGGTGTTTTAGTCATCTATAGCTCATTTTATGATCTGCTATATAGATTTCTATTGCTTGGTCTATGGGTTTGTATATCCACGGCCTCTCGATCCCCCTGTTGGTGCGGCCTGCCGATTTTTTCCGAAAACAAAAGAGCGCGCGTGAGAGGAGAACTTCTCCCATCTGCCGTGGAGGCGCTGCACATCGGCGAGTGGTCTCGTGAGCTGAAAGCTATACTCCGTTTCACCTTATGTTGTACCGCAGACAATGCTAGAAGCGCGAGCTCATAGCGTTGGGAGCTACTCTTAACGCACGAGAGCTTGTGCCGCCGAGATGTGCCTTATAGAGCAAGGAGCTCGCGCTTGTAGCCTTTCCTGCGGTACATCATAAGGTTAAAAAGAGTATAGAAAAGGCGCCCAACGCGCTCTTACTTCGCGACCCAGAGAAAATATCTGCCCGTCATTGGCTTCGCCGATACCGAGGCGCTGTCGCGGTTGCAAAAGGCCGCAAACATCGCTTGTTCCCCACCCTTGCACCACTTTGCGCGGAGAAAATATCGCAGTTTTACCCTGTGCTCGCATGCGTGGTTTGTGTTTTCGATCGTTTTTTTGCTCGTTTCTATACTTTCATGGCGATAACCACTGATGGATGAGAAAGAAGAGACGTAGACAGCCGCCTTTTGTTTGCCTCTGCACAGTTTTAAAGCGTGCAGATGGGTTACGGAGCACGCGATGCCTAAAACCTGTTGCGTGCCGCGTTGTAAGTCAAATGCTGCGAGAGATCCGGAACTCTGCTATCACAAGCTTCCGTCTAGAGAGACATTTTGGGATGCCTGGTTGAAGAACATTTCGCGAGAATGCAGCGAGAAGGGCAGCCGGTGGCAACCAAGCTCCAGGAGCGTCGTGCGCTCCCTTCATTTTAAAGGCCGACGTACACTTCGCGCTTTCCACTTTTGCCCGTCACCTCCTTTCCTATATCCCTTCACATTTTACCTTGCCCCAACCTGGCTCCCCCTCGCAGCTTAGGAGAGGGGAGCGCTATGTGGATTATCTTCCCTGCAGAAAGCCGAGGTTGTACATATAGGCATTTAAGGCGGAGGACTACAAGGTAGGGATGAAGCGGAAGGTACTGCGACCGATAGCGGTGCCGACTCAATTCCCATTGTATTCGTTGTACATGCAACCAGCAGGTTCAAAGAGACGCAGAACGCTTGTTCGTGTGCCACCTAACGCGTCCACGTCGCATGCGAGCGGTAGAAGCCGACAACGCAAAATGCAGTCCCCTGCAGAAAGAAGACAAGCTGTTGATGAGTGCGTGGCTATTGAACCTTGCCTGCAAAAAGAGTTTGAAGTGAAAGAATGTCAGACGTCATTCAATTTGACAGCTATAGGCTTCATGGAAGATGCCAAGAAAAACGCGCACCGTCTTCAAATGCAAGCCAAACGACTGAACGAGCGAATTAAAAAACTGTGACAAACCTGCAACGAATTTCAAGACAGATTTAAGCAAGGAAGGCTAATGTGTAGAACCCGCTAAACTTTGCAGGTGACGTGTCCTGAATGCAAGCTGTAACTTAAGGGAAATGAATCTCGTGACGGAGAAAATCAGTTCGTGTTTAGCCTTGACCAAAGAGGACTCAGCTATCCACGACCTGAAGCTGTCTGGCCGTGCAAGCTCGTCTGCACCTTTGTCGAGAGGGCTCTACAGTTGGCAGAGATTCGTCGTTCTGGACGGATTGGCAAGGTTCTCTCGAGCGCTGAGCTTCCACACCTTATGGACTGCCCGCTGATGTGGTGTACTAACTGCAGAGACCGGTACCACAGCTAAGAACTCTGCGAGCTTTTTCCCGGGAAGCTCCTCAGACCTCTTCTGGCTAACTCGGCTGGTGACCTAAACAGCTCTCTAGAGAATATATTGAGACTTTCGCGGAAGCCTCTTTCCCGAAAGGTATTCCGCTTGCGAACTATATGACTCCCTTGATCTGTTCGTGAACAATGAAGTTTATATTGCAGAAGTTATGCACGAGGAATCCCTTTCTTATTGTCCCTCACAGATAAATAAAAGGCACAGCTCGAGCGTGCTCGAGCATCGGTTAAAATCGTAAATCATACGGCCTAGCTATATCCAACTATAACTCATTACAGTGGTAATAGAAACGGGGACGGGAACAAGAAAACGACAATTCGCTCATACTGCCAGCTGAATGCGGCTCTAACGCGCAGCCTGCAGCTGAGTGAGCTCCTCGCAGAAAGAATTATGTGCTTCTATTCGGCACAGATTTGTCACATCATTCATGCAATCTGGCACTCGTTTCAAATGAGACTTGCCGCTTCACGAAAAACAATCTAAATAGCGACACGTAGGGTGCCTACATGTTTCCGCCGCTCCGGAAGCGGAGCGGAAACATGTAGGCACCCTAGCCACACCGGGCCGCGCCTGGCGGACTGCGCCTCTCTCGCCGATAACGAGCGCCACGGCTGGCGCTGCGGGGTAAAGTAGAACTATTGCTCTCACCGGCGGCGCGAGACATACGGCAGGCCGCTCCCAAGGGGAGTCCCTTATCAAGCGGCCGTGGTATAGCCATCGTGCCATAGCTGCCTATTAGCCCCGTGCGCGACCGAAAGCGTCGCTGTGGTCGGCCTTCCACGATTGGCCGAACGCTGACTATGACGTCGGAAACTGGATTTATCATTGACGGAAATAAGAGGAATGACAGAACTTTATTTTTGACGGTGTTGGCAGTGTTCCTTTGAGAGCGCAATGATTTCAAGCTTCCACCATGCTAATAACAAACACCATCGAACTTGTTGTTTGCAAGGTAATGACGTCACAAGGGGGAACCACAGGAGGGCGCCACCAAAACATCTCGCCGCTAATACCTTTTCCTATCGTTTTTAGCAATCAATATACAAACTTCTTCACTAAGGTTACTGGACGCGATTGCTGTGTACACGGCTGCTGAGCGCGTTCTGACGGCGAGCTTCCACTGTCGTTTTGCCACGCGCATTGCTCACAGTCGAAATTGCCGATCTTAACACTTCATTAATGAGAGCTTGTTCTGAAGCTAAGCTTGTCTGTGGTCGTTTGAATAAGTACGCTTTTGTTTTTCTGCCCTTACTTCCCGTCGGTCATTTTATTCCAAAACAAGGCTAGACATATCGCTCCGTCGTTATCACGTTTCCTGAATATGAGAAGTCCCCGTCAGGCGATGCAGCCGCAATTAGGCATCAACTTTCGGAGTGAGGAGAGCTGATATTGGCACAACGGACGCAGCGGTCCCGCTATGCAGTTGAAGCAGGTACGATTAGGGAATTTTCGGAAACCACTTTTCTCCCTCCGCTAAGCTGTCCGCAACGAAGACATCGCTACTGCGCCTGCGAGCCGCTAGCCCTGACTGAAGAAACCGGGATCTCATACTGGCTTGCGGAGGGCGTTGCCGGGACGGCAAAAGCGATCTATGAAAACTACCTTTCAGGAAGTTTTCGTGTATCCTTTTCGCCGTCCCGCTACACTCTCGGCAACCCGCTACAATATCCGAAACTCTAGAGTCAAGGCCATCGGCGCGCAGGCGCAGTAGCGGATAGGGAGTTTTCGTAGACCGCGTTTCCCCCTCGGCTAAACCCTCCGCAACAAAGAAGGCGGTACTACGCCTGCGCGCCCATGGACCTGACTGTTGAATTCCGGGTATCGTAGCGGGTTGCGGAGAGCGTTTCGGGACGGTGAAACCCATCTACGAAAACTTCCTTTAATAACACCGTACCGTTGCTGTTTCCGTTACAGCCGAAAGAAAAGGATTAGTGGAAGCGCCCACGGCACACCGCGGCGCGCCCTTAGCTGTAAAAAATGACTGCATACGTAAGGCAGTTTTAACTCAGAAAAGCGCATGCGTAGAATCCTCTGCGAAAATCACACTCACGACCTGCAATTTCCTTCAGCGCGTGCAAACCAACTCAGCCCTCGTGTAGTGTCTCAGGTGTCCTTTTGTGCGGTGAAGACTGAGAAAAAATGGCAGGTTGCGACGCAGGGGCTCATATTCAAAACTTTTATCTGGCTTCAAAAAAAAAAAAAGTTTTGATTAAATTTTTAGAAATGGAAGGCAATGCACTCTACTTCTAAATTGGAGTTATTTGCATTTTTACTTGAACCACTTCAGGGTAGAACAAGCGGCTGTTAAGGCTGCTGAGCGGACTATTTCGCAAATTTTGTAATTTTCTACTGTTAAATATTTTGTAGTACGGCTTCAAATATTTTTAATTTTCAATACATCTACAGGGCTTCCAATATAAAAAGGTTACTTAATTCTCAGGTGCAAAGCGATAGTTCATGACGAAAAATGAGAAGAGTGCTAATATTTGTGCATTTTGCTATTTTTTATACATATTTCAATGAAAATTGCATAGTCATCACATCATAACAAGAAAAAGCCATTCACATTATAGATAAAAAATTATAAAGAGTTTCGAAGAAATTTTGATTCTTACTAAACTTTTAAATGCCTAGATTTACGAATATTTTGAAAGTTCATAAAACGCTTGGCCATTAAAAAAATATTTCGGTGGAAACATTTTATGTAAAGGTTATGTACGTTGGGGTAAAAGTCACGAATTTTCTTTTAAAAATCGAAACTGGACGAGCGCATCGTCTGGGACGTCTGATATGGAATAACCCTGAGGGACATGAGTTTGCGAATTCGGTGAGTTCATGAGTTCGGTGACGACCGTGAGTTCGTGAGTTATGTGACTCCATGTGTTCGGTGAGCTCATGGTTTCGTGAGTGAAGCCTTGAAGGTGAGTGTGGCCGTAAGGGTGGGGGTTTGTGAGTTTTGAACTATTTTTTTATTGTGAGCCAGCTGTGAATGAGTTCAACCAAAAATACTGACCTCTGCCTCTGACTGTCTGTGAAGAGTGGCGAGATTAATTATTTTTCTTGCTTCCCTTAACGTTCAGAGAAGTCGCAGTCGTAGCCCTCGGCGTGGCGGGTCCACGTTGTCTCCATCGCCGCATCCTCTGAAAGGGTGGGGCGCCTTCCGTAAACTGACTCCAAAGGCTTGAACATGTTGTTTCTTCTTTGGACGTGCTCAGCGCAAACGCCGCTCTACTGATCACAGTTCTTATGAGAGGCATTAACAAAGGCTGCCAATATGTCATTCGCAGTGCTGTTGATGTGCACAACGAGACCATTCGTCCTGGCATTGTAGGGGGAAGCCGCGGCATGTTCAATACCGTAATTCAAAAGAGATGTTTTGAAAACGTGCGACATGAACGACGTTTCCCGGTTAGAGATCGTCATCCGTGTTACCCCATACCGTACTACCAAATGTTCGTTTATGAATCTAAAAAGCTGTGCCGCTGACATGTTGGGAAAAGCTTTAACTTCATTCCACTTTGTAAAGTACTCTGTGGCTATAATGATGTGTGCTTCCTTCAAGTCATTTAGGGGATGGTCCAAGGTGGTCCATTCCTATTTCATCAAATGGACTTTCAGTTGACGTATAATTTAAACTTCCGGTTTCCCCATATATGGTGGTGTTCTCCGAAATCGGCGGTGATACAAACGCAGCGTACCGTTTAACATCACCTCTAAAACCGGCCACCAGGACCTTCGAGCGATTTTACCTAGAGTTCGATGTTGTCCCAGAGGTCCTGCGGTTGGTGCGTCATAGCACATCACCAACATATTCCGCCGAGCTTTCTTGGGGACAACAAGAAGTCACGAACCTGAAGCCCTTGACTGATGGCGGAGTAGGCCGTCTCAAAGCTGGCAGTGATCGTGTAAACGATACAATCTTCGTGGAGCATGTTGAGGTCAACCATTGTTTCCTGCTGTAAGCAACTGAATAATCTCCGATATTTCGGTGTCTTCAAATTGCATCGCCTGGAGGTCTTAGATAGCAAATACAGCAATATTATGAACTGCGTTTTGGGACAAGAAATTATCGTCTTGATGTAATTTTCCACTTCAATGTACAGTATATAAGTAGGAAAATCATACTCCTGCAGCTTCATGGCCTATTGTGTCAACATCGGCTTAAGTTCGCTCTTTGATTGAAGCAATCATTTTCCGGTGGTCCCATGCGTTGCATGGGACAACCGGAAAATGCTTGCTATAAATATAAGATTGGAACTCCTCAACTGCTCATACTAGACCAAGACATTTCAGTTCTGAAGAGTGACTCTGACGTTCAGGTTTGCTGAGTTGCAGGCTGGTGTTGAGGACCGGTCTCTCAATACCCGACCCACGCTTCGTGGAGCAGAACAGCATCAAGGCCTTCGCCGCTTGCGTCTGCGCGAATTTCAGTGAGAGCGTCTTCTGAGAAATGAGCCAGAGAAGCTCTTTCTAGGAGTGATTTTTTAATGTCGGCAAATGCTTTCGCCTCCTTTATGTTCCTCCTCTGTGGGATGTCCTTCTTCAGTAGGTATGTTAATGAAGGAGCCCTTTCAGAGGAATTGGGAAAGAGTCCCCGGAAGTACGACGCAAAGCCTAGGAAGCTTTTTAGTTTATTTATCTGTAATAAGCAAAATAATGTTAGCAAAGGCTGTTTTCTGGGTGGGATCTGGCCGAATGTCATTGCTGTTAGAAACATGTCGGTGATATGTGGCTTTTTCTTATCCGAAAAATCACTCGCTATCATTCAGGTGGAGCTGTAACTTCCTGAAAAAGTTAAGTACCAATCCTAAAAAATGTTGATGTTCTTCACGTATCAGCGTATATGATGACGTTCTCGAGGTATACGAGGGCATTACTCCACTTCAGATGCCCAAGTAGTCGGCTAAGACATGGAAAGTGGCAAGGCCATTGCAGAGCCCGAATGGTAGGCGATTAGTGGGAAACATGGAAACACGCCTTGGTTGGTAAAGCACCGGCGCGCGGTGAGCAGTGTCGATGGTGTGACGAGTAAGCGAAGTTGATCCGATTTCTTAAACGTGACGCGGCAATATAATCTCGGTTTGTTATTAGCAGATTCTATATTTCCCGTTTCCGTTTTACCTTTAGATTTGGTCCCAAATTAAAATTTGACCAAAGTAAACTTGCCGCCGGCGACCAAGTACGCGGCAATCAATGTCCCCCTATAGAACGACGGAGATAGCGGCACTTTTCTCTGCGAGTCGGCTGAATAGTTGCTCCGTGATTTATGGCACAGCAGAATCAGAAAGGGCTGCGCTCGCATGCCGGAGCGTTAGATGGGGTGCCGGTGAAGTTATGGGCACGACCTCTTCTATTTGCGTCTCCTGCTCGCTGCTCGCCCTCTCGAGGCGGAAACGGGAAGCGCTCTGGTGATGGTCCCCCCGTTCTCCTGCTCACCGGGCACGGCGAAACTGCTCACGATCATGACTCGCGAACAGTCGTTTCTGACTGCAAACAACACTCTTCACTGTCCCAATGTAGTGCTGCAGCAGGTTTGAGATTGTACGTAACTAGAGAGTTTTAGTATAGAGTATAGAATCTGTGCGTTTGCGCTAGAGCTGCGTGCTCCATGCTGCCTATCGTCGCCATGCGAAAATCAAAGACCTCAATTTTGGGCTTCGCGCGCGCGCAGTGTGGAACACACAACACTAACTCACACAGATATTACTTTGCGTTCGCACAAATACGCAATACTAAAACTCAATACTGTTTCACCGGTTTTCTAACGCCAGCGAAACGTGCTGCAGTGACCTGACGTGCAAGTGGGTATAGGGGGCATTCACTGGTCGCCATATTTGAGGGTGATGTTTAGGGCGCGTGCTCAGAACGAGCTTACATTAATAGGCTGCTAAGAGTGGCAAACTTGATGGTGTGGAATGCACGTTGCAAAAGAACTGTGGAAGCTCGCCGTCAGCACGCGCTCAGCGACCAAGCACACATATATGCCCGCCAGCGAATACTCCCTATAAGGAGTATTCACTGGGCGCCATATTTGTGGGTGATGTCTAGAGCGCATGCTCTGAACGAGCCCACAATAATAGGTTGCTAAGACCGGCAATCTTGAGGGTGCGGAATGCGCGTTACAAAAGAACTGTGGAAGCTCGCCATCAGCACGCGCTCAGCAGTCGTGCACACAGCTATGGCCGCCAGTGAATACTTCCTATAGGGAGTATTCACTAGACGCCATATTTGTGGGTACTGTTTAGAGCGCATGCTCAGAACGAGCTCACATCAATAGGCTGCTAAGACCGGCACTTTTGATGGTGCGAAATGCACGTTGCAAAAGAACTGTGGAAGCTAGCCATCAGCATGCGCTCAGCATTTGCGCACACAGCTATGGCCGCCAGTGAATACTCCCTATAGGCGTTCTTTCGAACTGGAAAGGTTCTGGGTAGTTTTGTTAAAAACAAAAAACAACAAAATCCTTTTTTATTTCTTTTTTTTATTTTCGAGCATTTGGTCCGGATGGATTGGCAGGTGAAATTTGAAGTTTTGAAGATTGTCAAAAGTCTCAACTTTGATAGCACCGTATGCTTTACCCACTATTAATGTCATTTGACATGTATTCCTCAAACTAGCTAGGATGTCTTCATAGATTTTATAATTTTTGTATTTTATTACGTTAATTACAAAGGCTGCAATTGGCACCGGTGATGCAATTTGCCAACTTTGGATTGTCATAGTTGTTCTCGCGTTTTAAATTAGATCATAAGCAAGAACCTTTATTAGAGATTAAAAAACCTACTTAATAAAATACTTCAATTGTATTAATATTGAAGCAAACTGCGGTAATATAGGACACCACTAAGTGTCCGAATCACAGAAAATGTTCAAGTTAACAATAATAGTCTGTACAGAAAGGTATTATATCATTTTATTTCTAGCACATAAAAAATGACACCGTTATCAAGATGAACATAAACACTGGATGTAATTTAAAGTCCTTTGTGTCTCTTGTTGCCTCTCTTACACATTCCAATCCGACGATAGATTAACTAATCAATGTAGGCGTGTTGCTGATAAAAGCTGCCCTGATTTCCTTCCCACTTAACCGACAAACCTGAAATCTTGTTATGCTCCCTCTAGCATGACCACCAGACTACCCTGTAAATTTCATTATTTGTAATCCAAGGGTTCAGAAGTTCACCCTCCTAGTGGGTGTGTACCCTTAAAGCTCGAACTTTCCGTGTCGAGTGTTTCATGCTTTGTGAACTTCTAACAAATAAATTGGCGTTCTACTGTTGAAAGTGTTTTCTGCATTGCGACCGGAAATTTTGTCAAAATCAAAAAAGTCAAAATTTAGCGATTTTTGTGCGGTAATTAACAAACATTATCATTCTCGATCTTTTTTAAATAATACTCGATGGGCCCTTGATGACACGTAATTACACATCTCCAAATGTTGCATTATTTTGTTATAAAACAATAAAAAAATGCGTAACCTGGTCGTGGTCGCATCAACTACCGCTGGGGCATTTTGTCCTAGCGACTAGTTGTACACGAGCGAGGCATGCCACAGTATCAGTGCTTGGTCATATTAATGCCCAGGCACCATGAATCACTATAGAAATAACACGTGAACTTGTTTTCATCGCTGACGTGGTAACGAATAGGGGGGGTGGCACAAGGTCTCCTGGAGAGTTTCGTCGGAGCTAGCAGACTGTACGAACGTACGAAACATGTTTTATTTTTGGGTCTGCAATTCTGTCTGCCCCAGAGCACATTGAGGATTTTCCGCGTTTGGTTCCTGGGGAAAGCGGCACCGGCTACATTTAAAAACGCTGTTTTCGGTACGTTGGACAGTCAGCACGTTCCAAGTTGCGCTCTTTGAGACCACCCGCCTGCAACGCACGAGCGTGATGAGCCAGGTGAACCTCCAACGAACACGCGGCACCACCGGATGTCAGCGGACAATCCAAGCAAGAATCACTATCTGAGATATGTAGAAAGGACGTTTCTCTGCAAGCTGCTACTCGAACGACCCACCTGAAAGGCATGCCAGTTTGAAGAAAGAAACCAAATTTCTTGGCGAAAGACAAGCACCCACAATTCCACGAAAGGTTACTTCAGTTTGTCGTTTCTTTATACCCCTTGTGAAATCTACGAATACCTTGAATCGTCCTCAACGCGTGACCCTTTCTCATGGCGTCATCTACAAGACGATACTTTTGTGCGGAATATTCAAACAGGCATAAACGGAAGATTAAAATCCAACAAAATTTTCATCCTGTCAGCGACCTGGCATTGCCACTGTCCGGAAAGTGCTGAATTCCGAGTCAGAAGAGCATTAACACGACTTCTTGTGCCATAACTGCTTCTGAAGTCCTAGAGAACACATGGAAAACATCAGAGAGCAGTCAGGATCATCGCTTGAAAGTTTTTACTGTAGGGCGGGTCGTCGATTAAAACTTTACGCCCGATTGATCGCCACCCTTTAATCGTACTTCTGTACTTCTGAATCATACTTCTGAACCTGCTATCTTGAAAAGTTCGACGAATTGCGAATCTCATTAGAATTTCAAATATTGCCCCGAATTTTTTATTCGTTCTTCCTAAGTGGAGAAACCACACGACTTATTGCATATCTTGCCTGTTCTTGAAAAGCCACGATTGGCGACTGCCCCGACTTCGTTGCTGCGCGTCGCGGCGTGCTTCGATTTTAATTTCGCTTCGCGACACTTCGCGATCTTTTTTACCTTTTCGGCGAAGATCCAACGTTCAAGCATGTAGCTGACTGACATACATGCAGTCATTATGACCCCATTTAAGAAACCAGGAAGCAGACTCTCAAGATAAAAAATCGTTTCTCCACAAAGTTGTCTTGGGTGACTGAAGCGATGTGTGCTCATTTTACCTCGGTCCTTAGGGGACACATCTGCAATGAGTGTACCCTCTATTTTTGTGCGTCTTTCTTATCATTTCTCGAAAAAGATGCTTTCAGAAGGTGAAGATTTCAAAACCAAATTGCACGTTTTGCCTTCAATGGTTTTTAAATCATATTAAAAATATTTTTCAGAATTATAAAAAAAAGTGCACAAAGTTTATAAAGGCCTATAAAAAGGCTCGAGGTACACCTAAGCACTTCTTATGAGTTGTGAATGCGAAAGCACGCACGCCGCTCTTCGCTCCCTTCTTTAATCTGCGGCGAACAACGCGCTGACCTTGGGCGTGGAACGGTGGAGCCGCTGCCTCCCGGACACGCAGTGCCGTCGGGTGAACGATCGTCCAAACTGTCGCGTGCCTTGCGGAGCGAGGAAGGAACAGGCAGCAACGTAGTTCCCCAGCAGAACAAATCCCTTGGTTTATTTCATGCGCCGCATATATTCCCGCGCGCCGTACAACCGATAAGAGGCGAGTGAACGCGGTGAACACTGATAACACAACGGTGTGATAACACAGCCAGGATGACACCACACAAACTGACACGCAGCGGCCAATGGGAGGAGCCTTGTCGACGCGCGCCAGCCAATGTGACCGAAGTGTAAAAGGTGCCGTTGTCTAGCTTTGCGCGTGGTTTTATCAAGGTGCCGTTTTGCATGGTTTCAAAACTGATGACGTCGGCTTGCTCCATGAGACAGTTAATGCTTTGGCATTAATAATATTATTTTGCAGTTCCAAACACCCAAGAATGTGAACCCTAAAAGAGGTCTATAAATATAGTGTGCATGCAGGAAAACCAATGAGGCCATTAAGGAGGAAAATATTGTAGGTTAAAAAGCCTGGCAATTCGACCGAACTACATGGCCCGAGCGTTACCACTTTCTTGAAAAATTAAAAGGGAAGAAAATGTTAAAATTTTCCAATTAAGATGTCCGGTTCTTCAGCAGGAATTTCGGGGTTGCCTTGTAGCTGATTCTTCTGCGCCCAGCTTTCAAGATGGCACCTGACAGAAGCTCTCTATTAGCTATACTGTCTATACATCTTTAAAAGAGAGCCTTTGGAAGGTGCCATCTAGAAAGTGTGTGCGTAAGGCGCGTGCTTTCCTAGCTTTCTCGGGCGACACACACGCGCGTGTCGGGCTGTGGAGCAGTACACGCTGGGCTGTTGCTTGGAATAAGGTGCCTTCATGTGCAGTTTGCTTATGGTAATGATATCTGATCCTTTTATTCCTAGCGTTTTTCTTTCTTTTTTGTTCCTGGGCGCGAGCAAGCGCATCTCCTGGCCGGCACCAGCTCTTGGCATTGAGATTGCTACGGCGGCAGTTCGTACCCGGCTATTTGTATTTTGTTCGAGAGTGCGTGCAGTCGGCATTGGGTACTACAATGTCGTAACCCTAAGCAAAGTGCGCATGAAGGTACCATAGATTGGAATGGTGTATACACTCATTCCAATATATTCAAAACTACAGTACAGCGCACGATCTCCACAGCCCAGCACGCCTGCGTTTGCAACTTCGGAAAGTAAGCAAAGCGCGCGACGGAACAGCTGAGAGAAGCTCCGCCAGGCTCCGCGTGCACCGCCAGGTCGCACAGACGGACAGCAGTACAAAGCGCTCGAGTTGAGAACCAAATATCATAACCAGTGTTTGGGTATGTACATTTAGGTCGACTCTACGCCGTGCAGCGTACATACAAAGCCTTGTTTATGTTTGAAGAATTAAGTAGCTAAAGTTAAACAGGTCAGGATGCGTACGGGGAGCCTGTTGAACCGCGCTTTTTCGTGTCTCGGGTTTAGTCGCTGAGTGCTCGTTACGCTCTCACTGTGCCGGTTTTTGTGTTGAGTTTATTCTTGCCTGTGGCCCACTATTTTGTCCGTCCAGTGATCCATGAACCTCCAGAGAAATAGCCTGCCTTAAAATGAGCGTCGTCTTTCCCACCAACCATAGGTTGTGGCCAGTATCGAGTAGTACCGAAGTAGCGAACACTAAATGAGCTTTACGGCACGTGTAGCATTCGTAGTCAAATCTGTGGAGCTCAGCTCGCGTTATTCCCGGGAAGTTCGGTCTTCGTAAGGTTCGAAGACTTCAAACTTCGCTAGCGTAAGTTTTTGAAAAAGTTCGATCTTTCCGAAGTTTTTGAACCTGAAGCCCAAACAAATTCGTAATTATCTAATTTTTCCAACGAGAATCCTACAAAAATTAGAACCGTAAAATTTCGCAAACCTCAATCGTAAAAAAAAAAAAAAATCGAAACCTTCAATTTCGAAATTTTAAAACTTCGATGAGTTCGAACCTTACAAAATTGATTAAGGGCAGTTTCAAAAGTTCCGAACTTTGCGAAATCGAACTTCAGGGAGGGTAGAAAAGATCGAAAACTGCCGAAATCGAACTTCGGGAGGTTCACGACCTCCCTATTGCTTTGCGTTCGCTTGTATACGCAATACTAAAACTCACTACTGATTCACCGGTTTTCTAACGCCAACGAAACGTGCTGCAGTGAGCAGACGTGCAAGCGGCTATCGGCATTTCATCGGCTGCTATTGGCAAAACGACGGCGCGTAATAATGAAAGACAATGAAAGTTCTGGAAAGTTTTGTTATTGAAAAAACAACAAAAAAATATTTTTTTTGTATTTTGGGGCATTTGGTCCGGAAGCATTGGTGGTGAATAGGGAAATTTCGCCGATTGTCAAAGGTCTGCACTTTGATAGCACCGGTCATTTTACATATATTTCTCAGACTAGCTAGGACGTATTTATTGATTTCATAATACTTGTATTTTATAACCTGCTTTTTAAAAATGCTGGACGTTGCACTGGTGATCATAATTTGCCGACTTTAGATTGTCATAGTTGTTTGCGCTTTTTGAATTAGATCACAGGCAACAAATTGTAACAGACCCTGAAAACTACTTATTATAATATATTAATTGTATTATTATTAAAGCAAATTGCAATAATATAGGTCCGTAATTAGTGTCACCATAAAAGAAAATACGCAATTTAACAATAAATGTCTTTACAGAAAGGTAATATATTCTTTTCTTTTTAGCACATAAAAAAACTGACATCGTTATCAGGATAAACATAAACACAGGATGTAATATAAAGTCCTTGGCGTAACGCTTTGCCTCTCTCTCTCTCTCTCACACACACACACGCGCGCACACACACTATTGTAGTCTGTCTCGGATTCCGTTTTTGATTTCTGTAGTGAGAGCAGCGCGTTTCTTAATTTTTACGCATCGTAAATATTTTCTAAAATCATCACCCTTGGCGATATTTTGTAAAATTTTTATTTATTGTGTTTATCTTTTGCTGAGAATATTGATAAAGTAATTAATCACCTAAATGTCTAAAAACCCACTAAAGGGCACGCAGTTCATTATTTCGCATGCCAATTATCTGAGCGAGAAAAAGCAGCACGTACTCTCAAATACCAGAGCTGAGTTTGTTTAACAAATACAATATTCTGTCACCTCTAAGGTGGACAAAAGACCCTGCCTCTAAAGGGACACTGAACCACAAACTATTTTGAAGTGCCTGGATCGGGCACGTATGTCACAAGATAAAGTTTCAACGAACATTTTTTTTAGCTCAATAATTACGATGTGAGAAACATCTTGACTTGGGAGAGAAACCGAAATTAACGCCCATATGGACGAATTAAATCCAAAATATAAGTTAGTTTCGGTTTCGTTGCTGAACTAAAACGTGCCTCCTGGCGAAACTATTACGATTTCTTTTTTTTAGGATAAAAATCAGGCCAAGGAAAAAAACTATGCCTTTACATGGTACACGAACGGGAAAGTTCTGGTTCGGAGGACCGAAGGCGCACGTGCTATTCATATTAAGAGCAGGGATGACCTCAACCAACTGTAGAAAACGTCATCGCTAGTATTGCCTTTAAAAAATTCAACATAATATGAGCCAACAGTTCTATTATTTGCCGAATGATGTAAATCGGCTTGTGTGTCAGCTCCCACCTACTTTACTAAAATGTATTCATTTAAATACTAGGTCTGTAAGAAACAAAATGTCTTGTTTAGAAGAATTTTTTATGGAGTTTTCTTTTCAATTCTCTGTAATTATGTTAACTGAGACGTGGAGTACAACTGACTATGATGTTTTCAGGTTACCAAATTATAACACTTACTATTTAAACCGATCTAGCAGCCGAGGCGGTGGAATTGCGTTGTTGGTCAATGATAACACTTCATGCTATATACTTGATCGTTATACTGTAATTACACCTGACTATGAAATGCTTTCGCTCTGTGTAGACAAGACAGTGTTCTCTGTGTGTTATCGGCCGCCAAATGGAGATATTAATACGTTTTTAAAATTCTATGATGAATTCCTAGATTTTGTCGCTGACAATAAAAATACTTTGATTGCAGGAGGAGACTTCAATATCGATATGAGTAATAATAGCCAAACCGCCAGAGATTTTGACACTGTAATACTTTCAAGTGGGTTTGTTAATGTGATTAAAGTACCGACTAGGGTCACGACGGAATGCCAATCTACACTTGATCTTTTTATTACAAACTGTTTACAGTCAAGTATTGTGGCGGGAGCTATATCATGTTGTATTAGCGATCATCTACCTATTTTTCTTTGCGTAGAAAGGAGTGAAATCGTAGCAAAGAAAACCCATAAGATCTTTTACCAAAATATAACAGAGTCGTCCCTTAATGCATTCCAAAACGCACTGCTGCACTCGAATTACAGCAACATACACAATTCAAAGGATGCGAATGAGGCCTATAACTCGTTCATTAACATTTTTAAACGTTTATATTCTATTCACTTCCCTATAAAAGTGCGCCGACAACCCCGAAAGGTACGCAAGCCGTGGATTACGCCAGAATTGCGCCAAGAAATGAAAATAAGGGACCAACTATATAACAAATTTTTAAATACTCGTAATCCCGATGATTTGACTACTTTTAAGCAGTATCGAAACAAAGTAACAAAGAAGCTGCGATCTGCTCGGTCTGAGTTCCATTTATCATTTTTAAGCGATAAGAACGGTCGACATGACGTGTTATGGTCTAGATTAAATACACTCCTACATCGCGGTCATCCACATAACCCTCCTCTAAAACTACGAGTTAACGGTGAAGAACTGTCTGGTGCTAAATTAGCTGACGCGTTTAACAATTTTTTTACAAACATGGGAGGCGGCGGTGTCTCGCCTGATACTTGGAGAGATTATCTTTGTAATCGAAATGATAAAACCATGTTTCTGAAACCAGTCATTGCGCAGGAGGTGATATCAATAATCAAAAACATAAATAACAGCAGTAGTTGTGACATTGATGGATTTCAGATACGACCCGTGAAGCACGTAGCTGATATTATTGCGCCTATTCTTACTCATATTTTTAATCTATGTTTTGTTGATGCAGTTTTTCCAGTGAATATGCAAGTTGCGAGAGTTACGGTTCTCTTTAAAAAGGGTGATCGAAACAATTTAGGAAATTATAGGCCAGTTTCTATTTTACCTGTTTTTTCAAAGATATTTGAAAAACTCTTGCATTCAAGGCTCTCAAACTTTATAGATAAATGCAACTTGTTAACTTCTCAACAATTTGGTTTTCGTAAAAACAAATCAACGGAATTGGCGTTACTCGAACAAAAAGAATATATTCTTACACAATTTGAAAACAAAGCGATTGTAGCTGGTGTATTTGTGGATTTTTCCAAGGCCTTTGATTTAGTGAGTCATGATATTCTGCTGGGGAAACTTTGTTACTATGGTATTTGTGGACAGGCTTTATTACTTTTGAAATCCTATTTATCAAACCGAAAACAGGTTGTTCAGATAAACAACATGTGTTCTAAGGCTCTATCCGTGACTTGTGGTGTACCACAAGGTAGTATATTAGGGCCACTGCTATTTAATATTTATCTTAATGATATTGTAAAAATTAACCCCAGTGCCAAATTCATTATCTATGCTGATGACACTAGTATTTTCTTTGCCGGTACTGATATTCATGAATTGGTAGATACATGTAATCACACAATGAAAGCATTGGAGAACTGGTCAAAATCTAATTCCATGCAAATAAATGAATTAAAAACAAAAGCAGTGATATTTAGGCCGAAAAATAAGCCAATTCCAGTGCATAGAAATATTTTCCTTAATTCCCGTCCAATAGAAATTGTGGAGCACTTTAAATGTCTCGGGGTCGTGTTTTCCGCAAATATGTCATGGGATAGTCATATAAACTATTTAGTAGGTAAAATAGCTCAAATAACTGGAATAATAGGTCGTGTTAGGTACCTTCTTCACACAAGAATCAAGTTACTTCTGTATAATTCACTCTTTTTTTCACATTTGAATTACTGTCAATTAGTGTGGGGGACAACCACATTTTCAAACTTGCAACGTGTTTATTTGGTACAAAAAAAATGTCTTCGACATATTTACAACGCGCCCTACAGAGCGTCATGTGCAAACTTTTTTTATCGTTCCCAAGTGATCCCGGCATACAACCTATATAAATATAGATTAAGTGTACGGTATAAATTGGAAACACATAGAAATATAAATAATATACGTAATCTGGCACAACTACAGATAAGAGAACTGAACTATACTACAAGACATGGAGAGAATTGGATAGTACCTACACCTCGTTTAAACTACAGAAAAGAATGCCTGTGTTATACACTTCCGTCATTATTAAACGCTTATCAGCGTATGCATTTTGATTTATTCGCCTGTAAGTACAGCGAACTGCGTGCAATGTCTGTAACCATGGGAATATGATTTTTGTTTTGTATGCCTATATACCTTTGTGTTTTCGTTGTCAGTATCTTTTTTATGCATGTTCATTCTTCCCACCGTAGTGCTGCTTAGTTGCCATTAATACAGGGACTGTGGGCTTGTCAAGCTGCTAAGCGCAGCTTTTTTTCCACAGCCCCTCCATCTGTATTTTTACAAGGTGGAAATAAACTCATTTGAAATAAACTCATTTGAGGTTACCTGCGCGCACAACACTTTACCTTCTTTCTATAAGTGGGAATAACTTGTTTCACTCAGCGAAGCCAGCAGACTAGATAGGCTCAGCAACTGCAACATCAGCACAGATCTCCGACCCTCACTATAACCGCCAATTTCGAAACGAGTGGCGCCACCTATAGACCTTTTCTGTTTCCTGTCGTTGTCAGTCACGTGGGTTCCATATCTGGTATGCGGGGCGAAAAAATAATAAAACGTTTGAACCTGCAATATGCTAGAAAATATAGGTGAGGCAAATCAAGAATGTGTGACAATCACGCATTTTTCGTAAACACCTTCTAGCTGCGGGGAGAGATCAAAAAGATGTTTTACCGCATACCAGAAGTGACGATATTCAAGATGGCTGCGCGCTTGTGGAAAAGGTGTATAGACGTTTGGAGTCGCGAATACTTACGACCTCGTCACACGCGAATACCACAGCGGCCGCCGATAAAGGCAGTACTGGTTTGCATTTATGCTGAGAGGTTGCGGTTGCTTGCGAAATGTTCCATTAGAGAGCCTGAATTTGAGAGTTTGCATTGTTTCCATCTGGTCGATCGGGGTCACCTTGTTTATGGGCCGCATTTCCAATAGGATCTGCGAGGAGGTGACGGAAGCTTTCATCGTCTGCAAACGTCTCTACCTTTCGTGATGCCTTCCTCCTCGCCACGCGAAAGCGCAGCACATTGTGCGTTGGCCACAGACCACCGCAGGAGGTGCTCGCCTTCAAATTGCAAAAGCTTCCCATGGTTTGAGATGAACCTTCTCTGCAATCTAAGCTCTCTACATTCTGCTCGTGATTCAGCTCGAGCTGCGTTTTCATGGGAGAGAAAGAAAAAGTGTCAGAAGGACAAAGTCTCTAACTTAGCTAACTATTAGAATGGAAAGTTGGGCTAGAAGAAGCAGTCCTCGCGTGAATTTCTCTGTGTGTCTTCTGAATATTTAGTTGAGAGTCAGCGCCTCGTCCTGTGTGTTCTCTTCTCTTTGTCCGTGTGGTTTTTGCGCTGTTTTTCAATATAGCCAACTATGTTGATTAATGCGGGGAAGGCGAGCCATTCATAACTAATTTCCCACCGCACCGGGCGCGCACATGCGCATTAACCAAAGGATTTCTAAAACATCTTGAACAGCTGTGTATTGGCGCCATCAATTGGGAAGGCGGGAAACTATTGGCCCCGAGTGGGACCGATTGGAGCGCTGTGATCGCTCGACCGTGACGTAGGATGGGGGATCACATGATAGGGCCAGCTATTCCGCCTTGCTGTGGTCGGGGTCTTCGGAAACCGCTCTCTTGGTACTTTCGCTGTTTTTTGCGTTTGAAGGTTGATCAGCACACGCGTTGATTGGCCTCGGCAGCTGTCAAGCTTAGGGAGCAATGGTAAAGTACTGTTCTGTGCCGGAATGCCGCAGTTACGTGACCGACCCAAACATCAGCTTCCACATCCACCCCAAGAAGAAGCAGCTGCGCAGGGAGTGGCTTGTGAAACTGAGAACGGCCAAATTAAACTCTAAGAGTTCAACAGTGTGCAGCAAGCTCTTTTGAGATGAAGCTTCGAGTATGCGGTTGGAGCGAATATGTTCGGTAAGTGCTCTAACGTTATTTTAGTCAACCTCTACAAAAGAGGGGGGGGGGGGGGGGGGAGGCTGTCAGCGCATGTCAGAGATCGACGCACTCCTGCATTTTGCTCGTAAGCGACAGTTACGAAAAGTTTCCGCAGAGAGATGCCACGCATCCGTGCATCACATCAGTCTTCCATACAGTGTTATCTCCAACTCATGCTGCTCCGAAGTGAGTGCCGACGTTTGGATAACGAATCCAATGAAAGTGTACCAATCCCTATCCAGCTTCTTGATGCTGCAGGAGAACACGTGTCCCGCTTCAAGAACTCTTTCGCCCTCGAGCAACAGCGACGATGTTTCGTGAGCCTTGTTCACGAGGGCATTCAGGCTGCTTACAGGCAGCACAAATGAAAAGAAATACACAGTTGTAACGGGGTCCCCGGTGGCTTAGAAGTTAAAAAATTCGCTTACCTTCAACGGTAGGTCGCACTCTATCACCGTCCATTGCGGTGCGCGAGAGAGCTGCCAAAAACGACAACAAGTTGGCTGCAGCGACCGGCTCCCTACTCGCCTGCAACCGGCTCACCGGCTTCCCGGAGGCATTCGTACGGTAGCCGATTTAGGAACTTGACGAGGTGGAGTAGGGAAACAAAAAATTGGGTTAAATGAAGCCTTAAACACCCGTAGTACTAAAAAAAAAACCGAGACACTCCACCCTTCACGCAGAGTGCAGGAAACGTTCACGTTATCCTTCGTCACGACGATAGGCCCGTCAGGTGGTGCCACGTATTGTTCTCTGGGCTAATATCAGCCGCATCAGGGGACAGCGCTCCTGGTACACGCGCTCCGGGTGACGCGGTCAAAAATATAGGCGGCGGTCGTGGTATTGAGATCCCACCGCTGCCTCCAATTTTTTAAGGGCTTCCTAGATGCCTGCGACGATACGTCCTTCTTTCATAACTTTTATTCTAACACACGGTCACTTTTTGTTTCTTGGTTACAACACGAAAGAAATGCAAAATATAGATCACCACTTAAGACATTGTAGAATCCGGCTTGCATATAAAAAAGAGCGCCATGAATTCCCAAATTGTTTATTAGAATTCGAAAAAAAAAACCATAAAAACCCATATATCGAAGCGTGCTTCAAATGGTCACTTGAGACTCCATATTTCTGACAAATCCCACACTAAAGAAGAAACACGATTTCTCGCAACGATCAAGTGAATAAATAGATTTGCATTGTTGAGTGTCTGTATGTTATATATTGATCTGTTTGTGGACTTTCAATTCCCTACGCATCAGTGCTTTCCTTAACAAACACATTTTGTACAACTTCTCCAGCACACAAAGCATTGAGCAAAATCAGACAGCCGCAGTTGAGCTTAGGGTGACCGAACTGCCTTTGTCAACAATAACCGAAAGGTGTTAGTAAAAAAAACGTAGAGCCCTTCCACTTCACGTGAAGATGGAGGACCAGCGAAGCTGTTATCTTTATGACGTCTAGGACGATGCCCTTAGGACGACGTCTAGGATGACCTCAAGGACGACGTCTAGGACAACAACAAGGATGACTATTAGGACGACCTCGAGGACGACGCCTAGAGGACAACGCCTAGGACGACCTCATGGACGACGTCTAGGACGGTTTCAATGACGACTTCTTAGAATACCTCAAGGAACACGTCTAGGATGACCTCAAGGACGACTTCTAGGGCAACTTCAAGGACGACCTCGAGGACAACGTGCAGGACGTCCTCAAGGATGATTTCCAGGACGACCTCGAGGACAACCTCTCGGGCGACCTCAAGGACGACGTCTAGGACGACCTCAAGGACGACGTCTAGGACGACCTCAAAAACGACTTTTAGGACTATGAATTTCTGTAGGACGACGCCTAGAGAAATTCTAGACGTCGTCCTAGAGCTGAATCTGCTGACTACGAAATTCAGCCTTTCCAGTCTGGTGAAAACCAGAGTGGCAAGGCTGGAACAGTTGCCACTGTCGCCCATAGATGGCGGTAGCTACCTGGAGTTTTGTGTCGACATTTGTTTGTCCACGGACACGATACAGGGGAAACTAGCCCTTAACACCTGCGCTGTAAAACAACACGTAGCTGTAATGCACTGGCAAAAACGAATAAAGGTACCGGGTCTCGCATTTGTTACATAATGCTTAAAATGCACGTACTCTTGTCAATCTTGCAGCACGAAGAATAGAATAGCGTCCAAAGAGCATTTCCAAAAAGAAGACGAAAACCGACAGACCAAAACACGGCAACACAAACTGCGCCACAACGACAACATTCAGCGACTCCGGCGACGGCTGAAGTTCTTCTTCTGGCTGAGAAATCGCACACTCTATGCTTTCCATGTGCAACCAATCCGTCTCGTCGACTCTTTGAACGAGAGACCGAAAGGCCATCCTGAGATGGTAGTGCTTTCGCACAGGTATCCCGGCGTAGAATAGCGCCAACGGATCCTTTGACTCGGTGAATCTCGGGTAGAGAGAGCGCATATAGCACGGCAACTGTCTGACCGTGATGCACAGTCGGTTGTTCTTTGAAGCGCATTGGAAGCAGTCTTCAAACGTGCTCTCTACCGTCTGTAGGTCAAGTGATTTCTCCAATTTACTCACGACTTCAGTGCCGTATGAATCACCAACGCCAAAGTTCCACGGTGTGTCTCTGGTAACGCATGGTCTAATTGCGTGTGCATCCAAAGCCGCTTCGAGTTTAATCAGATCATCGACAATTGGTTCTGGAATGCGAGCGACCAGCCATGAAGTCAACTGGCCTTTAAAGTACACCGAAAGGGAGAAGCTGCCCAGGACCCACGCTAGGACGACAATGCGGCGACTCGTACAGAAGCGGGTTGAGGTTTTGAAATCAGAAGACGTCGTGTAGAAAGTCGCAACAAGAAAAAGCATGATGTCGTTGGCCGCGGTTATCCCAGATGTGGTAGCATCTAATAAATCTGTAACAACGAGTGTGGTAAAGCAAAATGCGAGACATAGCAATAAGAAAATCACCGACAGCTTCGACCCTTCGAGGGCATATCCTGCAGTGAACGGAATCATGCTTGATTCCTTCACGTAAAACGTGAATGCTCCGATATAGTTGACTACTGGTAGATCATAATCTCGAAGTAGCCCTCTAGACAATTTCTCGAAGAGCATAAAAATATCAATTTCCTTGGCCCGGTACTTGTGCACACTATCCCCTAGTGAGAATACTATCTTTACTACTGTTGCATTGAGGAGAGCCAGTGCCTGTGGTATGATATCTCTGCTGTACTCATCACATGACGTGGAGTGTTTAGATCCGCTGTTCAACGCCCTGCAGGCTATGCTTACAGGCTTCCCCGAAAACGAAACGAAACTGCGCTGGAAACTCTCCCCTGAGTGATATTTTAAAGAGTGATCGGTTTCGGGTCGTTGACATTCACGGGACCGATTGGCACAGATATCAATAGTTACCATTCCATATTTTTGGAATTGCGCCGAAGCAACGCAACAACAAAGCTTCATCTGCTGACTACGAAACACGTAAGGGGAACGTAGGCATGCCTCGAAATGTCCGCACACCAGCCATTTCGCTGCATACCAAAACCTGTAGTGTTTGGGCACCGGGTCAATGCACGCTTCTGGCGTTCCTCGGTGTCGGTAGGTCATAAGAAGGGTCCGAATTCCGTACACAGCGTTGTCTTCAATGAGGGCCCTTAGTTTGTCCCACTGCCCGCACCACCGTTTTCCTTTCACAGATAGGCTGTTCTGCCATTCAATGTCTTGGGCGTCCCATGATCCACCGCAGCAGACGAAAATGGCATCCTGGCCCGAGCGAGTCCAGTTCTGAAGGAATGAATTGAATTCTTGAGCTGATTCACCGTAGCAGATCGCCATTGACATATAGATGGCGTTAGCAACGGCAAGCAGACAGAGCATACTTCTTAAAGATTGGAGCACCATATCGGCGCAAGCGTCGCTAACTTCTGACTGAGCTTGATACTAAATAACCATGAATTAATTTTCATGCGTTGAGGATGCCTGCCAGCGCGCGGCTTGTACACTGGGATATACTTGCCTTCAATTCGAACCTTACTGAGTCAACTCCTAGTCCTTGAACACACAGGAAACAAAAGGCTGTTCCGTGCAGAAAATAGCGCACGCACGTTGTGTGTACTGTTTACCTTGTTATGTGGCCCGTTGTTATGGAAATTAGAAGAACCCGGAATCGGTTTATTGATGCCAAATGATATTATAGCGTGACATACTTCAGTGTTTAAATTGTGGCTGTCCGATGCCATTTTTCCAAGAATATTGAGAAACACGATTCTTGATTGTATCCCAATCTTTTGGTAAATAATATTTTTATGCTCATTTCTAAGTCAAGATGAAAATTGATATTGTGGCTCTTCTTTAATTACGTTTTTCCGCTGCTTTATGAAGACGGTATCAGTCGATATCAGATCTCAGCACGCAGGTGCGGGACGATGCCAAAGATACTGTAGAGACGGCCGGGTTGCATTTGATATTATATAAATGTCATGCTATACTCCTTTACATTGAAAGGTTCCCCATTAAGTATGTGCTATATTTAATGCATCTTTGTCACAATGTACACTCCCCATCGACTGGAGAAATGCTCGAGTCATTAAAATATTCTGGAAGGATAATTTTTCCAGCGTGCCATACCACCGACCGATATCACATACGTTTACAAGTTGCAAATGTTTAGAACACGTGATGCGCCAAAGTATCACACAGTTTTGAGAAAAAAATAGATTGTGGAACGTACTGCACAGCTTTCTGCGTAGTGTATCAATTCTTCTACTTACGACATGTCTTGACTTTGCATTTGCAGTAAGTAACAAGAAACAGATCGATGAGGTATTCTTGGACTTCGCCAAAACATTTCATAAGGTTTGCACCACAGAATTCAACAAAAGCTTTAAGCGATGAGAATTCGCAACGTGACTGACTGCATTATATTTTAATAAAAAAACCGAGTTCCTTTTTTCTAAAGGGATATTCACTTTTCCGTCCCTCTTCCAGTTTCGTCGTGGGTGCCTCTAAGGTCGGCTATATAAATATATACATACGGCAGAAAAACGCGCTTGAGACGGTTGTTGGAGTTTCTAAAACATATTAATCGTAAAGTTCGTCGACGTTTGGGCCTGAGACAGAGCTTTTTTGAGACTGGTTACATTTGACGAAATATTGACACGGTTACATCACGTGGCCCATGAAGTCAAGGGATAATGCTAATTCAAAACACCTGGCTCCTTCAAGAGCCCCACGTTAGACTCGAGACGGTTATCGCCAAAAAAGCCGATTATTTGCAGACTAGCCCAAAAAATAAGCCCCTAGCGTAAACCTGGCCAGAAAATAAAAAAATAAAAAAAATTGTATTACACTGGAAAATCTGACTGAACGAAAACAGAGAGCCAGCCACAAAACTGCACGGACCAATTGCACGGCAAAAGCCAAAGAAAAAAAAATTGGGAAAACATGTTACCACCTGCCTTTTCCGTTAAAAATATTAGAACGAACTCTATATAAAATAAATGATAGATGGCCTATAGCCTGTGGAATGTGTACGCTCACGAAAATACAGGAGGATCGTGCATGTTCACCGCGTGAATGCAAGACATAATGTCGAGATATTTATTGATTAGGCTTTGATAGTGTTAAACTTGTGAATAAGGTACGATACTTTTTGTTCGCTATCACAGTTGGTTTTGAAACCAGACTGTGAAAATGTAACTTGGAGCTTATCGAATGAATGTTCTGGATCGCTAACATGTTTTAAAACGAGGAGTGTGGGGATTGATTTTGCATGCTATCTGTGATTATTAGACCGCAATCGGAAAGGTGTCTCTGTCTGGCCCACATACTGCGCGCTGCAAGTGCTGCACTGTAAAAGGTATACTACATTACTGGTGTCGGAATTCATGTTGCCATAATAATTTTACAAATATATATATATATATCTATATATATATATATATATATATATATATATATATATATATATATACTTTTTTATTTTGTACAGATTTGTTCTAAAAAACAGCCATGAAAGCTATACTTATACGGTTTGTGCGAGTGAGTTATACGGTCAAGGGGACATTATGTGGGTGGCTACTTTTTCCAATGACTGATGTAATTAATTAAAATTCGCAAATTATCTTTTAATTAATAAAAATAGACATATGGTTTCAACTAGAAACTTGCTCAGCGTCATCGAAAACACCTAAAACAGTAATTTTTAGAGACTTTGAGCGCTTGAGAAGCGTAGCAGTGTACTAAAGTTACCACTCGTGGAACAGGTAGAAGGCTGGGACTAGACAAGAGGGGGAAAAATCGAGCACGCGCATTACTGCTAGCCTTGTACTTGCTCCACGAGTGGTAACTTTAGTGCACTACTTTGCTTCTCACGCGCTAAAAGTCTTTCTGAAAATTACTGATTTAGTTGTTTTGGGTGACGCTCAGCAAGTTTCTAAATGAAACCATATGTCTATTTTTACTAAAGAAAACTGTAAAGAATAAAAATGCGCCCTGTATATATATATATATATATATATATATATATATATATATATATATATATATATATATATATATATATATATATATATATATATATATATATATATATATATATATATAACAAGTGTTGTTTACTCCGAAGCTACTCCTAAACCTTTTTGGCGGATGACTGTGTCTTGCACTGCCTTGTGAAATAAATTGCTGACCAAATTAGGTTGAATAATAACCTGAAAACACCTTAAGCCGGTGTGGGAATCGGAAAATGACTCTGGACATGAAAATGTTTTCTCTTCCACGAGTATGTAATAATAAACCAGTTTTCAAGTCTTCTACTTTCATTCTTTCTTGTAGTGGAAGTAATTAAAGAACTATCCGCAGTTTCATATCCAAAAGTCATAATCATTGAAAACTTGTATTTATTGAACACATGGGCAACGTTTGCTCTAGCGCCTTTAGGGACCTTAGGGACATCTGACGTAAGCTTCCCAGAGCCTGAATGCAAGTGAAGCTCGCAGCTTAGAGGCCTTGGTTATAACTTACCTAGAATATGCATCCTGCCTAATGGACCCCCATATTGCAACAAACATATCTTAGCTCGAAAATCTTTAGTGGGATACAGTTAGGTTCGTTTGCAAACTGCATAAAAAAACTGATAGCACGGCTGAAATAATTTGATTATTAGGTCTTGAATTGCTTCAAGCTAGGCGCTTTGAAAAGAGGCACAATTTGTTGTGCCCAATACGAGGGTAGATTGAAAAGTTTCCGGAATGAAAATAAGACCAATATATATCTGATATAAGTTATTCTTTATTTTTCGACATAATTCCCGCGAGGCTCCACACTCTTGGTCCCGCGTTTCTCCAGCTTTTCGATTCCCTTTGGGAAGTGACGAATGTTCTTGGAGATCCCCAAAGTAACTGTTCACAGCCTCCATCACCTCTTCAATTGACAGAAATTTTTTTCCAGCCAGGATGGTCTTGAGCTTCGTGGATAGGTGAAAGTCCGAGGGAGCCAAATGTTTTGAATGCGGTGTATGCGGAAGGAGTTTGAACTTCAATTCTGTCCGTTTTTGCTGAGCGACTGCACTTGATTGGGCGGGTGCTTTGTCGTGGTGAAAGAACACCTGTGTGGTAAACCATGCACGCGCATTTCAACGAGGTGCAAGAAAGAAGAAGACGGGATACGAAAAGAAAAGGAGCACGAGACGACGGGCCGAAAAAGAAGAGGAGGACAAGAAACGAACGAGAACGAGAGCGGACTGGGGATGGTCTTCCTGGGAGCCGTCGAGGCAAACATGGAACGACTGGGCGTAACTGCGAGGGACAACCGCGGGCCGAATCGCGAAGACGATGTTCCGTTGTCCCGGACGACTCCCAGCGGCGGCTGCACCGACCATGGAAGCCATCACCGCACCGTTGCCGCAACGCCACGTCACCACATCGTTGCCACATCGCCACCACCGTCGCTGTCAGGTGAAGTGACGTGAAGTGTTTCACTCCGACCTCCACAGGCTTATTTGACTTGAGACTCACATTTGTTATTCAGTGACTCATCAACTAGTTGCTTTCCGACTACCCTAAGGTGATTGTGTGTCCCGTAGCGTATTTCATGTTTTCTTTGACTTTTGTATCGCTATTGTTTTTTTTTTTTATTGGAACTACTAAAGCTTCAACAAAAACAGTACTTGCCTCGTCGATAATTTAATGCATCGAAAAAGAGGTTGTCCTCAAATAACGAACCTCCTCACAACCTGTTTCTTGACCATTCCCGGGCGTTTTCCTCGAATTACTTGTTTCAGATTGTTCAGAAGTGTTATGTAGTATTGGCCAGTAACATTTGTTTTTCTCTTTTCAATATAATCAATGAAATCATTTCTTTGGCGTCCCAAACAACTGATGACATTACCTTGCCAGACGACTAAATGGTCTTTGAATTCGTCCGAGCCGATTCACCGGGCCCAGTCAATTGTTTCAATTTACTTTATGTTTCTGGCCTGTAATGGTGCATCCAGGAGTCGTCCCTATTTACAAATCGTCGCTTGAAATCCGTTCGATCTCCCTGAAACTCCTGCAAACTGTCGGCTGATGTTCGAACTCGATTGCGTTTTTGCTCCGGATTGACCAAGTGAGACACCTATGTTGCAAAACGTTTCCTTAATCCCAATTTATTGTGAAACTCGTTCAGAAGAGATACCTACCGATTCCTCAATTACACGCACTTTTATGCGGCTGTCTTCCAAAACCAAGTCATGAATTTTTTATACAATTTCTGGTGTGGTAGTTGTTTTTAGACGTCCTGAACGGTATTCATCATTTCTGTAAATACGACCACGCTTGAATTTGGAAACACATAAACTCACGGTGGACAACAAAAGTGATGAGTCACCACGAACAGCATTCAAGCTGAGTTAGATTTCCGTCGCAGTTATTCCCTCCAAACAAAAATATTTTATGACCACTCGAATTTTGTTTTTATTCATCATCCAAAAGGCTCATGGTTGCTCGACTATAATGCTTCTCAAAGCCAGAATTTTTTTAGATATAAATCTGACATTTGTGGTCACTTTATGCGAAAGAGTGGCCAATTCATAACGTCATCAAAGTGTTTTGGAAAAAAAAAAGGGCCCCTCACGGCGATTTCCGAAACTTTTCAATCTAACTTCGTATATCACGGTTTAACTCAACTAAATCTTATTTTGCATAACTTCATTGTCGCGAGAAAGCACTCGTTCTAACAACGAAAAAATGGTCCGAGAGTTTCGCGCATATAAGTATACATTTAATTTTTTTTTTCTTTCAGATCAATTACCGCATTAAACAAGTTGCCGAAATTACAGTTGACAGTACAAACGTGTAAATATTCATTGCCAGTTTAGGATCTGCGCCCATTTTAAAACTTTGTAAGTAATTATCTTGATCTCTTCTATGTGACATTGTTTTTGTGCTTTGTTAAATTGCAGTTTCTAATACCTTTCGTTTTGCCTTTTTTGAATTGTACACTTTTACGTAGACTCGAAAGAGTCTGCAATACTATTAAGAAAATAACTAGATTGGAAAATAAATAAATAAATAAATATTGCTTAAGTCGATATCTATGAATGGCTAAAAGGAGTTTCGGAAAATAGCTCGGGGAGTTGCAACTCGGTGTCACTAAGCTAAATTTTCATACTCAGAAGCAGAAAACTATTTGACATCCATCTCGGGTTCTATCGTACAAAACATTTATAGACACAAAAAAAAAAACGTTTAACAAAGCAACGTGGGAAAACACGTCTGAATTTTGTTTTCCCAAACGAAGGTAGCGTAAAATATAATGTCAAGTAGAGGAACACAAACACGGACAAGCGCTGACTCGCAACTGATGGTTAGTGAGAAAAAAAAAAAAGAAAATAAAGCAGACGTGCAAGGAAGTGTATAAAATGAAAACGTGACGGGAAAAAGCAGAAATTGGTTTTGACTTTAAAATTAGGAAAGAAAAAAAAAAAGGTATGGAAATTGAGTTACTCTTATATATCCGTTCTTCTAATTGTCCTCGTATTTGCGTTACCTTTATTTGGGTAATGTATAAGCAACTAGCAGGTCAAATGATCCTTGTAAAATTTTATTGCCATTGAGTCATTTTTATATAAAACGGAATAACCCCCCCCCCCCCTCGCCCTCCCCATTACCGGAGCATATATACGTCCATCACAACATCATCAGAGTGGAACAAACGTACAAGCTCTGCTAAAGATAAGGTCGGTAGGTGAAGCATCTGATTAGGAGGGAGAGGGAAGGGAAGGTAAAATAACACGTGTTTTTGGCCTTGAAGTAGACTAAAACTTCCTGAGGATGTTACGCTGGCGTTCAAAGGAAAACAGGAAAGTTTGAGAACAGGATGTTTACTGAAATAAAATAAAACAAAGAAACGCTATATTTATCTACGAGTCCCCGTCTACCAAAGTCAAATTTTGTCAGAGGAAGACCTGACGTTGTGGACGCATGTAGAATTTGTATAAGTGAAATGCACACTGCAGCTAGAAAGAGAATATGGATTTTTTTTTTCTGAGTGGCAAACGTATCGACTGAAATAAATCCTTAAGCCGCCGAAATCTCAGTTTCTTTTTAGGTAATATTAGGCTTAGGTTGATATCGGCTCACGCAGAAATTCGGTCTTTCTCTTTAATCTCTTGATAGCAAAGACCAATTGGCCCACTTTTTGCACTCGACTGGAAGAGCCGGTGAATTAACACGCAGAGAGAGATAGCCATCACGTTGCGCTTTCGGGGTTGCCTAGATGGATCCTCGGCTGGTAACCTCGGAGTCACTCGGACTTACGATGAAAGGAAGTATAGCAGTCGCATAATAAACTGGAAGAAACTGAGCAGCGCTCAACCCCTCAGCTTGCAGAGAGTTTAATCGGGCAGTCGATGAAATGCCAGTTACATTTCTCCAGAGTTTAATATTATCTCGCGTCCGTATGCAGTGCACACGTGCGCTTCTACAAACATTAATAAATGGGCAATGTAACTATGTTTGGGCTTTTAGCAATACCCTTTAGAATTATTTCGCGACATTTTTTTTCACATAAAACACGTCTTAGATTTTTTTTTCTCTACGAAAAGGCAGTTGCAGTAATATTTCAACAAAATCGAGCACATTACCCCCTTAGCTCGCAGTCAGATCAAGAAGCCACGCAATCTGAAGCCGATATATGTTATATGCCACCATTAGATATCGCAGACTCGCCCTGGAGTTAACAAAACACAGGACACGCGCTGAGTTCCAGACATTGTTAAAAATCGGCTATTCCCTTTATCACAGCGATTGGGTACGATCCGTGACCTGAACGCATACGGACGCATATATTGTCACGAGCCCAAACCGAATGATCATGCACTTTTCGTGTCCACCATGTGTGCCGCATATAATGTGACCATAAAGACTTTTTGGTAGTTCATTTTAAAACTTCAAATAGATGCCAGGTGATTTTCAGGTGACGTTGAAGAACTTTAATATTTAAGTGGCTCCCCCGAGTCGAAAAAAATAATTTAACAAATCCAGCAGAAATCACGCGTGAGCAGATGACATCTCCTCAGCTTCAAGAGACTGCCCGGGACTGCGAAAGAAAAACTATCTTTTGATTCACGTAAACCATGAAAATATTCTGGGCTTGTCAGACGATTGGTTGAAATAAACAAACTCCGATCGTCATCGTTTTTGATCGTGAGCTGTTAAACAGAAATTCGTTTTCGTAAAATTTAATACCAACGAAAACCAAAATTCTTTTTCAGAAAGGATTACCCCATACAAAAAAACAATCCTATGGTAGGCGATAGAGAATAATTTCTAGAGCTGCTTCTACGGCTGCGTTTAATTCTTTTCTATGGTCTCTCCTATGGGTGTCTTTAAGAAATCTATAAACTTTTCATTGCTAAGTTAAATAAATTTGTATCTTTTAATTTGTGGGTCTGTTTATCCAGCGTGTCAGAGCTACCTATAGCATTTTATTTGGTTGCTTTAGCCATATACAGATCCTTATATGGTCTGTTATATAAAACTTTTATGGCTTACCTCATGGGTACCTCATGACTTACCTCACGGTTTCTATGCCCATATATGGCTTCTTGTTGGAATGTCTCCCTGCAGATTACGCTTTTTTCAGCGCACCCAGCTAAAGAACACCCCTGCGTTTCTCTGCTGAACAGGTGGTAGGCGCGCCAGGTTTTTATCACTTGACTCCCCACTCTGCGCGAAGGCAAGAGCAGGAGCCTGATCACGTGGGGAGATATTGACGCATGACGTACTAGCGGTTCCTGGTATGCCTGCTAGACATAATTCTCCACGTTGCCGCGGCTTTCGGTGGTAAATGACATTTCTGCCGCGGCAACGTATTCGAAGCATACCGAAGTTATCAGGGTCTGAAAATTTCTACGCGGTTTTCAGCAACAAGCATTTTCTTCAACGAAGCCCAAGAATACTTGTGATGCGTTTAGTGCTCGGTTCATCAAGTGACAGATTGTGCCACACCATGTTGAATCTTCATGCACGCCTCCCTTCTGTTTTTTTTTTTGTGTTTTTAGGGTCTTCCGGGGTCCCGAGTCAACATAGCTATATTAGATTACATTTTTGAAGTCGGCTATTTTCTTTGTGGGGGCAGAGCAACCTACTTCTTGGTGACGATCGATTGACCGATCTAATATGGGTCAATCGATCGTATAATTTACCGATCTAATATTGACCGATCTAAAAGTTACCACCTCCATCATCATCATCATCATCATCATTCATTATTCCTTGAAGGCCCAGGGGGCATTCCCATCAATGAAAACTTTAATTTAATGAACACGTTGAATAAGGTTTGCTCTAGCGCTTTTACGGTTTCTAAGGGGCCCTAAAAACATTCGAGCAAACAAGAATGATAAATATAGTGCTGACTTTATTCAATAGTCTTCACGGGGGACGAGGACACTAAGCAAAATGCAGAGCCCCGCCTGAAAGAAACGCGAACGACGGAGCGAAACCCTCTCACGCTGATCGCTCCACTCAACGGTCGTCTGTGGAAACCCTAGCAGAGCTGGCGGTACGCTCCGAGGGTAGTGACGGATACAAGTGGCCTTCCCGTTCTGAAATACCGCGTGTCCCAAATAGCGGCCAGGCTCTTTAAATCGACCGCAAAAATCGGTTTCTTAACCTATCGCGTTCCGATTTAGTACAGCGTTTGCCACGGGTGGTGCATTTTTTCTATAAAATTCGCAAAGAGCGAACTTACCTGAGGAAAAAGTAAAAGAAAGAAAAGGGCTTAACTCCTATGAAAACGCAGCGAAGCCACCGATCTTCAAACGATAGGGCGCCCTATGGTTTGAAGACCGGTGGCTTTGCTGCATTTCCATAAGAGATAAGACTTTTTCTTTCTTTACTTTTTCCTCAGGTAAGTTCGCTCTTTGTAAATTTTATAGAAAGAATGCACCACCTGTGGCCAATGCGGTACAAAATCGGAACGATATAGGTTAAGAAACCCGATTTTTGAGGTTGATTTAAAGAGCCTGGCCGCTATTTGGGACACGGGGTAGAATTTGCGTCGACTTGTTTCAGTTTATCACTGCATGTGGCGCTAATCGCCGAGCCTTCATTATGTTGAAAACACAGTTGAAGGCATTTCGAATGCCCCGCGATGATGCACAAATATAATATTATATGAGTTGCACACTTCTCCGCAAATTGTAATATTATTGTAATATCCATTTCAGGCTAGTTTAATGTATGTGCCACATCAATGGGTATCCGAAATGGGTACGCTGCGTTGTCAATTTCGCAAATAATGCCGGATTTGGTGAAAGCCTGAAGCAAAAAGGCGCGAATTTAATATATCGAAAGGATCGGCCACATAGCACTGTCACTATTCCCGAAGCATGTGACAAGTACGAGAGAGCTTCTGCTGACAACATTTGAGTTACCCGTAAGGGACACGAGGTTGTCGCTCCGTCAGTCGCGTTTCCTTTGCCCAGGTCCATACATAGATACTCAATGGAGTTTTAACACGGGGTCTGTTCAATACAACCAGGAAGTTCCGAAGTAATTCTTTCCGACCTCAGAAGTGCGAGAGTCGTGAAACGGCGGCGTAGATCCAGTGCAGCAGCCGCGTTAGGGCTGGCTGTGACCGGCTTCCGCTACGGAAGCTCACGGTCTTGTCTATCCTTCCTTTGGGTTTTGATTCTCTAGGCCACGTTGTACGCCACCTTAATTTCTTCGCGGTTTAATGAGCTCGCTGGAATGTCTTTGGTTTTAAAGTATACAAACGAATGCTTTTCTGTGGACATTTGTCTATTCGAGTGTCTATACTGAAAACGTTTTCAGCAGGAAATCCGTTTCTGTCGCCATCTTGTAACGGTTACCGTCCGCTTCCTATCGTTTCCATAGGCTTAAGAAATTGGTAACAGCGCGCAAAAAAGGCGAGGACAACGAGAGTAGAGCACAGGACGAGCGTTTGTGTCCGTTTGCTGCGTATGTCACGATACAATTAATATTCATTTAGCTATGGTAGATAAATTCCCAAGTCTTTCAAGTTTCGCCTTTCGCCGATATGTTTTCGGCAACACGATGGTTCCGCGTCGGGAGTTACTAGCGGCAGCGCGCGGGAGCGGTCACTTCGAAGACGAAGGCATCACGATAGCGGCGCCTTGGCCAAAAATGTTCTCGACCGTCACTTTGTCCGTTTACGCGTTTATTCTGATTCTCAAGAAAGATCCGCGTGGAACTATGAGGTCAATGCGATTATTTTCTTTTTTTTCCAGGCCCGTTACTGGAGGCCAAAGCTACCAGCGAACAAAGCATGCGGTATTATGCTCAGCTACAGGAGCATCTCAGTGCCAATGTACTAAATTGCAAACCTCTGCAATGTATCGGAGTCACCAGTCTGCATCTAACGCCTTTGAAGCCTGGGGCTATCAAGATTGTAATACTTTTCCCGTGTCTTTTAAAAAGAATATCACCACAGTACCTCATGTCATCAAACATAAACAATTAACGAGAGCCAGTCTTTTAACACTTACCACAGGCAGTCAAGCGTCCACAAGCAGGTGCACAAGACACTTTAGAAACATCATTATCTATGTGACTCCTACCCTTCGTTAAAATCTTTCTCCAGCGTCTACCAGGGTTACATTATTTTCATCAATCAAAGCCCACGTAACTTCCGTCTCGGCGTTACTCTGAAACACGGCAGAAAGTTTAGCAAGAGCGCCGAGAAATGGCACCGCGAGTGTCGTCTGCTCTCGTCGTCTGCTCTCGTCGTCTGCTTGTGCGCGGACGCTAAATAGACTTTGGAGCCGATGCAATGTTTTAAAGAACTGGGTCTGAATTCGGTTTGAACTGGTGTGATCGATCGTGCCAGTGCGGCGGCCGTACAACTTCCGGTTTATTCGAATGCGTTAGTTCCAACACTGCTGAGCTGCTTCAGCCAGTTCAGGCGAATCGAACAGGCCTATGCACCATCTCCACAGGCAGGCAGCCATCTTGAATGTCGTCACTTCTGGCTTACGTTAAAGCATCGATTCGGTGTCTCCCCGCCGCTGCAAGGTGTTCACGAAGAATGCGTGAATGCGACGAATTCTTGTTTTGTCTCGGCTATATTCTCTCGCATATTCCGGGTTAATATATCCTATTCTTTTTTCGTCCCGCATTGAAGATACGTAACGCACGGGACTGAAAACGAAAGGAAGTGAACAACATCTATAGGTACATAGACATAAAGAAGAAGACTAAGAAAGGTAATGCTCGGCGATGAAAATGTTTAACCCTTTGAGGGATTGTGGTTTCAAGATGATACCACCAAAAAAACTTCGCCCAAGAGCAAAACGGACAGTGGTATCCATTTGAAACCGCCGCGCTTTGCAGGTCGGTGGCGCCCTCTCTCGACAGGAACGTTAAATATTTCCATTATTTTGCACGGGTGTTCTTTAGAACGCTGGAAAAACGTTGTTCAATCACGTGGCTTCCACTTGTTCACATCAACGCGTCACTAAATCTGTTTCACGTGCCATAATATAGAAAATTGTTCTGCAAGTTCTTCTGTCAGCTCTCAAGAGGCAAGTAATACTTCTTACTAAGATCAATCTTCATTTCTAAGCTTTCGGTTGGCAAAACACAGCGGTGGTTCATTTTTGAAACCACTGTACTGAAACAGTGCATGATAGTAAATTTTACAAAATAAGCATAGAAGCTTTTGGTTCATATATTTCACTCATATTTTTCGTATAATGTGGGCATATATTTTCATTACCAGACAGTTGAGTATTTCAGAAATCAAATATTTTTTTTTCTAGGAATGGAACTTGGGTCGAAGTCGTTCTATGGTCGGAGAAGACACGATGTCGTCATTGAAGATATACCTTCAGACGATGAATCCGGAGAATCTAGCACGGATGACGAAACCGAGATAGAAGACGGTGATGCGGAGCCATCTGAGTAGGAAAGCTCGCAGGACTCCGACGATGACCTCATGGCGTGCACCACACCAACAAGTTCATCGGCGAAGCGTTGGATAAAAAAAGACTACAGGCCACAACTAAACGCATGTGCTGAGGCATCTGGCGTGCAAGACAGCTTGAAAATTGATGCTCAAGACAAGCGGCCGGCGGACATCTTTCTGGAATTAGTTCCTGAAGACTTCATTGAGGACATTGTCTTTCAGACGAACCTTTACGCAACGCAGACGGGGAAAGCTTTTTCCCAAACTAATAAGGAAGAGATGAAAACATACCTGGCCATCAACATGCTTATGGGCATAAAGAAGCTACCAAGCTACAGGGACTTCTGGTCAAGCCGCGAATGCCTGAGAGACCCGTTTGTCTCACGGCAGATGTCTATGCGTCGGTTCGGGGCACTCTTGACGAGCATCCACCTCAACGACAATGCCGTTGCTCCTAACCGTGGATCCCCGGGCTTCGACAAGCTCTACAAGGTGCGTCCACTGCTTGATAAACTGGCGCAAACGTTTTTCACGAATTATTCTCCATCCCGAAACCAGAGTATCGACGAGTCCATGATTCGCTTCAAAGGGAGGTCTGCGCTGAAGCAATATATGCCCATGAAGCCCATCAATCGTGGCTACAAGGTGTGGACCCGTGCTGACGAGACGGGTTATGTCTGCCAGTTCCAAATCTATGCGGGTAAGGCAGACAACCAAAGCAGCGAGCAAGGTCTAGGCGAGCGAGTTGTACGAGACCTCACCGAATGCCTCAAAGGAAAAAACTATCACGTTTATTTCGATAATTATTTCTCATCCGTACCTCTGGTCGAACATCTCACAAGCGCTGAGATCTATGCAACAGGAACTGTGCGAGCCAATCGCAAGCAACTGCCCCAGCTCTGTACAGATGCCGGTCTCAAAAGAGGGGACGTCGATTGGAGGATGTGTCCTGATGACAAACGCTCGTTCTCAAGTGGAAAGACAAGCGATGTGTCACAATGATATCCAATGCTCACACTCCTTCGGAAATTAAAACCGTGAAGAGGAAGCGAAAAGACGGAGCTCATGAAGACGTTCCCTGTCCCCAAGTCATCATCGACTACAACCAACACATGGGCTACGTCGATAAGGCAGATATGCTGAAATCGTATTATGAAGTGGATCGCAAAAGTAAAAAATGGTGGCATAGAATTTTTTTTTCATTTCATGGATGTGAGTGTTGTGAATGCCCACATTTTGTTCAAGCAAATTACGGCGGGGGAGCGTGTTCTTTTGTTGAAAAAACTCAAATTGCAAGTCGCGGAAGGACTCGTGGGTGCTCCAGACCTCAACCCGCATAAAAAGCGAAAAGTCGAACTCCCTTCCTACAAGCCACACGTGCCACAAGACATACGCTACAACAAGGTTAGCCATCTCCCCGTCCACTCCACGTCGAGAAGGTGTGCGTTATGCAGCACAAAAGATAATCCGTGCCGCACACGATGGATGTGCGAAGTCTGCAACGTTGGCCTTTGCCTGCAGGGCACCCCAAACTGCTTTCTTGGTTTCCATCGAAAGTGAAGGACGGACGTCTTTTCCCACTGAAACAACTAAGAACTACCGTTGTCATTGCAATATAACATGTTTTGTGTTTCTAAAAGAGCTTCACCTTTATAAACCTTGTAGCTAGATAAATTATTAAACATTGTGTGAAAAAGGAATTCCGACTTTATTCATTTATTTTTGACCCGGTCCGGTACAGTGGTCTCGCAAACGTACCACCTACGTTTGACCTCTCTATACATAAGTTTTCGCCAAAAGTTATTTGAAGCACATATTTAAGGTGTTTTACAGCCATGTGCCAAGTTTTAATTCGAAATTTTATCAGGAAGTGAACCTGTCCCTCAAAGGGTTAATTTATAATGTGGCGGTAAGAACTGCATACGATCCAGTTTCTTTCGTTATTTCTGCTATCTTCGTTCGCGCACGTGAAGCGCTTCCTGGCGCTGTTTTCTTACGCGCACTTTTGCAACGCTAGCAGCGGGTCTGCTGGAAGCGGGCTGCGGGCTTGGCGGCATTGGAAAGACAGCGGCCAGCCTCGGGCCGGTCGGAAATGTTCTGCGGGGCGGATCTTTCCCGAGGGCCTCCGTTTGGGGGCCCTTAGGATAAAGTACAGATTTTCCCATAATTGTTTGCTCAATGTCATAAGTAAAATAGTGATGTAGTGATACTACAATAACAGTTTCTGTTTTGGGCCTAGTTCGAATGTGCGTATTTATGATTACGCGCAACTAATGAGTTTTAAAGCAAAATAAAACTGTTCACTTTACGTCCTCTACCCAGCAACTGTGTGAAGTGCGCGACACGTTTGAGCCGTACACGACTTCCGCACTTTTTTCGAATTGTACTGCGAATTTGTACTGGCGTACGTCAAAATTTGCCACTTCGGTTAGTACCCTAAACAATAACAAAAATTCTATACTGGAAAACAAAAATCGGCGATGGCTTGTTTGCGTTAACAGTGTCGCGGAATGTACGTCATGAGACAAGGGAATGAGGAATGGTACCACAATTATCGTCGCCCATGACCGCGAGTTCCGGAACGCGATGCACATTCAACATCGCGCATGTGTCTTCCACCTATTACTCAAGCTAGGCTTTTGTCGGGTGTGCGATCATCAAAAACTATAAACGCATACCAAACATGCTCGACGAAATGTGGTGTCGCAAAAGAGTTGGTAAGAGGAAATCATTCAACACTGTCCGATATTGTGGAAAGACAGTACGGGCGACACTGTGACGGACCTCTGAGCATGTTTACCCTGTCGGTCTTCGGTCTCAAACCAATATGACTAATTATTTTTGAATAAAAATGTGCTCAATAAAATAGACGAAAAGAATATCCTTGCTTTATTTCGGCTAATACTCATGACGAACCTTGCGTAGCGTCGATCAGTGGTAGCGTCGGCTCTTATGCTAAGGATTAGGTATGCATTGTTGCTCGCATTGTTTCCAAATTTTCTTGCACCAATTTACGCGAATCGCACACCACTTTTGATCTTGTTGTTTCCTAAAGGATCACTAAAGCTCAAATAGGATACACTGCAATGTTTTGCTGCAATTATCCCTGTTACTGATATCACGTAGGAGTCCCGGCACATAAAAATAGCTAATTAGAAGGTGAGTCTTCCACCAACCCCTCCCATCCCCCCTCCGTCGTCACTTGAAAAGAGTGGTTGACCCAAAGCGGCTCTGGGTCTCCACTTCGCCCAAAGGCTAGTCACTAGGCCCTTGTGGTAGCCAAAGCCTCTAAAACGCCAGTTTGACTATCCAGGGTAGTACGACTTTGTTCGTTTCTAGTGTAGACTTTATGTGTCCCACTGTGGGACAAGACATTAGAGACTTTGAGTAAACCATTACCGTATTCGGCGTACCGCACTACTGAACTTTTGAATCATTCTTTAAAGCGCGGGCCCCGTGGTCATGGTATCACTTGGGCGCGCGCTTAAAACTATGCTTCTAAGGTTCCGGCAGTGCGGTACGCTGAACATGGTAACGGTTGGCTAACAGTCCCCGTTAGCGGAGCAAAATTCGAGCCCGATGCTGTTCCTTCATTTCATTAATACTGGTTAATATTTCTGTTGCGACTTCTCTAAACAGTAAAAAACTTTAAACAAAATCCGAAGAAACGAGGATTTGAGAGCGGGTGGGGACGGCAGAGCTCTGATTGGATGGAATAGTGGGTAGACACGAAGGCTACAGCCGCATATATCTCTGCCCATTATCTCCCTTCAATCAGAGCGAACAAGAGCATCGCCTGCTCCTCGAGAGGGTCTGACAGTCGGCGTTTGTACTTCAGTCACAGCGTGTGGCATTCTTACGCCAAACCGGGCGTTTAGTGTTCGGCGTTCGGACGCAAGACACGGCGCGAGGAGCGGAGGACGCTCTTAATTGTTAGCTCTGATTGGAAAAATTCAAGTGAGCGAAGATAGAGACAGTTAGCCTCGGCGTCTGCCCACTCTCCTTCCCGTCATGAGTCGGCGCTCTGACGTCACAGCACGCTCTCATCTCCTCGTCTCCCTCAGTTTGTCTCCGCATAGTCAGCGACAATTTCAGAAGCGCAGGGTGTGGCTGGCCCCGAGTATCTCGTTATCTGTGCGCAACCAATAAGGTTGCCGCCTCAGTCGATTAGAATATCAAAGAGCAAATCGCGGCGCAAGAAATGTGAACATATTAAGCCACGCCCGGCGCTTCTTAAGCTATCACCGAAAAACACAAGTGAGTCAATGAAACTCGATAAACAGCGAGCGTTGTTAGTAAATATATTAGTGATTGACCATAAAAAATGTTCAAGCAAAAGAAAAAAAAATGCGCCTTGCAGAATATCACGCAGCTAAATACCGTTCGGGAATAAGCTCTCAAACTTCGCTGAAGCCACCAGCAGATTTTCATAAGCCAAGCGACAGCCTTGATGCCTGAAATAGGCATGAAAGCAAGCAGCCGCGTTGCTGAATATGAAGCCGATTTCTCTTGTTTGCGTAAACCTATGACCTTCCCCGCGCTTGTTTGTTTGTTTTCTCTTTGTTTTTAGTAAAAATTACTCTAATAACTTTAAAATGACTTTCGACAGATTGTGCACACAAGAGCTAAAATATCAGTTTACATGTTCGTTTTGGTTTTTGGATAGATTTGTTCGTATTATTTTCTACAACCTATTTTATTTTTTCTCTTTGATGTAATTTGTTTTTTGTTTGAAGCAAGGTAGCTCCAACGATTTTCTTAAAACAACACTGTTCAGTGTGTCAAACAACTGATAGCATGTAAAGGAAACTGCAGTATTTTTTCTCAGGATTCAAGTCATGAGGATTGGTTAATGTAGATAAAAAAATACATAAACTAGAGCAATATCTAATATGTTGTAGCATCAGGTATATGGATCAAATGCTATAAAAAAACGACGCAATCAATTCTGAAGACTTTTTGTTTATTATATTTCAAGAACACAAAAACAAAGAAAACTCGAATATTGACGCGCGCCTAAGACGGTCACTTGAGGCTCCAGACTTCCGCCACAGTCAGGCACTAAGCAGGAAACACAATTTCTTGCAACGCTAAAGGAAAACAGTAGTTTGCATTGTTGAGTGCGTTCACTTTATAAATAGATATGTGTATGAACTTTTAGTGTCCCACGCCACAGTGCTATCATCAACAAAACACGTATCCTCCGCGAACGCTCCAGCACACACAGCATTCTACAAAATCAGACAGCCGCGGCTTTGCTTCGGGTGACAAGACACTCGTTATATTAAGTAACTGAACGGTGCTGTACCAAAAAACAACTCATAGCTATAATGCACTCGCAAAAATGTTTTCAAGAACGCCAGGTCTCACCACTGCTACATAATGTTTACAATACGCGTACTCTGGTCGATCACGCAGCAGGTAGAACAAAGCAGCGTCCAAAGAACACTTCCAAACATAGCACAAACACCGACACACCAAAACACGGCAATACAAACTGCGCAACCGAGAGCAAATTCAGCGTCTCCGGCGCCGGCTTCACAATCTCTTTTGGCTGAGAGACCTCACATTTCATGTTAGCCATGTGGAACCAATCCGTCTCATCGATTCTTTGAACGAGCGACCGAAATGCCATCCTGAGACGGTAGTGCTTCCGCACAGGTACCCCCGCGTAGGTAAGCAAAAGCGGATCCTTTGACTCGGTCACTCTGGGGTAAGCGGCGCGCATGTAGCACGGCAACTGCCTTACTACGAAGCACAGCCGGCCTTTGTTTGAAGCACATTTTAAGCAGTCGTGTATCGTGGTCGCTTCCGTCTGCGGACCAAGTGACCTCAAGAGTTTGCTTAGAACTCCGTTGTCTTCCGAATCAAAAAGGGTCAAGCTCTGCGGTGTGTCTCGGGTCGAGCACGGTCGAATTGTGTGGGCGTCCAGAGCCATTTCGAGCTTAATCAGATTGTCCACGATGAGTTCTGGGATGCGAGCGACCAGCCACGAAGTCAACTGACCTTTAAAGTACACCGAAAGGGAGAAGCTGCCCAGGACCCACGCTAGGACGACAAAGCGGCGACTCGTACAGAAGCGGGCAGAGGTTTGCAAATTACATGACGTCGAATAGAACGTCGCAACGAGAAAAAGCATGGTGTCGTTGGCCACGATTATCCCAGATGTGGTAGAATCTAATAAATCTGTAACAACGAGTGTGACGAAGCAAAATGCAAGACATAGCACCAAGAAAATCAGCGACAACTTCGATCCTTCAAGGGCATATCCTGCAGTGACTGGAATTGTGCTCGACTTCTTCACGTAGAACGTGAATGCTCCGATATTGTTGACTATTGGTAGGTCACAAGCTCTAAGTAGCCCACTAGAGAATGCCTGAAAGAACATAAAAATATCAATTTCCTTAGCCCGGTACTTGTGCAGACTATCCCCTACTGAGAATACTGTCTTTACTAGTGTTGCATTGAGGACAGCCAGTGCCTGTAGTATTATTTTTCTGTTGTGCCCATCGCAAGTGGTGAATCGTTTAGATACGCTGGGCAACGTCCTGCAGGCTATGTTTACCACCTTCCCCGAAAAAGAAACGAGACTGCGCGGGGTACTTTCTCCTTGGTGATATCTTAAGACGTGGTCGGCTCCAGGTTGTTGAAATTCAACGGATCCAATGACGCCCGTATCACCGATTACCTTTCCAGATTCCTCAAAATACGCCGTAACAAGGCATCGACAAAGCCTCATCTGCTGACTAGAAAACAAGTGCGGGGAAGGTGCGGATACCTCGAAGCATCCAAAAACCAACCATTTTGCTGCATACCAAAACATGTAGCCCTTGGAAACCGGGTCAATGCAAGCGTCTGGCGTTCCCGAGGGACGGTAGGTCATAAGAAGTGTCCGAACTCCGTAGACAGCCTTGCGTTCAATGTGGGTCCTTAGTTTGTCCCAGTGTCCGCACCACCGTGTCCCTTTCACATCGACGCCCTTCTGCCATTCAATGTCGTGAGCGTCCCAATTCCCACCGCAGCAGACGAAAGTTGCATCATCGCCCGAGCCAGTCCAGTTACGAAGAATCGAGTTGATTTCTTGACGGGATCCACCATAGCAGATTGCCACTGACCTATCAATGGCGTAAGCTACGGCTAGCAGACTGAGCATAAATTTCAATGATTCGACCATCATATCGGCTCTAGCGTGTGCTACTTCTAAGCTTGGTACTAAATATCAACAAACTTCTATTCAGGTGCCGAAAGTACCTCCCAGAGCACGGCTTTTCTATCGGGCGGTACGTGTCCTCTGCTCGGACATTAGTCAGCGAACTCCTAGCCGTTAGACACCGAGGAAAAATAATACTGTTGCGTGTGGAAGGAAGGGCGCGTCCGTTGTGTCTACTGTTTACCGACTGATGTGGCCCGTTGTTAAGGAAATAAGAACAACCCCTCACGGTTTGTCGATGACCAAACGATATCATAGCGTGACAATACTGCGGGCATATCGTTGGGGCTTTCCTATGTCATTATCCAAAAAACCTCCGGTGTCGCGGTTCTAGAGTGTGCCCGAATCTTTCGTTATATCTTAACTATATGCTGCTGGCGAAGTCGAGACTATAATTTAAATTGTGATTCGTCTTTAAAGTTCTTTTTTCAGTTGTTTTATGCAGAATGTTTCAGTCGGTATAAGATTCCAACAGGCAGGTGTCCACACATGGAAATGAGTCAATAATAAGCTAGATATGAAAAAAAGTAAGGAAAGGGAGCAACGGCGCGTTTTCCTTTCTTCTTTTGACGCGCCCCCGAGCGGACACGAGAAGGGAGGAACGGGAACCTTTTCTTCTTGTGCAGGCAGGTGGGAGGAAAGTTCCGCCCTCCCCCCTCATTATTTTTTTAGTTTCTTTGTTCGGGCACGTTGATTCTGTTGATTGATAAATGTTCCTGAGCTCACTGAGCATCAGAGGCAGCGAAGGCCGCCTGTACACACTAAAATTTTCAACCCCCATTTTCATGTTAAAAGGGTGTTTTTCCGAGCTCACACCCTGCCTACACCAATTTTACATGCTTTTGAATATTCAAGCGTGTACGGAAAGGCCTACACCCTTCGTACATCATATTTACACCCTGCGGCTACCGAAAGCGTTTTAAGAGGGTGTTGCGGTGGTACACCTATGATTTCGGAGTCGTCAAACTCGGAAACCACAAAATTGCAGACATACGCTCCGACAGCAGAACAAACAGAAGTCAGGAGTTAGTCCGCTCAATTTAGCGGATTTCGTGAAGTTCAAGTAAGCATAATGAACAGCTGACATCCAAGCCAAGCCAACACTCAATTTGTTTTCAAGACAGATGAATGCGTGCGTGTTGTACAAGCTCCTTGGTAGTTTACGTGCAAGTGACCACGAAAATAGCATCGGGTACTCACGCACTTCTGCTCAACGGTGAGACCACATCGGTTTTATTATGATACTATCCGTCTCATCCTGCGATGTACTAAAGTGAAGGCTAGATGTTCGAGACGGTACAGGCTCACAGCTTTTCTGTGAGCCTGTACCGTAACGTGGTTGTCCTGGGCTTGTCCTTCGTGTTTTATTCTTTCGATTTTAAGTATTCATTTTCAACTCGCTCGCTTTAACCAGTAATAGTAGGTAGGTTCATGCAGTGCGACCATCTAGCGATGCTATGAGCTTGTGCTCGAGCCTGGGGTTTAGTGCATGGTAGAGGGGGGGGGGGGGGGGGGGGGGCGGGCAGTCATCGGGGGGTATCACACACGATGATGCCAAGTCTGTTCATGGCGGGCTCTCGTGCTGTTTTGATTGGAGGAGAAGGGGCGTGTGAAAAATTGGCAAATTGAACATGGTTAATACATGCTGGAAATGTTAAGAATGTTCACGTGCAATAACCCGAGACGTTGGAGTTGAGCAATTGGAGATTTATTTTAGGATAACTTTAGAGGTTCAGCCTTCTGTCCCTCCCCACCAGTATCGAAGGCTGCTAGGATATTTGTTCAGGCTAAGCCCTCTGTCTTTCAATTGGTGAACACTCGGGCCGTTCCACCTGACCTTGTTATTTTATAACAGATGTGTTAGACAATGAAATGACCATTTTCTTTACATGGCCAACACATTAAAAGTGTTATCAAATAATTCCTGCCATATTCATATTCTATGTTTACAGAATGGGGTCGCCCTGCCTGTGGAGGGTGAAGATGCGAGCAGCCTCGAAGCCCACCAACAGTGGCTGTGTGCTGAGAGCGACAGCTGGTGCCTGATGAAGGCGGCAGATTGTCCTTCAAATGGATGAGACTGCACAGGATGCTTATACCTACCTGATGGATGCTAGGAGGGTATGCATTCCGTATTTCTCACTGATCTCTACGACAATTGCTCTATCGCGCTTCCCCACTCCGCGATTGCTGCTACCGGACGGCCATCTTGGGACACGGAAAATCAACCTTTTGGAGCGTTGCGGAGGCTGGGCGACAGCGTGCTGAAGACAGATTTTCTGCAATTTGTCGTCATTCGCCATGTTAATTCCCCGCTCCTTTACTGCGACTCCGAAACTCAGAGTTTCATACTCAGAGCGCAGCAACTAAACGGCGCATGGCATACACGGGCGCGACACACCGAAACCACCGAAACTATTAACGAGCAAGAGCCCCACTAGCTCCTTCCGACCGCACGGTTATGACGAACCTGGCATCTCGTGGATATGGGCAGCAGAAGCCAAAATTATTTCGGAGATAAACTAATTAAGGCCAGCGTAGACAGGGTATAAAGTAAAAGAGACGGCGACGTTATGAAGTTTCTATGAACGTTTAAATATTCTTGAAAGGTTTTAAGACTCGCTTCAAGCACATATAGGGAAAGTACCTTGGCCGATCTATTTATTGACCATGCATGCTGTTCATATTTAAATTAAAGACAATGTTCTTGAACCCGCTTGTTGACGCACGAAATCCCTAAACTTGTCAAATATTTCGTGGTTCCGTATTGCAGCGAGACTGAATAGACCTTTTGCAAAACGTACAACGCCACGACGGCAGGGAATTTTGGGAACCCTCGGTACAGATCATGCGCTTTCTCATTGCGCCTCCACGACTGCGAGCGCGTCCCGGCAGCTACAGGCAGCAGCCGTTGTAGCCATCCGCCATCCCGCCCATCCGCATAGTCGTACGTCGTTGGCGGCGTACCGTATCTGTGGCAGCGTAAAGGCATCGCGACAGGCGAACTTATTTGAATACGTTCTTCGTCATAACTTACCTTCACGTATTGAAGTGTCACCGAATCCACTTATTTTGCACCGCAACCGTGGCAGGTTTCGACCAGGTTCAACAAAGCGTTGGTACCGCAGACGACAGAGCCGGTACAAAGGAGAGGGATGAGAAAGGGGCAGCTGTTGGCTCGTCGCTCGTCCGACTCAGCTGCTCAAAAGTTGTTGCCGTGGTAATCTGCGCCTGCTCGCGTATGCCACGTGGTCACGTGGTAGCGGGAGGAGGGGCGTACCGAGTACTCCCATTATTCGTCGCGCGGCACCCGCGGGCTTTTCGGATTTTTGCAAAGGGTCTATTGGACGGAAGCCATCAATGTGCTACGCCGATACCGGAACACAGTTGTTCAATAGATAGCACGTCAATTCGTATCAAGCGAGATGCACGAACATGATGTTTCGGCTTCCCAATCGAAATATCTTGATTTGCTGGGCTACGCATTCTAGAAAGGGCAGCGGTCCGATTGTCTTCTCATCTCAAAAACTTTTCTGTCGCTGTGATGTCGGCACACTACCGTTCGATAGATGAACTCGTTTTCAGGCGAGATGCACGAACAAACCTTTCCGCAGTGCTAACTGATGCTTCAGCTTTCCAATCTAAGTATCTTTATTCGCTGCATTTTAAAAAGGACACCGCTCCCACCGTCTTCTCGACAACTTTTCTGTCGCCGGGCTATCAGCATGTTCGTTCGATAGATCAATTCGTTTTCGGGCAAGACGCATGAACAAACTATTTCCTCACCGCTAACTGATGTTTCGGTTTTCCAATCGAAGTATTTTATTCGCTGGGCTAAGTATTATAAAAGGGGCACGTCTTGATTGGGTGAGGTGTACCGCGACGTCTGGCGAAGGACTCCGCTTCGCGTTCTGCCATCCAACTCGCTTCCCTGCTCCCGTTTCCTCACGATCGTAGGTTTGTGATCATGCTGACCTACTGTTCAGTGCTGCAATGCAATTCCCAAAACGAAGCCGGTATCATATTTTACCAGCCGAAAACGTCGAGATTAAAGAAAGCATGGACAGTCAGACTAAGGATTGTAAAGGCACCGTCAACATCGGCCGTTGTGTGCTGTAAGCACGTTGAGAAGAGGGGCTTGGTTTACCCACTACAAGGACGTTGGGTGAGACTTATACCGACGGGATTTTCGTACCTTTTTCTAAACGTTTGCCACGTTTACCTGTATAATTCGGTTATAAGTATCGAAAGTTATTGGTGGAGGCAATTCTGTCAATGAACCTCCCTGCCCCCTCCACAGTCTGCACGATATAAGGCGATTGTGCAAGGGGTTGTGGAAGCGGCGGTGTAAGTGTTTGAGACACTGAAATTCTGTTCTTTGCATGTTCATGAGTTAGGAGAGCATCACACCCCGCTTTGCGGGCATACAAATGGCATTTAAGTCAAAGGCCTTTGGGCGGTCTCACTTGTGATACTCTCTCCGTGGCCCAGAATATATTTAACCAGGGCTGGGCAATTGATCGATTAACCTTCCGATTAATCGATTAAGGCTTTAATCGCGATCAAATTGTTTAGCCGGTTAATCGTTCTTTTAATCGGTACTCAAAAAGAAGTCAACTGGGTGCACGCATGGCTCTATCCTGGACGACCTGCCCGAACTAGAGGTGACGCATGCCCCCTGCGTGGCGTGCATCCGGTCGTTCTGTACTGAGCGGTTTTCTGTTGCTAGCCAGGCGCTCTGAGTATGAGCAAGGTTCAATTCTCGCGCTCGCGAAGCGTCACGTGTTCGAGGATATACATTACAGTTCTACCGAGGCCAGACGAACAAGCCGGGCCCGCAATTGATCCCTTTACGACCACGAAACTTCACGTGTTGAGGATACATCCTGCCCAGGAAAGACAAACAAGCAGAAAAACAAGCTGGGAAGCTAACAACGCCATGGTTACTTGTTCCAGTATTTGGGCCGTACAAATAACGAGTTCACGAGTATGAAAGGCAATCTCGCTGGAAAGTTTGGGTTTAAAGTAAACTCCAGCGGTGAAGTTTTTAACTCGAAGGAAGTCCACTGCATCATCTGCAAAAAGCCGTTTTCGTACAGTGGAAGCGTAAGTTCGCTTCAGTAGACAGTTTTAGTGGATCGTACGCTAAAGCCTTGCGTACGCAATAAAATTGCGGGTCGGGAGGGCGCGTGCGCAGTACGCAATAGAAGAGCTAGCGTATTGCGTACGCACGCAACGCTGGGGATTTTGCGTGGCGGGCTAGCGGGCCTTGCGGGACGCTCTCGAGAGATCTCGGACCCAACGAGAGCGCCAGTTTCAAGATGGCGGTTACCTCGACTGGCGCAGCAAGGGCGACGTGGTGTTTTCGAAGTTCTGTGTTACGTGAAATTGCGTGGTGTTCAGCTCGGCAATTCTTTCTGGGACCTACCGCGGTTGAATCAGATCGCCATGCAGCTGAAGGAGTGCACAGTGACAATGTTCGCCGCTCGCAATGTGCGTCAACGCTGCGATCTGCTCAACGCTAAGCCTATTCGCACAGTTCATCGCCGACGGACGAACGACTCTAAAAGAAATCGCCGAAGTTCTCGACGCTATGCACTGGACATCAGTAGGTCATGAATTTCATTCCGCGGTAGCATTGATAAAAGCTGCCGTTTCCACGGGACGACTGACGGAGGCTCCGTGATCGAATTTGGCTACGCACTCGTAGCCTCTGTACCCCGCAGAAAAGCGCACTTGAAGAGGCAGCTGCGGCTTGGTTTAATTTGAAATAAAATGATTGGACACGTTTTCATCTTAAATATTTCTTTCCAGGAGCATGGTTGCGCTATAAGCACGCGGAATTCTCCGGCTCTAGCAAATTTAACCAAGATCATGCGCGGTGTTCACTCGAAAACGTAACGCACAACTAAATTCGGTCCGAGCAGGTCATTTTTAGCGTACGCTATACTATTGCGTATTGCGTACGTAAGAGCCAGCAGCGCTATACTAAAAGTGTCTAGTATCACCTACGAGCGAAGCATCCATGTACGCCGCTGCAGCAAGGACCATCCGTCAAAACGCAGACAACAATCAACGCCTTCTCATCGAGGCCCCTTTCTCTGAAAAAAGAAGAAAGCATCGCCCAGGCCCTGACTTCTTGTCTTCCTGTCGGAGAATGTAGACAAACTTCTTTGTCTTCGGAGCTGAAGCAAAAATATGTGAGTCTTTGAATCGTTGAACTATATGTATCCTCAATTGTAAATGTCCTTTGCGCCGTGTAACAGAGTAAAATAAGACTTTAAAGGCAAGACGAGTTGTTGCGTTCTTTTTAATACATTATTTATAAAAATCAACGCAACCAATTAATCGATTAATTAATCAATTAAAGGGTGGCGATTAATCGGGTTAAAATTTTTAATCGACGCCCAGCCCTATATTTAACACGTTGCTTGAGCAGAGTGCAGCTTTTTTGCTGAGACGTTTTTGTTTAGAAACAAAGATGAAAAAGCCTTAATTTATTCAAATCATCAGCAGCGTCGATTGTGTGAGATGTAAGTATATTGCGATGCTCCTGCAAGTGCGGTGACATTTCTTCCTTTTCATATACCAGCTGTGATTCATGCGCTGGCTGCCCCGGAAACCATGCTCGGAGTGTTGGTTGAAGCTTCGCCTGCAGCTACAGGCCATACCTCAATACGGCCGCCTATAAGAATTCACATTTCCCACGAAAAACGCGCACAAAAAAGAGAAAACAGAAACTAGTATGCCGACAGCCAACGCCGTCTCGGCCTCCGCAACGCGAGTAGGGCGAGTGAGGGGAAAACTTTTGTCCCTAGCGTGACGTCACCCTGGCTCGCCGTAAGGGGTCGCCACCCAAACTTCTCAATGCTAGTACTCTCGCCATACAATGCACCTAGTGTTTGTTTGGCCCCTGGCCATGAAATAATTCTCAGTTTTGCCATTTCATCTCACCGGGAGCCCGACATTGGTCATCGAGATCTTAGCCGGCTTGCCCTGAGGAAGCTAAAAGACCGCTAGCAGACGCATCGTCTGCTAACATGAGGGCAATAATAATGAGTTTGTTTGCCACTAGGTATCATTCTATGACAGAAACAAAACGAGGAACAGACTGGCAAGTCATCTGCGGACAGAGCCAAAAATGGACAATAGACCTGCTACAAATTGTGTGCCGCGCAGAGTGAGATCGAAAACTAATTGAAATGTGGAACATCAGCTATTTTACGGATGCAATTGTCGTCCTGTGCTTCGTTTGGCTATGCTGATTTGTTTTCTGACCGTGTGTAACTTGACACCCACTGGTACTAAAACGAGAGCTTGGGAAATGCACCCAGCCTTGCCGCGATATTGATCTCACTATCTGATAGAAAGTGACAGGTTCTCACCCAAAACTTGCCTCGTCGACAACGAAAAGATTTCTCATTGGTCGACAGCGCTCGTCTGTGGCATCGTGTTCAATCACAGTGCGAACCTAGTGAGATCTTGATTGCGATCTCAACGATGACCAAACTCAGACCCCAATAACATTTTATTCTTTCTCTTTTTGCACTAGTTATCTGTGTCTGTGAAAGTGCCTATGTATTTGCAAATATATATACTAGATTTAAAATAGAAAGATGAAGTTAATTTTTGAAATTATTTATTGTGGGCTGGAATTAGGAGAAGTCTTCTTTGAAATTTGGTTCTGTCATGTTTCACTTCTGTGACATTCATGCAAGTATGTATGCATGCTCTACTTTCAGTTCCGAAAAGACTAAAAGCGCCAGACAAAGATCGAGCCAATGAAGGCAAGGTCGGAAGGAGTGGCATCCATCCTCAGTCTTGCCACTATGAAGGTTTTGAGATGCAACAAGGAGCTGCTGGAGCACATCACCGTGATCTCAGTGGAAGGTGCCAACTGCAAGCTCATGAAGCGAAAGCTCCAAGTATTGGATATAATTGCTGAGTGCCTTTTCCATTGACAAGAAGCCCCCAACATTTTCTAAGAACTCCAGTAGGGCTTTGTTGTTGCGTTTTTATACTCGCAACTCATTCACTTAGCCAATTTCGTTCTTCTAGCCTGGCTCAGCTGGCAAGCTGAACAGTGACTCTGAAACTGTACCATTGTTTCCGGCCAGACTGTCCATTATTATTTATTGTTCTTCCCTGCTGTCGTGATACGTCTGCAGTGTAGTCATGACAGGTACTTGAATGGAAGCTCCTACTTTCTACACCTGGGTCCTAGAAAACAATTTGTAAGTGATGAGGTGCCCACAATCATGGGCGTCAGCAAAGTGGCGCAAGGGGAGAGGGGGGGGGGATCATTCTGGGTGGTGTAGCTTTCTGCCCTATAACTTTGAAACAAATGAGGTTCCTTCTTTTCCTGCAAAACGTACTGCAGATTCCCATGCCCGCAATCTAGGCCAGCGGTTTGGTGGCCGGGAGCTAAAAGCATTTCATGCTTAAAATCATACTCATCAGTGCGACCATTATTGTCCTCTGACTGAATCAATTCTGCTTTTATATGCAGGAGGGAACCTTCCCGACGTCACCCTGCGTTGCCTTCTCTGGGTATGATGCGGAGGCAGCGAAGAGCATGAACATACACGTTGATACAGTTTGGCTTTTCGAAGTGCAAGATGCGGAGGATGGCTTGATTGCGGTCATGGCGGCCTACTGGCTTTTCGGCTTCGCCCATGGCTAGAAGACATACAATACACGCAGCCTTCTTCAGGGGCTTTGTCTTATTCTAACCTACTCACAGGTACGGCCAGTTGCAATCAATGTGTTAAATACAATCAAGAAACACTTGTAGCCTGATTTCTGATCAGATAGTGCGATCGCCAAAGTCTGGTGAAACTCCTGCCAGGATTGTTTTTTCGATTTTCGAAATCACTAAAGGCTTTGTTTGTTTTTCTTGAGATGGCAGCCGCAAGTTGTGCGGCTCACATACCTAAGTATTCTTCATTTCATGACCAGCTTTATTCATTTATATTCATCACATTTCTCTAGTCCTGTTTGTTGTTTCCTAGTCATCAAACTATTAGGCACCTGTATGAAGTAGTTACATTTTGTTTTTACGTTTTTATTAAAACAGTTTGTGTCACCATGTTTGGAATTCAGCACCCTTACTACGAAACGTCAAATTAATCTTATGTTGGGATACTTTCCTAAAAGTGGAGATGACCGGCATTAAATGTTGTGTTTCTTTAGCGCTTTGGTTCATATATTAGCCTGCTCATTTTTATAGGGCAGTACAGTGCTATATAGAAAATTTTCTGTAAAATTTTCTGTGTGGCTATTCATTTAAGAGGGGGCGCAACTCAGAGGTACCTCTCTCTCCCGTGAGGTGGCGCTCGCTGTCCACGATATCCGAAATCGTCCGTTCGGCGATAGGCCGGATCGGCACTGTGCAAGGTGTTCTTCCGCGGCCGTATTCCGCGCCCGTATCCCGTTTCCTTCTACACGCCTAGGCGTCAGTGTGCGTGTCTCGCTTTCCTGGTTCTCGGTGGATAGGTCTCCGTGTTTTCGCACGTGGCAAATTCACCTTGGAGCTATGGGTCGAGGACAACCGTCCTATGGCAAGCGGACCGCGAGGTGTTCCACAGCCTCGCGGTCCGTCAATGCGTTGTGCTTGTTTGTACTTTTATTCTTTTAAGCACGTGTTTTTGTTTGTTTGGTTTTTGACGCAGTTTTATTTTATCGTTATCTTTCACACAAACGTCCTTCGGCCTTGGGATCGTGGAAATCGGGGATGAAACGTGCACAGAGTAGATCGTTCTTTGCCTTCTTTATATTTTTCACGGACGTATTGTGACCTCCGTACGGTTCGTGGTTACCGCAATCTGACGCGGGGAAAAACGGGTAGCCTGCTTTATAGTCAGGGTTTTTCTAGGGGAGGGTGATAACTCACTGTTCTTCTGGAAATTCACATAATGCCGAAAAAGGTGACAAGGGTAATGATTAGGGTATGCTTTTTCCGGTGTTTATTTTTGAGCAAAAATCGGTGCATGTTTTTCGGTGCTTATTTTTTAAACACCAGTGTATTATGGTTGAACGCATCGTGATGACGCTAAAAAGCGTTGTTAACCGAGGAAGAAAAATGTGATTGGACAAGAACATTTCAAATTTCCAGTTCCATTCACAAATCTCATACGCTCTTCTCGTGGGAGCATCTATCCCGACGAAAAAACCCTAAGTCATTGAGCTGTGAACGCATACGCAGTGTACAATCTTTTGGCCTAGAGAGCTATTGCGCACGCTCGAACGCGCTTCACAGCCTAGTAGACGAAGTTGGTGGCACCCAGAAGGCGAGTTTTTGAATGGTCTGCAGTAGGCAAAAGAAACAAATAAAAATCAACGCATCTCAGTTCCTCAAGCGAAGAGGCGCTTTTGAAGGTCAATGGTTCCGGACGACACGAATGTTGTTGGCGTTGTCTTCCAAGAACCACACCAATCTCTGAATACGCACTGGAAGGATGGAGGATCGACGAGATAATATGTTTAACAAACGTCTACAGAGGAGGCGTTTCGAAGAAACTAGCCGTCACTAGGGCGGAAACAGTCATCGACTGGGGTGTTTTAGTTTTTCTCAGGCCGAATATTTCCAACACCCGGAGTTTTTTTGGTTGTAACCAATTTAGTATTTTCGTCACCGGCGGATGTTTCTCAACTCAGAATATTAAAGTTGATCCTGAGAATTATGTTTTTTTTTTCTTGGTGAATAGAGGTGATTGGTTGAGTGCAAAACTTCGCATTATCAAAATAAGAAACATCGAAATGCTGAACACCGGATAAAGAAGTTGCTAAAAGGCCAAAGCGCCGGAAGGCAACCCTGAACTGTAACAATATTTATTTACTTTTTCGAAACGTATTTTTCTAAGGGAAACTGGACTAGGGCAAGAAAGAAGGGAGAATGGAAGGGCCGGGAAGGGAAAGGTACGTAGTTCGGAAGAATAGAGTGAGGAGAATAGGAAGTTTCAGCAGATGGTTTCCGGAACCCGCTAAGCGCCAGTTTAGCTCTGCGTAATCCGCCACGTAACCTTGAACTATGCAGAAAAGACTGGAGGCGTGCATGCTCAGATGCAGCGCCTTCTTTGGGGATACCGATACTGAGGAGAAAAACGGCCTGCTAAATCTCGCTGTCTCCAAAGCTGACTGGTAACGTCACGCAGAGGAAACGGCGGCCAAACGTTCCGGGCGTAGAAAATCAACCTCCTTTCGAGATACGATCACGAAGGTGGTGCATATGTTATGTTTGCTGCGACGCATAGCAAACGCCTCAACGATTGCGATTCCTTTCAAACCCTGACCTACGCAAATGATATACTACAACGCGGTCAAAAGCGATGTCTTGGGCACCCCGATAAGTCGTTTTTGTTCGAACTACGGATTATCGGTTTCCCGAAGTTAGCACAAAGAAGTTCAAAGTGGGGAGTTTCTGTGTGCCTAACAGAAAACGAAGCACCCTAAACATTTCATAGCTTAGCTTAGTGAAGTGGCCTACTAATCCTTGGGGTCTCGTGCCTGTTCTGAAAACTGGGGAGAAAAAAAGAAACTCTTGAACGTTTTTCTTTAGACCTGAGTGACACACCCAACCCCTTTCGTGACAAGAGTCGTAACAAATTTCTACTTTTCTCCTATAGACCTTTTCATCTCATTAGTTACCCGACTGGCGGACAGAGGGCGCTGACGCACTCGGCGCCATTGGGTGGCTTCAATTCGGTTGGTTAAGGTTTCAGCGCGCTCTCGGCTGTGTTGGTGTGTTATGTCATTCTCGCCTAATTTCGTCATACAAATGTGCCCGTTATAGCGCACAACTAATAAAACTGTGGTACTGAGCCAATTCGAGAACCACGAAGTGGTTTCGAGTCATATTCGCGGACTTTTTTACGAACGCTTTACGATGCATCTGGTCATGTTCGTCGCTAATTTCGGTCAGGTTCGGCGGCGTAACGACTGCGATGCACAAGGAGGATTCCATTTTCTACGGCCTGACCCACTGATCCTAGTTTAAAAAAAAAAAACTAATGAAGAGACTAATGAGTAGATATATAGTAAAAATGCAGGTCCACAACCTGATTAAAAACCTCCTAAATCGCGAAAAACACACGAAGTCGCAAGTTTACTGACTGACTCTCGCGGACACCAACTTTCTGTGAACTTTAGAAACTCGAAATGCCTCCTATATTACGCAGATCTTCTAAGAAATAAGTGATATTGTCTCGCGCTGTTTTCTTAAAAAAAAAATTAAGTACTCGAGATATATTTCGATGGTCCGCGTCCTAGGTCGGGCGGGAAATTCATCTAGCTATTGACCTTGCTATAGTACTTATTAACAGCATTTAACAACGTTGGCGTTAGAACATGAACTATTTGTTTTACTGACATTTGATTACGACGTGCTTGGCACATGAGATAAGTGAGGCCCACCAATCGAAATCTGAAATTTTGTCTTTGTACCAACTTTGCCAAATAAAATTAAGGGCACGAGAGATGTGATCTCTCGTACGTTTGGTTGAAGTCAAATGCTAGGCACGACTTCATGAACCTTCATGGCAGATCTCCATGCGTACTGATGCGATTTAAAATCAACAACCCGGAACTTGGGTGATTTCCATGTAGATGACTTATTTTCGGCATCACATAATGTGAGCCCCAGGCACTCTCAAGCTGCCTGTGACAGATTATTTCACAGGGGTCTTTGTGTTTACAATAAATAAAATTCATAATCAAATTTTGCATACAAAATGTTAACACCCTTTAATGACTGCAGATATGTGACCGAGCATAGTGTACAGTTTCTCTAAATTCATAAATAAACAAATCAAGCAAACGTTTCTATCGCAAAAACAGTTTGAGACCGTCTAACAGATTTAGGTGCAATGTCGTGAACAAACAAATCGCCCGATGTGGACGTTACCATTATCCCAAGCATCAGATAAAATGTGAGTTAAAAGTTCGTCACCGGTATATCTTGTATGTTCTATATAATCAAAAACAACTATTTTAAATTTGTTATGAAGGCAAGGCCGGAGGCTTTCAGGAAACACACATAGCTTCATATGCTGCGTAGTATTTTGGTCACATTCCTTAAGATTCTAAATGCGCGATTATACATATACATTGCATTATACTTTTTTTCGAATATTCCGCCACTATCACTGTGCAAATTTAAATTGTCATAAATAATTGGGCTCAATTTGCGCCAGGTCTGACCCTGATTTCTATATCTCCTCCCTCCTCACGCGTATCCGGTACGCTGACGGTGAAAATAGTCAAAACCGGTTATAAAATTAATTGCGTATGTAGTCGTGCACATAATGATGGCAGGCAATTAAGTTGTAAATGTAGACATCGGGTGGCCATTTACAATAGGGCGAGAAACGCGGTGAAACGCGATGAAAAACGCGAATGCCGCACCTTCGCCAAGGCGCGGAGGGGAGAGTGGAGCGACGAGTTGAAGCATACACTCTAAGAAAAACGTTGGCCCCAAGGGACTAACGGCAGCATTTGGTCCACTGAACTCCCAGTTGCTCCCCGAAAGGACCATCTGGTTCAAGCTAGGTACCGTGCGCAAAAGCTGGGGACTAACTGCGCTCGACTGGGACTAACCGATAGGCGTGCGCGAGCAAAACCACCTATTAGTGCCCCTTTGACAGGGCACATCTGTATGGTTTAGTCCCCGAAGGCAAACGGAATGTTCGCCAGGAGGACGGATGCTATTTCGCTTGTCTTGGGGATCGGCGAGACTCAGCCCAGCACGGCTGAAAGTGTTGACAAAACTCGGACGAAACTGGCGAATTTGTTTAATGTGCCACGAACGTTAAGACATTACATGGTAGAGCTTCACGCGTTGTGTGAATGCGAGTTAACGAATATGTTGACTCGACTTCACCCAACTCTCTCGTCAAAAATGATCTGTTGACATTTCACAAGTCCCATTCACGTAATTTGCCTTCGCGCAAAAAATGAGCATTTATCCAAACGCAACACCTCCAAACACTAACACTTTTTTTTTTCTCTTAAATGAAACTTGACAGTTTCTAGAAGACGCGCTCTCAACGCCAGAGTCTCGCAGTCAGAATAAACGGTCACTTCAATCGCTAAAACTGAGTTACTGAGAACAAGTCGAGCCTCGTCTCCTCGTCTCCCCGTGACCAACCTTTCTGGGTAGTCCAATGTCGAACTCAAAATTCGCAACGACACACTTGATGCACAGCACGTTCCACTCAAAAAGCACATTCAGGGGCAGTATCCAGACGCCTTCATGCCATCGTCGTTGCTGTTTCAGATAACATTCCAGATGAATAACGAAGAACGAACCGCGCCCGGAGCGTCACCCATGGCAACACCCTACTAATACAAAACAAATGCGAACTAAAAAAAAAAAGCCACCCGAGAAAGTGGAATATACTTAAGAAAGAGAGAGAGAGAGAGAAAAAAAAAAAAACGTGTTTGCTTGTGCGTCATTTGACCGGCGTGTTGAAAATGGTGACCTTCTCCCGTTCTTGGAGCACTGCTGGCTGTGTCCGTGTGTCGTGTGTAGTGGGAGGGGGAAAAGAGATTTCCTTGTGCGCACCCTTTCCCTCCCCCAACCCTCTACCCGCATTCTTTCTTCTGCTTCTCGCTAACGCGGAGGGTTGGGCAGATAGGGTCCGTCGGGAAAATGGGAAGGGCCTTTGTTTGAAAAGACCTGTTTTTAGTAAGTAGGAAGTTGACATACAGCCATCGTCGGAGGCTGGTCACCGTTTTTTTATTCTCCTTGCGTCGTCTCCGAACATGGCGGGATCCGGTTTGGATTCGCGGTGCTGAAGCACTTCACTTGATCTGTTCTGAAGTCACAAGTCAAGGGAACTCAATTAAGGTATGTCGAAGTACTTTTGTTTATGGTGTATTCATTAACTGCGGCTTCAGAAAGTGTTTTATTTTGAGCGCGTTCTCTAGCTTGCAAAGCGCGCGCCATGCTCTATTCTTTTTGGCACCATGGTTCCTGATTTTGTTATGCAGCACAGAGACCTCATATTCAATCGTATCGAGCGAAACGCCAGTTCTACCGATGGCTTATTTTTGTGTGTGTGTGTGTGTGTTTTGCAGACCCTGGCAGGATCGCTTGACCATAAAGGCCTGTACACACATGCAGCGGAGCGCTACAAGCATAGTGCTGACTTAGCGCTAAGCGCGTGCTGACGGGAGCGGTCACCAGCTTTGTATCGCGCCGTCAAAACTGTTGCTCATGCAGACGAAAAGTAGCTCACGACACGTGAGTAGCGCAACATCAGCGCTTCGCTGCGTGTGAGAACCGGCCTTAATGGAGACATTTATTCGATTGTACACTAGACTTTCGCGTTGATGGCGGGAGCTCGTGCCGTTACTTTGAAGCATAGTTTGAGCACGCACACGGTGGGTCTGTAGTTCGCAGCGAACGTTGTACTCAAAATCGAATATTGCGCTGGTCTGCTGTCAACAGATCGCATGTTGGATGTGAATCATTGTAGCACTTATGCAGCCTATTTGTTATTTTATTATGCGTGTGTTATATCTCATACTTTTGTCGAGCGATCGGGTATTTCACGCTGCCCTGTTACTAATAATCCAAATTCCTCGCAAACAGGCAAGAAGCTGCCGGTGCCCCAAAAAACGGCGCTTGGACCACGACCGGTTCGGACAGACGTTCCAGTGTCCCAGCCATCGTCGACGCGAGTGCACTCTTCGGAATTAGGCCTTATCGTGGATTCTACCGCCCAGGAACTTCGGCTTCAGTCATCCTTGAATGCTATGTGTATCTACGAGGCAATAAAGCTACGTTTTACCTGAACTGCACAATTTCGTTTCGGAGATTTTTGGCTCATGACCAATTGTAAAGGTTTAGTCCCAGGGGTCTAAATCCAAGGGCGCAACGTTTAGACCCAGGGGTTCAAGTGCAAGGGCCTAGCAGTTGGTCCTCGGGGTTCATTTGAAACAGTGTAACAGTTAGTCCCAGGGGTCCAAGTGCAAGGGCCTAACAGTTCGTCCTCGGGGTTCAATTGAAACGGTGTAACAGTTGGTCCCAGTGGACCAAGTGCAAGGGCTTAATAGTTAGTCTCCAGGAGTCAATTGCAAAGGCGCAACATTTGATCCCATCGGAGGAACTGCGAGAGACTAATGGAGGGGTGCAACTGTTACTCCCCTTCCCGTTAGTCCCCGAGGGGACTAATGGTTGTGGCAACGCACTTGCTCCCCTCGGGGACTAAGTCGCGCTCCCCTTTTTCTTAGAGTGTAGCTATGGTTGACGCCACCTTATGGCGGCCGCGTCACGTGATTCCAAGATGGCAGCGCCCATGCGATGGAGGCCGAAAAGGTCTATAGACCGTTTTACTAGGAAGAGCGGAGAGAGAAAAAATGCCCTCCCCCTCTCACCCCGCACGTCGTCTGCTCCGCCGAGTGGGCTGTACCTAGCATCCGGCGTACGTTCAAACTCGGTTTAAAATCGCGTCATTTTGGAAATTGCAAGCGCGAATGCGCGGATTTTGGTGTGTATTGTGTAATGCTGTGCTCAATAAAAGGACTAACCGAGTCTAAATGCAATGTTACCTGCGTGCGAATAAAACAAGAGGAAGAAAAAACTGTGTCAGAGTGGCCGGTCGCTCTGGCGAAAAGTAAATCCGGTTGCCGTAGCTATTTTACTATACGAAGTTCGTACTGGTGTAGGCGTTTAGCGACAATGAGTGGAAGTCTGGAATAATAAATAAAAACGTGCTCTTCTGGCGCAATAGACGCAGTGGTTGAGTTGCCGGCTGACTCCACTGCTATTGAAGTAACGAAACCAAGATACCCTATTTGATCATTTCCTGAAATAAAACAACAGAGCGCTGAAGGCTGATTTTAGAGCAGCCAGAAATATTCTAAGAACGCGAACCACTTCATAACGGCAGTGACGAGCTAGAGTTCGATGTTCGGTACAGCCCGCCGGTACAGCCTAAAGATGGAGAACTACGACCTCCGGGTTTGTCGTCTGCTAGCAGAGTCGGGCGCGTGCCCTCTCTCTCGTTTTACACCGCCGAACCTGCTGAACTTCCCGGATGTGTGGAGAGGGTGCTGCGGTCTAACAAAATGGCGTTCCCTGAGAGCTCTAAATGGAATGTTCTATATTTATGGCCTCGTAGGACCGCCGAGCTCGTCAAATAACCCCAGCGAAGCACAAGGGATCGCTCTCTTGCGGCAACACAAACATATTCGGTAATATAATTTGTACATTCGTTACATTCACAACACCATGGTACCTTGTATTTTATCCTTTCCTCGTTCACATTTCTTTCAGCGCATTATGGTTGTTATGGCGACAGGTGCGACTTCACTCTCGATTTTGAACGATAGCTAAGAGCAGAAACCTAGAAATTGGGGTGGGTAATGACTCAGGATATTGCAGTGCGTCCCGAGATTTATGTTTTTATATACTAAATATATTTGTTTTGGGGAGTTAGCAACCCACCCAGGTCTCCAGCCGTGATATATTTGGAAGGCTGCCATGCAGTGAGGGAAAAATGTGACTTCGGTTACCGCGTCTAGTTCGAGGTCAGCGTGGCCAAGACAGCAGCGGAGAGTGGAGAATTGCGTGCGCTCACATCGTCGGTCCCGAGATACAAAACGAGGCGAAGCGCGCTCGCTTTGCATCTACGCTTTGCCTTTGTTCAACTGTTCGTCAGAATGAGTTGTTTCTGATACAATGACTTTCGCCGGTTGTTTCTGCGGAAATAAAGCAAAAGGACACTAAATATTGTCATTGCAAATTATGTTTTACCAGCTTTTGCGTTTATGACAGAGAAAACTCGAACTTTTGTCTCACCGGGACCGACGATGTCTGCTTCCGTGCATTGCCATTTAGAGGCGACTGCAAAACATTGGAAGATGCTGGGCCTTTTCCTCGATATTATTATATGATCTCTGTGTTCGATGTAGACCATCGCGATGCTCGTAAGAGCCATCAATGCAAAGTCCTACTTTTGTCTCCCGCCTGTCTCTAATACAACCACCAAGCTCGTCGCGATCGTCGCTTGGGTGATTTGTCGCATAAGTGAACGTAAAATTGAGTGACAGGTGAAGCGAGCTGATTAAGGTCAAGAAGAAGAAGACGGGAAGAAAAAAAGAAAGAAGTTAACCTGGGGAACTTAAAAACAAACTAAAAGAAGCTCGGGCTTTAGTATGTGTCGTTTCGTTGCACTATAAAATAAAATAGAAAAAAAAAACTGCTTCGGAGTTTTAGATATCCCCGCCAAATATCTAATGTTTGGCCTTTTGTAACAAAGGCAATGGGCATTTCACTTAAAAGGCTCACCATCCCACGAGCCGAAAGTCGCAGCTAATTCTCCGCTGTAAGAACTTGCAATCTGCTTCTTTAAAGTCGCAATTGTTTTTATGTGAAGGTAGAGTAATGCAGCTTATTGGTGACGTGAGCGGTCGAAAGCGTTGCTGTAGTCGGCCCACCACAATTGGCCCAATAATGACTATGACGTCAGCAAAGGATGTCTCAGCGACGCAAATAAGAAAAATGGAAGAACTTCAATTTTGACGGTGTGTGCAGTGTTCCTTTGGGAGCGCTATGATTTCAGGCTTTCACCATGCTCATTACAAACACCATCGAATTTGTTGTTCACGCGGTAATGACGTCACGAAAGGTAACCGAACGAGGGCGCCACTGAAACATCTCGCCGCTAATACCGTCCAATACATTGAAGCATCATGTTGCCAACGATCGTGCCGCAGCATAATTGATGCCGCGGTAAGACCGCTGGCAGGTCGTAGCTGTACCAAAAATCCTATGTGCACTCCACCAAAACGGCACCAAAGATTCATATTTTCGCGCGTACAGCCGTGCATGCGCACACCTTCTGGATAACGCGCCGGTGTCGACACCTGTCGCGATCAATACCACGCGCTTCAGGCGAGCCCCTCCGCTCCCAACACTACCCAAGCATTCTAGTACACTGTAGTTCAAGTATGAGTTGGTGGATAAGCATTTTTTTAGTGCCATCTAGCGGTTACTACTACACTTCCTAGGTGGCGCAAGCTACCGCCTGATTCAATAAGCTAAGTGTTGTGCAGTCCTGTTGCTATTGATTACAAACAGCTGGCATACGGTCCACTGGGCTCCCTCCCTACGTACCTCTCAGTTTGATAACAATCGTGATAATTGTGCCACTCAGCCACCTAAATGATCTTTGTGTGTCGAAGAGCTGCGAAGTGCAGGCAGCAATGGATAACCACGTCGGTTAAGGTAGGCACAAACAAAACAAGATAGGAAAAAAAAAGAACGAAAGATATCGGGGCGTTGGTGCGAGTTGTACGCCTCCCGTCGGTGTCGACGAAGGTGCCCAGCGATTCATCGCTGCATACGACAAGCATACGTTGCCTTCAATAAAGTCAGCGTGCCCATTCCTCGCGTTACGATTTCTTTTTTGAGCGTTCTCCGCCGGCGGCAAAAATACAGTCAATCAAGCAAGATGCCGTCGGGTGATATCGCGGCGATTCCGGAAACACGCTGCCGTCCTCCCGGCTAATAGGTACGTTACCGGCGTCTAAGGACGGATGTTTAGAGTGTCTGATGGTGCTTGGAAGACGTCGAATAGGCGTATGCGCCCTATTCTCTCACTCTTCCGAAAAGCCGTGCTGTTCGCTAGGCCTTACCGGGAAATCCGAGCTTCGATAACCGGCCGCCATGTTGCTTTGGGGGTAGTCAAAGTTGACTACTTGCTTTTTGACTACGCGTCGAGTCGTCATTTTTACCCTAGGGGTCGTTATATTTGGGACAACGTGTTACCACCCCAAATGTAGTCACATGTAACTACATTTTTGCTTAGAGTGCAGCTCCCCAGTGCTCTTTTAGCTTTGATGCAAACATTGCCAGTGTGCGTTCTATCGCACACACTGACATGTATTGTAATAGAACATTAGTTATGTATTGTAACAATATAATGTATTGTAATAACATGTATTGTAATATAAAGTCATAATTGGCAAACGGTGGCGGCAAGTTAACCGCTAGAGTAAACTGGATGCAACATTAAGTCAAATGAAAAGCGTATTGCTCTTGCAAAATGCGTACTAACAAATCAGCTAAAGTGCAACTTTCTCGTAAACACTCAAAAATAATATAAACTAATTGTACTACAGCAAACACTGCCGAAAAACTCTCGCCGTTGGTAATGTATGTCGGTATCTTTTAACATATTGCTGGATTACTCTTGCTGAGACAAATTTTCAAAGATGTTCAAAATTTCCCGATAATGTTTTTTAGGCTTTAAGTTTTTTTGAAATGTTTCATTCCTACTCAGAAATATAAAACGTAGAGAGGAGAGTAACCATGTAATGCCAGGCTGAAGAGGATATTTAATGTTAGTCCACGGGAAGATACAACGAATATGTTTTCAGTCATATATGATCGAAATAAGAACCGAAACAGTGACGCCTTCAACGCCGAAAGAACTGCTTAGAACCGTATAGAAGGCCATCGATTGTCAATATGTAGTATATAACTGACCGAAAACAAACACGAAATGATTAGACTATGGCTTTAGTAAAACATTGATATGTAAACTTACTTTCGTAATGGTTTTGATCTCTTGACAATCCCGAGAGGCAGTTGAAATTCCCAATCAGAGTGTGTGTTCAGGCACGATTTACCCCTGGTCTGAAAGATAAATATCTATTTTGCACCAATCAAACCGTAGACTCTTGTTTCATCTGCAATAACATACACCGTTTCACTTTAATTCCGACCGCAGGCGACGCTATGGTCCGATGGATCCATTCAAGCGGCGTCAAGCATACATTGTTTTGGAGCTTATCGTCTTTGTGGGCTAGGTGTCTACAAAAAGTAGGTGTCTACAAAAAGTAGGTGTCAACAAAATTAGTAGCTCTATAGTGCATAAAAGGTACCATCGCTTGACCCTTTTCAAACGGCCCACTTGGTGTCGATGAGACGCATTACCATTTTTTTTTTTCATAAAATGATTTTTCGGTGTGTCTTTTTAGTCGTTTCTATTACTCTACTTTACCTTCCTATCCTCAAAACTTAACACTGCATCCTGTAAGCGAGCTACATAAAAATATTACTTCCTAGTAAACGTAAATGTCCTAACCGAGTAATATGTACTTGTCTCTTTTGGCTTCAGATAAAAACATCGGCGCGTTTTTTGTTTTTTTATGCGGTTACTGATTTCTGTCTTCGCCGCTCGTGTGCAAAACCTTCCAATTTTTGTTCCAGCATTGAAGATTCACTGCAGCGAAGCGTGCAAGATGCTGTTGAACAAACTAGGCGGTTACATTATCGAAGACAGAGGTGTCGTCTACATCAAGGTGATGCGGACTTTTTACCCTAGCGATTACATAATAGGCTCTCTTCGAAATTCAGTCTGGCAACTTTGACCACTATCATCTCAGTGTATGGCATCAGTGCCAAACAAATGGCAACCTTTTTCAGGCTGATAAAGGAAGATAATGGAGATACAACCAAAGCGAATATATGAGGCCCGCACGTCGGACATATGACTGCAACACAACGCACGAATCAGATACAGCGGCTGCGTAAGCATTTAATTTCGGTGAGTTGTCGAATGAATATCTTCTCACAAGTGTGGCTCTAAAGTATTTTTATGGTAAGAATTTAATGGGGAGGTTATGGGCTGCCGCTTGGCACTGGGCAGTTCTTATGTTCACACCATCGAAACTAAAACAAGTCAAGACTAAATTATCTTGTGATCGAAGAACCAATTCTCATCCGCCATTGACGTTCGAAATTGACGGCGTCTCATAAACTAGTTTCATTACCGCTATTAGTTAGCTGACAGTGTAAGTTATTTTTGAGCCACCTGGCAATACCAAATCTTGAAAAGGGTAAATCGCAAATGAATCATCACTGTATTTCCGAATGGCATGTACACACGCGTGTTTAGTAGCTTCCTCGTTCATCTGTCTCTTTTTTATGTGAATTAATCCTGGGCGTGATTTACCAGTTGAATTCCACGAGATAACTGTTACGAAGAACAGTCGGGCAAATTTCCCCACTAAGTGGAGCAGGAAATTTGTTTTACGTGACGTCAACTTTCCTAACAAGTTTAGCGGGAAATGTACGTCCGATGACTCACGTAGGGCTGCAAAAGATAGGCGAATTTATAATTTGCAATATTGTTGCAAGAGATACAATAAAAATGCCCTTTTTTTCTTTTTGCCTTGGAGTTCTTTCAACCCAGACAATGCGTATTTTTGTTTCGCGGTTTTCTTTAAAGCAAGGGCGACATGCGCACCTATTGGATCGTGGGCGAAGTCGAGGGCCGGCGGCAGCGGTCCCAGTTCCCGGGTCGTTCCCCGTCGGTGCGCTGGGTGCGCGGCGCCTGCAACTCCCTGCGCAACCAGGCCAGCAAACCCAGTGTCGGACGCCTGCACGAGCAGCACACGCAGCCAACAACGGCGCCGCAAACCCACCATCCCGCCATCACCTCACTCTGGAGGAGAGGACACTCGTGCCCTTCCCTCGAACAGCCGGACCCAAAGACTAATCCCGGCGATGGCGGCGGTGGCGACTGTACGGGGAGTCGCGTCGGTTCCGAGGAAGGCGTTCCGGCCGAGAAGCAGCCGCTAATGATGCTGAACGCGACGACACGCGGAACAGACAAGATCGAATGCGATCTTGGTGGACATCAGTGAGTTAGTATACGTGCGCTCGGATAACGCCGCCTAGCATAATCAAAGACCGTGCACCGCATACTTCGTTTCGTACTATTCCGAAAACAGCTGACGTGACGATCCAATCGATCGAATCGAGCGTAATCGAGCGTCGTTAAAACTGCATCGTCATTGCTTCCGTTGTTTTCTCGCATTTATCACAACCGGATAAACCAATCGGGCACAGTAAATATGCCGTGATTTTACACTTTATTTGTGCGCGATAGCCATAAACGACGACGTCACGCGCAGGTATTATGTGTGGCATTGATTGACGCCATCCGGGTGCGATGATGTTACGTAAAGTTGGAGGAGGCTGTTCAAGGCGGTTTTCGTTATTCTAGGTGCTGTTGGCTTAGAACACTGGTGGAAACCCACTCTCAAAAAGACTCTGTGAGTTTACGTTCCCTATTGAAAATCGCTCTGATGGGACTTCAGGATTTTTTTAAAGGGTGTGAAGGGGACTTCAGGAATTTCTGAGGTGTTTGAAGGGGGTACCGATATTTTCTGGTGGGTTCGCTGGCCCCGTCAGAGGCTCTCCTAAAATGTCTGAAGTGCCCTTTGCAATGCCTTGAAATGTCTGAAAGCCTGTCAAGAGCTTTTCTAATTGGGTCGGGAAAACCTTCAGGCTTCTTGAGATGTCTGTGGGGCCATGGCTTAGGTGGAGAAAAGACATTTCGCAGAATTAGAACATAGCTACGTATTGTTCGCAAAGGGAAAAAAATAAGCATTTGGAGAATGTCGATCGTGTGTGTGTACGGTCAGATTTTTGTTACTGCTCTTCTATCAAACACGAGTGGGCTCGTGTACCCTTCTGTCACTGGTCGGGTGTTCGGTCGCCAAGGAGGCCACTGCGGGCGATCGCCCCATGTGGAGAATTGACAAGGCGCGGGCCGAGCGGCGTTTTGAGGCGAACAAGCTTTGCTTGTTGCACGAATAAAAATAAAAAAGGGCAAGCTGAGAGCAGCGCGTTGTCCAAAAACAGGCACGCGAGGGAGATTGCGAAGGCGAAGCGGCAGCGACTCGTCCGGGGAACCGTTTCCTCCGCGGGGGACGGTCCCCAAAAAGGAGAAAATAAACAGAACCATTTTGCTTTTCACCAGAGTCGGGCGTTATTTCTTTTTCGTCGTCGTCAAAAACACGAACAGGCAACTCAAATTGTCCACCCCCCCCCCCTCTTTTACAACGCCTACACACACTTACTGCGCTTCTCTCCGCCCGGCAATGGGGAGAGGGTGCAGAACCACCAGGGCCGGGCAACACGCGTCTCCAGTGGTCGGCGGGAGAGAGTGGTGTGAGGAAGCCAAGGAAGCTAGCTAGGAGGCCACTATAGCCATTTTTTTCCACTCGTAGGCGGTCTGCTTCTTACCGCCATGGATATCTGGATCGGACCGGTTTCCTCCAGAAAGGTGAGCATCGCTTTGAGGGTTCGCCCCTTGGTCTGTTTTGATCAGTGCAGTTTCTTCCTTGGTTCCGCAGGTGAACCCCAGTCCGGCGTTGGCCGCCTTCAGCACCGCTTGAGCGCCATCGTGTTCAGCGCATTCAAGGATATGGCGGCCGGTGTCGGCCTACTCGCCGCAAGCCTGGCAGGCGGGATCAGCGTTTCACCCCACGTAGTGCCTGCGCACCGGGATCATGGCACTGTGGGTCCTGCGACGGTGGATGACGGCCGCTGTCCTGCCTTGTTCCTTGCGCCTCTTCGTCCGTCCGGCTTCAGAAGCATCCAGCAAGCGAAAAATACGCCGAAGACGCCGCCCCGACGGCATCATGGACGAAACCGTGACAGTGCTCAGGATTTCTCAGCGGTGACGGGTGATGCTTGCGAGTTCGTGGTGTTCGCTACACGTGCTTACTGAGACTGTGTATGTGTCCGTGAGGTGCACCTGCTAGGTTTTATTAGCTGAACTACAGTACATCAGGAATTTACGCAGCGACATTGTGAGTACTTTGAAAGATAGTTTTCGTTGTGATAAAGAAGACAGTTGTTCCTATTTGATACGATCTTTTTCGTCTACAGCTGCTTGCGCCCGGGTTTGATCAAGCGTTAGTTTTTATCGTCTTTTTGAGTTTTAATATGCATGTAAAACTCAATGTCCGCAATACATTTTCAATAACGTTTTGAACTGCATTTTTGTCTTTGGTTCACAGTCATTTGGGTGTCTAAAGGGTTGACGGGTTGAAGGGCTGTGGGGCTCGAGTGTTTTTCTGTGGGGTATACCTGAAGGGTTTTCCTGTAGGGTATTTTTGAAGGGTTTTGAAGGTCTGTGAGGTCCCATAATCTTTCAAGGCTGATGGGCCCTTTAGAATTATTTTCAATGGGGTTCTTGCAAAATCAGAATACCAACCAATTGTGGCGAGCGGTAGGATGATTTCAGCCGATGAGGAGTCTCCGAACACAATAATAGTCAAGGCCCCAATCTCGTTGGCCATTGAGCGATAATTAGAAAACCGGTATGCTGTTACTCACGATAGATCTTATTAATACAGTGTGCGATTGGCTAATTGAGCAAGCCAAACGTCGTACTCAATGTCCCTGCACTTCATTTTTCTTTCTTCTTTAGTCATATTCCGAATTTTGTCGTTTGCTGCGAACCTTCTATTCGCAACTCCAGCGCGCCGCTCGCCCTCCCGCGGACGAATGGAGAACCAGAGGAGCGGGGACGGCAGCGGCGACGGCGGCGCGGAAACGGTGGCAGGGACTGTCGGCCTTGATGCGTGAAGCGGTTTTAACGAAAAAAGTGAGCGCGTTAAATAAAGAATTCTTGTGCTCCGCCTTGCAACAGCCTTGCACAAAGGACCGGGATGTCTAATTTCATTAGGGACTTTTCGTGTATCGCATTCGCTGCGGATTTCTGGGCTTGTGCATGGGCGCCAGCTGAATCTGTGCTCAACGGTACGTAAAACGCTCCCGCTAATAGTGAAGAACTCTATAGTACGGTCTACGGAAAGTATTCTTTGCCATAAGTAGGAGAAAACTCGTCGCGCAACGGTATGTCGAGCAATTCAAATCGGGAATGGGTTCGCGTTTTAAGGCCGTTACAAGGAACATGACCATTTATTCCAAGCACTCTAAAAAGACAAAATACCCATACTTGCTTTCAGGTAATTACAAAGCAAATAAAGAAATGCTCGAAGCATTTTAAGTGCGTCTTGTGTTAGCCAGCCGTTTGTGACGAGAGCTTAGAACGCGCCGTTTTGGCCAGAGGGACCGCAATGTTGCAAATAACATGGTACAACAAATGTACGGTATATAAAAATATTTTTTATAGAGCAATAAATAAAACCCCTAAACACGCCGATTATGTTAATAAGGCAGTTTTTTCATAGCGTACGACACCCTTAAACTTCAGTTGGACGTACAGCACACTGACGTTCAACCGACGTTCAACCGGCGAGTGGTACAACTTATTAAAATAGCTTAAGTAAGTGTAAATGACTGTAAAAAAATTAAGTAATCGGGGTTTTCTTGGCCCTACTGCAAAACCTCGGTGTTTTTTTGTTTTTGTTTTTCAGTACTCTTTGATGCGTACTTTAGCTGTTTAATACCTTATATTGCGCCGTCATCAAGACTCTCGTAAAAGTTGGGGCCGTCAGTTTGACGTCAGTGGGCTGCACGGCGAACTGAAGTTTTGGAGTGTCGTATATGCGACAAGGGGTGTAAGGACTACAACATTTTTCTTTTTTTAGAGCGATGAGCACGGCAACGCTTCTGGCGCGCACTGAAAATTCTGCTTCAAAGGCGCAGCGGAAGCTTGCGGTTGTAATGCTACACCGCACGGTAGCCTGAGGTAATGAACGTTTTATCAATAACCATAGAGAAGTTTAATTAGGCGTTGCAATACACTAAAACCGAGACGGTGAGCAGCGATTTGAGAGGCTGTGACGTGAAGACACCAATACTGTGTATTGCTGCTCTTCCGAAGCTTGACGGTCACCGTTCGCGGCTCTCTTTTTAGAGCACTAATGGCCAGGCAAAGCGGAAACATATCTTCATCACACTCAAAAATATTCTGCCAGAAACAGTAACGTGGCCGGTGCCTAAAACGCGCTCGCTCACCACAAAGCTTCGCACTTTGAGGTTTCTGCAACTTTTAAATAACAGCATGCTCGTTTTCCTAACGTGCATCAGCATCTCTGTCACCTGTTATATGATCCCTCGCTAACCTCTTCGCATTTGTAGACAAATAAATCATCTTTAGCGCGCTGAACAGCGTCAGCGAGCAGGCGCACGGGATATCCTGGAGAATCTATCCGCGTCTCTTCCGCCATCTTGGAATTACCGCCCCGCCACCTATAGGGCGTTGGAGTTGCGAAGAATTCACCATGATTGGCCGTTTTCGTGTTCAGCGGCTGTAGATTTTTGCGAGCGGTCCCGCTTAAAAACCTGCTCTGGCCTTTATTGGGGCACCACTTTGGCAAGCAAGGGCACAACGTTCTAAGTATCGGACGAGCTACAAACGACAGCGGCAAGATGGCAGCGCCCAGAGGTCACGCTTGTATACGTCTATAGAACTCGTGTTGAGTTGCCATAGCCCCTTCTATGTTGCAAATGCCTCCGCCTTCTGTGCCAGAACAGGCCACCAAACCCGGGGAGAGATAAAGATTAAACGATTCAGAAGGCAGCGCCAAAAACGCCCTTGGGGGCCACACGTCAGTACCTTCTTTTTTTTTCTTTTGTACTCCTTTTGCGGAAACAAAAATGTTTCTCTATGATGAAAAACGGAAAGAGGGGTGGTTCCGCGAACGGCCGCTAGGCTGCTTTTCTAGTGCCGACTTAGGAATTGTTCTTTCTTCGCCTGCCTCGTCACTCTTTTTTACTGCGACTTGGCGGTCATTGTCCTTGAGCAAAAAGTGCAGGTTTTGCCCTTATGGAGAAAGCTATGGCGCTAATTTTCAGCTTCGATCATTGCAGTTATGTACTATCGAGGAAAAATGAAATGCGAACAGACGCTCGCGTGGCTCGCGGTACATGCTGCGCCGCCTGGAAGTGAGCCTAGGGGCGAGGGTGCGTTGCCTACTCCGATGTGTTTACGCCCTTCGCTTGGCGCTCCCCAAGCTTCGGCACTGCGCCCCTTAGTGCGCTGAACGCTATCACCGCTATCTCTGCTCGCTTCAGACTTGTACGTAGTTCAACTACTCTACTCAAGTTACTGTAGTTTAACTACTTTTCTGAGTAGTTTAGTAACTTTCAATTACATTTTGATTTCGGTAATTAGTAGTTTACTTTGATTACTTTTTGAGTAACTTTTACTCAAGTTAAGACTACTTTCGAATTTTAGTGTTTGTTTTGCCTATCAACAAACATTCCTGAACAAAAGAGATGAGATGTTGGAAGGTCAGCTGATATTAGCAGAGGCGGACGCATGTGGCGTAGGTAAGGGGGGGGGGGGGTGAGAAAATGGTTTGGAGAGTCCGAAACTCCTCAGAAATTTTCGCAAGCCGCCCCTTCCCACGCACACACACACACACACTGCTGCGAGGCGCGGGGAGCGAACAAACACGACGCAAGAGAGGTTGAGTAACTGCGGGATTAGCGCCGAAGACTGGCGTCTCTCTGTGTCCCGAAACTCAACGAGACTTGACCCATTTGAAGAAAGGGCTGGTCCCCGCTTTTCCCCAACGTAGAAACTCTCGCCTACTACAGGGGGTGCACATACTGCATTCTCACTCAAAGGAGGCAACATAATGCAGCACCTGCTCTGAAAGTCATCTGGTGCTCCCGTCCCGTAGTTTGTGCCGTACTCGAAGAATCGCGTGCTAAACGGCAACGCAAAGATTACCTTTTTGCGTTGCCTTTCCTCCCAAAACTCGGAATATGCAGATCTTCAAAGATTCAAAGATCGTTCGAGAAATCTGTAGTAATTCCCCCAATGCTTTTATATCAAAAATATTAAACAAGCAGTCTTGGGAAGTATTCTATGTACATGGTACTTAAAGCACTACTGTTTAGAAAAATTGTAGTTTACTTGAAGTGAATGCTCTGAACATGTACATGTATTTTGCGAGAAAAGTAAAGCTCCCGACTTGAATGCACACTCCCTGAATTCGAAAACAAAAAATGGCGATATCGTCATGTGAAAATGCGCTCTTTCGAGACGCCATCAGGGTGAAGTAATGGCGGCTGTAAGACCGACGGAAATCAGTGCCTTATAAGTTGATTGTGTCAAATCGCTCGTAAGGGAGAGTAAAACAACTACTCTGACGTGACTTGATCTTATACAATATTTGCTGCCATTTCCGTAAAAAACGGATGCACCTCCGATTACCCCGGGAGCAATGCATACAAGCTAAAAAAACCACTGTATAGGGAATTAAAGGGCATCATGAAAGATTGTGTTAAAAGTGCTTGTACTTTACTTTGAAATATATTGTATTTATATACGTTACTTCAAGCACATTGCACCCGGTATACTTACTACTTTACTTAAAGTGCATAACCTCTCATTTACTTTGTACTTTACTTCAAGTACTTTTAGCAGTACTTTACGGAACACTGTAAACAGGCAAACACTGTCTAAAAAATCAAGCTCAGACAGTGCTAAACCTCAAAGTAGAAATGGCACGTTCGCAGTACATCATTGACCAAACAAACAAGAAAGTGCAAAACAATTAGGCACGCAGAAGCAGAACCAGCTATTAAAGCATTTCTGTGAAAAAAACAAGCCGATTTATATTTGGCTAGCACAATTTCGCTAACTGATCAAAACCTCTGTACTTTCTTTTTACCATAAAAAACATATAAAAGTAACTTTAAGAGTAATTCGAAACTTTTTTAGGTAATTAGTCCTTTTCTCATTTTCTTTCTATTTGAGTAATTTCTACTCTACTCAAATTACTTTTGACGTCAATACTCAGTAACTTAACTTAATTACTTTTTTTGCGTAACTTCTACATAACTGGCTCGCTTGGCGCGTGCGGCGCGAGAAAGCTCGGGCGCTGGCTGAGCGCGCGTTTTAGCTGCTACTATAGACCCTTTTCATGTTTACAAACATGAACTGCCTCCTGCGTCCCAAGCAACTTCCGGTCGCTCCGTCTTTGAAAGTATGTCAAGCTTGCCTATGTCGCCAGTGCTAGAAAGCATAAACGCTACACGCACATCAAAGTTGGAGATTTAACGAGGGCCCTCGGCTGGTCAATTTAACATCTTGGAGGAGGCAAGTTGGTTTACAAGAGTATTCGAAAATAGTTATCATATCTGGGGGTTCTGCGTTCTTTTGGCGTTCACCTGGAGAATTGGTGGTTAAACGTTTCATCAACATTTCAAACAGCGGTGTTAGGGTGGGCTTTGTTCATACTTTTTATGAACCGGAAGTTCTCTGGGACGTCAAAGACTAGAACAACTCCTGGTGGCGTTTGCCATGAAAAGGGTCTATACTCCGTTTCACCTTATGTTGTACCGCAGCGAAGGCTAGAAGCGCGAGCTCATAGCGTTGGCAGCTGCCCTTGGTGCACGGGAGCTTGTGCAGCCCAGATGTGCCCTAGAGCAAGGAGCTCGCGCATGTAGCCTTTCCTGCGGCACAACACAAGGTGGAACAGAGTATAGCGGCGAGCTTCCTCGCGCCGCACGCGCCGAGCGAGCGGAGATAGCGGTAATTGACTCCGTAAGTGTGACGTCATGGGTCCAAACAAACCGTTGCTAGGGTCGTTGTTATGGACGAATACATGTGGCTCGGTTTCGCTACGAAAACCCGACCGTTCAAAAATCAGGAGTAGGATTTAAACTTCTAAAAATCACAGATGTAGAAAGCTTAAATGTCATATATGTTTCGACAGAAGTGTGCCGGTAATCGCTCGTTTCTGAAATATTTACGACTGCAACTTCCGGTCCTCAAGATGCCTGCAGCAGACGACGAATGCAAGTATGCCGTCTGCCGCACGCCGGCCGGCCAAACCGGGGCCGTCGTTTGAATCGTGTGAATAAAGACGATATTCTGACATCGCGTTTGTTTGAAATAAAATGAGTTTCAGACACTTATAAGAATTCATAGTGGGGTGCGATGCAAAATATGGTTTATCGAAAGTCCGGACGTCGATCGAGATGATCGTCTGCTAAAAGATCGCATTGCACCCGTGAGAACAGCACTTCAGGCGATCGGTAGAGATCCCAAATTTTGTTTGCGGACTCGCGCTATGCGAGGGTGCTTCGTATACCTGGTTGTAACCATCGCGTGGTGAAAGACCCTTGCAGTTTCTTCAGATTCCCGCAAGACCCCAAAGCGCGAAAGAACTGGATAAAAAACATAAGGTGAGTTCATTACAGATTGTACTTGCATCGCGGGTTCGATGGAGATCTTCACCAAAAGAGCACATCCACGGAATTTGATGTATACCAAGGGGGAAAAAAAAAGCAAAATACTGCGAAATTGCGATAGACATGCAATTCTTTAATAACTTGACAACCACAATAATAATAATAACAAACGACTTACCTCGACGGCGTACGATTTGCTTCTCATGCTGGCCTGCACTACGCCGGTAATGCACTTCAGGTCGTCGTCGTAACTGATCTGCATGACGTGGTTTGATTTTACTGCATTTTCACCCCTCGTAACTAAGCTGGGTTTTTCTTCCCAGAAAGAAAAAAAAAAAACGCACATTGCGGAGGCCTCTACGGCCATGGTGATGCACTTGTTTTTGTCGCTCGTTTACCGACGCAATTCAATGAAGACGCCCGCTGCAACAGAGGCCAGCAAATCTATCGTGTCGTCTGCTACCGCAGCAAAGCGGAGTGCAAGTCTTCAGAAATGGCTTTCATCGTTGCGATACTACACTGAGACGACAAGAACATCTTCATAATTCGATATCAAGAAGTTAGGTTGCTTACAAAAAATTATTTACTTAGTTGTAAGCAAAAATCTAGCCTCATGTGTAGTCTCCATGCATTAGTCGATAGCAACGCCCCTAGCAACGGTTTGTTTGGACCCAGACGCCTTGTTGTGACGTCATCACTTACGGGGTCAATAGCTTTCAGGGCACTAACCGCTCTTTCACACTGGAAGCGGATCCGCGTTCGCAAAGCGGTTGCGAACGTGGTTGTATAAAGATCCAGCGCAATTGCACGCGTACTGGATGACATCAAGTGCGCGTGCAATTGTACTGGATCTTTATACAACCGCGTTCGCAACCGCTTTGCGAACGCGGATCCGCTTCCAGTGTGAATGAGCGGTAAGAGGCGCACTGCTGAAGCTTGTGAAGCGCCGAGCAAAGGGCGTAAACACTTCGTAGTAGGCTACGCACTTTCGCCCCTAGGATCACTTCCAGGCGGCGAAGTCTGTACCGCGAGCCACGCGCTCCTCTCTTCGCATTTCATTTTTCCCCGATAGTACCTGGATGTGTTCTTGGAAAACAAAGTATTCTCTGAAGGACATTGTGCATAAAGTGGCGTATGGCACGGAGCATTAGTAAGACGAGTTACCTGAGACATTCGATTTATAGTATGGCAATCCAATATATACGCATGAAAACGTATGTTATTTTACACCACGTGTTGGTTATGGCAATAATTCTGAGAATTGTGGCACATTTCCGATCCATCGACGGTCAAACTGAGGAAATTAACCTGCTCTACTTCGCACTTAAACTTACGTCACCAGAAATAAAGAAACCACGAACATTTCTGTAAGCTTTTAAAGTTTTCCAGAACTGAGAATGAAGGGTTTTGAGAGGATGACAATATTCCAAATATGCACTCGCAATTGGATGCGCTGTGTCAGTTGAATAACTTCGAATAAGACCCAAGACCCATGACGGACGAACTTTCACCATCTAATTAGAGGGTGAGAAAAGTGTTGACATATACTGTGCCTAGAAAAACAAAGGCGAAAAAGGATTCGACTCTATGATGTTAGAATGACGTGCAGTGACGGATACGTTGACCTGCCTGCTAATAAACAATATTTGACATCATGATTCTGTCACACACAATGGACGCCTGTTTTTGTAATAACTGTACTCACGTAACACTAACACCACGCTTCCAGTTCTTTTCCTGAAAAAGGTCAATTAGGTGGCACACTATATCGGGTTTTTGTGCATAGAACATCATCATATATAAACTACGGCAAAAGGCGAGGCTCTGCACACACTGCTTTACACAAGCTACACACAATCACGCTGCACACGAAACATGACTTCATGCGACACTACAGTGTCACGTGGCGTTAAAACGTCACTGGTACGTAATGACGTCATATGACGTAATCATCTCACGTGCTGTGACTTCGCGATATCGCGTCATGGCGTCACGTACCCCCACATTACGGGACGACGTCGCGTACCGCCACATTGCAATTTTACAATGCCGCGTGACGTCGTGGAGTGACGTCACGTCACGTAAAACGGTGCGGTTAAGCGGATAAAGTGTCCCGCTAAAATTAGCGCGGAATACTTTCTGCTAAACTTGAGCGAAAAAAAAATACCTCACCGGGACGACCCAACAAAAAATGCATCTGGGTACCCGCTGTGAAACCTCGCTCATAGAAAGTTTTAGTAGAGCGTTCCGACGTTACCGATAACGATACGATGCGCGGGCGCAAAGGCGCCGGCGGAGTATCGGCTATCGTTATCAGAGTTATTGGAACGATCTACAAAACCTCTCTAATAATGGCTGTTTCGATAAAAAAGGGGGAAGGGGCTTTCGGTGGACGGTCAAGAATATCACCCCTTTAAGCAATGCTTTATTCACATCCATAACGCAACCGTCAAATATCCGCCATAAAGAACGTGGTCGCCTTATGATGTCCTTTTATGCGGAACACAAGTTCGCCTGCTTCTTGCACAGGGGTTGCGATGACGTCGGAACGCCGAGCTCTTAAGGGCTGATTGGAAGAATTAGTGGGTATACCTCAAGGCATTTAGCATTGAGGTGTACCCACTATCCTTTCAATCAAAGCCAATCAGAGATCGGCGTCGGTCCGACGTCACCGCAACCATTGCGCAAGAAGCAGACGAATCGCATTCCGCATATAGTCCTACACAGCCTGGGAAACGCAAAGCGTGACGAGTCACGGGCACCTCATTATTAGTCCGCAGTCAATCACATTGCAGCATTGTCCGATAAGAACACCGAAGGACCAATCAGGGAGCAGGAGTCATGAAACTATACTAAGACACGGCCATCATCAGTGACTGCAAATTTTCGCTGCAGTTTCCGCAAAATTGTCTCCAATTGCCGTCGGACGCCGCCCAACTGACGGATTGCGCCGCCGCTCCCCTTTGACCGCCGTATATAAGACGTTACGACCAATCAGCAACATAGTTCGCCATCACGCTAGAGAAGTAACGGCTGAGCATTAAAATGGCCACAAAGTTTCCATCAGGCAGACAAATAGGCAGTACCCTGCTGCTTGGGCCCGCAATGACCGGCAGTACGTCGTAAATAAATAAATAAATAAAAGCAGCCACGATTTTTGCCATCCAACCCGCGGATCGTAAAACCACCGGCAACGCCGCCCGCCTGTCTTTATATCTTAAATGCCATCGCTATTCGGTCTTTTTTACTTCGAGTCCAACCGCAGCGGATGCCACGATCCTGGGGAGCCAATCGAACGGCGCCAAAAGTGCAACGTCACGGCTATCATCGACTTTGAGAGTTTGCGATCCCCAACTAAGCAATCAACCAGTAAATTCGCCGCCATCCTGCGATTTTTGTTTTTACATTATTGGTTCAGACGTTGTTAGCAACACACAAAATACACGAGCTCCGTGATGGTGCAGTTTTTACACTGCTTGAGTGGCTGCATGGTGTCGGACCGTCGGCTGCGGCAAAACGTGAAATCGAGTGTAGTCACAGGCCCGCATTGGCCGTCTTTGCAACTATCATATAAATGCGAAACGAAACACTTCTATTTATGTGTGGAATGCATCACTTTATATTAATAAAGGTTGGCTGGTTAAAATTTTTTAGCGGTTGGGAGTTTGATAAATGTTTTCGAGATTCGTGTTGCGGTTCGTCGTTGTTATCGGTTTCCGTGCTTCAGAAGGGATCCTGCAATAATTTTTTTAGTTTCAATCAATACCGCTTAGAATTCAACCTTGACGAGCAAAACAAACGACACACACGTTCGTGCTTCACTTTGAGCAGTAGCAGTCACAAAACAAAAAAGTGAGGAAAAATAAAACGAGCAGTTTGTGGTGGTTGTGGCGCGTCCTGTCCTCGTAGCCCCAAGAGAATTCCCACCGGGAATACCGGATCTAGTAATAAATTAGGGAGTTGTTGCCGGGACTGGGCTGGATCTCGTGGTTTGCGGATCCATTCCCAGTATAACCTGAGACGGGACTTTTCCAGAGTTAGAGTCGAGGTCATCCTCCTAAAGTCATTGTGTTGGGTTTTCGTCCTACTGACAGCGGTCACGTGTTTCGCTCCACTCCTCTTGTGTGCTCGAAGCGGCTGTCATGCTCGCTCACAGCCACACGAACATGAAAAAGAAACAGGGGAGGCTGAGCAGAAAACGAAGTCGAACAGAGATGGACATTACAGCTAAGCTCCCTCTGCTGGCTTTTTCTGTGCTTCTCGGGCTAAAAGTAGGCATTTTTCGTTTTGACATTCTTCTTTTTTTTAATTTCGGTTTTGAGTTGGTCAAGAAGTCCGAATACCTTCCCAGCATAGCAGATTCAGGAACGACACTCCCCCACTCAACGAAAAGCGGCAGCAGGTACGTTATGTCAGGATGGCGTCGGCGCGACCCATCCAATACTTCACTGATACCGGCTGGATCAAAATATAATAGCGGCACAATCTTTCCGATTTGACGCTAATATCGGCGCAATACTGTGTGCTCCCTGGCGCGCCTTAAACCCCACGTTGAAGACAACAGCGAAGCTTTGAACTATCGATCTGAATGATGGTTGAAATTGTATTTTTTTCTGCAACCTGAAGACTCCCAATGTTCTCAGAGCTCTCAAAGTCGCGCGTCTGACTGTATTGAGAAATAAAGATCATAGCAGGACCTAAAAAAAACTTGACTTCACGTTCGAGGTACCTACGGTCGTCGTCATATTATAGACTTATGAACGTTACGCTGTGAATATTGACCTTTGTTATTCGGCTTTCAAAAGTTTGGCTCAAGGTACGCTCGCGCAATTTCAAAAGATGGCGGCCAAGAAACGCGTACCAGGGTAGCTCACCTTCGAGAACCCATACGGCGTGGAAGTTCGTCTGCTCTTTCTGCACCTCGTGCGTTTGTTTATTCAAAAATCCGTCCGCGTACCTTTGTTTACCCCCTACCACAACCAATGGCGGCGCGCGCTTTGTTTCCTCGTCATCACGAGGCTCTTCTTTTATTGGTGTGCCCCTCCTTGCCTACCGATGCCCCAGAGACGCATCTTGGGACATTTGCTGGCCGTATTGGCTCTTTGAACAGGTAGCCCATTGGTAGCCGTGAATTAAGAAGAACTTTTGTTCTGCCAACTTCACGCATAGGCAAATCTCCGGTTATACCATCGTTGGACTTCCTTTGCTGCTACCCGCATCGGATAAAGACAGCACACTGCAGGTTCAACAACACGTCATTTATTGACGGTCATCGTCGCGTGCTGCGGCCTAAAAGTATCCCGCATGCTTCTGCTCCGGCCTTTTTACCACGGTGGAGGGCCGCTCATGTGAAATGCTCTAGGCACGCTGAGCGTCGTGGGGCGGCGGGTCGCAATGACGGGCGGCCAATGGCAGTGTTTTGTGCACGTTCCTCCAAATCAGGATCTTGAGATTGCTCCTCGTTTCTTTTCAATCTTTGAACGAGTTCCCGTTACAAGTCCCATTGGTTCGAAAGAAACGCGCTCCCATTGCATTTTTAAGATTGGAACGTGTCACTACATTAACGCTGCATTCGCGCATCGTAATAAAATATTGAACTGGATATTCTGCAGAATAAAATTTAAAAAAAAAATTAAAAATACGCGCATTGGGCTACGTCTTGTGTCGCCACGCGATCGCATTTGTTGCACTTCTTCGTTTTCGGCTATCTGTCGGACAGTTCCCCATCCCTTGAAGAAGGAGGTTAAAATGAAAATCATAAAAATACTAAATGCCTGCTGAATTTGGGTAAAAGGGCAGACCTATTAACCAATAAAACAAAAACAAACACTGTTTTTCCTGCCATTCTTTAGAAAACGTAACAAGTTTGTATTCCAGTCCCACCGATGTAAGATGGAACGGCGGTGTTCTATCGTTCTTCCTGAAAGGAACGCGTTCAGGGAACGTCGTTCCTTTCAACGCCGCTTTGGACAGCACTGGGTGATGGTAAGTGGTTGTGCCGTGTGAGCCGCCTGTGCGCTTCGTCTGCAAGATTGACGGTTGGACGATTCGCTAAAGCGGCCTTGAGGAAAGCGGAGGTAACTATACTCTGTTTCATACTTAGCGTGCAACGCTGTCAAAGCTGCTGGCGCGAGCGTGGGGCTTGATCTCGTTGATCATTTGCACGCGTTCTCGCCGATACAAAACCATAGATGAAGCCACGCGCTCGCGCCAGTAGCTTTGACAGCGTTGCACGCTAAGTATGAAACAGAGTATAGCAGAATAAAACGTGCGGGGTCCATCGTTCAATCGGATGGGACAGTGCCGAGCGACGTGTCCGACACCGTGGTAGTGAAAGCAGATAAATATGTCGTCTAACGTCTTTCATGTGTTAGGGTCGTGACCACGAGCGGAGGCAGTACTAAGGACAGCGTGTTGGTGAGGTGCGGTGTCGGGAACCGGGTGTATGGTAGTGCAACGGAGACAAATCTGATTTCCTGTTGGACGGTGCCAGACACAGATGACAAAATTACTTTAAAAATGTAATGAAATTACATTACCGATTACAATTCTGAAAACAGCGAAAATGTAATTAAATGACATTACAAATTACCGCAGATTTAGTGTAATATGCATTACATTTAAATGTTTTTCAAAAGTAATTAAATTATTTTGACATTACTTTTCAAGACCGTAAAGATGTAATTCTTGTTCATTTTATTTACATTATATGCACCAGACCTTAAAGATTCCCGTTTACACCGCACAGTCTCATGCGCCTCAAAGTAAACCAAACCGGACAGTCATCCCTTTGGTGCACACGAGCGAAGTGCTAAACATGATGAATAGCTTCTTTATATGTGACTCAAATACGGTCGACTCACCGTTTTCGCTGTTTATTCTACGGCGAAGGTCCTCAGTTAAAAGTTGATATGATTCCGGCATTTTGATTTTGAAGAAGTTATAGTCCTGTCAGTAACGTCGGGACATGAGAGCTCGTGCTTACAAGAAGCCGTCATGTGAAACCTTTTCCTACCGACTCGGACGCAGTTTAGATATTTTCTCCCAAAACCACTGTTTGGCGAATTCCCAGTCGTTCCTCTTGAGGGCTATTGCTACAGGACACCCTAAGAGTCCAAAGTTATTGCGCGTTGCGGCACAAGGAGGATGGATGTTTGGTAGGTACGAGCGTCTCCAGTTGAAAAAATAGATGGCGCGAGCTTTTTATAATATGTACCTGCCAACAAATCAGTGGTGATATCTGCTCGTTTGCTTTTTCCCGAAAAAGCTCCTGAAGTAGAGTCAGAGAGGCGTACCGCGAGTGGCATCAGCTTTGCTCGATCCCCCTCTTTTCCGACTACAATACGCCTTTACTTAGCAAGGCCAAGGATGCGCACGAAATGTTCTAGGTCCTTAACAAGACATTTGGAATGAACTATTTATTCCGTTCCTTTGTTGTTCGCGATGGCCGAAGCTTGTGGTTTGACCTTGGTTGACAAAAGAGCAAGACGGCTGGAGCTCTGCGTGTCATGTGCCCTGAACAGGTTTTAAAATGTCCCAGGCAGCACACCGTATTGAGCCAACATTGGATTTGATGTGGCAAAGAATGGCCCAACAATGGCGCAATGAGCCATATGTTTCCCAATATTGGAATCACATTGGACAATAATGGACTATCAAAGCCAATGGTTTTCCAATATCGGTGATACGTCGGCATAGGCTGGTCAACATTGGACTGTCAAAGCCAATAGCTTTTCAATATTGGATATACGCCGGCATAAGCTGTCCAGTATTGGACTGTCGGAGCCACTGGCTTTCTGATATTGGCTATACGCCGGCATAAGCTGTCCAATATTGGACTGTCGAAGCCAATAGCTTTCCAATATTGTATATACGCCGGCATAACCTGAACAATATTGTCACAAATTAAGGCGACGAGAAGGCAAAGATTGAACTTAAAATAAATGTTTAATGGGCGAACTTGTGCCAACCAAAAATAAGTAACGAAAGAGCGTCGAGGAAGCAGAAAAGCAGGCCGCGATTCGGCGGCGAATCAGAGAGCGAGAGCGAGACTGACTCGACAAGGTCGCGGGTAGCTGCTTATCTACAGTGCGTCACTGTCTCGAAAGTTCGGCAAAAAAGGCTCGAGCGTCGCGCGCTCGGGGCGAGGATGACCTGGCACTTTCGAGAACAAGAAAGCAGGTGGAAAGCTACGTCTGGTGCGAGAACGAACGCGAAGCTTCTAGAAGTCGATGACCGAGCGTTGCTTTCTCGGCACTGCGGGCGGCATTATCCCCCCCCCCCTTTTAAAAGTGCATCGTCGCGATGCAACGTGAAAGAAAAACAGAAATGGCTAAAAAAGTTAACGGTGAAACGAAATAAACATGCAGTGTCGCAATCCTAGCGCGCGTAGAACGGCTTGAGTCGAACTACGCGGACGACTTCGGGTCGTGGCTGGCGGCGTCCTGATGGTCGGGTTCCGTCGGGGAGCACCTCGTAGTTCAAGTCCCCAAGGCGGCGGATGACCTTGTAGGGTCCGAAGTAGCGTTTTAACAGTTTCTCGCTGAGGCCGCGGCGGCGAATGGGCGTCCACACCCATACCCTGTGTCTCCGGGCTGGAACTCCACGTCGCGGCGACGAAGGTTGTACCGGCCAGCGTCCACACGTTGCTGGTCCTTTATTCGAAGACGGGCTAGCTGGCGTACTTCTTCTGCTCGTTGGGTGACCAGCTGGGCGTCGTCGGTGCCGTCGTCCGTCGGGTCGTGGGGCAGCATGGCGTCGAGCATCGTCGTCACCTTTCTGCCGTGCACCAGCTGAAAAGGTGTAATGCCGGTAGTTTCTTGAATCGCCGTGTTGTACGCAAACGTGACGTAGGGCAACACTTCATCCCACGTCTTGTGTTCCACGTCCACGTACATCGAAATCATGTCAGCGATGGTCTTGTTTAGTCGCTCCGTCAGCCCGTTGGTCTGCGGGTGGTATGCCGTGGTCCGGCGGTGGTCGGTGTGGCTCAGGCGGAGTATCTCTTGTGTCAGTTGCGCTATGAACGAGGATCCTCGGTCCGTAATCAAGACGTGGGGAGTGCCGTGTTGGAGGACGATAGACTCCACGAAGAACTTGGCGACTTGCACGGCGGTCCCCGACGGGAGTGCTTTTGTCTCGGCGTACCTGGTGAGATAATCAGTTGCCACGATTATCCAACGGTTTCCCTGCGTCGACGGTGGGAAAGGTCCGAGAAGATCCATTCCAATCTGCTGGAATGGTGCAGTCGGGGGCGCGATCGGTTGCAGAAGACCTGCCGGCTTCGTCGGTGGTTTCTTGCGTCGTTGGCATTCGTGGCACGAACGGACGTAGAGGTGGACAGTCTTCGGGAGCTTGGGCCAGTAGTATTTTTCTCGGATCCGTGCAAGAGTCCTACTGTAGCCAAGGTGACCAGATGTTGGGTCGTCGTGGCAGCCTTGGAAGATCTCTTCTCGAAGACTAGCAGGAATCACCAGGAGCCACGTCGAGTTGTTGTCCCCGAAATTCTCTTTATAGAGGATACCTCTCCGGACGGCGAATCTTGGCAGGTCACGTGAGAAGGCTCGGGGAATCGCACCCCCCCCCCCCCCCGTCCCTCCAAGTGGTCGATCAGTGCACGCAACTCAGGATCGCCCCGTTGGAGCGCTGCCATACCGTGAATGCTCACCGCGCCAAGAAAGTGGTCGTCGTCGTCTTTGGCACATCCGGTAGCTGACTCGACAGGGGCTCTGGACAGGCAGTCGGCGTCGCTGTGTTTTTGGCCTGACTTATAGACCACGGTCACGTCGTACTCTTGAAGTCGTAGGCTCCACCAAGCGAGGCGTCCCGATGGGTCCTTCAGGCTCGCTAACCAGCACAGCGCGTGGTGGTCGGCGACCACCCGAAATGTACTCCCGTACAAGTACGGGTGGAATTTCGTGATGGCCCAGACGAGGGCCAGACATTGCTTCTCGGTTGTCGAGTAATTGCGCTCCGCGTTCGACAGCGTCCGGCTAGCGTATGCGATCACGCGCTCCGCACCGTCTTGTCGTTGGACCAGTACCGCTCCGAGTCCTGTATTACTGGCGTCCGTGTGAACTTCCGTTTCGGCTGATTGGTCGAAGTGGCCGAGAATCGGTGGTGTCTGGAGCCGTCGCTTTAGTTCGTCGAATGCCTGTTGTTGTTCTCCACCCCATTGGAAGTTCACAGCGTCTTTCGTAAGGTGCGTTAGCGGCGCAGAAAGCTTGGCGAAATCCTGAACGAATCGCCGGTAGTATGCGCAAAGTCCAAGGAATCTTCGGACGGCCTTTTTGTCGGTGGGCGCTGGAAGGGCCACTACGGCGCGAGTTTTCTCAGGGTCAGGACTTACACCTTCGTTGCTCACAACGTGGCCCAGGAACTTCAGTTCGCCATTGGCAAACCGGCACTTCGTCGGCTTGAGGGTGAGTCCTGCGGTCCTGATTGCCTCAAAAACGGCCCGAAGGCGTCGCAAATGCTCGTCGAAGTTGGCCGAAAATACCACGACGTCGTCGAGGTAAACAAGACAGCTCTGCCACTTGAGGCCTGCCAGGACGGTGTCCATGACACGTTGGAACGTTGCCGGCGCCGTGCACAGTCCGAAGGGCATCACCTTGAACTCATACAGTCCGTCGGGCGTGACGAAGGTAGTCTTTTCTCGGTCCCGTTCGTCGACCTCGATCTGCCAGTAGCCACTCTCAAGGTCCATCGACGAAAAGTATCGGGAGTGGCGCAGCCGATCCAGCGTGTCGTCGATGCGGGGGAGCGGATACACGTTTTTCTTGGTGACCGCGTTGAGCCGCCGGTAGTCAACGCAGAAGCGAAGCGTTCCGTCCTTCTTCTTCACCAGTACGACTGGAGAGGCCCACGGGCTGCTCGGAGGCTGAATGAGGTCGTCGTTGAGCATCTCTTGTACCTGTTCCTGGATGGCCTCTCGTTCCTTTGGGGAGACCCGGTACGGCGGCCGATGCACAGGGAGCGCATCCTCGTTGGTAATGATGCGGTGTTTAGCAACTGTTGTCTGGCGCACCCTCGACGTCGTCACAAAGCAGTCGCTGAATTCGTCGAGGAGGTCTCCGAGCTGTCGTCGTTCCGTGGCACTGAGCTTGGGGTTAACGTCGAGCTGTGGCGGCGGTGTACTGTACGGCTGACATGGCGAGGGCTCGTCGGAGATCATGGCGATTTCGGGGTCGGCCCGGAGTTCCTCGACGTGTGCTCTAGCGGCACCTTTCGTGAGGTGCTGCGCCTCAGGTCGAAAGTTTGTCACGAGGACCACAGAACGTCCATCCTGCAGCTCTGCTACGCCCCTTGCGACGCGTATTCCTCTTCCAAGAAGCAGTTCGACATGGCCTTCCAGAAGGACGTTCCCGCTGGCAACTGCATCGGTCACAACGGGCACAAGAACACTCGACCGTGGCGGCAGGTTCACGTGGTCCGCAATGACTCGGACGGCGGCTGGCGACGTTTTGGATCCTTCCGGGGGTAGAACGGGCTTTCGCAGCGTCAACCTGTTTGCTCCAAGGTCGATCACAGCTCCGTACTCACAGAGGAAGTCCATGCCAAGGATGACGTCTCTCGAACAGTCCTTGAGGACGACGAATTTCACGGGACAGGTCTCTCCGTGGATGTCCACGCGCGCAGTACACCTTCCCACTGGTGTGATGAGATGTCCGCCGGCAGTTCGTATTTTCGGGCCATCCCACGGCGTCATCACTTTCCGAAGGCGGCGAGAGAGCTTCCCACTTAAAACGGAATAGTCTGCTCCGGTGTCGACGAGTGCCTTCGCGTCGTGGCCGTCGATGGTAACGTCGAGGTTATTCGACACCGTCGCAGAACCGTCGTTCCCATGCGTCTCGTCGCTAGTGTGGGAGCCCTTCGGCGTTTGTGGAGGATATTGGCGTCGTTCGTCCTCGGCAACACCACCTCCCGGTATTGCCGCACTCAGTTTTCCCGGCGGGACACGGGAGACAGGCTCTCTCGGCGGGACCGATGGACAGGTGATGCTGCAGGACGTCGAGGTGAAGGCGAACGGGACCCACGTCGAGGCGCAGGCATCGGAGAGGGTGTACGCCGTAGGTAGTCGTCGATCTCGTGTGGTCGCTCACCGTAACGTGGGCGCGGGTCGTCGGGGTGGAAGCCGCGTAGCCCCAGCTGCCGGTACGGGCAACGGCGGTACACGTGGTCAGCTTCCCCGCAGTGGTAACACAGCGGGCGTCGATCGGCCGTTCGCCAAACGTCGGTCTTTCTGGGCGCCGGTTGTTCTTGCCGGACGTACTGACGTCGATCGTCGAGACGTCGGGGGTACGCCTGTGTTGGTGCGTCCCGTCGTCGTGGAGCAGGAGGTTGACTGGCAGCAGGTGGCGGTCGTCGGGCCATGGCGGCGTAGCTCACCGTCGGTTGCTCGAGCGGAGCAGGGTCGACAGGAGCCCGTGGTTCGATGGCTCTCTCAAGCTCTTCCCTCACAACTTCGGCGATGGACAGCGAAGCCGGGGGGTCGGCAGCAGGCAGCAGTTTCTTGAGTTCTTCGCGAACGACTTGACGGATCATCTCGCGAAGCTCGTCGGTGCTGGGGCTGAACTCGGAGCTTGCCGATGCCAGAGTCGAAACGTCGTTGAGCCGATGGTAGTGGCGCGCTCGGGCCATCAGCGCCCGCTCAATGTTTGTCGCTTCAGCAACAAATTCTTCAACCGTCGTCGGGGGGTTGCGAATAAGTCCGCCGAAGATTTCGCTTTTCACGCCTCTCATAAGGAAGCGTAATTTCTTCTCGTCGGTGGCTTGCGGGTCGGCGCGGCTGCTCAGGCGGAGGATGTCTTCAACGAAACTGGTGACCGTTTCGTTGGGGCCTTGAGTCCTCACCTGGAGAAGGTCTTCGGCCCGCTGCCTACGATGCAGATTCATGAATGCCCGCTTCAGCTCGGTGACGCAGGCGTCCCACGACGTGAGCGCAGCCTTGTGGTTCTCGAACCAGCGCCTCGCAGTACCCTCCAACGAAAAGTAGAGGTTCTGCAGGTACTGCTCGGCGGTCCATCCATTATGGCGTGCCACGCGCTCGTAGTGTTGGATCCAGTCCTCGACGTCTTCGTGGATCTCCCCGTGGAAAGGCGTTGGAGTCCGAGGGGCGACGGGCAGGTAAACGACGGGGGGTGCTACTGTGGTCTGCGCCGTCGAGGAAGCCATCGTCGTTATCGCTTGCCTTGTCCTCGCCGGGAGTGGTCCGAATTCAGGAGCTTGCCCTTGAATACGGCGGCTGGCACGATGCTCCGGGTCTTCAACGGAAGGTCGTCGGGAAATGGGGCTTGCTGAACGTGTTCTTGTAGGGGTACGCTGCACAGGTTTCATACACCGCACCTCCACCAGAAATGTCACAAATTAAGGCGACGAGAAGGCAAAGATTGAACTTAAAATAAATGTTTAATGGGCGAACTTGTGCCAACCAAAAATAAGTAACGATAGAGCGTCGAGGCAGCAGAAAAGCAGGCGGCGATTCGGCGGCGAATCAGAGAGCGAGAGCGAGACTGACTCGACAAGGTCGCGGGTAGCTGCTTATCTACAGTGCGTCACTATCTCGAAAGTTCGGCAAAGAAGGCTCGAGCGTCGCGCGCTCGGGGCGAGGATGAACTGCCACTTTCGAGAACAAGAAAGCAGGGCGAAAGTTACGTCTGGTGCAAGAATGAACGCGAATCTTTTATATAGAAGTCCGTTACCGAACGTTGCTTTCTCGGCTCTGCGGGTGGCAATATTAGACTCTCAGAGCCAATGGCTTTCCGATATTGAATATACGCTGGCTTCAGCTGGTTATTATTAAACTGTCAAAGCCACGAGTTTTCCAATATTGGTGATGTCATGGTATAGGCTGGTCAATATTGCACTGCCATAGCCAATGGCTTATCGGTATTTGTGTCGCCTAGGCTATAAACCTGCGACCCTTTTTTTTTTTTTTGAATGGCAAAGGTAGGAGAGTGGAAAAGAGTCATTCACCCGCTCGCTCAGGGCGAGAATTTTATTTAGCCAACTTCATGGGGCGTACGTCGTCGGTGCTTTATAACCGCGATCACAAATACGTCCTTAGCTGCCTATAGGACTATTGCATTTTTTTTTGCCGGCTGCTCTCCCTCCGCATTGCCTTACCTCTTCGTTGAAAACTTAATTCCGTTTTTTAGATTTAATTATTTTTGTTTTTTCCAGTTTATTTTGTATGTGTATGCATTTCGTGGCGTTAACGTCTTCTACTTTGTCCGTGCCCCTGCCATGTTTGTATTTATTTCTGCGTGCTCTATTTTTATATTTAATGTTTCTTTACATATTTGTCATTGTCGACGAAGTCACTTCTACTCTCAGTTTTACGAAAGTCTATCGTGCTAGAAAGTCGTCTATTGGACTCGAATGAAGTCTCGAGAGGGCTGCTTCGACTGCCAGTGCACATGTCATCAGTGTAGGCAGAGCAACGACGTAGCAATCGCGACGCGAGAGCATACTGCGCCTCCATCTGGCCGGCCGCGCTCGCTCTGCGGAAATGTGAGCGTGGTACTCTCGAGCCCCGTTAGCTTACTGAAGTTGGAAAACACTACTTTGTCGTCGCGAACCCTTTGCCCTTCAAACGGTCGCGAAGTCGTTGCGCCTCTACGCAGCATCTTTCCGAAATTGTTCGCGCAGCATCGCAACCTTCTGTCAGTGAACGTCGGCGATTCATCGTGTGTTGAAAGTCGGACGATGTGTTGTCCGTGGCGTCTTTTATGTGTAACTCTTTCGTAAAAAAAAAAATTGAAGTTTAAAAACGCGAACCTAACAGTGTACAAATAATTTTGAATTTATTGATAAAATATATATATATATATATATATATTTTTGTGGACATCGTGCGCAAAATATAGTCGCGCTTAGTCTTCATTCTAAATTTTTATGTGAGTTATACGACGTAAAACATACTGTCTTTAAACTTCCCCGTTTAGAATCACTTTTGGGCTGGACAGCTTTTTTAGAAATTCAAAAGCTGGCCTTCAAAGAGCTGTCCTGTTCAATCGGTATTGGCAGCAGGGTAGACGCTATGCGTGTTTTAGGACAATCGTGTCTCCGGTTAGGGTCACGTGACTACAGTCTCGAAGCTGGTGATAAGGCAGAGCACGAAACCTGACTAAAAGCCCAAGGCCACGCATAACATCCACTGCACTATCAACCTTGGGTACAAGTGACAAATCCTCTGGTTGGGTTCATTGTTGAGATGGGCCTGAAGATTAGCCTTTGTAAGCGCACCCCCCCGTTCTGGGCTGCTTTCTTTCTACTCCTTCTCTCTTTTTCTCCCTCTCCCTAAGCTGAAAGCGTGGTAGACGGTGCGTACTCGCCGGACCAATGAACCGTATACTTTTATCTCTTGAATCCGCTCTCTGTGCGCGGGTAGGGGCAGAAGCGTAATCACGTGGTTTGACAGATGACGCATTAGCCGTTGGCAAACCCGGAATGCCTGCGAAGACCGGACCTAGTTTCGCGTGTGATGCGGCCTGCGGGCCTGCTGTAGATTTCGTTTCTGTGGTATATGTGGTAAATTTGGTTATAGAGTTCCGATCAACAGCAGCGCATTTCGTCTTAGTGCCAAGTGCGATCTTCAACATGCGGATTGCCAAGAACATGGATATTCTTTCGGCAGCGCCTACACACCGGTGATCTTCCTTTGTTGTGGGCATACATGTGAACACTCCCTAACAAAAATTCCGATAGAGCAAACCGATAGGGCTATCGGTTTTTTGACACCTATGGCGTATTGGTCTATTGGCGTATTGGTCTATTGGCGTATTGGTCTATTCGCGTATTGGTCTATCGGTGTATTGGTCTATCGGCGTATTGGCCTATCGGTGTATTGGCCTATTGGTGTATTGGTCTATCGGTGTATTGATCTATCCGTCGATTGGTTATTGCTAATTGGCTTATTACCATGCTAGTCGATAAGCTTAGGGTTCTGTGGGCCTCTTTAAAGGAAAGTGATAGGCATATAATATATTCTGCCATTGTACACTTTATTGCAATCCTTGCAAATACACTTTAAATATATTAATAATGTCCGCATTCACCTCCACGAAAACAACTACCTCATTTCCAATGCTTTGATTTGAAAACAATGGGTGCAGGGAAAACTATGCAAATCAGGAGCACACACAAAGAAACTTGAGAAAAATAAAATTGCACATGGACAAAGGCCTTTTGAATGGCTCGCTTAAAACAAAACTATTAAAGAAAGATAAAACAGAGGTTGTAAGCTCAACCACAAAGAAAAAAGGTTTACACAAGGTACTGACATAAGCAGCACAAGCATTGCACCAAGACAAACAGGAAAGAACCCAAATATTGTCACATGAAGAGGCTCGCCCAACTCTATTGTTACCGCTACAAAAAAGGAAGTATGCTTAAATCACACTATGCTCTTGTATTGGAGGAAGGCATAAGCAAAACTGTTAACAGGGACCAAATAAAATAAACATTGAAAGTTGGTCGTATAAACAATGCACACTAACAACACTTTTTATGTGTTTCATATTTATCTAGTGCGTTCCTGACAACAAATTCCAATCTACAGGAATGCACCAGAGTCCTGATTTAACTGGCAAACAAAATCAATGAGTGATGCAGGCAATATTCCTAACTAGAATAGTTGCATATATATCACATACAAAATCACCCCACCTCCAACAAAAAGGCAGGGTAATAAAAGTCAGCACTGAGATTTACGAGACATCTATAACACATGAGATCCGGTCGTTTACAAACATTAGAGCAAACGGAGCTCACAACAGATTATTGAAAAACATTGAGCTGGTAAATTGTCACTCTGATTAGAGATCTATACAGACCAGGGCATTCCAATGTAAATATTATTTCGAGAGATAGTATGATAACCCAATAATTGGGAAATGACTAAATAAAAGTGGGCGCTATAACACAGGTCAAGTCTTGTTTTTTCCACTTTTTAATGTTCGTCATCGGTTTGTAAATAAAATGGATATAAATGAATAAATACTAGTGAATTGCATATTGTCTCATTGCTACCGTCATTACAGCTAGGCTTGCCAAAGAAGGCATTCAGAGGTTTTTTGCAGTGCACAGATAAACTGTGCATTACAGAATGCTCAAACATCATTGGAAGTAGCTCCACGGCGAAGAAAAACTGCGAAATATTTTAAATCCCTATGTTCTGCGAATAGACCTTTGTGCAAAATTATGGACGCAACAAGGAGCATGCAGGGAACATAGTTACAGGCGCTGTGCGCAGCGCCTGTAACTATGTGCGCAGCAGCAACGTTTTGGAAGCAAAAATCTAAAACAAGTGGCACTTTGCACGTGCATCCGCAAATGCCTTTTTGTTGCGATTTATTTTGAATATTTATTACAGGTAAGGCAACTGGCACATGCAGCACGTGCAAACTACGTTCCCTGCAAGCTCCTTGATGCTTGGGTAATTTTGCAAAAGGTTAAAACATTAAAAGTGATCTTTTGAATTAGGACACTGAAAGGCTGTCATTTGCCATCACTAACGGACATAGCCCAGCTGCTCAGTTACATCCCTAGCTTGTCAGAGAGGGCAGTCAATTACGACCCTCCTCCTTAAAACAAAACTATTAAAGAAAGATAAAACAGAGGTTGTAAGCTCAACCACAAAGAAAAAAGGTTTACACAAGGTACTGACATAAGCAGCACAAGCATTGCACCAAGACGAACAGGAAAGAACCCAAATATTGTCACATGAAGAGGCTCGCCCAACTCAATTGTTACCGCTACAAAAAAGGAAGTATGCTTAAATCACACTATGCTCTTGTATTGGAGGAAGGCATAAGCAAAACTGTTAACAGGGACCAAATAAAATAAACATTGAAAGTTGGTCGTATAAACAATGCACACTAACAACACTTTTTATGTGTTTCATATTTATCTAGTGCGTTCCTGACAACAAATTCCAATCTCCAGGAATGCACCAGAGTCCTGATTTAACTGGCAAACAAAATCAATGAGTGATGCAGGCAATATTCCTAACTAGAATAGTTGCATATATATCACATACAAAATCACCCCACCTCCAACAAAAAGGCAGGGTAATAAAAGTCAGCACTGAGATTTACGAGACATCTATAACACATGAGATCCGGTCGTTTACAAACATTAGAGCAAACGGAGCTCACAACAGAATATTGAAAAACATTGAGCTGGTAAATTGTCACTCTGATTAGAGATCTATACAGACCAGGGCATTCCAATGTAAATATTATTTCGAGAGATAGGATGATAACCCAATAATTGGGAAATGACTAAATAAAAGTGGGCACTATAACACAGGTCAAGTCTTGTTTTTTCCACTTTTTAATTTTCGTCATCGGTTTGTAAATAAAATGGATATAAATGAATAAATACTAGTGAATTGCATATTGTCTCATTGCTACCGTCATTACAGCTAGGCTTGCCAAAGAAGGCATTCAGAGGTTTTTTGCAGTGCACAGATAAACTGTGCATTACAGAATGCTCAAACATCATTGGAAGTAGCTCCACGGCGAAGAAAAACTGCGAAATATTTTAAATCCCTATGTTCTGCGAATAGACCTTTGTGCAAAATTATGGACGCAACAAGGAGCATGCAGGGAACATAGTTACAGGCGCTGTGCGCAGCGCCTGTAACTATGTGCGCAGCAGCAACGTTTTGGAAGCAAAAATCTAAAACAAGTGGCACTTTGCACGTGCATCCGCAAATGCCTTTTTGTTGCGATTTATTTTGAATATTTATTACAGGTAAGGCAACTGGCACATGCAGCACGTGCAAACTACGTTCCCTGCAAGCTCCTTGATGCTTGGGTAATTTTGCAAAAGGTTAAAACATTAAAAGTGATCTTTTGAATTAGGACACTGAAAGGCTGTCATTTGCCATCACTAACGGACATAGCCCAGCTGCTCAGTTACATCCCTAGCTTGTCAGAGAGGGCAGTCAATTACGACCCTCCCGTCTGGCAATATCCATAATCTTCGAAGCCACTTGCTTGTTGAGAAGAGCCAGCCTTTTGGGGATCTGACATTCATGCTGGGCCTCACACTTGCAATCAGTCTTGACTTTACACTTGCACGTGGTCACACACTTGGGGTTACACTTGCAACGGTGCACCAGGTAGTGCAAGAAGAATGCTACAAAAAAACAGACATATTTCAATTCAGCTGATGTAGAAAAAGTTGTATGCTTTCTTTTCTGCAAAACAAATACTGATTGATCCAGGACTCAAAGCAAAACCTCGAATAATATTGTGCCTCTAGCAAGAAGCCTCTAATTACTAGTGGCACTATGTTGCATTATGGCAACTCTCTTTTTTTCTATGGCAAAGCAAGACTGGCCATAGAATGAAAGTGTGCACTATAGCAGGCTTCCTCTGGAAGTCAATGGCACCACTATACAATGGCTCACAGCATATCTTATTTAGTCAACATGAGCTCTGGACTACAGCCATTTCCTCAATCAAGTAAATATACAGGAATGCTAACAGACTGATCCCTTGTTGCAGAAATACCCTAGTAATTCTCACTGGCAAGAGCCTTGAACTTGAAATCCTCAAGTGCCGGCTTAGGCGAATTGTTTGTGCGGTTGGAGGATATCCCGGTCACGCTTTTTCCTGCCAGGCCCGCTGTAGAAAAAATTATCACTGCTGCCTCTCTGACGAACAGCGAATCTCTGGTGCGTGCAAGCAAGTCCAAGTATCCCTTGTTTGGTACCCAGGTGTTTGCACCCACATACACCTGAAACAAAAATACACATCATCAGTGAAGTTTATTTTCTGGTTTGCCAGTGATCTCAAGAGCAGGACATGTATGGCACCACCATAAAAAAATTTTCAGCTTTATATTCAATATTTACTATTACTATTACCTCCATATATATTTGTCATGTAAGGACCACGTTGATATAAATCTGAGAAGTTGGTAAAAATGCACAATGTAGTGCAGTTGTGGCTTTATCTGGTAGCAACCTAATGAAACTTATATTATCTATGTTAATGTGCTATTTGGTGGTGGCAATATGGTGGCTCAGCAGCTGCAGCAATGCTAAACTCCTACACTGACAAACAATAGGGCATTGAGATCCGTGGTATGTATCAAAAGAGAGTACTCCTAATCACCAGATGTCACACAGCCTTGTCAGAACTGCACAAAGTCAAAATAGAGACAAATAAGAAGTTTGAAGTGGTACTACGAGGTGGGATCAAAAAGTTCTCGAACTGGCATCATAGAACAAAAACAAAATGTGGTAACGCAGTGCTATGCCAAATGACACTTCCTTGCAGGTCTGCCGCTCAGTGCACCAAAGTTCCTCAGAAACCCGTTGATCAATCGTTTGATGACCGTGTTTTAGAAAAAAGCACAAATTTGGGGAATCGCACAGACATTTTATCTGTTCAAAATTCGCTTGAGTTTGAACAAACATAATGCCCTCCGACACAAGCAGCCCGTGAAGATGTCATTAAAAGACCATTTGTTAATTTATTAAAACTGATCAAGCTGGATCTCCGAAATTTCTGAACAACTTGACAAAAGTTGGGATGAGCTCAGGTAATCTTAACATACGAGACAAATTTTCGTGTGGAGTTCCAGCTCCCAGATCAGTGGGCTGCTGGCAACTGAGTGATTCAACATGGCAATGCCCCAGCCCAAACACCGATGCAGCTGCAGCACTTTTTGATCCAGAACAGTCCAGTTATCGTCCATGGCCTTCCAATGTTCTCCTTGTTGGACCCTCCATAAATTTTTTATCTTTCCTTATTTTTTAAATGAACCTCGGGTCAGATAAAGAGATTTCAAGAGACGAGGATTCTCCGAAGAGCCAAAACGAGCATTTCTAGAATGCTCTCTAACAATAACAAAATCATGAGGGCCGTGTTATTTGCTTGAGAAGGTACTACTTGAAGGTTTATGACAGTCAAATAAAATTTAAATTAATTTTTATTTGTTTTTATGCCACCTCGCATACACGAGCAGTAAGAGAGGGAAAGGCTATGCAGTTAACAGCGTTTGGAAACTACCACATTAAGAGAAAGCTTACCTTTTCTCCTCCGGTCTGGAAGAGGGTTGGTTGTCCAAGTGGAGCAGCCTGGTCTTCCACAACCTCGGAAAGGTCATGGGGGGATGGATCCCTGGCGGGAATGGGCAGCTCCTCAGGGCTTGAGTGCACGCTTGCGCGGGCTCTGATGCTGGACGTCGAATGTAAGGAGATGCCTGCACTTGTGATCCTGCCCCAGAAGCGAGTGGCACCGAAGCACCAGGACCTTGTACTGCAAGGCTGAATGACCTTGGACTGTTGCAGGCTCCTGTTGTCCTTGCATAGCCCCGCTCTTGTTCCCGTTCTGAAGATAAGAAAAGGCCCTTTGCATACACTCGAACAAGGCTGAAGAACTCATAAATGGTGTGGGTCAAAGGAAATTTAGTTTAGAACCTTGCAGGCCACACATAACGCGAAATGATGCAGCCGTCTTCGCTGACAATTTGACTCTGCCAAGACTGTCTTCAGTTTACTCTACATGTCCAGGAATGCTAGTCACCATAACATATGAAGAAAAGATATGCTGCTTTCAGATTAGTCCAATAATGTCTCACAAATAGTACATAGTAAAATGTCTTACAACTC